>OW203768.1:16312687-17024343 GCA_934045905.1 Leuctra nigra
GGGGGGGGGTTGAGCCGCCCCCAAGACATGCCTGAAATCATCAGTGCTTCTGCAAGGATCCATGTGATCTGTTTGACATCTTGATCAGGAGATTGAGATTTATGTTGTCATTGAGAATCGTGCTATCGTGCTTCATAACGTTCTGTGAGGGGGGGGGGGGGAGGGGGGGGGGGATCCCCTCTGATTCAATTCCGCTCCCTAAGTTTTTGTCAATTTATTTGTCGAGATTTATTTGCTTAAAATAGTGCACAAAATGAGTAGAATACCACCAGAATAATTCTTGAAATCCTATATTTTCCCGGGACTATGCGCCACGGAGCCGCATAAAAATAAAGGCGTGCATTTTTCCTACTTTCGAATCACTTTCTTTTTAAAAATCACGGCCTTCATGATCACAGCTCTGCAGTTTTGCGGCTAGGTTAACCGTTGCTAAGCAACACAATTGTTTACATATTATGAGACAGCTTTGCAGATGTTTTTATAATTGATTGAAGACGGTGCTCCATTTTAAACTAGTTGTTGTAAACAAATCGATTAATAATATTTCTTGAAAGCAAAGTATAATAATTGTGAACAGAATCAAATTATCTCTGACATAAAGACAAACCCGGAACGATCTTCTTCCACCGGACACATTTAATCTTTGAAATTCAGAAAACAGACTACAACTTGCGCTTGGGTAACTAATAACTATAATGATTACCTACTTACAATAAACTCTGATTGCTTGATGCACGATTGATTTATTACCAGGGTGCGAATTGTTCAATTTTCAGAGGGGGGGGGGGGATAGGAAACATAAAAATTCTGAAAATGTTGGGAAATATAGCATAGGCGAAAAATACGATTGGCCACGAATACAATGGGGGGGGGGGGGTCTGGGGGGAAGGCCCCTCCAGCAACATGCGGGTCCGGGGCGCATAGCCCCGGGAAATTTTGAATTTCAAGATTGGATTTGGTACATTTCTATAAGCGATGTGTGCACTGTCTGAAGCCTTTTATCGTCACGACAAAATTGGCATTATTAAAGAGGGCTTTTAATTAAAAGGGAAATCAGAAGTGGGGGGCAAGTTACCCAGCAAACACAGAGTGTCAGATTTGTACCGGGCCGATGCCTACCAACGGCGCCGGTCCGATGTCGCACGTTGACACTGGCCCGGCAAAATTGTGTCCGCCGGGCCGCCTCCTATTTGTTATCGGACAGCGGACACCAAGCGGTCACATATCCGCGTCCATTCCGTCACGAATATGACACTCACTAAAAGACTAAATGCGCGTGCTACACTGGCCCGGCATCAAAACGATACGTTTCGAACACTATTCTGACACATTGCGGACAGAATTCTGATATCTTTCGGACGCCATTCAGATACATATCGGATGCCATTCTGTTACATTTTGGACACCATTCCGTTACATATTGGATACAATGCGGATACCATTCCTGCATTGAATCCCGCCCCCTTCCCCCACCCCCTTCCTACTAAATATTCATAATTTGATTATTTATTGGTAATTAATTAATTAATTAATTAATTGATTAATTTTTTAATTTATTATTTCAGGGAAACGAAGGGAGGAAAGAATTCATTTGATTGAAACGAATAATGTTTTTATTGGTTTTAGAATTGACACAAATATACAAAAATTACGAACGTAAATTCAAGTCTGATGCGTTTCGCAGCCAAGGCACCAGCCGCAGACATCTTCTTTCTTCATAGAGTTGTGTAGGATCTTATTTCGCAGGGCAGCAACTAAAACACAAACAATTTTCATACGATAAATAAAAATTGAAAACTTGTCTTGATGATGAACGAACACTTGAACTACCAACAATAAAGATAATAATATCACAACTTTAAATACTTTCTTTCCCCCAATGCCCCCCGTGTTGATAGTTTTTAAATTAATCATCGTACATAAAACATTCATTCATTGTTCATAAAAAGAAATGAACGTAAAATTTGTGACATTTTACTTCTAATTTACCTAGGTAATTGTTGATCGATTTTCAAAAATAAAAAACGAATACATTAATTGTCCTTAAATCTAGGTGATCATCCACATCAATTTCTCAATTATTGATAATTTTGATACTTCGATTTTTAACCGCAGGTGCTCCATCCCTTCTATTGTCAATGCATGGTCAATGCTCAAGGCAACCTTGGAGGAAAGCAAACAACTCCCCCTCCCCTCCCCTCACTTCCATCCTCTATGTAGACAGGCAAGGACACGATGACTGGGGGTTGGGGGGTTGAAATCGGCTTGAAATGTATGTTGAAATATGTTAGCATGCCAATACTTTATTTTTAAGAGACGTAGAATTATTGTCCATGAAAACTTAAGCAAAATCGGTTTTTAATTTCGAAGAGGTGACATAATTTGAATGTTATTAAATTAAAATGGTATTAAAATTGTGTAGGACAAAATTGAATTGACATATAAAAACCTTTAAATATGGAGATCAATAGGTACAACTAAAATTATTTGTATGTTTCCGTAATGCAATTACCCTCTTGTACAGAATCTGCTGCAAACAACTTAAATTATTTGGAAAGAGAGAGAACTGCGAATGGAGTGACGCGTAATGCAGAACGTTTTTACTTTTTACATGAGTGTTAGTTCATTAAGAGACACAGTTACATTATTGCATTGCATGTTAAGAAATTGGTACTTACCCTGCAATTAACAATTGTCTTCTGGTATGTAGCAGTTGATTGGCAGTAGTATCTTTCTTCTTGTAGTGCAGCGTCAAAAATCAAACTTGTAGTCACGATAAAAACCGTTGGAGTTTGACTGCTTGAACTCCCTCCCCTCCCTCTCTCACAACCCCATCACGAACCCTCCCGAAGGCCGAAGGGCGACGGCCGAAGACACGAGTCTTTGCTCTCTACCCTTCGTTTTAGTTTGAAATAGCCAACACAAAACAATTAATTTAAATTTAATTGTGCGATTTTCTAAAATTACTGTTGGTGTTTAATAATCTATATGAAATAATCTATATATTTATATAGCTTCACCTTGATAATTGATGTGCTGAAAAGTGCAATTGAAAGATAATTGATTCTTGATGTCATCTTTGCATCGGTCTTGCACTGGGCCAGCATCGTGCGGACACAACAAATTTTAAACTGATTTAAAACAAATATAAATGGGTTAAACTTCAATCAAAAGTTATAAAATGTATTAGAAATACAAAATCTACTCTATTTTGCAAAATCAGACTGTTTCGTTGCAATATGAGGCATATTTCTTGATTTTTGTTTCACTATTAAATTCTTCTAAATGATGCATGAAAATGCTATAGGCCGCCATGGTTTGTGTTAGGGAATTGAGAGTGTCATATTTGTGTCCAACGAGTGTCGGGCCGGCATAAGTCCGACGGCGATGCGACGGCACGTAAAAAACATGTTCGAAACGCGCGCGCTCCCGCCGACACTGGCCCGGCATCATGTGGACACCGTTCAGACATATCCGCAGAGTGTCCGCCAGTAGACACCGGCCCGACACGGACATGGTGATACCTCACGGACATATCTGAATAGTGTCTGTCAACAGACGTCGGCCCGACACCGACATTGTGTCACACGCGGATATATCTGAATAGTGTCAGCCAGTGCGGCACTGGCCCGATAGCAGAACACTGTCCGAGTGCTGATATATCCGCTTGTCAGTAGTGGGCCGGCATCAAATCGGTATCTTCATGCGACGCACCATCGCCGTTGCCGACAATCCGTCATCGGTATGATACAGGTCCGGCATAGAACTGACAGTCGTGTGTTTGCTGGGTAAATACATCTTGGAATAAATAAATCTTATCAAATACAGCTTTTTATTCATATTTACAATAATACACAATGTAGCTAATAATATTTGCTAATAAAGGCAATTTGACTGTTGTTTTGTGTGACAATTTATTTTTATAATTTTAGATTTATTTCTGAAAAAAGTCGGTAATATGCTGTTTCGTAGACTAAAAGTCAACATTTTACAAAGGGGGGGAAATCTGCCCCCCCCCCCCCTGGGATGCTTTATTGGGAAACAGAGCCGGGGATGAGAAAACCAGAGAGGGGGGGGGGAATCTCCCCCCCAAATACCCCCCCCCCCCCCCCCACCCATCAATTAACACCCTGTTTATTACGATAGGTATATGGTAAGTATGGAAGAGAATAGTAAGTCAAGGGTAATATGATATAGCAGAGTCCAGTGCACTCCAGCTTATTATACACGAGTGTATTTTACAATAATAAATAAGTAATTGATCGGGTAATTATAAGAAAACAAAATATGAGCAAGACTTGGCAAAAAATCAAATTAAACTACTGGTTTAGACGAGGTCCGCACGGATAAAACTTGATCAGGTGTAAAGCTTCCGTGTGTCATCTTCCTTCATTTAACAAATAAAAGATCACATGGGAGATGAAAGAGAAATCTAAAATCCATTTGGACATTCTGTTTCCTTCATTTATCTGATCATAGATCTGATCATGTTTTTAGCAGTGCGGACATCTCGTCTATAATTACCAAACTGCTTCTTTTCTTTTTCTGGTGTGAATTTGACTTTGATATCTACTGCTCTCTTTTGATTGGTTTGACATAAGGTGAAATAGAGATTTGCAATAGAAGTGGAGTTAGTTTATTTACGAATCCTTTGCTTTGTTGTAGACTGTGAATAAAGAAGCAATGTTCTGGGATCCCAGCTACATTGTGAAGTTGGAACCACAAGAACCTGAAGATGAGACAAACATCAGCAGTGAACTTCATGTTAATACAGCGGCGTCATTCCAAACATTAGATGACGTATTGATAGACAAGAAACCACTGTTCAATGCCGACCAAGACTTGTTCAATAGACAAATAAAACAAGAACTGAACGCTGAATTGACTTGCAATGAAAGTCATCATCTTTATGAACAACAGCAAGAAGTTGAACAAAAACCAAAGTTTAGTGCCGACCAAGACTTGTTCAATAGGCAAATAAAAAATGAACCGAACGCAGAATTAACTTGCAATAAAAGTCATCATTATGAACAACAGCAAGAATTTGAGCAAAAACCACTGTTCAGAACCGACCAAGACTTTCTAAATAGACAAATAAAAACTGTACTGAAAGCAGAATTGTCTTGCAATGAAAATCATTTTCTTTATGAACAAAGACATAGAGTTGATGGTATCGAGGATTCATCAGGTTCTCTTGAACTTAAAGTGGACACAAATCAACATGATTTTGTGATTGAATTTAACAAATATAAATATCTGATACGAGATTGTTTTGTATCAGTGAGTAGAGTAGATTGTCAGGTCGATGAGAACGCTTCAGCCTCAAGCAACAGTTCGCTGTATCTTCCAAGACAAGGTGTAGCAAGACGTATCCTGCCCTTGCCGCCCACGCTACACCTGGAGGCACGCAGCACCAGCTTGCTACCACTAGCTGCCTGCACAAAGAGAGGAGCAAGACGTATCCTGCCCTTGACGCCCACGCTACACCAGGAGGCACGCAGCACCAGCTTGCTACCACTAGCTGCCTGCACAAAGAGAGGAGCAAGACGTATCCTGCCCTTGCTGCCCACGCTACACCTGGAGGCACGCAGCACCAGCTTGCTACCACTAGCTGCCTGCACAAAGAGAGGAGCAAGACGTATCCTGCCCTTGCCGCCCACGCTACACCTGGAGGCACGCAGCACCAGCTTGCTACCACTAGCTGCCTGCACAAAGAGAGGAGCAAGACGTATCCTGCCCTTGACGCCCACGCTACACCAGGAGGCACGCAGCACCAGCTTGCTACCACTAGCTGCCTGCACAAAGAGAGGAGCAAGACGTATCCTGCCCTTGCTGCCCACGCTACACCTGGAGGCACGCAGCACCAGCTTGCTACCACTAGCTGCCTGCACAAAGAGAGGAGCAAGACGTATCCTGCCCTTGCCGCCCACGCTACACCTGGAGGCACGCAGCACCAGCTTGCTACCACTAGCTGCCTGCACAAAGAGAGGAGCAAGACGTATCCTGCCCTTGACGCCCACGCTACACCTAGAGGCACGCAGCACCAGCTTGCTGCCACTAGCTGCCTGCACAAAGAGAGGAGCAAGACGTATCCTGCCCTTGACGCCCACGCTACACCAGGAGGCACGCAGCACCAGCTTGCTACCACTAGCTGCCTGCACAAAGAGAGGAGCAAGACGTATCCTGCCCTTGCCGCCCACGCTACACCTGGAGGCACGCAGCACCAGCTTGCTACCACTAGCTGCCTGCACAAAGAGAGGAGCAAGACGTATCCTGCCCTTGCCGCCCACGCTACACCTGGAGGCACGCAGCACCAGCTTGCTACCACTAGCTGCCTGCACAAAGAGAGGAGCAAGACGTATCCTGCCCTTGCTGCCCACGCTACACCTGGAGGCACGCAGCACCAGCTTGCTACCACTAGCTGCCTGCACAAAGAGAGGAGCAAGACGTATCCTGCCCTTGCCGCCCGCGCTACACCTGGAGGCACGCAGCACCAGCTTGCTGCCACTAGCTGCCTGCATAAAGAGAGGAGCAAGACGTATCCTGCCCTTGCCGCCCACGCTACACCTGGAGGCACGCAGCACCAGCTTGCTGCCACTAGCTGCCTGCACAAAGAGAGGAGCAAGACGTATCCTGCCCTTGCCGCCCACGCTACACCTGGAGGCACGCAGCACCAGCTTGCTGCCACTAGCTGCCTGCACAAAGAGAGGAGCAAGACGTATCCTGCCCTTGCCGCCCACGCTACACCTGGAGGCACGCAGCACCAGCTTGCTACCACTAGCTGCCTGCACAAAGAGAGGAGCAAGACGTATCCTGCCCTTGCCGCCCACGTTACACCTGGAGGCACGCAGCACCAGCTTGCTACCACTAGCTGCCTGCACAAAGAGAGGAGCAAGACGTATCCTGCCCTTGCTGCCCACGCTACACCTGGAGGCACGCAGCACCAGCTTGCTACCACTAGCTGCCTGCACAAAGAGAGGAGCAAGAAGTGTGCAGTGTCAAGTGTCAAGACAAATCAACTGGTCCACGACATGAGTGTTCCTGCCACCGCCAGACACTTCGACTGCGCACACTGTACAGACACGTTCAGGACACGGGACGGAATTAAGCAACATTTTAACAAGCACCGCACCACAGACCGCCCATTTTCTTGTAAGTCTTGTAACTACAAGGGTGCTACCAAACACAACCTAAACAGACATAAGAAGATCCATTCAGCTGATAAGCCACACCAATGTACTTCATGTGAATTCACAACGCACACAAAGAGTATCCTCATTGTCCACTAGCTCAGACATACTGGCGAGAAGTCGTTCGTCTGTGATGTTTGCTCCTACAAGACATTCAATAGCGGTAGTATGTATCGTCACAAGAATATCCATTCCTCTGAGAAGCCACACCGATGCAAGTCGTGTAAATTCGAAACGCGCAACAAGAAAAACTTCGTCGACCACCAGCGCAGACATACTGGCGAGAGGCCGTTCGTCTGCGATGTTTGCTCCTACAAGACATTCAGTAGTAGTAGTTTGTATCGTCATAAGAAGATCCATTCCTCTGAGAAGCCACACCAATGCACGTCATGTGAATTCACAACGCACAACATGAAAAACCTCGTCGTCCACAAGCGCAGACATACTGGCGAAAGGCCGTTCGCCTGTTCACTTTGCTCATACACATCATCTTCCAACAGTGATCTTTCTCGTCACAAGAAGATCCATTCAGCTGAGAACCAATGTACTTCATGTGAATTCACAACGCACATAAAGAGTATCCTCATTGTCCACCAGCGCAGACATACTGGCGAGAGGCCGTTTGTCTGTGATGTTTGCTCCTACAAGACATTCAAAAGCGGTAATATTTACCGTCATAAGAAGATCCATTCAGCTGAGAAGCCGTACGCCTGTTCACTTTGCTCCTACAAATCATCTTCCAGCAGTGATCTCTCTCGTCACAAGAAGATCCATTCATCTGAGAAGCCACACCAATGTACTTCATGTGAATTCACAACGAAAGACATGAATAACCTCATTGTCCACCAGCGCATACATACTGGCGAGAGGCCGTTCATCTGTAATCTTTGCTCCTACACTTCATCTCAAAACAGTCATCTCATTCGTCACAAGAAGATCCATTCCTCTGAGAAGCCACACCGATGTACGTCATGTGTACATAGAACGAGAACTAAGCGTGAACTCGTACGTCACCAACTCATACATTCGGGTGTGAGGCTCTACGCCTGTTCACTTTGCACATACATGAGTGTGAAGAGCAGCGGACTGGCTCGACACAGAAAGTCACACTTAGCAGTGAAACCCTATCAATGTGCCCACTGCGATTATTCCATCCCCAGAAAGTATCTCCTGGCTGTTCACATGAAGCGTCACATGTAGTCCAAGCTTCCTGAACTTCCTTCAACTTAATTTCTTTTGGTAAGCCTGCTTTTAGTTTTTCTAGACCAATTAGATTTAAGTCAATTATCGGTATGTGTGGTGTAGTAATATGTCAGTAGAGGACTAGGTATTTGTTGCATGATTATTCACAAAACAATATCAATATCAAAACAATATCTGCCACCTGCATGTAACTGTGAACCAATTCAATCATGTCCGATATCGTATTATAAATCAGTTTATTATATTTCAGTTTCCAGATGCAAGCAACATGGTTTGGTAGAATATTATGGTGTCCCGAGCTGAAACATCGAACAGTCATTCGAAAAGAATTTACAAACTTCTAACCTATGCGTACGACTGGGCATAAGGATGCGAGATACAAGATTATATGTTTGTGAAATGTTGTGTTGTAATTTTAATGTGGATTTTAGTTCGTATCACACCAGTTGACTTTTGGTGATTATTTCTATCTGTATCTGCATAGAAAAGAAATTCGTCGAGACATGTTTGTTTTGTATCAAGAAAAAGGATTGTATTCTGTTACGTTTTCACATCTATTTGGAGCAAGAATTCTGTGAATATTGCTCTATTTGAAACTATAGATAGTAGGTACTCTTTTTGATGCAAATGCATCGTCTTTCATTTATGTAGTATTTACCAATAAATAAGCTGATACATCGTGTCTTATTATTTGGTGTTTCAAGGAGTAGTTTCGGGACCGCTCATATTAATTGATTGCTGGGCCGGAATAACCATGAAACCAACACTTTTTTCGAAATAGTTTTTTTTTGTGGTATTAGCATGTGCATGTCTAGGTCTATCCACTGCCACCTAAAAATGTTGATTTTTTAAATGTTGACATTACTTAAATTGATAATGAATGTTGGCTGCCATGGAAGAACCATGAATGTGATTCTGGATAGCCGACGGTGCGGACTGCATTGTGTCACCAAAACTGTTAATTCATAAAACAAAACTGGGGGATGGATAATCAACGAAAGTATTTGAGGAACTCGGTGGAAAAGTTACAAATCGAAAGGGTACTGAAATATTACCCTTTTCAAATAAATAAGTTTTTGTAATAAATTTTGTGTTCAGGTACCCATTTATTGAATGAAACCTATATAATGACATCCACATATCTTCCAAAATAAATAATTGTGATAATATGGCATTGAAATAGTTTTTGGCTTTTTATTCAGAATAATGAAATTGTTGGTTTCATCGTTCTTCCGGCCCAGCATTCAATTATACATTAATGGTTTTATATCCTGCAGTGTTTTAGAGCACTGTAGAAATCCATTGCTTACAATTTGCTTTTAGTAAGTAGATATAGTACAATTCGTTTTATTTAAACTCGCGTCTCATTCGACTGACCAAGTGTTATCGTACGTGACCATAAATGTAAGGAAATTGGCCCAACTGCTGCACCCTAAAGTTGTCAGAACCCTTTCCTCATTATTAAACTAATTCTATACAGTTCAGGTGACCATTTTCACATCAAAAAATGTTATTTTCAGAAATCTTTGCAAGGTAAGAAAAACACATTTTTACACGTGTTAAGGGGGGCGTGGGGCGCGAGTGTGTTTCTTTGTTTTTTGACACTTTGAAATCAATTTTGAGGCGTTTTAGGTATTTTATTGAAACATTTATATCTGATCAATTTTTTTTACGTTTCTTTGACATTTTCATCCCTTGCCACCCTTGCCCCCCACCTCCCCCTCCTAACACCCTTGATACCTACAATAACTGGCGTGAAGTGCCACTTGATAACAGTTGGTAATGACTTACAGGCCTCGCATTTTTTTATTATTATTATCGCTAGTTTATAATATCAGATACTGCCGCTGTGACGATCTCTCCCACTCATCTTCTAAACGTGCTAATTGCGACTAAGTGTCTGATGCCGCCAGACACTTCTCAGACACAACAAGCCACGAGAGGAGAGGAAGTGTTTTAGTCCTCGAGCAGGAAGTGTTTTAAGAGAGACTAATTCCGGATCTTCATGATTGCTTTTAAAACTCATGTCGCCAATGCTACAGCTGCTGGGTAGGTAATTGAGGCGGTAAAAAACCACTGATGTCGGCAAGGTGGGAGCAAAGACGAACAGTGATTCCAATAGGTTTATTAGTGATGAATAATTGTCGCAGAGCACTGTAATTCGTTTTATGTAGAATTTTTGTGGAATTAGAAATTGCTACTAATCTCATACAAAAATGAATTAAATAATTTTTTGATTTTTTGGATTGCTTGGAACTATGAATTGGGAAACTTATGGTTGTAGTAGTACATTTTTAAATTATTTTCTTGATTCATAGTAAGAAAGGGCTAAATAGTTTCTTGATTTTGCTTCGCCGTCTAACAATTACCTAATTATAATGTTCCAAATTACAATCCAAAGTTGATCCTTCAGGAACATGTTTGTGATTTGAAATAAATTTGTTAATGTTTGACTGTATAAAATATACTGATAGATTAGTTTTCACTTTTCAGCGAGATATTTTTTCGTTTTTCTGTTACAATTATTCATCAAATTCTAAAATGGCATCCACACTAGCAAGAAATAAGTATCAATTATCTGTCAACGTATTCCGATAAAAGATGTCATACGATTACAAAATGTTGAAATTTATTTAAAAGTCCAATTACTATTTTAATTCAGAAGTGACAACATATTTTAAACTGCCAAGAGGACAAAACGCAAGAAAATATTATCTCCGCAAAACAAGTCCTGGATGTAAAAATATTACTTTTGACGTTTATACTAAAAATATGCATTCCTTATTATAAGTATCCTATTAGGAATAATTAAAATATATTTTTCATGTCCATTTTGATTCCGCAGCATCATGTTATGTATAAAATGAGTGTTGGTATCCTTGTTTTCTGCCTCACGACGACGCCCGTACTAATACCAACTAATACCGCCGCCTTAGCGACGTCCACGGCGTCGTCGGCGTCGGCGTCTTATCAAGGCAGATGAACGTATGAGCGTCTTACCTATATCGATCTCAGGTGGTACAGTCTGTGCCGAGATGTATAGACACTGCACACATGACTGATTAGAGATAACACAGTCAACACATAGGTTGCTTTGATTCCAATGCAAAACGTAGACACTCTGTAAATGATTTTAGAATTTACAAAACTCAATGGTCCGAACGAATTTCGATAAAATTCAAATGAATTTCAATATTATTAAAATAATAAATTACACAATATATTGGTTGATCAGTATATAAGTATATTTCATAATTTCTTAGGCTCGGCCGTTGGAGCCTAATTGGTCTGTAAAATTATTTAAAATTGTACAAACTTGTTTTGTAGGTGATTGTAAACAAAATATAGAACTGTATCGAAAGAAACGGGTCGGCTGAAAAGATTTGATGGAAGCATCCGACGAAATATAATGCTTCCTCTACCTTAGTTAAACTCTGATTTCATTGATAATAACAAGGATTGATTGTCAAGGAACCTAACAAGCAGCCAATCCATTTCGTCCAAAAATCCGTTTTATGTTTTGTTAAGTGTACTACTTACCTTTTAACATTATTTTATTTGTAATGTAGGTATTAAGCGCGAAATAATATATAAAACTTTTATCAAACATCAATAAATATTTATCAAGGACAATAAGTAACTAACGAAGACACAAATTATAGATTGATCAAAGCTGTCTTTTATCTAAATTTAGAATAAACATTTATTTTGTAACTATTTCGCCTACAAAAATCTTTAAAAAATGCCAGGTAAAATAGAGTAATTAAAGTTCTAGCGAAATGAAAAAAAAAGATTGTCAAAGCTCACCACAAATCTTTCTTTTACATCCTGACTAAGAGGAGGGGTGAAAAGCACCCCTAATGTAGGGTTGCCCCTCCCCTTGCCAGCAGAATAAGAAAACTAGACACTAAATAATTAACATTTTAATTCTAAAAAGGAACGTATATTCCATATTTTATATCTAGTGGAGCGGTCGCTCCACCCAGCCAAGTCGTACTATACACTCACAGTCACTCAACATACCGTAAATGCCTAATAAACTGAGGAGCAGACCAAACACTTTTACTGTAAGCAACAACATGGCATTTTCGGCCTACTGGATCTCAAAATTGGTAAATCTCACATTGTTGCGAAATATCTTAATTTCGAGCTATGGCCCACCCCACTACATATACCAAATTTGGGAACAATAGGTTATGCCATTTGCGCGCTAGAGGACCGAGAAAACAGTGAAATTACACCACTTTCTGATTCTGAAGATGATGATGATTCTGATGATATCACGAAACGTCGCTATCACCGCCACAGCCTAAACGGCTGAACCGATCGACCTGAAATTTTTACCACATGTGCACTTTTGGCGTCTGAGGTGCCTTTTTATAAAACCAACCGGAAGCCGCCATTTTGAAACCGGAAGTGACGTCATAACTCAAAAACGTCTGGACCGATTAGAACGAAATTAGCGCCATTCGATTTAGATGGTCATCTATATGAAGTATCAATAAAAAAAATATTATTTTCTTATTTTCTAAACCGGAAGTGACGTCATAAATACGCAATATTTAACTTATTTCAACAAATTATACTTAAAATACGTACATAATTAACTTACATTGTAACATAGACAATACAATTTATATATTCAAGGTAGCAGTGTTCTCGGCCGCCATTCCTGAAACCGGAAGTGACGTCATATATCTAAAACGCCTGTACCGATTGCAACTGAACTAGCTCCTGCGTATTCATTCTGCTATTTATTTGAAAAATCAATTGTGAAAAATGAATAAATAAATTAATGGTACCGGAAATGGCGGCAGGAACCACTAAATGAAACCGGAAGTGACGTCATATATTACAAACGGCATGACCGATTTTACGGAAATATAGGGATTAGGAATTCAGATGGTCGTTCATGAAGGTATCAACTAGATAAAACTAGATTGTTTTCTTATTACCTATACCGGAATTCGGCCGCTATTTCAAAACCGGAAGTGACGTCATGTATCGAAAACGGCTGGATCGATTATAACGAAACTTAAGCTATTCTTCTTGGATAATCATTTTCATCTTATACCAAACGCAACTTTTCATAGTAACCAAATCGGTTGAGGCGTATTTTTTTAAAGAAATTAGTCCCTGCTCGGACATGTGCTACAAGCTGTATGAATAAACTAACAAAAGAAGTGATATCCCAGAAAAAACACTCCGTGTAAAAATACCAGCCAAGTCTCTTTAACTATAAAAAAAAATAGAAGAAATCTAAAAATTCAGCACTGAAAAGGAGTGATATCAAAAAAGGAGCCAAGTCAACGAATTTTCCAAATTTTAATCGTACCATTGAAATAAAAATATCAACCCCCGAGAAATACTTAAAAAAAGGACTTGGCGCATCTATTTTTTAAAGACATTTTTCTATTCTTAAGCTTATGCCACTCACATACTACGTAGTTCAGAAATGCCTAGAAAAATTGGGACAAAACTTTCAAATTAAATATTGAACATTCTGTAAAATATTTTAAATTTAAATATAAGTACGCAAAGAAACATAGCATTGTCTTACAAGCAATAAATACAGAACAGTTGTGTTTGTGATTGGTAGGTACCTATAGTTTTGTGGGTACATCAACATACCTACTACAGCATTATACTTTGAACCTTCTCGCCGTGTAATTAATTGCTATTAATTAACATTTTATACCAAAAAAATTCATAAATTACATAACGTATTACTTTAGATAAAAATCTAGTCAGTAATTATTTGAGCAGCATGGCTCAGTGCACTAGTCACTTATACAAATCTCATTGACGGCCTTCTTGTAATGAGCGCTTTCGCTATTTCCCTCAGTCACGATATTGAGAAGTATGATTGATTAATATGACCCTAGAAATAGTGGCAATAACGAATAGACTAGGCCGCTTCCGTTTATTCGTTATTCGTTTATCCGTTTATTTCCTCTGAATATTGACAAAATACCAAAACTGCCAGTAGGTAAGAGTACTAGTTATATTAAAACGTAGTATGATTCGTCGATAATGAATGTGATATACTCAGGAAAATATAATTGTAGAGTTCTTCCTATACTTTTAGGATAGAAAAGTGTCTTTAAAAAAACGATGCGCCAAGTCCTTTTTTTAAGTATTTCTCGGGGGTTGATATTTTTATTTCAATGGTACGATTAAAATTTGGAAAATTCGTTGACTTGGCTCCTTTTTTGATATCACTCCTTTTCAGTGCTGAATTTTTAGATTTCTTCTATTTTTTTTTTATAGTTAAAGAGACTTGGCTGGTATTTTTACACGGAGTGTTTTTTCTGGGATTTCTAATTACTATCGCCTTAATTTCTCGACAAATAAAAAATTACATTATCAGCTCACTTATTTGGTAAAATAATCTTATTTGGAACGAACTTATCCACCGAATACGTTTTTATAATTAACGTCAAGTGACAAAAACTCAAGTAAAAACTTAGTCCCTGAAGAGTGAACAAAAATACTACAATTTAATCTCTTCTATTATTCTACTAAACCGAATTAAAATCCCAACTCAAAAAACACCCACAAAAAAAAATACTAAACCCCTCCTTATAATCTGATTATGATTTCCAAGTGAGATTGCTGAAAGTTGTCGGGACGCATGCAAAAGTAACGGATTTGACAACACATGACTTCAAATCAGTGCTAGAGAGGACCTAGGGTTGAATTTCCCTCGAGACACCAAACACAACCCGTCTATACAGACCTCATAAATACTCCAGCCAATTCCCTAGCTGTTGGAGACAAAACGTAAACCCCCTTGATTAAAATTAAGATCGGCCTACCCCAGGTCCAGACTATAAACAAAACAACGTCCACACGACGAAATCAGGTTTTCAAACATTTATTGTGATTTATATACACTGACAGACACGGTTTTAAAATTACTAGTGTGAAACAATACTGAAAGATTTCTATCACATTCTATCACATCAATAAAGATAAATATTTACTAATGTAGGTACAGTAATAAATGTTTGCACCAGAAAACTATGAAAATATCATAACATGTGGGCCTATCTGCAGGACGAGTTAACATAATCTATATAAAGAGGCTCCATCTTAGAGAACGAAAACGCATTTAATGCGTTTTATCAGGTTTTAAGTTGATAAAAAAAAACTAAGGACAACAGCTCAAACAATATTCTTTAAAACACAGATTCTTCAAGAAATGAAGCCATTTTTATGTAGATTATATTTGTATTCACTCGTATAGTACGGATAGTACCTATCTCGACATATTTAAAAAAAACATTCAGAACCGTTCTTTATACATATTTTGTGAAAATTATTTGGTTAAATCTGCAAGTAGAATTTTGAACTTAAAACCAAAACTTTGATCAAATTCAAAATAATAATAAATAACAATTATTGTTTGGTTATAAAGATACATCCAGACCCTGTCGTTTGACAATACCGCAAACTACCTTCCAAATATATTTATTTAGTGAATCTTACAATATTTTAAGAATGAAAAAATGTGTACCTAATGTTTATTGTTTTTTGCATTTTGTTCCCAACAAAAAAAAACAATAATATTAATAACAATAACAACAGTTATTTTCTAAGTACGACTACAAAATCACAACAAATTGCTGCAGATAACAGCTCAATAATAACATATTATATAAATAATGACCCAGCGACTAGATTAGTAAATTACATCACATTTAATGTTACAAAAGTGAGAAAATCAAAAAATCATTTCTTACATTCGTACCAGCAAAATATGTAGATTTAAAAACTAAAACTACGCATTCATTTAAAACCCCACTGTTATCTAAGATTTACAATAAATAACTCAAAAATAAGAGTAAAGTAAACAAACACAAATTTGTAACGAATTTATTATGTCAATTTCGATCATTACCTGTGGATTGCGTTTGATTGACTATTGGCAAAGCTTTAAATGTACTGAATACAAAAGTGTATTAGATTGAAGTGGTACTGGGGAGTACAGTGTATATTTTCAACAATTACCTTCACTACTAGATAGTAAGTAGATTCTACATTAAAAAAGCTCCATTCCTTGGGTATATTTGATCATTATCAAAAGTGTAATTCACAGCAAAAAGCTCAACTATTCAAATTTCAAAGTGGACTTTGACTTAGAATGTTATAATGCCAAAGAAATGGAGCCCATTGATGTTCACTTTATTATTCCCTCGTGGCACAGTTTACAAGTACCTAGAAACATGTTTAATTTGAGCTGTCAAAATTAACCACACATCTAAGTATTAAAAACTAGGAACAAAATTAATACCTAGGTAAAGAGAACACAGAACTATTTCTTCAGTCTCCTAAAGATAGAACAATTTAATGGACCAATCCGGCTATTTATGTAGATACAATACAATACGAACGCTGCATTTGATAACTTGATAAAATGCTTTTAGTGATTTGCACTAATTTATAAAAGCTAACTGTATTACACTGATTGATAATATATCATTCTGAGATATGAGAGAAATATTCTAGAGCCCAACATTGTATGTTGGATCTCATTTGGTCCACCTACAAACGGTGGACAGTAACAAAACAGTATTAGATATCTCTGCATGAACAACAGTTCCTCATGGCTAAACTTTAAGTTGCTATTACAAATTCAAACATTTTAATGATGATACTAATATTAATGAGCCTAGCTTGAAAAATTTAATAAAATTTCACAAGTGCCACGAAACCTTAGTAGAGTAGGTATTTAAAATCCTTCATGAAACTCGGTAGTTTGTAAACTTGCAAGGTCACAAATGTTTGGTGTAAATTTCAGATCATCAAAATGTCAAGCATATCCGAGATTTAAAAGTGACAAGCAGTTAACTACAATATCGTAGTGTATGTTTCTCAAACTTTACTTAGGGCGAGTTTTTCAAAGCTCTGGAAAATCAGTAACAGTTAAACAGTTGATTAGGACTACTTATACTGCCATGGCAAAAACCAATGACATACCGGAATGACAATTTAAACAGTCTGTTCATCAATACATACTTGAACAGGGTATTAAAAAACCGGTTCTGGTTTTAAAAGTGATACATGTTAATGGCTGACAATATCTCAAGCATTTTTCATGCAAAGGAGTTGATGAGAATTCATCAATTAATTTCCGCAAATCTTTGGCAACAGCAATTAATTGATTAGATGGGTTTGATGTTTCAGAGAATACCTACACCCAATTAAGGCTGTAAGATAGTCAGTATGTTCTTGAAGAATTATGAACCATATTTTTAACAATATGTTTCACATTTTTTTTGGTATAAAACATGACCACTGTTCAGTTTTCTGTGTTAAGTACTACAATCTCCAATCCTAATAATTTACCTATTCAACCAAAAAAAAAAAGTATATTTTTTTTTCATCCTACATCTGTTAACTGTGCAGAGATGTTGAAAACTATAGAATATAAATGTCTGTGGGTCAAAATAAATCCAATAAAACATTTAAAACTTTGATTTAAAAGTTCTAAACACAAAATAATAATCTTATTTCATAAATAAACAATTATATTTGTAAACAGATCCTTGTAAAAATCTGTTTATAACTTCTTCAAGATGCTCACTACTAAACTATCTTGTTTACTAAAGTGATCTTCCTTGCCAGCAAGTAGATTGTAAAGTAAGACTAAAGACAGAAGTGTCTTCTAGATTGTGTCAGCGCCTAGCTCTTCTTCGTCTTGCGAAGTCGTGCGAGACTCGGCAGCGCGACGATGTAGATGAATGGCTGTGCGGCTTGCAGCATGAAGTGGCACGAGTAGAAGACGAGGACGTCCTTGGTGGGCACAGCCGCGCTGGCGAGGTCCCAAGCCCAGCCCAAGCACACGCAGCTGAAGAGCGCGGGCACGGCTGGCACGAGGCTATTACTGGAACACACAATATATTGACTAATTGTACTCTTATGGCACTTTCTCTGTTGTTTTTGTGTGCTTTTGAACTCACTTCCCAGGTAACATCGTTCAACCAATTGATCAGAAATTTTGCACACACACTAATGTCATAAGAACGGTCACGTGTCAAGTTTCAACGGTCAAGTTTTTGGAAAAAAATCTCACAATGGTTGAAAAGTAAAGGTACGTTTACAGCTTGACGTTCGACGCTCGACGCTCAGCGCTAGCGCTGAAAGATACATGGTTTATCTTTGACCTTGAACGCCAGCGCTCGGCATCAGGAGGCTGAACGGCGAGCGCTGAGCGCCGAACGTACGTTGAGCTGTAAACATACCTTAAGAATTGACTGCTTGTCTGATAAACTTCAAATGTTACCTGACCATCAAGGCCAACATTTCAAGAATGTTGCCAATTTAAGACCAATCTATAAAGAATTTCATGAGTTATTGACCCTTCAAACTTATTTTCAATTATTTACCTACATATATTAATTTTGTTCCATCAAGAATGAAATTTTCACTACTTTTGACGTATTTGATTAGGCTGTTTTCACAGCTCTTTCCAAGGTCTGTACAGCAGTAGCTTTCACATGCCATCCACAATAATTCACATTCACATGCAAACAGAAGGCTCGCTTATAAAATCATTATGGTTCGTTTCCTAGTTCTATAAGACATTAGGGAACTTTTATATTATGTTTTGATGTTGATGTTGATGACACTGTTGTCTACTGCTATCTAGAATAGTGTTATCTCAATTTATTGTATTATCAAAGGCATGCGCATGGGAGGGATAGCTGGAGGGTTCAGCCCCCACTATATCAGCCTCCACTAAATAATTATAAAACGTGGTCATTATAGTGTCAAATATTCATTTTAAAAGGGTTGAAACAAAAGAATTGCCTTGTGGGGCAAAACTGGGATGGCTAATTTCCCTGGAATCAAGTTGGTTGATCAAAAACACAATATTTTGAAAGAAATATCACAATAGGTAACAAAGACTAGGTAACTTTTACTAGACCATTAAGTTACGTAATGAACTTACGGTCTATTGAGCGGCGCAGCGAGCGCCAGACCGAAGAATATGGCGCAGTCTCTGACGAGACAGAAGAGCGGCGTGGTGTTGACGTGTATGGTGTCGGGACTGGCGCACCACTTGAACGCCAGTTTGACGGACCACTGCGGGTCGATGTGGAGCAGCTTCTGCAGCCAATAGCAGGCCACCGTGAAGCTGGTCGCACACAGGGCGACCAATAGCAGCAGAGGGCGGGAACTTCGTCGCCACGATGTCCAGCGCAGGACCGCCCATGCAGTAGCCAGACCTGAAGCAGGATTTTGGTGATTTTTTAGTTAAAAAAGAAAGTCATACAATTTTGATTGGGGTTTAGTGATAATGCGCTACCTACGTACAGAGTTATGAAACTAAACTTATAATAAATAATAATAATAGGTACTCCATTCACTGGTTCCATCACAATGGGTCCTGCGACACTAGGGTCGCAGGACTCCTAGAAACCGGCTGGCCAAGCTTGGCGTCTCCTCTTCTTTGTCTTCTTCCTCCACTCTCCACCTTGTTCTGTCTTCCCACTGTCTTTCAGCCTCCCCTCACTCCAACTCCCTCTTATCTCCAACACATCCTCCTTAATAATTCCTTAATATTTTGTTCATAATAAAGGGAGAGATTTATAACTATTTACCAAATTCTAAGATTCACAGTCAGTTTATCAAAGTTTGGGGAAATAACTTACTATTAAATGTGCCATAAATGCCATTTCTAAAATGAATTCCCCAATAATTACCACCGATTCAGATTCCCACCATGGTTAAAATAATGTTTCGATCATTAACCAATTTCTAAATACATAGCTCTCCGTAAATCTGGGTAAAAAAATTGGAACGAAGACTGGAGAATTTCTAGTCCACACTCCACATTATTCTACCAACACCAATGCGTGTTGAGACGCCACGTGACAGGCTGGGAGTGAATGACTCACCGACGAGGAGACCCAGGACGCACTGGTGAGGGAAGTGAGTCGCTACGAACATCCGAGACACTGCCACGAGGATCATGATCTTGCCATACAGCATCCACGTCATCAGAGTCAGAACCTTCCTTGCACGCGGCCTGAAATAAAGAGCGTGTGTTATGGCGATCTAGCATGACATCTCTCGTTCAGTGTCAGTTCAGTGGACCTTTTGGACGACATTTGCAACAGAGATTGAAGGGAGTTGAGTTATAAACAAGTTTTCATCTTTCAAGACCCTGAATTATGAAGTATTAAGGTGCTGCAAGCGCGAGCGATTTTGCTGCTTTTTGTAGACACTTTTTGCGATACGATTGGAGACGAAATGGGTAGACCAAAATATTTGAAATTTTAATCAAGATTAGATAAAAGACAAACTTAGGGTTATCCCTTGGTACATTTTCAATTTTTTGTTTCGTTAATAAGTAATAATTAGTGGATTTTTGGTGAAAAATTAGCTATTTTCTTGTCTCCCTGGGCGCCGTATAAAATTAAATTTCAAAAATGTGCCAAGGGATAACCCTAAGTTTGTTTTTCATCTAATCATGATTAAAATTTGAGATCAATTGGTTTACGTATTTGGTCTCCAATCGTATCGCAAATTTCATTGTCTTGCGCTGTTTTGTTGAATAACCGGCGCCTAATTAACGATGCAATAAGCAAAAATGAAAAAGTGCTACTAATATACAATCAGACTGATCATGTGAACATCCTGTAAAATTTACATTCATTTATGAAACAATTTTTCTCTCTCAATTTTCTAAAACGGCCGAGCGCTAGGTAGTATCACCTTAATACATTTATTTTGGTACAGAAACAAGTATTTTACAAAGTAAAGTTGTAAATTAATGCTAACTACCGACCATTATTGGAACTACCTACCTTACTATTGATATAAGTAACTAAGGTTGTTAAGGGAGGGGCAGGGAGGATGAGGAAGATATATATTATGTATGCCAAAACCACAGTTCTGAGATACTTGTTATGTTACTACATGTTAGCAAAGCAATAACTTTTCTGAAGTAACATTAATTCTCATGCGTTAGCAATTCAGAAAGTGCCTTTTCGGTGCTTGGTGAAATTTTCGAAGCAAACAGTGTTTAATGTCCTATAGTCAACAAAAGATAAAACGGTATTTCAAAAAATCGGATCAGATGAAAATGATAAGATCGCAGCATCAGAAGTTGTCTCCTACTGTCTTGTCATCTACCTCAAGTAGCTTTCATTTCATTCATTACGTAATAACAAGGATTGTTTGCCACAGCAGTATCACCAGAATTCATTTAGGTAATTTCTTTCAATACTGTTTTATCTTTTGTTGAGTGTAAATCTTTTTTTTTGTCAATTAAACTATATTTATCAGACTTTAGATACCTACTACCGAAGAACGAATGTCAGGATAAGGAATCAACAATTTCACCCAATCAACAAGTCTTCAATACGGGTACAGATCAACTTGTAGCTTCATTCTGGATGTTTCACCTACCCTATGATCTCCTCTCTTGATGAAATGTACTGATTGATCGCTTGCGCGAGGACGTAGCCTACAGCCGCTGCTCCCATCATGTGACCTGACGGTGAGCCAGGACCAGTTTCACATGTCAGAGGAGTCTGATGGACAGTCGGTCGCAACGAAGCAAGCTTGCTGTTGGTTCCGTAGAAACTCGTCTCTCGGATCCACCAATAGGGGCGGTCTTCTCGTAGCAACCTGTTTCGACAAGAAATATAATTTTAAATTTCTTTCAATAAACTCTGGTTAGTTAATTTATAATAAGTTATTTTATTTCTTACCATTTGAGGATCATATTCAACCATTCCGAGACGGCCGACACTACAATAATGTCAGTGGCTAATTTTATGTTGATTCCAACAATTAATGGAAACAATATTGTGTATGCATAGAGAGGGTCAAAGAGTTGTGTAGCAGAGTCAAAGAAGTCTTCGTACTCGGAGAAACTGAAATATTAGAGAAACATGTTAGGTTAGTGGTCTAGCGTTGACACTCAAAATCAACAGGAAGGGAGTTCGAAAATAGAAATCTTGTGACTTATGAATGTGTACGATTAAAACTTCGTGATTTTATAAAAACAATTATCAATGCTTACCTTTCTTGTATAGAAATTATAACGTCAACTCCCCAAGCATTCAATGGATCCAGAGCAGTCATTTCCAAGTAGGTAGAAGGTTGTGTTTTTCCAGATTCGATGGTTACGAATGAGTACAAACTACTACTTATATTGGAAGTGTTAATTACTAGGCAAAGATTAATAATAATGAGTGTTTAACTAATTTAGATACAGAATCTGACTCCATGCCACCAATGTCACCTTGCAAACACGTCAACAGCTGATGAGAATCGAACCCAGTACACAGTGGAATCCGCCAATCAAGCGAAAGGGCGCCAACTCGAGAAATAATTTGAATATTATCATTCTCAATAATGGACTGTGAACTGCACTCTAAATTTAATTACTGTAGAAATAACTAGGAAAACGCTCAGGGTAACGCGTTGGTGAGCGAGCACGGGGACATGCAAATTCTCGAACCGGAAATGCGTACACAAGCACAGAAAACATATACATCCATATTGAATTGAAATATGATCACTCAATCAACACAACATATTATTATGCTTTTCATTGAAACTTGAAAATAACATCTAAGCATCTAAGAACCCTGGTTAAAATAAAACAAATCAGATTCAATCCAATTTGCACTGGAAAACATTCATTTTGATACTTCATTACTGACAGATATTAAAAATGTTGATAAGTTCATACGTTCTTAACTGATTGGGATATAATTTTGTAAAATAAGAGACAATGTTGGTCTTAATGATCATGCAAAATATGAGTTTGATCTGAATTATCAAAGACCGTTTTTATTTTTCAGCCTATCAGGAGATATTTATTTAAATTTTAACCAATTAATGATTTAAAAAAAAATCGGGTCTGCAAACAGAGAAGGTTGGTTTTACTTGTGTGCAAAATTTCAGCTCGATCAAAGAAAAACTCTGACCTGTATAGCCAAAATATGAATTTGATCAGATTTATCGAAGACCATTTTCATTTTTCAACCTATCAGGAGATGTTTATTTCAATTTTAACCAATGAATGAATTTTAAAAAAATTTGGGGCCTGCAAACAGAAAAGGTTGTCTCTACATGTGTGCAAAATTTCAAATCGATCGAAGAAAAACTCTGACCTGTACAGCCTCACCCAACAGAAAAAAAAAAAACAGGTCCGTGCCAAATGAGCCAAAAGGAGACGCTCGCTACGCTCGCTCAATTAAAGTTGAAGAGGTCACTTGAAACAATAGATTTGTTCGTCGGTCTGTTCCAAACCTGCTCAGGAGGCCAATTCTTGAGTTTTCATGTTTTGAAACCATGTGTGGTTTCATTGTTTAAAACGTAAAAAAGTTGACAACTATTGCTTAGCCTTCAACTTTTTTACGTTTTAAACAATGAAACCACACATGGTTTCAAAACATGAAAACTCAAGAATTGGCCTCCAGAGCAAGCGGAAGTCGTCACCGATTGTGTTAGGTGCATGAATTTCGAATCAAAACTCGACGGGTAGGTATAAGTCAACTTTTCCGCGACGACTTCCGGTGTGTTCCGAGCAGGTTAGAACACCCCGACGAACAGACCTAATATCAGATCAGCATAGAGAAAATAGAGTAGCATACAGGAAATTACAGGAAGAAATAAGTCCAGCCTCAATATGTTTTTCATAATAGACTTTAATTTGTCAAAATAAAGCATTTGCAATGCAATTACAAGCATACATTCCGAGGTGACTACAATAATATCATCATACTAACATTAGCTTTACCTAGGTTCAGATTTACAAGCACAACTTTAACCATTCTTCATTCTCATTTTTTTTAGATTTCACAATTTTAATAATTATCAATTTTTCATCATCTTCTCGTTTAGGTGTTGAAACCTTACAATGGTCCCGAGCCTAATGGTCATGGGAGAATAACAAATGCCACCACTCACTGAAATACTTTCAATTACTCCATCAACATATTACATTTTGAGCTCAATTCATATTCACTTTTGTAATGTCAATGTTAGATAAAAATGGAAGTCACATTTGAAATTAAGATTTTACTCTTACAACTAGATTTTGCAATCAGAAAAGGGTAGACATTTTTAAAATTATGTTTCATTATCAATATGATCAATAGTTAAATGAATTTACACACATTGCATTATGGGTAGGTATACTGGCTTCGAGTGAAATCAATATGGAAAACGTTGTATCAAGCAATCAATTTCTTTCAAAACAGTGGTGAACATTATGACAACTTAGGTAGTAAAAGACAACAAATGACAATGAACGAAAACAAACTACGAAACACAAAATGTTGCCTAGCGATCGTACAATAGACTCGCCTCGAGTCCGTAGCAAGGGTTAGGCACAATACGAGGAAACACAAACGTTTCGATTACGACGAAACTTTAATTGTTCAAAAAGTATAATTTTGCCATGGGCAGTCTGATGACCTTGTTTATATAATTATAAAAAGTATTCTAATCTAAAAGGATGCATTTTTAAGTGGATTTTAGCATCACTGAAGGCGCAACGAATGTTTTAAGTAAAGGGAGGGAAAAGCACAAAATAAATATTGATCCAGAAGAATAATTACCTATTGTAAAGCAAATGAATTGTTGGCTAAACTTGGAAAGTTGGCTTTGTTCAATTGGATTTCAATCGCTTGTTTTGGAATGTATAATGCACAAAATAATTATTATAAAATACAGCGTTGCAGGTGAAGAGAAACTAATTCAATTTAAGAGGTAGGTAATCGACAGAATTCTAGACAGGTGGTATATGGGCTTGTAGTCTAGTCAAAATTCAGTTAGAAATAAAACAAATTGCAACAGTTTGTATTTTGGTGTGATTCTCTTCATAAATGTAATATTCAAAATTCGCTGATATCAAACTCATGGATAGTTAATGAAAATTAGCTTTTTATTAAACTCCTGGGATAAATCCATGTTAAATCAACAAATGAATTTTCATTAACATTTCTTATTTCCATAAAATTTCGCTGAATTGTTCATCTTAAAGAAATACATGGTAATTTAATATGGTACTTAACATGGTTCCTCTAAATTATATCGTTTGGGTCCTCTAAAAAGTAAAATTTTGACTCAAACTGACTAAATTTGAATCTTTGGAGGGCTGTATATGGACATAATTTTACAGCTAATTTTTCTGAAAAGAATGACAACAAAAAACTAACTGTTGCAATTAGCTGTGGGCTCGAGCGGTTTTTGGTATCTTTTGATTAGACTATTGCTTGGATTTTAAGAAGTATGAAAGTTGAAAATAAAGTAAAACCGAATAGCATCCTAGAGAATATTCTTTTGTATGTTGGAAAAGTGTACTTTGAGTACGGAATCGACTAGACGTTGGTTCACCAAACTGCCCACGGTTATTTGGGGACATTACTATCGGAAGCAATTTCATACATGGAATGTCACTAAAAATAAACATAAATAACTGAAAAAAAACATTTGGATCACCACATTTGGCTACCATTGGCAAAGCTCAAGCAAGAAACCAGTATGTTTTGTTTCGAGTGTGTGTGCGCGTATAAGGGTGAGAAAATCTGTCAAACATAACTCATAGAAAACTACATTTCGGCTAGCGAAAGCAAACTCTACGGGAACAGTCTCGGAACTTCGGGAAAGATTCATTCTAAAAGTAGTATATTCAGTCACATGGCATACGAAAAACACACACACACTCTATTATATAGGATTTAAATAGAATACAAGCGGAATTGTTTTCGTCCAATAATAATAACAAATTGGAAGCGGCAAATCCCATTTCTAAACTTGGGTTTCTCGTACGACATTTTATTTACGCAATCTCACGTTAACTGGGAATAATTATCAATAATTATCTCTAGTATTATAACGAAGGAACAAGCTGTGGTAGTTAGTAAGTTTGTCATTTCGTCATTGATCTAACAAAACGACAACCCTAGTAAATATCTAAAGCGGAAGCACAAGACTTTATTAAAACGCTCTAGTATGTAAATTGCGGGAAAAAACGTACTTGAATTTTAGTAAACGTTATTTACTTGGAAAAGTAAAAATCTAGCCTAAATCGATACGTAACTACTATAATAATTAATATCGTAATTGTAAGTACGGTTGCGTTGATTCTCGTTATATTTCCGTCGGCGTCACGTCGCGACGGAAAAGTTCTGGCTTGGTGCAACGTTTACGTCTTCTACGGTGGTCCTTTGAGTCGTGTTCTGTCTTTATGGTCGTTTAACTAGTGCGAAGGAATCCAACCCTCGTTATAAGGCACATTTGTCTAAGTTCCTTAAAACATGGAACTTAGTATTGTTAGGGAAAAAGTGGTCCAGCCCCTTTATTTAGTACACTACATACTTGCTGATTGCTTTCCATTAAACCTATTATTGCGTTATCGTTCTCTTCTGCACAAAAACGTTCCAAATCATTATCACATAAAAATCGTCTCATTCACGTAGGAAGTTTTTGGCAAGCTTGTCAGCAATAAACACCGGCTTCGTCCATTCATGATCACTGAGTTAAGTTGCAAAGTCCACTTTGTCCCAACCGAGAGCGGAGTTCAGGTCGCCCGCCATCTTGAACTCTGAATCTTCGATGTTGAAGAGATCGAACGGATCCTGGCTGTTGGACAACAGCGGATCGTAATTGTCGATGTCCACTTGTTGATACGTGTAGTTCGTTGGGGCGATGTCGACGGGGGGATTGTCGGACGGCATGAGAGACTCGAGCCAGTCGGAGTCGTCCATCTCCATCGGCATCTCGATGTCCATCAGCTCGCACGGCTGTTGGTTGATGAGTTGGTCGCGGCTCGGCTCGGCGACGTCCATCGCGACCGGCTCCATCTTGACGGTCCCGAGGTCGCCGCAATCCAGCTGCCCGAAGTCCATCGAGTCCAGCGTCTCCAGGTCCAGTCCCAGCTCCTTGAGATCCACGGCCGGGTCCGGGGCCCGCCCCAGGATGAAGTCGAGCGAGTCCGCGCCCGTGAACGACAGCGTGAACGGCTCGGGTTGCGTGGTGAGCGAGATCGCGGTCGGGAGCGTCACGGAGAAGGTGGTGTGTGGAAGCGGGGGTGGGGGAGGTGGCGGTGGGGCGGGGGGAGAGCTGGGGGCCGTGAAGATCAGTCCCTGCGGCATCGACCGACCCGGCGTGGTCGGGGTGGCAGGATCCTGCGCCGCTGACGCCGGAAGCTCCCCGTTCTTGATCAAGATCTCTAGAACATCGTCGACGATCTGACTCTTGACGTTCTTCGCCTTGGGCTTGACATCGGGGACTTCCAGCTTGACCTTGAGCTGCTTGGCGGCCTCCTCGTACTGCGGGGGCGGGTCCTGGGGGGCGGGGGGCGGCGTGGCAGGGGGCGGCTGGCTCACGAATGAGCCGAAGAAGTTGGGTAACGAGGCCGTCCGCTGGTGGCCGGCCACGATTCCGTTCACCGGGCTCTTCTTCACGTTGAGGGGATTCAACACGATGGCGACGCCGTTCTTCTTCGTGTTGTTGTTGTTGACTTGAATCAGCTGACTCTGGCTCTGTAGGAACGCAGCGAGACTCGCCTTCGCGTTGACGCCCTGCTGCTGCAGCTGTTTCTGGAAGGCGACGTGTTGCTGTTGGCGCTGTTGCTGCTGCTGTTGTTGCTGCTGCTGTAACGTCTGCAGTTGTTGCAGCTGTTGCAACTGCATCTGCAGCTGTTGCTGTTGGATTTTGTTCTGCAGATGTTGCTGCAGCATGAGCTTCTGCTGCTGCTTGGCATCGAGGGAAGGCAGGGAAGCAGAGGTCGTCTTCAAGCGGAGTTGAGGTCCGCTCCCCTCCTTGTTGTGGCGGATCTGCTGCAGCTGGAGTTGGGAGCGGTGCAGTTCGCGCTGCAACTCCTGGAAGCAAACAAACAGTCGAGATTAATCATGATACTGTAGCTAAATTATAAAGATAATCATCAGCAAGTTAATATAGATCGTACTATCCTTGCTTAACAGAAGGTAGATTAGAATAAAAATTAGAAACGAAGTAAAAATATTTATTTCGAGAGCACAAAACTTATAGAAGAATATTCAACATTAACAATACTGTAGACAGTATAAAGTTTTGAAAATATGTAATGAAGCTTCAACTACAAATAATGTGAAGTGGTAAAGAAGCAGACTAGTTCTTAAGATCTCTTCAAGAATCTCTAACTATTATCCTGCCCTTCTATCTCATTGGTAGTTGGTACAGAGTTAATTGTTTGTCTCTAAAAAATTTTTAGGATGTATTGTAGATAAGAAATATCTTCGATTTCCACAGTTTGTTTATACAGAATTGATAGATAGGTACTTTGGCTTACAAAGTTTCTCCGAATAACCAATTACTTGAACCCGAGAGCCACGCACCTTGATCCTCCTCTGCTGCTCGCGCACGATGTCCTCGCCCAGCTGCGGTGAGGCCGGCGTGGGCGGCGAGGCGTCGGTGTCCATGACGGCGTCGTCGACAGGCTGCTGCGGTGACATGGCCGCCACGCTCTCGTCGTCCACCTCTAGTGAGGCTTCGACTGCGTGGTGCAGCGGCGCAACTTCCGTCGACGCGCCTGGAGAAGAGCAGAGATCACACGTTACTGGTGTTGAAGCAATTGTCAGATTAAGAAGAGCCAAAAGAGCCTAAATTTGATGAACACTCAACAAATGATCGGTATTTGAAAGAAACAGAATAGCCGATAAAGATTTGATGGTGTCATCCGATGAAGTCTATGGCAACTCGTGATCTACCTCTAGTAGGTGAGCTCTGATTTCATTGATAAAAACAAGGATTGATTGTCAAGGAACGTAACCAGCAGCCAATCCATTTCGTTCAAATACCGCTTTATGAATTTTGTTTTGTCCGACAATGTACCTACAAAAAATTTTGCACCAGGAAGATGGGCATTAATTTGAATCTAATTTAATAAAACAAAAATTTGCCCAAAGATTCTAAAATTTTTAGGGAGTGTAATTAAGCATGTAAATGTGCACATTCTATGATTTATAGAACACTCTTAAATAAGTACCTAAGTAAAATAATGTTTTTCTCAAAAGTGGTAATAAGTCATACAACTCTATTAAAGCTAGTCTCTGTACCTGAGACGGATTCGTCGCTCATGACGGAGCCCGGTATGTCCATGATGATGTGGCCCATGTGCGAGAGCGGAATGCTGTGCTGCGACGTCGACTGATCGAGCATGCTCACGTCGTGGCTCGGCTCCGTGAACGGCCTCAGTCGCTCGATCAGCTGTGGCTTCGAGCCCGACACCGGCAGGTTGCGTCGCTTCAGTTCGGCCTTGAGGTCGCTCACTGCGATGGAAGAACAATCGGTCAAGGAACAATCCAGGAATTCATTAGAGAAGGGGATATGCCACACAAATAGACTAATTTTCCTGGGAAATTTATAAATGATGTTTGATATAACTTTAAAGCTCAAATTACACAGTTCAATTTCTTGAAAAACTTCTCCATCACATTCCCATTTTTCATACAATTTTGATTTACCTACCCGACTTGTCATAGAACTTGAGCTCAACTTTATCACTTAGATTGTACGTTCTTATTTCTATTAAGAAGTGTGACACAGAAGTGTAGGACAGAAGTTGAACAAGAAATTGTTCCGTGTAATTTGTCATGGACAAAGTCATTTTGCCGTTAAATTGACTTTTTAACGTATAATTGTAATGTGTTTAGTATCTATCGGATTACAAGTGCAGATTGCGATGTACCTTTCATGTCCTCAAGCTTGCTCAGCTTGGGCAGCATCTGTGGCTGGGGCTCAACCGGTGACATGGGCGTCGCCGGCTGCGCCAGACCGGGTGATGGCGCAGCGCTAATCACCGGCTGCACCGCCACGAAGTTCGAGCTCTCGGCGGCGCTCGGCTTCTGCGCCGCCGGCAGAATGATCTGCGGGTACTTGTGCTGCCACTCCAGCTGCCACTGGAGGAACAACTGTTGCTGCTGGAGCAAGATCTCGTAGGAAGTCTCGACTGGCGATGCGATCGGAGGCGTCTTGTGAGCGTTCGGTGGTCCCTTGTACTCGTGGAACTTGATCGTCCTCGTCTTCGGTTGCGACTTGCTCTTGGACTTCTTTCGGTTCTTGTCTTTCCCCGGGGCGTCTCGGGGGCTGGGGGACGGCTGGGGGAGGGGCCGGGGCGTAATTGGGGCGGGGGGAGAACTGACAGAGCTCAGCGGAGACAGACTGGAAGTCGTCGAGCCGAGACTCGCGGGGCTTGGGGCGGGTGCGAGGGGTCTCGGAGGCGAGATGCTCCTCGCGACGCTGTTGCACAGGTCGGCGAAGGTCATCGTCGTGTAGGACGGCTGCGAGGTCACGACGACGGACGTGGGGATGGCGAGGGCGACGGTCACCACCTCGGGCAGGGGGGCGACAGGTTGGACGGGCGAGCCGGCACCCTCGGAACTCTGCGAATCGTCATCGTAGGTCACGTAATGGTTCGGGTGCTGCGGCTTGGTCAGCTGGCCTTCGCACGTGGCCTTGAAGGGGATTACACCCTCTGTTGGGTTGAAACATAGTGTTAGTAGTGTTACATTGTTTTAAAAGAGTTAGTTTGCTAAACTTCTCCAAAAGAGGATCCCTGTTATTCAACATAGATAATATTTCAACAATTTTATATTACTACTTCTTGACAGCTGATAAACAAAAATATCTAGAAGAAGGAATGACAGCAAATGACTATCTAATGAAACAAGTGTGTTATCTTCCATACAAATTTGAGAAATTATCTTTTAATCTTTGAAAAGTATGAATTAAAATGACGTGATAATGAAAACTTAAGTACTATCTTTGTTATTTAAAAAAGCCTAGTAATTGAATGAAAGTCAGTTTCAGTTGAACTAATCCTAGCAAAGAACTAATAAAATGAGTGTTACCTTTGACCGCTCGCTCGATCGGCTCCTCCGTGTGCAAGATGTTCTTCTTGATGAGCTCGAGCGGGCCGGGTCGATGCGAGAGCTGGTCGTTCAACGCGTCGACCAGCCGGGCCTTCTTCAGCATGCGCTGTCGCTCGGCAAGCGACGGGTCGATGTGACTCATGTCGGCTGAAACACAATGTTACGTCATTGTCATTCAGTCGGGCGAGGAGCAACGTACGGTCAGGTGTTACAGTGGAGGGGGTAATTCCTGTATGTTTGTCACCTGTAAATCAGCAATTGGTTGAAGTATGTACGTCTATTACAATTTAAAATTTATGTCCAAATGTTAATAGGACTTGGATTATTAAGGAAAAGCCATATTTCATTAGGGTGGCTTTATAAGTTTTTACCTGGTTCAATAGTTCACTCTCAAACAAATTTTCCTAGCATTTAGTGCTATTTAACAATTGCTTTGAAAGAAACAGTAGGTACTACAACAAATTATAAATATACCTATATAGAATTAATCAACCTGCATTTTTCTGTATTTTTAGCTCTTTCACTATAACAACATGATTGATGTAGATATTCAATTCAAAACACTGAGAGAATATGTGATCAGATTGACTGCACTGCAATGCATGGTAATCTCACTACAAGTCATGCATGTTGTGAAGTGTACCTTCTAGAATGTGCTGTCTGACGAGCTCCTGCCGGTCCGGCCGCTGCTGGATCTTGGCCTTGAGCAGGTCGCCCATCTTCGCTCGCTCCAGCTTCTGTCGCTGCTCGTGGAACGCTGGCGACGTCTTCAACGCTGCAACAACAACATTACGCTCAATCTTCTCCATCGAACCCAGCTCCCTTGCTCTTATTAAACTCGAGTATCTCACTTACAATATAATTGGACATCTTTCCTTTTAGTAGATAATTGGTATAATTTTGGGACGATATTTAGTGACAAACTTAGGGCTCCCATCCGTACCGTTTTTGACGGGACAGTCCCTTCTTTTGAGGTAGTGTCCCATTGTCCCCACAACATTTTAAAAACCCTGTATTTGTCCCGTTTTTCTAACAAGTAAAAAATCCCGCTCATTTTCATTCAAATGCACTCTGCATCGATAATAAATATAATAATAAATATCATCTAAATCATGATTGTCATTGACTTCCTTTGGTTTATCCCTCATCTTTTATACTAAACAAACGTAACCTCTTTGGAGACATTTAAAATAGGTAGGTTATAGGTACATGATAATAATTAGTAGGTACCTATTCAAGGAAACAAAACTACTCACGTTCAATAAAAAGAAACACAATTTATTTCCTGTCAAAAGTGCGTAGAATTGCTCTAAATCATGTTATGAATTTCAAATTTTTCCCGGGGCTATGCGCCCCGGACCCGCATTTAGCTGGGGGGCCACCCCCCCAGACCCCCCATTGTTGTCGCACGGGATTTTATATCTGGAATTTTTTGTCCCGCTTTTTCACATTTAGATTATGGGAGCCCTAGACAAACTTCGTGTGTAGGTTTGACACTATATATTGCAAATGACCTACTGCATGATTTTTAGAAAAAGTTACAATGACAAATCAATCAATTTATGAGGGATTATTAACTTTACTGACTTTATCACGAGAAAAGTAGACTAGAATCCACATAAAAAGGTTCCATAGTGTATTATTTATGCATTTTAAAAGCTGCTTAAGTTATGACAAGTCCTCACAGAGGTCAATAGCTCAACCATTCAGGTTTACCTTTTACTTCTCCCTTGTTTCTTTTTTAGAAAATGGACTTCAAACATTGTCATGGGCGTCCGCAGTATTTCTTCCAGGTGGGGGAAAGGCAAGGAAAACAATATTTATGGGTTAAGGGGGGTGTGGGGACGTGCCCCCCACCCTGCCCCGCAGGACGTTTTTGGACACTTTGAAATCAAATTTGAGACGTTATGAGGTGTATTTTGTTGAAATATTCAATATTTTTTAAATATTGCACTTTGGGGTGGTGGGAGAAATGTTTAAACCTGCCCCGCAGGGCATTTTTTGTTTTTTTGACACTTTGAAATCAATTTTCTTTAGTTTTTTTGGTCACAAAATGAAACTATACGTAAAACCCCAGAAAATGTGTATGTTTTCCTGACATCCAGGGGGGGGGGGCAAGCGCCCCCCTTGCCACTCCCTGTGGACGCCCATGAACATTGTCCCATGTTTAAATATAAAAGGGGGTAGGTACCTAATGTATTAATTAGGAGCTTGCTCCATTGCTTTTTTTATTGGAAAATGTACATGCTGTTACAACTTTTAACATAATATTTAAAAAAAAAGAAAGGCAACGCAAATAACTGAAGATTGTCTGGGGATACTTACGGGGCATGATGCCTTGGGCGACTAGCTGGTTGATGGGTCGTCGCAGCATCAACTTCACCTTCAACGCTGCAACAGACAGAGACCACAACACATCAGTCACGACACAAACAAGTAACAACAACAACAACAACAACAAGATACAAACAAGGAGATGCAGGCTCCAAGGTCAAGATCAAACCGTGAGAGAAGGGAGTTCCATTCTTTGGGATATGGGCTTTAATTATTTTACTGAATTATTTCGCGAATTGCTTGAAATCTTGCGATTTTTTACACTTGGAGTAAAACTTACTCCAACTTTTGGGTTTACACTTGGTTATAACAACTGTAGAACGTTTTCTAAATAATTTTTATATTGACAGAAAATACGAATATCTATTTATGAATTAATCTGAACCTAAATTCACTCGAGAAGAGGAACAGAATCCACACATAAAATGGTCCATTTCTTGAGGATATTAACGCTTTTTTACAACTTTTAAGTTTAGTCCATTAACCCTTTCCCGGGCGGTGGGAAACGGTTTTCCCAGTAACTTCTACCCATAAAAAAACACTCCGTGTAAAAATACCAGCCAAGTCTCTTCAACTATAAAAAATAGAAGAAATCTAAAAATTCAGCACTGAAAAGTAGTGATATCAAAAATGAGCCAAGTCAAAACTTAATTTTAAAAACCAAAATATACTTGGCGCATCGTGTATATAAATAGTATAGAAGCATATGCCAAAAATCAAATGTACTATATATAATATACATATAATGCCCTTAAAAACGATGCGCCAAGTATATTTTGGTTTTTAAAATTAAGTTTTGACTTGGCTCATTTTTTGATATCACTACTTTTCAGTGCTGAATTTTTAGATTTCTTCTATTTTTTATAGTTGAAGAGACTTGGCTGGTATTTTTACACGGAGTGTTTTTTTATGGGGATATCACTTATTTTTTTAGTTTATTTACACAACTTGTAACACACATCGGAGCAACAATGACTAATTACTTTAAAAAATACGCCATTTCCGATTTGGTTAATACGAAAAATTGTGTTTGGAATATACCTAAGCTTAAAGTGATATTCCATGAAGAATTGCGAAATCTTCGTTCCAATCAGTCCAGCCGTTTTCGAGATATGGTATCGCTTCCGGTTTTCAAAATGGCGACTGAAATTACTGCCACCTAGAATTTATTTCTATAAATGTTATGTATCATTATAAGCCTTCTGAATATGTAGTTATTGTAGGAAGAGGTCATTAAAATCTAGTTCTTCATTTTCATGACGTCATTTCCGGTTTCGGTAATAGTACATCTCTACTTTAACTATTGATATTCCATATAGACGACCGTCTGAATCATTTGGCGCTGGTTTAATTCCAAACGGTCTAGCCGTTTTCGAGATATGACGTCACTTCCGGTTTCAAAATGGCGGCTTCCTGTTGGTTTTATAAAAAGGCACCTCAGACGCCAAAAGTGCACATGTGGTAAAAATTTCAGATCGATCGGCTCAGCCGTTTAGGCTGTGGCGGTGATTGCGGTGTTTCCTGATATCATCATCATCATCAGATCAAGATAGGTTTTAAAAGGGGTGTAATTTCACGTTTTTCACGGCCCTCTAGCTCGCAAACGGCATAACATATTGTTCCCTAATTTGGTATATATAGTGGGGTGGGCCATAGCTCGAAATTAAGATATATCGCAACAATGTGAGATTTTCCAATTTTAAGATCCAGTAGGCCGAAAATGCCATGTTGTTGCTTACAGTAAAAGTGGTTAGTCTGCTCCTCAGTTTATTATGCATTTACGGTATGTTGAGTGAGTGTGAGTGTACGGTACGACTTGGCTGGGTGGAGCGACCGCTCCACTAGATGCGTTGTATGGGCGACGGGTGATATATTTCCCGGGTCTTTGATGTGGCGCTCGCTATCTATGTGCATATTACACAACTTCAAAAAAAAATGTTTGGTCGGAAAAATTGATCTCTAGACCATCAAGAAAGCCGTGGCAAATAGCGGGTGACACACGGTACGCCAAATTTTGTCAAAAAAACGATTTATATCTCAATATCTATATGTAAATTTGGATTGATAACCTAAAGTGTAAATTTTTGATGTAAGGTATTATGTAAGTAATATTATATAAATATTTGATGAACATTTGACCGCTGGATTTTTTTTTATTACGAAATCATTTACAAACGGGAAGTAGTCTTCCCACTCTTATTCGAAAATGATAGGTTATGTTTTAGATAATCATGGATATTTTCTTTTCTTTTAACCCTAAATTATGTATTTAAGTATGCAGTTCTAACAAAATCAAAATCTCGATTAAAAATATGTCATTATTCAAAAAAAAATCACACAAAATTTTTTTTACAACGCATTTTCTTCTTATATGGGCGGTGGGAAGTATTTATCCCACCAAATTTTTTAAGTGAAAATTAAAAAAAAAAAAAAAAAAAAAGTGTCAACATGCTTTAAATGTTATCTAATTTACTAATTCGCTGTTGTCACTGGTTTCCATAAGCTCATATAATTTGCCCGGGAAAGGGTTAAAAACTTGATTTGGTTGCTCTTTTCAAATATTATAATGTGAACTTTTGAAAATGTAAAAAGCTGTAAAATGTATCAACAATGTGAATACACCTTTTTATGTGTATTCTATTCCCGTCTCCGTAGGTACTCTAAAAGAGTACTTTTCACTCTAAAAGTACCTACCTATACCTTACCTAAACTTAAATAATGATGGTGTGTTATGGAAATAAAATGTTAACATTGAAATAATGAAACTATGCGGTTTGATAAGCTCTTGTCATTGATTTATTCTTGTACGATTACGAATATCAAGTTGGTGCTAAATGTGTCCATGAGCATGGAGCATCAGTGACCCACCATCAATGAACCTCCGCCTGGGACAGTAGATCGTGTGGTCCCATCTCTGCCAGCATCTTCCACGCATGTCACAGGCAATCATGGACCAGCTTATACTAATACTAGTCCATCACTCGCGTTGAAAGTCGAGTATAAACTTTAACACTTATCTCAAGAAGCTATTTTTACTTCGCACGACACTCAATCAGTTAGTTTTCAGTATTTATCTCATTTCATTTTATAGACTTCATTCTAAAAACAGGACCTTCCTAAATTTTATCAAATTAACACACTTTATCACCAGTAATTTGACGCACACACCACAGTTATCAATCAAATTTCCGCCAACTTTTTAAAAGTTCAGAACGTTCCTATTCGAAATTTTTTAGGTTCAAATAACGTTCCATTTTCGTAATCAACTGAGCCACCGAAACGTTCCAAATTTCAAAAAAATCGAATCTTCTTGGAGAGCGGCCATACATCACCCACCCCACGTCCACTCGAACTGACTGGAAGTAATAACTAAATGACGGATGAGTGTGATCGTCTATCGTAGAGTGATCACTGATCAGCTACTCCAGACACGATCGTGTCCGCACGCGTGCTAGGAGGAAGTACCGAGCACTTCCTTCAACAATGTCACTGTAATTCATTCATTGTTGCCGAGCTACGCCAGCCAGGAAGTATGGTGGCGAGGTGTAAAGGACCCCATTACTATCGGGTCAATGATGCTCCGCTCCGACACGATCGTAAACAAGATGTGTCACAAGAAGTGTTCGACCAAAGACATCTGATCTGATGACAGAAAACTACTGGGCAGTTTGTTCATAATAATATCTTTGCTACTGGTCTGTTATGTGGAGTACCTAGTTCTAGGTAGGTACGAATTATTTATGTTATGGCTAAGACTGTGCTGTATGTGCACAAATGAAACGCAGCGAAAAGAAAGACAGATATATTTTCAAAGACAACTCGAAGAAAAAAATGTCAACTGAAGCAATTGAATTATAACACGGCATACGTACATTATTCTTTTTTAATAAACAGCTCACTTCTTACCGTGTTTTATTCGATTCGTGTCGTGTTTGAACATCCTCCTAGGTTTATGACAACATGTGTAGCCATGAACTACAACTAGACTACCTACACCTGTCAGCTGTCAGTGTCAACGTGACAAATCAGCTGTTTATGATTTATGCTCGACTTCGCCACACGAGCGCGCGCAAACTCAAAACAACCCTTTTCATTGGAGAGAAATTGCAACTCAATGGATTTGATTGGCTCTCAAGTTTGATGGAAGAAAAGAAAGCCCAAGAAAAGCGGCAAAGCTGCACGCAAGGTGTTCTAACTTCTAAACTAGAAAGTATCGCCGTTTTGATTGATTTCAGAATTTGTAAAAATTATGGAGACGTTGTACTTCACTGAGGAGGCAGTAGCGAGGATTTGTGAGCTGCATAATTAATTAAATGTTTTATTTGCTTGATGAGAAGTGCTTTTCCACTCTCCTGGTTTAGACTTCTTACTAGGTACTAGACCTGCTAGGCTGCTGTTCTGACCACATTATTATATATCAGTGGTTCTGACCTAAGAAAATTTATTAAAATACGATGCCCCTTCCTCAACGATATCATTTAGTTTTAAAAATAAGTTGTTCATTACATAAAAATTGTAATTTTAAAATACGTTTTTTGTTCTTTAATTACCGGTACCTACCTACTATGCGAAAATGTAAATTTCTTAAAGTTGCTGTCAGCTAAAAGAACTATACTTGCTCATGGATTGAACTATACCTACCGTATAGTACCATAAAGTAAGGAGAATATTTATGGTAGTATACCTACCTATACCTAGAAAAAAGTACGTCAAAACTAATAAAATTTGTCACAGAACATTAAACGCAACTTGCAAGTCAATTATAAAAATGAAACTGTGCAATGCAGTGCAGGAGGAAACATTAAATTAGTGTAGAATCTAAATCCAGCAGTTATGATTCTTCAGAATATGCCAAATACTTCGAGCCAGCTTTCCACCATTCAAAGAGAGAAGGAAGTCATTTTCTATTAGCCACCACATTTACTCTCAACATTAATTAGAATTAGTCAGTTGCTAAGAACTTCGAAATTATTTGCAACACTGTATTTAAAGTATAGACTAATGTAAACAGCTAAGGTATGCGAAATTCTCAAAGTCAAAACCCAATCCTCTTAAATTCAAGTAAGTCTCAGACCTCTACATTTCGAATTTAACCTGGAATCGAGGTCTGTTTCTTCTTCTAAATGACCACATTAACGTCTTCTACGAAAGACTTTTGGCCGCGTTTCTCTCTAGACTATAAGACCCGAGAGCCAAATAAATGTTTGGTGGCAATAAGTTACCGGCTATATTAGGAAAGCACATGTGCTGGATTCAAGAGAAATTATTTCGAGAATCTTAGGCGTGAAGGCGCGTCCATTATTTACAGCTCAACTAAAGCAATGTCAAGAATACTAGCAAATTACAACTAGCCTGGGGTGTTGCAATTTTGGTTTATGAATGGGTTTTGGTCTACACAAAATGTTGTGTAAACGAAATAGAGTTGAGTTTGTGCCCCGAAATACGAAAGTACTTGCCTGCCTGTTAGTCTTATGTTATACCACTAGCGAAGGGGAATACAATCTATGTAAAAAGGCTCCATTAGGAAGATTTATGCGGTTTTACAGCTTTTAGGATCAGAAACACCTGCATGGTTGAGTCTTTTGGCTTTAAATAATAATGGAGCATTATTGTGTACTATACTCAGATTCTAGATTCTATTCTTCTACTTTCCCATGGTACCTATTAGGAGCAACGAATGTGTTTCTACATCCCAAATATCGAAATCTTTACCTATAATTATTTCGAAATACAATTTCCACACACATCACTTCTATTTTTTGCAATAGTCTGCTGGAAAAAATAAAATTAATGACATAACTGGGTTTAAATATTTTGTCACACTGTCATATTTAACTGTCAAAAATCATCCTATTCTTAGGATTCGTTAACCTAATTAACACAGTATCTCTAACTTTACGGTCATTTAGCCAACACAAAAAACAAAATTAAAACTATACATTTGCATCCGCTTGTAGTAAAAAAGTCTGACCCTAATCTATTCGACACCTGCTGTCAAAAAACACACCGTCTCTTCCCAATTTATTCCCTTTTGAAAGCGAGAGAAATCTATTTCGAAGCTAGTATCGAAGTCGAAGTAAAGTCTGTGAACAGTTGCGTATTGTAGCCTGTTGGGCAGATTCCAAGTCCATCGGAGACGCACAAACAACAGACTGAGCTGCGACCGATCCCAAGCATTCGGCCACTCAACATTCCGCACAGATCCCTGACGATGACAGTAGTTCAAACGATCATCAACATCATCATCATATCATCATCAACATCGGAGACGCACAAACAACAGACTGAGCTGCGACCGATCCCAAGCATTCGGCCACTCAACATTCCGCACAGATCCCTGACGATGACAGTAGTTCAAACGATCATCAACATCATCATCATATCATCATCAACATCGGAGACGCACAAACAACAGACTGAGCTGCGACCGATCCCGAGCATTCGGCCACTCAACATTCCGCACAGATTCCCTGACAGATGACAGTAGTTCAAACGATCATCAACATCATCATCATATCATCATCAACATCGGAGACGCACAAACAACAGACTGAGCTGCGACCGATCCCAAGCATTCGGCCACTCAACATTCCGCACAGATTCCCTGACAGATGACAGTAGTTCAAACGATCATCAACATCATCACCATATCATCATCAACATCGGAGACGCACAAACAACAGACTGAGCTGCGACCGATCCCAAGCATTCGGTCACTCAACATTCCGCACAGATTCCCTGACAGATGACAGTAGTTCAAACGTTCATCAACATCATCATCATATCATCATCAACATCGGAGAAGCACAAACAACAGACTGAGCTGCGAGCGACCGATCCCAAGCATTCGGCCACTCAACATTCCGCACAGATTCCCTGACGATGATAGAAGTTCAAACGATCATCAACATCATCATCATATCATCAACATCGGAGACGCACAAACAACAGACTGAGCTGCGACCGATCCCAAGCATTCGGCCACTCAACATTCCGCACAGATTCCCTGACAGATGACAGTAGTTCAAACGATCATCAACATCGGAGACGCACAAACAACAGACTGAGCTGCGACCGATCCCAAGCATTCGGCCACTCAACATTCCGCACAGATCCCTGACAGATGACAGTAGTTCAAGCAATCATCAACATCATCACCATATCATCATCAACATCGGAGACGCACAAACAACAGACTGAGCTGCGACCGATCCCAAGCATTCGGCCACTCAACATTCCGCACAGCTTCCCTGACGATGACAGTAGTTCAAACGATCATCAACATCATCATATCATCATCAACATCGGAGACGCACAAACAACAGACTGAGCTGCGACCGATCCCAAGCATTCGGCCACTCAACATTCCGCACAGATCCCTGACAGATGACAGTAGTTCAAACGATCATCAACATCATCATCATATCATCATCAACATCGGAGACGCACAAACAACAGACTGAGCTGCGACCGATCCCGAGCATTCGGCCACTCAACATTCCGCACAGATCCCTGACAGATGACAGTAGTTCAAACGATCATCAACATCATCATCATATCATCATCAACATCGGAGACGCACAAACAACAGACTGAGCTGCGACCGATCCCGAGCATTCGGCCACTCAACATTCCGCACAGATTCCCTGACAGATGACAGTAGTTCAAACGATCATCAACATCATCATCATATCATCATCAACATCATCATCATATCATGATCAACATCGGAGACGCACAAACAACAGACTGAGCTGCGACCGATCCCAAGCATTCGGCCACTCAACATTCCGCACAGCTTCCCTGACGATGACAGTAGTTCAAACGATCATCAACATCATCATATCATCATCAACATCGGAGACGCACAAACAACAGACTGAGCTGCGACCGATCCCAAGCATTCGGCCACTCAACATTCCGCACAGATCCCTGACAGATGACAGTAGTTCAAACGATCATCAACATCATCATCATATCATCATCAACATCGGAGACGCACAAACAACAGACTGAGCTGCGACCGATCCCGAGCATTCGGCCACTCAACATTCCGCACAGATCCCTGACAGATGACAGTAGTTCAAACGATCATCAACATCATCATCATATCATCATCAACATCGGAGACGCACAAACAACAGACTGAGCTGCGACCGATCCCGAGCATTCGGCCACTCAACATTCCGCACAGATTCCCTGACAGATGACAGTAGTTCAAACGATCATCAACATCATCATCATATCATCATCAACATCATCATCATATCATGATCAACATCGGAGACGCACAAACAACAGACTGAGCTGCGACCGATCCCAAGCATTCGGTCACTCAACATTCCGCACAGATTCCCTGACGATGACAGTAGTTCAAACGATCATCAACATCATCACCATATCATCATCAACATCGGAGACGCACAAACAACAGACTGAGCTGCGACCGATCCCAAGCATTCGGCCACTCAACATTCCGCACAGATCCCTGACAGATGACAGTAGTTCAAACGATCATCAACATCATCATCATATCATCATCAACATCATCACCATATCATCATCAACATCATCACCATATCATCATCAACATATCGTCATCAACATCATCACCATATCATCATCAACATCATCAGTCAGGACAAAATATCATCGACATTATTATCAACATTGTCTTTAAAGCGGTAAAACGAGTACTTCAAGGAATTAAGCCTATATCTACTAAATTCATAGTTTCTTTCTTTATTCAAGATTTTGACACTTTTGTAGTCAGTTTTTTTAAAATATAAATTGAACTAAATACATTCTCTTGGTTGATAATGATGACAATTTAATGAATCTCTCACTTCGGGATGGTGTTTCGGAGGTAACCTGCGAAAGGGAAAGGGATTCTCTTGGTTGCTGGAAAAATCATATTTTTATTTCTAGCTTTTCCAACCCCATTTCTTTACCTATAATTACCTACGTAATTTCTCAGCATAACGTCTACCAGTCAAGAAAAACACTGCAGTAAAATAATCACAAAAACGCAACCAGAATATCAACAAAGCAAGTTAGCTCAAGTTAGCTCAAGGCAGTATGCTTTGGACTTCGAAAGATTCCAGATTCGATCCCACTTGACTGAGGTTTTTTACGTGGTTTCCCTCAGTCGAGAAACAAATGCAAAGAAGGTTCTTTAATAAGCCACGACCGCCTCCTTCCCACCTTTCATCCTTGCCTAATCTTCACCATCATCTCCCAATCATCCTCATAATCATTCATCCGTCGCCATTAGCCTCGCTGCAGAACACGCGATTAAAAAGAAGTGTTGAAGCCCTGAAGATCTTCTGAAGAGTCACCACGCAATGGCGTCTTGTAATGATCATTTCCACGCGGTATATGTTCTATTCAAGAGTTGTCATTGCCTTCTTAGTCGCGTCGTGTTCATCTGTACCAGTGAAGGCGAACAGCTTCCTAGTAGGTCTGTACCTGGTGCCAGCGCGCGGCCAGAATACCTGAACACGCTTCCCTGGTGCGCAGTTGTCATTGTCAGTACATCGTAATACAATCCAGAGTAGGGTGGTTGCATCACCCTTCAATCTTGAGGATTTTGATGGGGGGCGGGCAATCTTTCAATAGTTTAATCGTATTTTAAATACAGTTGTGAAAGAAATTAAAAGAGAAAGACAGAAAATGGTATCAAATAAATTAGGTAAGGAACTTAGCGCGAGCAATTTTGCCGTTTGTTGCAGACACTCTTTTGGATACGATTCGAGACAAAATGGGCTGACGAAATGATTTGAAATTTTAATCTTGATTAGATAAAAGACAAACTTAGGTTTTCGTGGAAGCTTTCAGAATCCATTTATTGCGGTAAAATTCTTTATTAGTTTAACTTACCTACAGTTCAGTTTAGTTTAGTTTAGTTTAACTAATACAGAATTTTACCGCACTATTAATTTAATCAAACTTAGGTTTATCACTTGGCACATTTTTAATTATTTGCATGTTAAAATAAATAATTAGTTGATTTTTGGTGCATAATGGTATATTTTCTTGTCTCGTTGGGTGTCGTATGAAATTTAATTAAAAAAATTTGCCAAGTGATAGGTAAACCTAAGTTGGAGGAATGAAGAACAAAAATAAAACATGATCATTCAAAAAGTAGTCCCAAAACATAGGAGATGGTAATCTCTCTTATTGGAAAACTTGGACAAACATAAAATAGTAGGTAAATTTTTTGAAAGAATCAGGATTATTATAATTATTAAAAACATCTTGATTGGGATATTTCATCCTGTATTTAGTTTATTTGTAGGTAAAGTCAACAGTTTCGGTCCATATGTTTGGACCTTCTTCAGGACAAAACCTACAAAACCTACAGGTTTATTTACCTACAAATAAACTAAATACAGGATGAAATATCCCAATCAAGATGTTTTTAATAGTAGGTAAATTATCTTTTTTCGCGATATTTTCGAAGGACGAAGATAGCACAGTGGAAAGTGTGGCATGCTGGCACAATATGGCCTAGTAAGGTTTGATTGTGGTTTGATGGTCATATGATAGCGGAGCACGGTTTGGCAATGTTACATTGAGCTTTTAATTTCATTACTACTTACTGGTTTGAATAATGATTGAAAAGTTATTTAACTAATAAATTTAATAAAATACAGGTTCACAACGGATGAAAATGCTCGTTAAATCCAGTGAATTAATTTACATTTTACAAAATGTGTTGATTGTAAGATCATTTCTGCGTAGGATCTTTTTGAGGTCAGCCTGTAGAACTCACAGAGAAGGCGAATGGAGGACATACGATCGATTCACGCAGCTGTCTTTTCTGACTACTGATAGTCATGAGACAAATGATGGGATGGTTCCCTAATAGGCGTCGACCACCTCCATTCCATCGTTCTTACCCGTCTCCTCATCATAATCATTCATCGGTATTATCCATCGCAGAACAGTGTGACTTAAACACCACTAAAATTAAAATTAAAAATAATTAACTATGGGTACATTTGACAGAGAGTTGATTTGTTGCCTCTTAGCTTGTCACTTTTACAGTAGGTACCGAACATTAATAACATCTTGTTCAATCTCCTTGTTACAGTAGCTGTGGCTGACGACTCATCGGAAGTCGGTTCACCGGAAGTCAGCTCTTCAGAAATTGACATATTGGCGATTAGTTCGTTGGAAACCGGCTCGTCGGAGGTCAGTTCTTCGGAAACCGGCTCGTCGGAGATCAGCTCGTCGCAAGCCAGTTCATCGGAAACTGGCTCGTCAGAAACTGGCTCGTCGAAGGTCAGCTTTTCGGAAGCCGGTTCATCAGAGGACGACTCATTGGAGGTCATATCGTACTTCGACCGGCTGCCTAACGAGAGTGTGGAGATCATCTTGCGACGAATGGATTCGTACGAGCAGATCGAACATATGCGTGACGTTTCCAAGCGCTTCAAGGACATTGCCGAGCACATCCTGCGCAGTGATCTCGCTAAGTTCAAGGTCACTTCATCACTTTCTTCGTCATCCTCCACATCTAGTTCGTAAAACTCTCCCAGTTTACATTGTATCAGGTTCGAGAGAGATTACCGGTCTTGGTCGAGCGACCCGGTACAGGGAGCTTAATCATAATGTAATGTACACTCGGCCAAACATAAATTGATCGTTGATCAAATTTGAATGACTGCTGGTCATGTCCCATACCAATCAAATCTTGTTATTATCGTTGAAATGTGGGGTCACCTACTAGAGTGAGACAAGGAGATCGCTTGGACTGACTTTGGATGGTGCAATCTAACATTTATCAGTCAATCAAATTTGATCAACGATCAATTTATGTTGGGCCGAGTGTACATCCCACTGACTAGCTGTCAGAAGAATATAAGAGAAGAATGAAATATTCTCATCCTACCCATATCTACATATCAAATATCATTGCTCTTCTTATGTGATGTCAGTTGCCATTAATACCAGTACCCAGAGAAAATAGTAATCGAACTTCCATACACTGTGTATCTATACTAATATTTATATTATTCGATAGAATGTCTCTCTTTAGACTCGCAAAATCATCTCGCGTATCGGCACTGTATCGACACCGCTAGCCCGAGCTTTAATCGTACATCTCGACGGAAGTAGCTATCGATGAGTCTGGTACTCACATTCCTTGTTCTTATCCATGGCGGCGCGTTGAGCGGGCGTCTCTTCGGCGCTCGCCGGATGGTGGGGAGTGGGCGGCGGGGTGGCAGCAGTGTCGTGGTTCGAGCCGCTAGCACCATCCGCCATGCCGGTCGTGCGCCCCAAGTTGTAGTCCTGTAACCGTCGGCAACACGTTAGCACTGGTTTCAATGGCACATGATATTGTAAGATATCTATCATATATTAATTGATAATAAACAACATTACTAGTCGGACAATTTTTACAGATTTTCAATAAATGTTATAGTGAGCAATTTTGAGTTGAAATTAATATTATTTATTTACTCTAAAGAATTTAATTTTAAATTATTTAAAAAAATATATTTTTAAATGCAAATTAAATAGTCATATTACTTATGGTATCTTGCTTTAATTATCTTTGGTATTATCATCACACATAACTTATCCCAAAACAATGATAATGGACATTTCTGCCAGGGTTTTTATGAACGGCCAATTACAAAATCATTCGGAAATTTGCTTAAAAGCACAATATTTATTAGTTCAATGACTGGCAACTGATTACAAATCTAATATTTCTTGATCAAATTATAGTTTTTACTTATGGATACTGAATTATAATTTATAATGTTGTATTATTATGATGGTTCAAAAAAATATCCGGCCGAACCGGGGCTCGAACCCGGAACTCTCACTTGTCAACTCGGGAGGAAATCAGACTTACTTTGAACCACTCGGGATAGATGGCGACTATTGTATCCAGCAGATCCTGGTCCAGCTGGATCCTCCAGAAGAGATTGCCGCTATCCACTCGGTGGCCCGATTCTGCGACAGAAGAAGAAAACACACGGTTAGTCAACCAATCACATTTGAAACTTACAGAATAAGGCCCCAGATTCCAGTTCATTCACCAGCAGTTTTGAAGGAAATGAAAACAAATGTGAGAAAGTTTCACTATGTATTGCCTTCATGTTCACTTTTCTGTTCCAAACATTAATAAACTAAACTTTTTTTATTTAAACAGGAAAAATAATTTAAAAAATTTATTGATTGCATTACCTATATCGTTTCTTCCAAAAATCAGTACCAGCTAAAGGGAATAGAAACTATACACAAAAGCTTTGTTTTGGTACCTTATAAAAGATTTAAGATTCTGTCCAAGTCCAAGCAAAAAGACCAACTGTTCATGTTTTGTAGTCTTTGAAAGATAAACCTCACGAAATGAGCCCAATCATGTAGATTCCATTCCCCTTCACTGGTTGCAGATTTAGAACTTATGTACAAAATATTATGATCTTTGGACTCAAAATCATGATCAAGGAAAACCACATCAAACACAATGTTGATTCCCAAAACGCCGACTGTTTTCAAAGACCCAGATCTTAAAAAATATGAATAGAACAGCGCACACTGTTTGTTTACCATCCGCCGCTCTCAAGGTCGGCGGTGGACGTAGGCCAGATTGTTGTGTATTCGAGGGAATGAGTCAGTGGAGCTGTGACGTAAGACTTGAGGAAAGTGAACTGATGAATGGACGGCAGGCGTCGATTATGCCCGTGCATCGTGCTGCCCGAGGGGAGGTGTTATTGGTGGACGTCGGCCAGCTGATGACGTCGTCAATGGAACGACGCCACGAGGGCGTCATCGCGCGGAGTTTATTGATGATGTAAGAGGGTATTCGGGTGATTTATGTTTTTTGGGTTTTCGGTTATGACATTTAATTTTGGGAATAGTTAATCACTACTCGGTTATTTTCATATGAGATTAGTGTTTTGTGGTCTGTTGAGTTTTTGTGTAGCTTATAATTAAATAGTTTGTAGTACGTCTCAAATAGAGTTCAAAGAAAAGGAAACATTACTAAATTTTTGGTATTCGCTGGAGTGGATTGAACACTATTTCTAGTTTAGAATGTTATGAATATTGACAATTCGAATTAGAATAGTTTATCATTGTAAACTAACATTGACCATCAAAATTAACATATAGTTTAGGTTATAGAAAGTACATAAAAGCGATTATTAAAGTATGGACTTGCATGGTTATCGCTGAAAATTATAATCAAAGTTCAAAATAATCAAAGACTATAGACTAACATACTCGTACTCCTAGTACCTACTACATGTTTTTGACTGGACATAGAAAATGCAATGTATCATTGTATTAGCATTTAGAATGATTTGTCCAAATCCATCAATGAAAACCAGGCTTAAGCTCAGATTCCGAACGTAAGATCATAACACTACGTTCCTCTGGTTCCTATCGAACGATCGTGCTTCACTTCCGCCCACGCTACGTCTTACGACTCCGCTTACGACACCAGGTATGATTAACAACACCGACAGCCAAGATATTTTGGCGTTCATTTTCATCTCCTCGCATCAATGCCTCCATCACAGATTGAGAATACACACGAGTGCACTCAATCAAGACCGACAAAGTAAGCGCGGATGTATTTATAATTGGATGATTGAGCGGTGATTATCGCAATGCAGACGGAACATTCTAGACCTGTGACGTCGGAAGGCGTAAGAATAAATAAGATTACGCACGGCTTTTGGGCCCCCGAGGTGTACACTCAAATGTACTGAATCAGACTTTAGCAAAGGATCCTGGGAAAAAGGTGTTTCCTATTTATGATTTCATAAAGTTGTACCATAAATTAGTGAAAGGAGGTGATGTTTTAGCATAGGCTGTTCATATATTATCACGTATCATGACAGAAGGGGATTAGAATCTACATAAAATGCTCCTTTATTTGGGATATGTAATCGTTTTATATACTTAGACGCAAAACAGCTCAAATACAACTTGATGGACTTGAAAGGAGACTTTTGAAAACGTAAAATACACCAATAGTTGGAGCATTTTTATGTACATTGCATTCCTCTTCTCTCGTGATCGTCTTCCTGATGTATGGTTATGTTTACATTTCAATATAGAAGTGCAGCACTAAACAATTTTTTTTTAAATATATTTTTTAGCTGGAATGAGTTAGTAACTTGTCGGATTTTGGGCGGATCTCAATTTGAACGACTTATATTTTTTGTAATTTCATACATCCATTGAGCAAAATTTATAGTTATAAATATTAATTTATGTAACAGCCCGCAGAAAGTTGTAAAATGAATGTTCTTTCGTCCATGCTAGTCTGTGTTATAATGAAAATTCCCAATTTGCAATAAAGTTTATTTTCGCGTAATCTCTTGCTATAAATTATAACTCTAATATTTCAAGTAATTGAATTTCCCAATTAACAATTTCGTGCAAAAACTATTTCGCTGCATTTTATTGTCCACACGAAAACAATTGGGCAAGACCATTGCACTTGAATGATGTAACTTGAAATAATTTTAGGTTATGTTGACACAAACACTCTACCAGGAAGGAAGCGATGGTGTATACAGTCACCTCCATAAGTCCTGGTGCAAATTCATACTTAAGACATTACTTACACAGGGTCATTATCTAGTAACATGACATAAGGCAATAAGAGTCATTATTCATATAGTAACATAGTATTCGAAAAAATCACCCTTAAAGACTTTAGGTACGCAATACGGGTAATTTTTTTTTAGCAACATGGTATTCGAAAATCACCCTTAAAGACATAACGCAATAAGGGTCATTATCGAGTAACATAGTATTCGAAAATCACCCTTAAATACATAACGCAATAAGGGTCATTTTCTAGCAACAAGGAAAATGAATCCGGACAAATTGCGACTAGCCAATATGGCCGACCCACAGGACAACAATGGAGCGCCTAATAAATCTCTCGTTTAACAGCATCCGAGTCATCTGGCAGATTGTCAACATTCTTCAATTGTTGCCAGCGGAGGTTCGCGGAAAACAATGACGAGGTCTTCATTTCCTACTCCCATGCAATCCGGCGCCTCCACAACATCTTCCAACATTTATAACTACAATATAACCAAGTATCTTGCTAAAAGTCACTGACCGTAGAATGTAACCAACTTGTAATTAGTCAAAAATTTGCCTAAGGGTGTGATTTTCGTTAACAAGGATTGTGGCATGTTCAAACCTCATCTATCATTTGATGCATTCCCACGGAAACGCATCAAAGAATTTCACCCTTATTGAGATTCTCCATAAGGTCGAAGTTACAATGCTTACTTACAAGACATTCACCCTTAGAAGCAATGCTCATTAGGGTCAGTTTTCTAAAAAAAAAGTGTACCATCCGTAGACACGATTTTGCAAGAGGAAGCCACGTCAAATATTCGACCTTTTATAACAATAAAAATGTGCAAATTTAGAAGTGGTTTAAATTAAATTTAAAACAGTTGATTATGATTAATTGCCATGGCAACAACCACGCAACAACCAATGACGTTCCTAGAAAAACCACTAAGTAACTATTAAACTTTGATTTAACAGAGCAAATTTATAAACGGGTCCACTGGACGCATTTATGGAATAAGTTTAACTTTGAATAATGTTAGGTTAAGGCAAGATTCATGGACATCATTACTACATTCATACTACCTTATACTACTAAGGCAAGTTTTGGTTACTCCTATACCGATAACATTGGCTGAAGTGAAGCCTTTTCAGACCCTGTGATTCGGGAAATTCGTTTTTTTGATGGCACAGCTCCATCTATTATCACCGTAGTGAACTACTTTATCAATGGATATATTATCCTATTAGTTCATATATTTACCACCAGTAGCTGATATAAGCGCTTTTCCATCAGAATTACGAAATTGCTGGGTACTTGGAAAGGCTTCACTTTTATTGGTCAAGTGAGAGAACCGTGTCTTACAAGTGTGAACTAACACACTACTCATATCATATCATAGATCATAGTGTACTATGATCCATGATTTTTGGTTAAGGTTGAGATCTTCCAAAACCAAAAGACATGAAAACACATTTGGCCACCACGCACACTGCGGGAGAAAGATCGTTTCATATTGTCAAGTAATCTGTGTTTTCGCACTGCTGGCAGCGAGTTTGACGTAAGAACAGGTCTCCTCGCGCCGCAGGTACACGACGAGGTGTACCATGACCGTGTGGGCAGAGTGTGTGTGGGAAGTGGACGGAGGATTGGCGCTGCCCTTGCTGAACATAACAACAACATTGCGGAGGCGAGACGGACACAAGGGTCAATATCGCGTGTTGCAGAGTGGCATTATCACCTCTATCGGCTCGGTACCGTGCAGGACATAGCGCGTGCGAGGAGGCGAGATGCACACAAGGGTCAATATCGCGTGTTGAGGAATAGCATTCTCACCTCTATAGCAGTTCGGTGGAAGAAAATTGTGCAGATTTAATTTAAATCTTGGACACTGTGAATAATCGTAATTTTTCCATATTGAGACAATATTTTTGTGAAAATTTAAGAAATTTGAATATGATGTGATCTGTTAATTTGTCATGTTTCATGGATTGAAATCTTATATAAATCGCTCCAATGAAAACGTTCAAAATTTTTTGAATTTGAATACGTTTGAGCTCCATTTCTAGTGGTATTTGTGCGTTTTAACGGTTTTAAAAGTGACAAAAGTGCGCTCTGAAGTAGAGTAAAACTGAACAGGAGCTTTTTTGCATTTACGTGGACTTTTGACATCTTTAAAACTGTTAAAACTTGAAATATCTCAGGAAATTGAGCGTTTTGGACTTGTTATTCCCTTTCTCTCGTCGTTCATAATTAAATAATACACAATGTAAATAACTAATGGTAAAAGCAACAGTAAAAGCACGAGGGGTTACAATGGTATGAATAAACATATAATTGTCACCCTTAACGACTCCAAGGTCAAATAACAATTCTAAGGAACTACCTCGTCTTGGCATTGACAAGATTCCGGTGAAAACAAATCGCAGTAGTCGTCTCGAGGAGTAAACGGAGTGGCAAAAGCACGTGGGCTAAGTAATGTAGACCAGTGGCGCCCACTTGTTGCTGCCATCTTTCCCTGGCGTCGCCCGGGGCAACGCGTCCTTCGCCGCGCCCCGACGCCCACACGACGCCCCACCCCACGGCGTCGCCGTGACAGGTACATTCATTGACGGGCAGCACGAGCTGTCACGTCACGGCATTCACGACGAGCGATACGTGACAGAGTTTCAACATGGGTTTTGCGATTACCACGAGAAAAGTTGAATAAATGTACACTCAAACAAATAATAAACGGTACCTCGAAAGAAAAGGATTGTCTGATAAAGGTTTGATAGCATCATCCCATGAAGTCTGTGCTAATGCATTATCTAACTCTAGTAGGTGAGCTCTGATTACATTGATAATAACAAGGATTGATTATCAAGGAACCTGACCAGCAGCCAATCCGTTTTGTGCAAAGTACTGTTTTTAATTGGTTTCAGTGTACATAAAAAGGCTTAGGGTATTTAATTTATGCGTTAAATAAATCGTTCTCTGGACGACCTGAAAGTGTTACATACGATTATTTTATGATAATATCGTATTTAACACTTTGGAGATCGTACCAGAGGTCATAGTGTCTACTCCAGTGTGATTTTAATATCTGATTTTTTAAATTATTTTAGGGTGAAGACAAAACTGGAAAAAGATATTCAAAGAGCATACCTCAAGAAATTGAGACTTTTTAGGTTCATTCTATTTCTCTTCGAAGCTAAAAATTTGGAACGTTTCAATTTGCCTGAATTCAAAGCGAACTTTTGACATTGAATCTGTTAAAAAATGAATATGTAAATGGAACCTTTTCATGTTAATTCTATTCCTCTCAGAAGCTAAAAGACTTCAAACTGGCCGTCAACGAAGATAAACCCACATGTGTATTCATCACCCATCTCGTTGTACGGAGGGTGAGTGATGGCAGGTTGGAAAGGAAGCGATGAAGATGATCGGCCACTGGCCTCGAACTACGGACCTCGTCTATATTCGTGTGGGATGCTGCCTGATCCAATGGCGCCAGGTGAAAGCAGAAGATTCACTCTCAATGGGTTTCACAGAACTAGAGGCTTCACTGAGATATACGAGTAGACGCCTGGCGCCTGGCGGCCTGACAATAGGCGATTAGATAGAAATTATACAGATTATTGCGGAGAAGAGCTGGGCTAAATATGAAATTACAAGGCCCAACTGTATACTTATATATAAAATAGTACAAAATTATGATAGAAAAATCGTAATATAGCACTAATTAGATATAATCGTAAATCATACGAGTCGTAAATAACACGTAAAATAATCGTAAATAACACAAAATCAGAATAATAAAATCGTGAAATAACACAAACATTATTCAAATCATAAAATTTTATAATCGTATAATGACACAAATTTACGAACGTGAAATCGTAGAAACGTCAAATACAGCGATTTTTTCGTTTGATAACAGCAAGCGATAAGCTTTAGTATGTTATAATGACAAGTTTCATAATTTCTAATTAATATATTTAAAATATCATTAGTTTGAAACTTCTATGACTTAGAATTGGTTTATGGTCGTTGCCTCCAAACAACTTTTATGAAAAATGCAAATCCTGGGCGTGTATTTAAATGCCGGAGCAAGTGGACTGTATTTAAAGAGCAAAATGCCTGGGCAAGTGGACTGGTCAATCTAGAACACTATTAGATCATAATAAAAACCTGCTCTCCCAAATATACGTCAGTTTTATGGTCTCAGTTCGCAAACCCACATCAGTTTCCCATCTTTCCCTTCGATCTCTGAAGATTTATGTCCGTTCTTATTTCATCACTCTTCAAAGTCGAATAATTGAACTATAAACCGTGTTTAAGGAACGCCTTATTAATAAGATTTTCCTTGAGTTTAGGGCGTACTAAAGTAATTATGCACTTGGTAATTAGTGTAGCACCGTTGGCAAGGTTTAAGACAACAGGACAATGGTACATGCGAGGTGTAAACAAGATCAAAATATGGCGAGATCTGTACCACGAGAGGAGAATAAGTTTATGTAAATGCTAAGTCCAATTTGTGCTTCTTTTCCTTACTTGGTTAACAACAAAAGTTCCTCATAACCAATGAAATTGACATTTGTATGTAGATTCTCTTGCCTTTTTTTCCAGTAGACAGGACAGAAGGAAAAATAACAAAAATATATAAAATCACAAAAACTGAAAAATATATGAAATATTAAAAACTGAAAACTAATTTAAAAAGCACGACAAAATAACCAGCAGAAAAGAATTTTTCAATGTGAAAAAGATACATTTTTTACCAAAATATTTTGAGTAAATGAATGCATTAAACGATGAAAAATCAACTAATATTTAAAAATTCTCGATGCCATTTTAATAGAGTTCAATGTTCTATAACTTCTTAAAATGTTAAACTTCTAAAACAAACCCCAATCTTTCTGTGTTCAGGTCAATTTGGTTCACATGGTAGGTAAAACATTAACTTAACTCGTTTAATTAGCGATTAACACAAGCATTTGTTATCGTTATATTGACACCACTTGAGTGTAATGACTGCCCTGTAATGCGTAATTGATAATTAATTATTGTTTTTTGTTATTGCTTTTAACGATTGCAGCTATAGCGCGGTAAGAGAACACAAAGGAGGCATCTGAGCGCTTGTTTAATTGCCAGCTTGGATGACCGAAGGGCAATGGGCTCGGTACGTTAGGCGTTGAAGATATTATACGTTGCATACAGAAAACCAGTTCAATGCAAAAATAAAGCCATTCATAATGTGGAATTGCTTCAGAAATAAAAAATTGATTGCTGACATTTTGTAGATTCAAGAAAAACGGAACTTGCTTGAGTAAAAATGTTCGGATATTATAAAAACAATAAAAACTAACGTTAATTCAAATACTAAAATTTTGTGGACAAAAAAAAACAAAGAAAAACGCAACTTTAAACAAAATTTTGGTTTGAAACAGGCTCAAAAATACAATATTTTTGAAGATATAAGAAATTTAGTGTTATTATTTTGTGATTTATTTTACAGCGTTTCCCCATATTATTTGTTTTTAATGTTTTTTTTGTGAGCCAATTATGTGTCGAATTTACTCCGAATAATCCATTAATAACTCCAATGAAATTCTTCCAGTACGAAAAACTAAATAGTTTAATTTAACTGGTCTAATAGTGGAGTCCTATAAAAATGTTGAAATTGTGTCATATAGTGGAAGACCTGAGAGCGGTTAACAATGTCACAATCTGCCGCCTCGCTAGCACTTTTACAAGAACAATGGCCAAGCGTCACTGCCACATCAAAACATCGACTCTGCGAATACCTGGACATGCGGTCCAAAGTGTTGCCATTGTTCCCTTGGCCGACAGACATTCCAAGAAGCAGTGACGTTCACTTGACCATTGCATCTCACACGGCACTTTTACCAGTTGCATCACGCGCGTGGGTGCAGCTCATGCATTGCATCGCACGGCGAAGAAATTGAGGTTATTTTTACAATAAATCGTCGCAGGGATGTTGCAATGAGACTGATATGATACTTTTTATATATTGGCCTAAAAGTAAAAGAAGAAACATCATAGGTAGGAAGTACTAATTTCCTTATTAATTATTTGTTATTTAATCAATGATACGATTTCAAGACATTTCTACAACATTGTAACGTTACATTGTAAATGTTATTTAACACTGTAATATGACATATCATTTGGTACGGTAAGCAATGTGACATACTGCATGTTCACTTGCTATGGAAATAAATAAAACCTTTATGATAATTAAAACCCGATAGAAATAAAGCTTGGTGTCTCGCAAAAACCCGTGACTCTTTCCGACAACACTCTTCCATTACGTCCGCACAATAGCTAACGCTAATTTCTGACGTAATTCTAAGTTATTCTCACATAACTCCAATTTTCCCAAGCTCTTGGCCGAAAATAACCCTAACGTAACTTCACTTACTTCCACGGCGTTTTTCCCGGAAGCAGTTCTAATTGAACATCAAACACAGTTAGCCGAGTAATAATGTTAGTTGTTACGATGAAGGTATGTGGGTTTCGTGTTATTGGAAAGAGAATCACAGAATTATCTACCACAAAGAAGCAATGGCCTTCACATCGGTCAACATATTAAATCGAATTGCAGACCTTTTACTGCGGAGGTCATTTGATATTGCAAATTCATCTGCAGCGATTGATGCGGTTGTGGGCTATTAGTAGGGCATCTTCCTCATTTGCCTTTCGACTAAGATAAACCAGAAAATAAACGGTCAGTTAGCTAGAATCGAACCAGAGTACAAAGCGTTACAACTTCTCAAGTATAATTCCAGATTTCGAACTGCAGCCACGCGCCTTTCGTTTACACGACTTCTCTTCTCTACAACTCCCACCCAGATAAAAGTTTGCACATTTTTAACCATTACATACGTTTTCAACAGATTTCGAACTGTCTGGTTGGGTTTGTTTGGATTACTGAAACTTTGTTATAGCTGCAACCAATGTTATTACTTCAGTCTGCATACAGAGCGAAAAGTTAGCTCGACATAAAGGAAAGTCGTATACGTGCTTACTTTCAAACGCTGCAACGCGGTAACTGGATGAGTTTTATTACTTGCATACAAGACAGATGCTGTTCCTTTAAAATCGAAATTACCAAACGGCATTTTGTGTTTCATTACAAAGAAAAATTAATTTTCTTTCGTGCATACATTTGATAATAAAATTAGCAAAATCCAGTTGAATTTGAAGATTTCTTTAAAATTACAATACCTACCAAAGAATACAAATAATATCTGGACAAGAGAGCAGGAACATCAGGTTCACTTCTACAGATTTGAAGTTGTCGAGATGAAGCCATTTTATGTGTATTACACACGCACAATTTATTCCAAAATTAAGGAAAACAAGTTTTATATAATTCCATTGTTTGAATATTCTTAGGATTCACATTCATCTGAAAAACTACGTCGAGTTCAAAATTATTCTGTGACATTCTGCAACCAGTTCCAAGATTAGAAAAAAATCCGTGGTTTACATTCCTCCTTACTCCTGAGATAGCTATACGGCAGGACACAATTTAAACTTCGATTTAATTTCCCGTCGACATCAGGTCTGCTGTTGTTAAACCAGCTGTGATCGCAAGTTTGTGCGTACTTAGCAGCCAGATTCCAGCCATGCATTAAAACCAGTAGAGTAAACTCACAAGCAAGTATATCTCGTCTTCACCACCTGACAATGTCAACAAAACAAGCCAACAAAGTTGCAGCCTCGTTTGTCCGTCATGCAGGTTGCATTAGCAGACAACCTTGGTAGTCCACTGACCGCCCGGTAGCGAACTCCGCGAGTTCTTTTGCAGATATCACAGAGATAATTCATAATATGTTTCATTTCGCCAAGTAAACGATCTTCCTTCGATACACAATCACCGCCACCTTCAGCAAATGACAGTAAATCAGAGCTTCGTTTAGATTTATGGAACGTTTCCCAAGTTTTGAATTTGTACTCTGGAGATGAAATATTTCGAACGTTTTATAATCAGAATGGAACGACAAGAAGGCGGTGCTTTGGCGTTTAAAAGAAGAGCTTTGAATTTATGGAATTTTTAGCTAAAGTTGAATTTTAAATGTTGAGAAAGTGTAGTGCGGAACTTTGATTAATTTTGAATTAGTTATCCTTTACAATTTACATCATTATATTAATCAAACTGACACCAAAACTATCTCTTTTGAACTAAATTGCACTCATTACATCAGTAAAAATCGATAGCATTTTATCACTACTAAACGATATCAAACATGTTGTTCACATCAATCAGGAAGGTGAAGTATAAATATTATTACACTCCTAGCTGTATATATCAGATAACAACACCATTCATGGTTGTACCGTAATTGCAATATAATATTACAAAAGTCTACTAACACTACACTCTAGCTTCTGTGCAATGTAATTAATGCGTAATTGGCTACTGATGACAAAGAAGCCCGCCACATGGTTACACAACAAGAAGTAATTGTACACCCAGGTAAAATAAATAACAGGATAGTGTGTGATATACTGCAAGGCGAACCCATCGTTTATTGTGATGTTATAGTTAATTTGATCACAGATCACAGGATGGCATTAATTTGTATAAATGGAGGTATGTCACATAAAAGTATTGGCTGGACAGCACCCAAAACGACGTTAGTGGGCATTAAGTTGCTACACAGTAGTTAGTAATGGCGGTAACGTTTTTTTTACGAGATATAATTGAGTACTGCAATAATTATGTGGATGGTCTAGTTTCTAGTAAAACTACCTATGACAATATTGCACAGAAAATGCAAACTGAAAGTAGCCTAACCTCAACCCTTCTAATGTTCTAATTCCACGACCCTCTGTGTTAATAATTTAATTATCTCATCGATTTTAGCAATGTGAACACCAATTTATCAAGACAATATTTGCCCAAATTCGTGGAAAATCTGAACAAATATAAAAATTTAAAATTTAAAAAAATATTGTATTTACAAGGTGTTGATTGCTGAGGACGGCTAAAAATTTATCCACATTTTTTTCACATTTTTCGTAAATTTAGGGCCGACTTTTCAATCCTCTTTTAAACCAGTAGGTGCTCGTTTGAGGAATGTCATTGGTTGCTGCCATGGCAATATAGTCATAATCAACTGTTTAAAATTTAGCAGAGTATTGATAGACCGGCCCTTAATGATTCAAATGTTATAACGATATTTAAACGGGAATATGAGAATTTAGCTGGCATAACGACATCACATGTGTGAAAGTATCCCTCGGGGTCCACGAATGACCCGCCACCCCCGCACAGCGCTAGCGATGCCCCACGACCTGTACCCCCACGCATTGGGTCAGCACCGGTGTTGACCTCAATGGACCCCGACTCCCCGGGGCAGGATGGCATAACGACATCACATGTGTGAAAGTATCCCTCGGGGTCCACGAATGACCCGCCACCCCCGCACAGCTCTAGCGATGCCCGCCGACCTGTACCCCCACGCCTGTGTCAGCACCGGTGTTGACCTCAATGGACCCCGACTCCACGGGGCAGGATGGCATAACGACATCACATGTGTGAAAGTATCCCTCGGGGTCCACGAATGACCCGCCACCCCCGCACAGCTCTAGCGATGCCCGCCGACCTGTACCCCCACGCCTGTGTCAGCACCGGTGTTGACCTCAATGGACCCCGACTCCACGGGGCAGGATGGCATAACGACATCACATGTGTGAAAGTATCCCTCGGGGTCCACGAATGACCCGCCTCCCCCGCACAGCTCTAGCGATGCCCGACGACCTGTACCCCCACGCCTTGTGTCAGCACCGGTGTTGACCTCAATGGACCCCGACTCCCCGGGGCAGGATGGCATAACGACATCACATGTGTGAAAGTATCCCTCGGGGTCCACGAATGACCCGCCTCCCCCGCACAGCTCTAGCGATGCCCGCCGACCTGTACCCCCACGCCTTGTGTCAGCACCGGTGTTGACCTCAATGGACCCCGACTCCACGGGGCAGGATGGCATAACGACATCACATGTGTGAAAGTATCCCTCGGGGTCCACGAATGACCTGCCACCCCCGCACAGCTCTAGCGATGCCCGCCGACCTGTACCCCCACGCCTTGTGTCAGCACCGGTGTTGACCTCAATGGACCCCGACTCCACGGGGCAGGATGGGCGGGGGCGCGACCCTGCACCTCACACACCTACATTGTTGCGATCCAGTTAGTATCCAGCAATTAGCGGCCGATGGTTCATACAGTGCTTCCGAGAAATTGGTGAATGACCTCAACTTTCTAAATCGAGGAGAGTTTCATTCACTGATTTGATGGCTTTTTGTTTTCATTGACATCGTGACAACAATGCATTTTCCATTATTTAACGTTTAGTACGGTTTCACTAATTACAAAAAGGCTCGAAATAGCCCACTTCAACTAAAAATAAAACTATAAACAAAAACAAATAACAATAAAACATTGATGTTATCGTTAATTATAACAGTGGAACACAATTCAAAAGTTAAATCTCCACTTTTAAAGTACACTGGTCAATTCATATTTTTTATATCTACGATGCCTACAATAGTTAATTTCAATAAAATCTCTATTTTCCCATATTTATTTATTACTTTATGGTCTAATATTTAAGGTAAAAGGGTACTTCGAGAGCAGATAATTGACTATACAAAAGGTTCAATTTCTTGGGTATGTGCATTTACAGCTGTATACTGTCATAACTGGACTGGATGATCTTTTTTCCTTCGCCACGAGTCACGACTTCCGATAAATTTCCAGCTGAAAACACCGCGGAAATATTCCAGAAAAAACTCCGTGTACTTCTTCTATTGTGGCAAATAGAATGTCAGAAGGGCGTCACAACTTTTCTAACCTTCAAAGTATTACTCATCTTCTGAGGGGCCCACATGAAACTCGGCACACGCTCAAGCGAATATCACCGCTATTAATTACCCAACGTCTCCCCACGAGCTGCATCTACGCGAATGCATCTTGATTAATATGCACCTCAGTGAGTCTGATAGAACAATGTTGCATGCTAACTACGCTAGAACCCACACAGTGCTGGCAACACTTCGACACAATCCACTCCGTTGCTATCGACAACACGATCTAGAAGTCGAGATGAATGGAGTGACGTGTTAATGAGGCGTGGGTTCGAGTCCCACTAGCATCAATGAAGACACACTTTGGCGGCAATACTGTCATCTTGTACAGATCTTGATCTTGTATAATCTTGGATAAAAAAAAGGGAGAGAGGGATGGAATTTTAAGCAAATTGGCTTCACTTTTGAGGTAGACTTTGTCATAAGTCCTATTTCATGTCCAGAAAACATTATTTTTTTGTTCTGCAGTAGACGTTTGGCATGTTACCTCATATACAAGCAGAAATGGAGCATTGTTCTGTAGACTCTACCCGGTTTTAGTTGTATAAATAACGGTTCTAAGAGTTCTTAAAATGTATAATTTGTAATTCATGATTTCGGAAGAAACTTATGTCGAACTCGGAACTAGATTGAGTAATTACATGATTTCAATTAATTTTACGGTCAAGAAAATCGACCCTTTACCTACTATTTGGACCAGAGAAAATGGGGTCCATTTCATTTGGTATGTTTTGATTGATATCTTGCTAGTTTGCTAGTCGTCAATACTTTGACTTTAAATAGACTTTGAAATTGAATAGACTTTGAAAACTGAAAACCTACTAAAACAAATCAAACCCCTAATAAACGGCGCCTTTTCATGTATATTCCATTCTCCTTCTATCACGTCCTGCGTAGACGCTCAAATCCAATAGATTGATACATTGACGCAGTAATGAAGCTGCGCTCCCCCTCATCTCTACATCTTCATTAGCTCGGTGCTAATCCCAGCTGAATCAGTACAAGTCAATCAGTTGGTCCCCTCAGCCTCCAGGCATGAGTCAGATGTCATCTCCCTCGACTCATCTCTACCAGAGGTGACTGGACCTGCAGCATCCTCCCTCGCGACGTAACAGGCAAAGCAACACAACCAGACAACCCAAGTTATTACTACAATCGAATTAAAATGCTCCAAGAATCCTGGGACCGCTTTACAGACAGCTGCGTCAAATTTTCCCAAAATGCGGACATCCATAAGGCTCATTATTTACTCCACTTTTATGCAACTTTGGGAGGTAGTTTTGATACCCATTTTTTGGAAATATTATTGAGAAAATTGAATAATACTTGAAATAAAAAGTGTTATTTTTCATATTTTTGTAAGTTTGGTTGTGTCTATTTGGTTTTGAGGCAATAATGTATCTAAATATTGTAGTCTTTTTGTAAGGATTCCTCGGGCTATGTAGATTATAAGGTACCTACTGAATTATTTCAAAATTTGTGTATCGTCCTATTTTAATGTTTCGCCTCCTACAGTTTGATGATTAAATTAGTGTGAAAAATTACGAGATAATTATGAGTTTGTGATAGGTACAAGGTTTGGGAGTTTCAATCATCAGTTATTCTACGAATAATATTTCTTCGAATCTTGTAAACCTAACTGAAAACCTGGCAGAAAACACGTATCGCAGCACAGATCTATGACGATCCTCCTCCAAACACTTGAACTGAGAAAGATATTAGGTACTCCATTGTTTACCTTATTAATTCGTTGTTGCAAACTTGTTTTTGCAGCATCACTGCAAATAAGTGACAAGGGCAGGATGAAATTACTAACGGTTAATTTAATTGTCTTCCTGGAAGACCAACCTTTTTAATGTTATTAATAGTTGTAATCTTAGGTATAGAAGCACATCCAGGAGTCCTTCCATCTTGTTTTAAAACAGAAATATCGTCAAAATCTGGTGTATCATGGCAACAAAGTCTTCACCATGGTACCTCACACATTATTTTACAGATTTACAATAAAACCTAATGATTGTCTTTGAGTTTGCAGGAGGTGATAAAAGTTCACGAGAAGAAGAGGTTATTGGTCCAACATCCTCCCTGACGTATCTTGTCACGGTGAATGATCACGTGCTCTGCCCGTCTATCCGACCATCTGATTTATTCCACCCAGCGTTTAATTGCCCGATCATAATGTATTCCACATTCATCAACACTAACTAACGTGAATTAAAACCAATTTTCTGATGCAGCGATGGAAAATATACACTGATTCCAAGTCGAATCCAGTTTTTAGAAACAATTCTCGTAAAAAAGATGAGATTCCACAATAAAATATTAAAGTGAGGTTAATGTTTGGGTCGTTTTTTGGTAAATTACATTTTGAAAACTGAAATTTAACTAAAATACCTAGTTAATTTAACTAAGAAGTGAAATCAAGAAATTTACTACGATTTACTACCTACTTACTACCTGCATCACGAGAGGATGGTAATCAATAAACGGGCTACAATTCTAGATTAGTATGCAATTTTACCTGCTTTAAGATTTAAAATACAGGTTTCAAGGCAAAATACCTGGCAAAATCAGGTTCAAAATACCTGATTTTGAAGTAGACATTCCACATTCGAAATGTAATTCTAGTTGAAATTGTCCTCTTTTTCAGGTATTTCATTCAATTCCAAATCCCTCCTCCATATTGGCATGAGATAAAGACTAGAGATGTGCAATGCAGTTGAGCCGTCAATGCTCTTCAAAACATGTTTGATTTGTAAAATATCGCTAATAATCAATATTAGTCCAAGTTGCGAGCAGATAACACTGAAAATAACGCAATATGATTCATGATAACACGATAGCTGATATCACTGCAAGTTGAAGGCTAAACCGTGCAAAATAAATTGTATTTGTTACCTGTAGGTACAAAATAGGCAGAACATACTGCTAACTGTATGTTAGGCACTAGATTTATTATAGAAATTGTTTTATTTTTCTATAATGTACGTAACGTGAAATTGCATAACAGCGATTTATATACTGAACCATCCTTGATCGATAAAACTATCTTATCAATATTAAGTAACATACTGTATAATTATTAAAGTGTCATAAATATCCTATAACGGCGTTAGGGAGCGATTCCACTAGGAGCCCTATTCTGACAGCATTTTACCCGGGGCCTTGTTTCAGTATTTTATTCTAGATATTGTATAGTTAGATCGTTTGAAAGTGAAACGTCAAGTATTCTACTGAAGGGCCGTGGGTCTTATGTTGTAACTCAATTCACGTACATGTGCAACATAGTAAAACCATGTGCAAGCGATCGAATCATAGCGAAGTTTCAGAAAAGAGCCCGAGAGGACGCTTAATTCACCTAATTCCAATAAATTATAATGGTTTCTCCCCTCTATTACAGTATAGACATGTCATCAGTAAATGGAACTAATAAAATCACCCCAATCCTGATCGGAAGCCCGCTATAAGGTTATGTTACTTACTAGACAATGGCCATTATATCATAATTGCAATAAGGGTAATATTATAAGGGTATTTTGTTGATTCTACATATTCCCATACTGATGAGATAGAGAATGTAAAACATTTGTAAGAACGTAGGTTATAAAAACACCGAATGACAGCTCAGTGCCCCCCTCCACTCCCTCTCCCCACAAAAAATAATACATAACCTCACCAATAATAGTTTTTAGTCATGAATTAAAATATAACAATTGATAATTAAATTAGCAGCATATTATGAGGCTCATTAAAAATTGATTATAACGAAAGTATAAATATCATAAAAATAGGGGGAAGGGGGTGCATAAGGACTTGTTGCTTGTTATGAGTATCCAACCACGTGTTCACATGCGAGTAGGGGAACGGGGTATCACATGGACAAGGGGTAGATTCCGATATGCAACAGTACTTGTTGCTTGTTATGGGTGTCCAACACGTGTTCACCTCACATCAACATGCAAGTAGGGGAACGGGGTATCACATGGACAAGGGGTAGCTCCCATTACCTGTAGCTTGTCGGCGAGTATCCACGTGATCACTGACAGTCCGCCATCACACACAACGTTCTACTCGACTGGATCATCACGTTACTACTGAACTAAACACTCACCGCCTTCACCTCACATCAACATGCAAGTAGGGGAACGGGGTAGCACATGGACAAGGGGTAGCTCCCATTACCTGTAGCTTGTCGGCGAGTATCCACGTGATCACTGACAGTCCGCCATCACACACAACGTTCTACTCGACTGGATCATCACGTAACTACTGAACTAAACACTCACCGCCTTCACCTCACATCAACATGCAAGTAGGGGAACGGGGTAGCACATGGACAAGGGGTAGCTCCCATTACCTGTAGCTTGTCGGCGAGTATCCACGTGATCACTGACAGTCCGCCATCACACACAACGTTCTACTCGACTGGATCATCACGTAACTACTGAACTAAACACTCACCGCCTTCACCTCACATCAACATGCAAGTAGGGGAACGGGGTATCACATGGACAAGGGGTAGCTCCCATTACCTGTAGCTTGTCGGCGAGTATCCACGTGATCACTGACAGTCCGCCATCACACACAACGTTCTACTCGACTGGATCATCACGTAACTACTGAACTAAACACTCACCGCCTTCACCTCACATCAACATGCAAGTAGGGGAACGGGGTAGCACATGGACAAGGGGTAGCTCCCATTACCTGTAGCTTGTCGGCGAGTATCCACGTGATCACTGACAGTCCGCCATCACACACAACGTTCTACTCGACTGGATCATCACGTAACTACTGAACTAAACACTCACCGCCTTCACCTCACATCAACATGCAAGTAGGGGAACGGGGTAGCACATGGACAAGGGGTAGCTCCCATTACCTGTAGCTTGTCGGCGAGTATCCACGTGATCACTGACAGTCCGCCATCACACACAACGTTCTACTCGACTGGATCATCACGTAACTACTGAACTAAACACTCACCGCCTTCACCTCACATCAACATGCAAGTAGGGGAACGGGGTAGCACATGGACAAGGGGTAGCTCCCATTACCTGTAGCTTGTCGGCGAGTATCCACGTGATCACTGACAGTCCGCCATCACACACAACGTTCTACTCGACTGGATCATCACGTTACTACTGAACTAAACACTCACCGCCTTCACCTCACATCAACATGCAAGTAGGGGAACGGGGTAGCACATGGACAAGGGGTAGCTCCCATTACCTGTAGCTTGTCGGCGAGTATCCACGTGATCACTGACAGTCCGCCATCACACACAACGTTCTACTCGACTGGATCATCACGTAACTACTGAACTAAACACTCACCACCTTCACCTCACATCAACATGCAAGTAGGGGAACGGGGTAGCACATGGACAAGGGGTAGCTCCCATTACCTGTAGCTTGTCGGCGAGTATCCACGTGATCACTGACAGTCCGCCATCACACACAACGTTCTACTCGACTGGATCATCACGTAACTACTGAACTAAACACTCACCACCTTCACCTCACATCAACATGCAAGTAGGGGAACGGGGTAGCACATGGACAAGGGGTAGCTCCCATTACCTGTAGCTTGTCGGCGAGTATCCACGTGATCACTGACAGTCCGCCATCACACACAACGTTCTACTCGACTGGATCATCACGTTACTACTGAACTAAACACTCACCGCCTTCACCTCACATCAACATGCAAGTAGGGGAACGGGGTAGCACATGGACAAGGGGTAGCTCCCATTACCTGTAGCTTGTCGGCGAGTATCCACGTGATCACTGACAGTCCGCCATCACACACAACGTTCTACTCGACTGGATCATCACGTAACTACTGAACTAAACACTCACCGCCTTCACACTCACATCACGCGCCCCGGCAATTGCTCACGCAGCTATAACAATCTTGGATACCGACCAAATAACACGCAATATCAACACTACGGTCGGATAATGACGTGTACTGCATAACACAACATGCGGCGGAACTTTCGTGTGTCACCGAAAGCTTTCGTGACACGAATTTGCACGAATCACGTTTAATTTAAGTGTGATTTTCCTGGTGGTCACTTTTTATATACGTCAATTCGTCTAGTTTATTGTTGATATACGCACTGTAAAAAAAATCCCAAATGTTTTTGACAGTTCAAGTGCACATTTACTAAAAATTTCAGTTCTTTTTCGTCCTTTTCATGAAACTTAAAATTGAAACGTCACTTTCCCACACATTCTGTTCAAAAAAACGTCACTTTTACTTCAAAATCCAGTAAGAAATGTCACTCTTCCCGACGTTCTGTCGCCGGCTCTTCTAACCTCAATGTCTGTCACTGTGTACGTGATCGTGTGCACTGCGCTTGCGCGCTGGGTGGACTACAAGCGACATGATGTTGCCACGTGCTCTGTCAGCGACCGACTGAGCTGAAGTGACGTGACCACCTGGCATCAGGCACGGCCACGGAGAGTAGATAGTGCGGAGAGGGGAAAAACAAGATCAGGTGGGCTGTGGATCACTGGTGCACGTACGCATTGTGTTGTTGTGGACCATGAGAGATGATACATAATAATGCTCCATTACTAGGAAAACGCTCCGTGTGGCGTGAAGATTCTGATATATAGACCTTGGAAAGAGCCCAAACGAAATGAAATTTCCTTCAAAATATTCGAAAATATTTCTAATCCACGCATAAATTATCCGTAAAATGTCAATAACTTTTGAAGATTACGACAGATTAGTCTGAAAATTGGCAAATATACCAAAAATGTTGGTCCCTATGACCATAGAAAATTTTAAGTTGATCGGTCAAACGGTTCCTTTTAATTTCCAAGAAATCACCGGAACTCGTTCAAAAACTAGACACGAGGCAGCTCGTGTGACATTTGTGTGTGTACAAAATTGCATATCAATAGGTTGAATGGTTTAGCTTGGTCAATGCATACAAAAACAGTAACAGACACAAAATAATAAACAGAGAAAGTATCGTCTACCAACTTTTAAGTTTACTTTGAAAGTCCGGTTAACCATCTGGTTGAGCTTTCTTTCTTATAAGGGCTGGTTTTTCAACGCTGTTTACTTAGTGGTCATTCTAGGAATTGTCACCTAGTTCTGACAATAGAGTCCTAATCAACGGTTTAAATTTAACAGAAAATTTAAAAAATGTAACAGATAATTTAAAAAATCAGACAAAACGGGTGTAGTACGCATTATTTTTTATAAAATGATGTTATAGTTTACACATAGGTCCATGCGTCATTCTAGCACAATCCTTATACATTTATAATTATCTTAGAATTATAAATTAAAATAATTCTAATAATCTTTCTACTAATCCTTCTAACAATAACTACAACAACCATTTCCAAGATAGTTGCAAAACAAACAATGTAAATCACTAATTCTACTTAAATTTAAAAACTTCTTGTAACCTACGCAGTTTGTGATCGCTTCGCCCTAGCCTTGTGCAGCTTTAAACTGACAGTTGTCGCGGCGTAACAGTCCTTGATGTAGGTCAAGGTGTGTATACTATCTCTCACAGGCACGGTGCAAAGATAAGTCATCGACAGTGTTCTCTTTCATTCGGAGAAGAGTTACGATTGTTGCGTCATGGATGGAGTTCAATATGTTTCGTTTGTTATTGATTATGCATTCGGTTTTGTTGGCTTTCGGATTAAGATTTTACGATCGGTCAAGGAAAGGGAAATCCTTGGTTTGAAAGTTGTGGTAAAGCTGTGTAGGTTCAATGTGAAATTGATTTTAGATTCATTCATAAACTGGTATCAAGTAAAAGGAAGTGTGGGTTGATTTTGTAATGAAACGAATCTTCAAGAACTGTTAGATGTTTTGTCATGTTTCCACCTTCATGTTTTCTTAGATAATATTCAAGAAAACAATAATTTTCTTAAATTTGTGACTTCGAAGTGTATACTTAAATAGCTGTTAAAATGTACGAAACTGAGCCAAATTGTGTAGACAATCCCTTGTCTGGTACTGCACCCAATATTCAAGTTCTCTAATTAATTATTTCTTGCATCGAAATGGGCGAACACTTTTGGATTTGTGCACAGATAGTGTGAAAGTGAAAGTACAAAAAGTGGTTGAAACATGAATTGTATACAGTACAGTGCAATAACTAGTTAAGTCAATGAGAGAATATATTTGGATACACGCAATAAACAGTATACATGAAATAAAATTTGGGTGAAAAATAGTAAATTTTGTATAAGTTGCGAAAGAAAAAAAAATAAGAATGCACACCAAACAAAAAATGTAATATTTTTCACAATTTTTTAGTATTTTTGTTTATTGTACATTTTCTCTCATTGACTTAACTAGTTATTGCACTGGACCCTTCAATTGTCCTATGCTGACTGTTATTTTAAAAATATCAATGACAATGCAGCTATAAGACGTTCCAAACGCTAACAGATTTTCGCTCGCTAATTTCTCCGATCACTGAGCTATTATACCTAATATCCATCTGATCGGTGACACAATCCATGCAATCGCGCGCAATCCTAACACAATACACTAATTACCAGCAAATCAACACATTTCTACGCGTCTAATTGCATAATTGCATTCTTCATTCGTCACGTTCAGACATACCTCGCGCCTAGCAAGGCAAATGAGGCAGTTCGCACACTGTAGACGTGTTAATATCCAGATTATCATTGGATACATCGTGGATACTTGACTGGGGGCTCTGTGTGCGACATGCTGTTAATGGTAAGGTTAGAAGAGATTATGACCCCCCCCCCCCCCCCCCCCCCTCCCTAAAAATATGGAATGTTCGCTTTAAATGTAGGATTGCATAAGGAGGGTTTTGGAAGATCTCAACAAAACTTCTCACATGTGCATCAATCTAATATTTTCTTGAAATATATTTTAATTTTAAAGTCAGCTTATTTTGCACATTCATTATCCAATTTAGGTACAAAACACTTTTTCTTAAAACAAATTGAAAAATGTGAGTAGACATTCTTTTAAGATCGAATTCAGAGCCTTCCTGCAAGGACTTTCCATTAATTACACTTACATTTTTACCAGGTTTTTTCACTAACACATTTTACACCTTGGCCTTCCTGGAGCATTTAGGCGCATTCTGGTCATAGAGGAGTAATTGTTTTAATTAAAAAATAATTCTATGAATATTGGTGGATACGCCAAACTTCCATTGATACTATTTGCATGAAATGTATTCCCCGGGGACATCGAGGAACTCTGTCCGGTATCGAGGCACTCTGGCCTGTATCGAGGAACTCTGTCCGGTATCGAGGAACTCTGGCCTGTATCGAGGAACTCTGTCCGGTATCGAGGAACTCTGTCCGGTATCGAGGAACTCTGTCCGGTATCGAGGAACTCTGGCCTGTATCGAGGAACTCTGTCCGGTATCGAGGAACTCTGTCCGGTATCGAGGAACTCTGTCCGGTATCGAGGAACTCTGGCCTGTATCGAGGAACTCTGTCCGGTATCGAGGAACTCTGTCCGGTATCGAGGAACTCTGGCCTGTATCGAGGAACTCTGTCCGGTATCGAGGAACTCTGTCCGGTATCGAGGAACTCTGTCCGGTATCGAGGAACTCTGGCCTGTATCGAGGAACTCTGTCCGGTATCGAGGAACTCTGTCCGGTATCGAGGAACTCTGGCCTGTATCGAGGAACTCTGGTTCTGACCCCACCCTGCCTCCCTGCCGATACATCACCGCCTCCACTCTGCCAGGTGCGAAGCCACGTGGGCTGACAATGTCAACTGTCAGTGTGGGACGATCTCGGCGGATATGTGGCAAACCTCAGCCTCACACGTGACATCTGGTATCGAGGAACTCTGTCCGGTATCGAGGAACTCTGGTTCTGACCCCACCCTGCCTCCCTGCCGATACATCACCGCCTCCACTCTGCCAGGTGCGAAGCCACGTGGGCTGACAATGACAACTGTCAGTGTGGGACGATCTCGGCGGATATGTGGCAAACCTCAGCCTCACACGTGACATCTGGTATCGAGGAACTCTGGCCGGTATCGAGGAACTCTGGTTCTGACCCCACCCTGCCTCCCTGCCGATACATCACCGCCTCCACTCTGCCAGGTGCGAAGCCACGTGGGCTGACAATGTCAACTGTCAGTGTGGGACGATCTCGGCGGATATGTGGCAAACCTCAGCCTCACACGTGACATCTGGTATCGAGGAACTCTGTCCGGTATCGAGGAACTCTGGTTCTGACCCCACCCTGCCTCCCTGCCGATACATCACCGCCTCCACTCTGCCAGGTGCGAAGCCACGTGGGCTGACAATGTCAACTGTCAGTGTGGGACGATCTCGGCGGATATGTGGCAAACCTCAGCCTCATCACGTGACATCGAGACAGGGCGAGATTAATTCGAATACAGCTACAAGTGTCAATCATAAGATTAGAAGCGTGGTCGCACGTGACATATTCCTCAAGGTTGACGTTGTACGCTCATGTGGACACAGAACATATCGGTTACCGTCATTCTACCTTCAGTCTACGAGACAGTGGGAATATAATCTACATAAATAGGCTCCATTTTCAGGGGAATTTATGCGCGTGAACGGCTTTTATTTTTTTTAAGCAAGAAAGTTATAATTTTTTTGTTTACAAGACTTCAGAAGTGAAATTTCGTCAACGTAAAAACAATTTTTCCAATAAATGAACCATTTTGATGTAGATTTTAATCTATTTTCTTTTATATCTATCATATTATATAAATTTAATATCACTCAGAAATGACAAGTTAGGTACTATCAGCATTTTAGTTTCTTAACCACATTTTAGCCATAATAATGGTCATAGTTTATAAAGTTATAATCCTAAAAAATTGTCTACGGTCCCACTAAAGATAGGTTTTGGCCCAGGCCCATTGAAACATGTTTTATCGGTCATCACCTTCCCTCTCATTGAAATCTCATCTCAGCACTGTCTAAACTATTTATCGAAGTACCCACCCCTTACAAAGCGCATGAAGGTTCACATGGGTTAAATATGTGATTTCCAAGGATTTGGGAGTATCTCAACTGGCCGGCAAAAGCAACGGAAAGCCGGTATTGAAATTCGTGTGTGCGGTGGGCAACAGCTGGCCTCATTGCCCATATCCACACGTCAGAGATTATAACATCGCAGGCTGATTGTATAGCTGTGAAAGTCGCGGCCGAAACACTGGAAACAATAACAGATTAGAGGCGGTTATGAAAGCGCATTGAAAATTAAATCGAAATTAGAATAATTTACAGAGCATTGGCTCAGTAAAGCTCTGGACTTGCACTCTGAGGTTCTATTCTCCCCTCACTGTTTTTATTTTGTGGTTACCATTAGCCGAGAGGCAAATGATGGGAAGGTTATTAATAGGTCCCGACCGCCTCCTTCCCACCGTCCATCCTTACCTAATCACAATCTTCATAAACATTCAAGTCGATATTACACCAGTTGAAGGACAATGCCATATTATTCACCACTAAAAAATATATGTGAAAAATAGCAAAATCTTAAAATAAAAGTATGCAAAAACTTTTTTGAACAATATTTGTTCTTCTAATCAAAAAATTCAGTTTAATTTTGGGTAAGCTCTCTTTAGGTTTGATGGATAGCCAATAATTTAAGAATGTTTTGTCCAGATTTTGAAGTTAAGTAAACTCAATTTGACGAGAAAAGAGCAAAAAAACAAATTCGTCTTTATGTGTTTAGACGTCGGAATACTCGTAGAAAAACCCGCAAATGGCGAGCCTGCCCTACAACATCAAAAACAAATTACGTAAAAAAGTAAACACACTCTAAAAAAACCAGTAAAATCCGCAAGTCACTTTGAAAACTGAAAGTGTGTTCACAATCAGCCTGCTAATCACTGCCTATAAGCAGTAGTGACATAACGCGGACACAACGGCAGTTCTGTTTACTCCGTCAACATGTCAGGGCAATGTCAAGTTCCCTCAAGCCCACACTCAAGTGCAGTGGCAGTTGTTACTGTGTGGGCAGAGCTGAGACTCGCAGTTGTATAGCAAGTTGTAAGACAGCTTTCCAATACTGTTCAACAACTCACACTTCCTTCATTAGAGAATACAAAGGCGTCAAGTATTTCAATTAGTAATTTTCCCATTGGGTTTCTGTACAATTCAGAATGTTGTTCTAAACAAGATGAAATTTGCCTTTAATATGAAAATAAATGCACAATTTAATACCAATATATAACCAATATTTAAAATCAGACAGCAAAATCTAATCTATAAAAATGAATGATGTAAATTGTAACTGATTACTATTTTTATTTTTTTAGACAAATCGGTCCATATTTTAGTCTTATCAAAGAATTTCAAAGTGCACAATCATTTACAAGAAATATTGTTTTCCTACCAATATTTATAAAATAAAAAAAGCAAATGTTGGGGCGACCGGGAAGCGAACTAGCCCGTAAATCCTAGATGGCAGAGCGCCCGCCCGGCAATGGTTACAAATCCTGTCATTATTTTCACTTCCTGCTTTCCAAACTTTGAACTTCGAAAATAAACATTAATGAATAATGATTGACTTGACGTGACAAAATAAGAACAACGATAGAATCTGCCAAACTTCTGAACAACAATTGCATCATTCGTGTTTACTGAAAGCATTGTTGCCTTCATGCAATATATAAAAATATTATTGACATAAGTCTAGTTGGGTAGATATAGGTAACTGGGGATCTGCCAATGGACCATCACTTGTTGTTTTCCTGTCTCTTCAGCATTGCAAAACCATCACAAACCCGTCGCTGAATCATCGCGAGAGAAATGCGACTCTAATCATTATTCCCCATTACAACACTCCATTCAAACCATACGACAACGATCATTCTTCCCCGGCACTTCCTCGCGACTAACTAGGCGACACCGATCTCTATTCCCCAGCACAACAATCACCTCGACTCAATACCACCTGATCTTTTCTCCCCGGCCCTCGCTTCTAAGTAGGTGGACGACCTACGTCACAACTCCCGCAGCTGTGACTCTCGACGTCCACTGACGTCACCTCGGCGGCGTCTACCGTCGCGACGCCCGATCCACAACGACGCCCAGAGCGTGAACGACGTCGAGGCGAGGCGTCGGGACGGCCGAGGCGACGCCGACGCCGCAGGACGACGTCAAACATCTACATCTGGCTGTTATGCAAAGCGATTCGGCTTTCACAGACTCCACATGATTGCGTTGCGAAGCGGTGCTAACTGGTTGGCTGGTGGCGCCCGGCAGAGGCGCTTGCGAGTTCGGATTGTCTAATTGACGGCTACTAGAAAGTGACGTCACTGTCAATAGTTGATTGACGTTTAAAAAACGATTGATCATAATTGTGTTTCGAATACATTGATAGACATGACATAATTGTGTTTTAAACGTACACTTACATCGATGACATAATTGTTTTCTGCAGTCTGTTCGATGCAATTTTTATGTTTATTTGAATAATAAATCACAGAGTAAGTAAGGTTGGTTCAGGCAGTAACGCTATGACCGTAACTCCAGAGGTCCTGGGTTCGATTACTGAGTCCGTCCTTCCTGATTGAGGCTTTCTCATGATTTCTCACAGTCGAAAGGCGAATGATGGGACGGTTCCCTACATAAATAGACCGCATAATTCCAGCCTTTATTCTTACATCTTCATTTATCAGTTGCTACTAGCATAGTTACAGAAAAGTGCTGTATATTGGATATTCATGGGATTGGGTATTGTAGGTATATTGGGATTCGTTAGGGCTGAATGTTTGTTGAAGGACACACTTTTAAACCAAATTTTGGCTTATAAAGAAATATTACTAATTATGTTTAAGATTAGATCATGTATATATATATTTAATTTACGATTAGATCAGAAAAATATTGTTATAGAGAGTCACGTTTCCATGCAATCTGGTAAAATATAAGACGATCTCAGCCGGACGCGTGAAGAATTTTAACATTGACTATGCATAAGAACGAGGCGGCGTGCTTTGTCAGCATACATCGATGACAGACTAGCAAATCCCAAACTAAGAAGCGTTTGTCAGTACTAAAATGAACACTTTTTAGCATTTTATTTTAGTGGTGTTTAACGTCTCATTGTTCTGTAATCAAAGAGACGAAGTTGCAGAAAGGGCCAGTGGGAAGGAGACTGCGGCACATCCTATAGTAGGGAACCTTCCCATAATTTGTCTCTCAAATGAGGGCAACCAAGGATCCCACCAGGGTTCAAACCTAAGACATCCGGAGTGCATGGGCGCAGAGCAAAACTTCCTAACCCAACTTTCCGTCGTATTTAATTAATGTTCTACATTATTATTCACATCATAATGAATAAGTAATTTCAGACTGGCCGGCGCCTGTAGGTGAGCGAGGCGCCATGTGTCGGAACATGTTATGATGGATGGATGACAATCAAGCGGGGAAAGTGTGGGAAGTTATTGATACTGAATCGAACTCTCCGTGACTTGTTCGCGAGAATTACACCAGGACAAAGAGCGCTGGATGAGAGCCAAGTGGCGTGGGCTCCAGCCTCCAGCACCGTGCGTCGTTAATTACACAGACTCGGCGTATTTTAATGCATACTAAGAATAAAAAATATGCTAATTAATGCATATGGAAATAAGAAATTGAATATTGATTGATTGTTCAATTGAAATAAATATACAAAGAGGTTGGTTGATTCCCGATACAACCTTGAGGTAGACTAACCCGCAATGCATAGATGTAGTTTTGGTTGCATTTTGAGAGTACATTTTTATTAGTTGCGGTCCAGTAAGCCGATTTCGTTACTTACTATATTTACTAAAACACAGTTCACACTGTCAATCAACTCTGCACTTTTTCGATCAGTAGCGAATAACAGAGAGTCAAATAAGGTCACGTGACAGCTGTCAGCCAATGAGAGAGCTGCTCTCAACTCTCGCAGAGCTTGACAGTGTGTCCGGTGTTTAAGAAAGAAGGGGAATATACATCAAAGGGTCCATTTGTTGATGCGTTTTAACAGCTTTTAAGTTGTAAGTTTTTAAGTTTTAAGTTATGCTTATATTCCCAGACTTCAAAGAAAGATTACAAACATACAACTGTCAAGAAATGGAGCTCATTTATGTAGATTATAATCTCATTTTCTCTTAATAATGACATAAGTATAACTCTGAAAAAAAGAACTTTAAAAAATGAGCTGGCAAATTAACTATAATGCGTGTTGACAATTTAGAAGTGCCTCTATTTCCTTCATCAATCGTACTAAATCAGTAAATTTATGCGGAAACTGGGATAAAACGTGGACATGAGGTTGTACTTAACCCCACTGCACACGTGTTTTGACTTATTTCTCGCAACAACGCTTGTAAATCGCGAAATAAGCGTGAGAATGCGTTGCGGGTTGCATCGCGCAGGCGCACCCAGTGACAGCGTGCGACAGTGGCGGAGCGCGGGGGAACCTTGACTGAGGCGCAGGGGACTCGACATCGCGTCCGCCACTGGTTTAAGTGGGAACAAACGACGGGGGTAATTACTTCAAATTAAAACAGGGAAATTTAAATATCGGGAAAATATAAAATAATCAATATCAACTGTTTTTAACAGGTTGTTTGTTTGCATTGGTAAAAATAGTGAGTCAACATTATATTATGGAGACAAGGAATTTATTACACATAAAAAGGCCTCTTTGTCTTGGGTGACATCAGTTTTAAAAGCTTATTAGTATGTACTCAAAAGAAGCTAAAGCTCTTTAGATTTAAGTTGTTGAAACGCATCCATAACCCAAGTAATGGAGTCTAGTGATGTATAGATTCTCTCTGTATAGACATAACTTTTGTAAATAAATTATGAAACCGAATAGAAAATGACAAGAATATACAAAAAATAATAAAAATAAAATGAAAAGGTAACTACACATATCTTCGTAACCTTCTACATTAAAACTTTTTCTTTAGGATATAAATTAGGTATTATTACAGCAACATGGGAGTATGTATACATGATAGAATTATGAAAAAATAACACAAACTCCTGCCAAAACGATGATACTTACTCTAAACATTTCATCACCGGAGCACTTGAAAACATGCAAGAGAAAAGGTCATTTCGAAATAAAACCTCAATCAAACTTCTCTATTATTGTTATTGGCCGCCTTCAGCACGACAAAAGCGGCCAGTCCATCTTCTCAATGACTCCAAGTTGGAGAATATGTCCCATCATTTCGCCACAATCTGGCCCACGATATGTCACATGACCGATAATTCCCAGCCTATCTCCTTCAGTCGACATTCATAAATCACTCGAATTGTAACACACTCTTTTGGCAGCGCTCGGATTCTTTCTCTCTTTTCATCCACCATGGTCCGAGAAAGACAAAACAAAAGTTTGGCCACCGTTTTCTAAATGTACTGTGTTTTAATTACGAAAATAGAATAGTTTTTTTGTGTGGTTCGGGAGTAAGAATGTGTCAAAAGATCATGGGGGGCCATATATCAGTGGTTTTTGGCCATTTCTTTGCCACCTACAACATATGTTTCATTCGTTTTAGCCGGCTAGCAACTGATTTTATAAAAAGTCCACCTCTGTTATTCACTTTTATTCTCTGGTAATGTCTGAATTTATTGGTAAGTGAAAAGTTTTATGTCTGCGGATTAAATAAAGATCGCGGCCCCGACAAATACTATTATAAATAACAAATAATTGGCTCCGGAATAAAATCTGACTTGTTTCTACATTCCGAAAGATAGCAGTCAGTACTTCAATTATTTGTAGCAATTATACTGTAAAATACGATGTCTTCAAGGATTTTGCAATAAAATATGGGACAAAAAGTCGAAAGTGGACGAAAAAAGAAAACTATCATCGGCAACTAACCACGTGAAAGTCAAGTAAATGCGATTGGTTGAGCTTTGTTGTAAAGTAAGTGAACTTTTGGCAACTTAAATGAAGTAAAAACACATACATTTCCGGAGAATGTAGTGGAAGAAAAATGGAAGAAAATTTGACGATTACAACAACTCTTATAACCGATTTGAATAATCGAAAATGTTTTACTCTAGAGGGTTTTCACCACCCCAATCCATTTTAATTGAAATTGACAACCACAAAAGCCATAAAAGGTCAGAATGTCTTCAAAATTTTACTGGTTATAGATAAAGGATAAATCTGTGGCTCCATGATTTTACAAATCAAAGAAAATATGTTTTTACTCCTGTTGCAGAGGGTCAAACTGGAGTAATTGAATGGTATTTTTGCATCCCAAAACAAAAAATCTAACATTTTCGACCATGGGAACACAGATTTACTCTTTATCTTGTGCAAGTTTGAAGACAATCGATCAAGCCGTTTAGAAAAAAATATGTGCAGACCATACGCGCTTTAAAAAACATTATTTCATCAAGTATTATAGACTCTTTTTTCCCCATTACCGAGTCTTTGCGAAGTATTTTGCGAAGTCTTCCGTGGTACACATCCACAACGTGGTTACGACCATGTACTCTGCTTCATTGTCATGCTGTTGTTAATCACCGTGTCCGCGCGCTGACCACTGGCCTGGGGTCACGTGACACTTCCGACGAGGAAGTCGGCGGGGCGATCACCTCGCGGATGTCCCGCTGACGTGGACGTCGAGACGTGGACAGGAGGTCGGCGTTGAATATTCATCGCGGCGCTTGATTCAGGAGGACGCGTTGCGGACGCTTAATTTATCGATAGGCATTAGCTTTTTAAGCCCCATTTACACGGTGCAATTTCTTGAACAACTTCTGTATCACATTTCTTGAATGGAAATTAGAACATGTTTTAAGTTCTGTGACAGAAAGTTGCGTCGTGTAAATACTAATTGTATGAAAATTGGGAATGCGACACAGAAGTTGTTCAAGAAATTGCACCGTGTATAAATGGGGCTTTAAACATTAGTTTATTTTACACAATTATTTGCCCAGGCTCCCGAAAAATAACATTTTGGAATTTTTAGTCACTAATTTTTTCGGATTTATACTATATTTGTCTGTACCAAGACAAAGGAGAGGGGAATAGAATACACCCTAAAAGGCTCCATTAATTGGGTAATTTATGTGGAATTTAGTACGCTTTCGGTGAACCCATTGGTTGTGATTTTTTGACCGATTGCTTGCAAAAAAGCTATAAGTATACATTCACTAGAAAATGGAGCATTATGTGTGGATTCTCAAATATAGTTTGATTTTTATACGAAATGGCGTGTGAAAACCTCGTGTAAAAAAATGTCTTCACATATATCCGGATTATTAATTATGGAATAAGTAAGTCGTATCTCTAAGTTATCATAAAAGAGTTTGTCCTATCTGACTTCTCATCAAGTCATAGCCGATACAATTTCCAAAAAAAATCAACACGTGACACTTTGTAATACCTAACCGAAGTATAATCTCTGCCCCCCTCCCCCCCACCCACCTGGCATATTTCACTGACAGTTGTCACGTGTTCCGACACCCGTCAGAACTCCTTCCCCAATTAATGGCCGCTCACCTCACACATTCCCGCGACACCTCGCACAGTTTCTTTTTCTTCCATCTCTCCACATCCAGGGGCCAACACGGGAGTTATTTATATAGATTTTGTTCCTCTCTCTCCGTCTGTCGCTAGTTAGGTCTTCTTAGGGTGGATTAAACGCAACTATAATTAAAGAAGTCACCGTGACAGTTTGATCAACAAGGCTGGCGCCGCGCTTTATACAAGACATCTTCGACTCTTGATGCGCTCATTTGTTACTGGAATTAGAATGAAGCGTTGCAAATGTAACTGTCATCGTGTTGTTCAACGCTATTAATAAAATTAATTCCTTTTTTTATGTAGTAGCGATTTCTTTAGGTTTTGTTGTGGACAAGCGCCGTCAATTCACTTTATTTTTGTGTTGGTTAACGTCACACTGTTCTGCAGCGAGGCTAATGGCGACGGATGATTCTGATGATAATTGGTTATAAAGAATAGGCAAGGGTGGACGGTGGGAAGGATGCGGACGTGACCTAATAGTAGGGAACCTTCCCAACATTTGCCTGAAGGAAACTACGAAAATGAGGCTTCACCAGGACCTCTGCAAGAGGAGTGGGGAGGGGGGGGGGGGGGGTCTCTCCAGAAGATGTATAAGTTTGATGCCCGAAACAGGTTCTGTTGCTTATAATGGCGAAAGGCTCCGCAATTCCTGTTGGATAATTTTTGGGAACAACAAAAATTAACTTATCGCTGATATATATAGAAGATGTAAAAAGTCTATGAAGTATTTATGTATCAAACTTATCATGATGATGGATGTTTTATAGCAATTATGCTTCCACTGGTCTAGCTATAGCGGCTCCATAGTCTAGCAATGTGGCTCCATACTCTATCAATTGCGGCTCCACTGTCCACTGCTCTACCAATAGCGGCTCCACTGCTCTAGCTATAGCGGCTCCACTGTCCACTGCTCTACCAATAGCGGCTCCACTGCTCTAGCTATAGCGGCTCCATACTCCACCAATTGCGGCTCCTCTGTCCACTGCTCTACCAATAGCGGCTCCACTGCTCTAGCTTAGAGGAATAAGTTGGGCACCACTTATTCCTCTAAGGCTCTAGCTATAGCGGCTCCATACTCTATCCATGTGGCTCCACTACTATACCGATAGCGGCTCCACTGCTCTAGCAATTGCGGCTCCACTGCTCTACCCAGCGGCTCCACTGCTCTAGCAATTGCGGCTCCACTGCTCTACCCAGCGGAGCTCTAGTTAAGACATCTGTAACCACAGGGCTATAAACTCTATTTTCTCTCTTATTTATTGACTTAAATGAAGCCAAAAAGTCGCGACTCTATTATAAATTTGGCACAATAAAACAAATTACGTGCAGAAAAGTCTAAAAATCGCCAATGAGTGGGCTGCTTCCCAGACTCCAACTCGACCGTGAAACTCAATGTCAAGGAAGTGAAACATCTATCACGACTTATTCGATACATTTGTCAAATCAGATCTACTCATGACATTTACTGATAAAACAAACAAAAAATCCGACAATTTATATTAAAGTTACACATTAAAGTATGTATACCAACAATTAATTTATTGTATTTGTTTTGCATGTTATACCATTATTGCTATGGGGTTGTTTACATTTTTTGTTTAGATAGTTAAAATTTTAAAATTTTAGAGTGTGGAAAGTGCCAATTTGGTGTTTTTATTCAAACGAATTATAAAATATCTAAGATTTTCGTTCTTTCACGGTTGCACGTACAAATTGCTTCGAAGCATCCTGAACGAATTGCTAAAATATTCGCCTCCTTTGCCGTAATCTTTTCTACTCTTGAATATAATGAGTTTCCTGATCAATCATAGCAGCCAATTAGGATCCATTAAACGGATTAACGTTTTGTATCAAGACTCAAGAACCAAATGCAACAAAGTAATACGATAACATGAGGGAAAACAATAATTGCCTAACATTAATTGACGAATAAAAGGAGTTAACAACATTTTACTTGAATATTTTGGTTGAAGATCGGCCAAGACTTGATCTGAGTTTTGATTCTCCAAATTGAGCCCAGTTTTTCAGGCCTCAGACTTTCACAGAAGTGCGAATTAATTCAAAATTAAATTTATCCTACGAAGAATCTATCATGAAGGCTTGTAAATTAAAAGTACGTATCTTGGGTGGGATTGGAAAGACGCAATGGTCAAATGTCTACTCAGTACAGATAGCAGTAAAGAGAAGAATAAATTGACCCAGATGCAAGTGACGTTGCCAAATTATGTCACCAAAAGTAAACAACAGAGTGGCCAAGTGCGAGGAGCTGGATGTACCGGAGATGTGGCAACAAAACAGGGAAATTAACAGTCCTTGAAGATTATTTTACATTAGTTTAGAATGTCATCAAGACATTACGTTTATGGCAAACATACAAAGTTTTATATAATGGTGATTAACGTCACACTTCTCTGCAACTTGGCTCATGTCGACGGATGAATGGAAATTATGGTCGGGAGATGATGATAAAAGGATACATAATAATATGGACGGTGGGAAGGAAGTGATTGTGGCCTGTTAGTAAGGTATCGTTCCAGGGTTGCTTCTCGACGACTGAGGAAAACCACGAAATTACTCAGTCAGAAGGACGGAACATGAGAGCAAGGCCACACCGTATCTACACCTGAGCCAACTTAATTGAGCGAGCGTAGCGAGCGTCACCACGGTACTCTTATGGCACTTTCTCTGTGTGTTTTTTTTTTTTTTTTTTTTTTTTGCCTGCACTGCCCAGGTCAAACCGCACAACCAATCGATCTGAAATTTTGTACACATACTAACGTAATCTATGCGATCCCTGGGATCTTTTCTGAACGGGATCCTGTGATTGGTTCAAATTTTATAAAAATTATCTTTCGATTGGTTGGTTCGATCAATTTGAAATTTAGCAAAGTCATTGCAACCAACATTGTACCCAATCAAAAAAAAAAATCATCCAAATCCTCCAATTGGTTCAAATTTGAAACCATTTTTCCTGTGATTTTTGAAATTTAAACTGGAACCGATTGACCGACCAACTAAAAACTTCGCATGGTCATTTGTACCAACATTTAAGGTATTTTTGACAATTTTCACTCTAATCTGTCGTTATTTTCAAAAGTTTTTGTCATTTTAGGGACATTTTGCGTGTTGGCTGTCAAATTCACGGCGACTTCGAATCTTCAGTTCAAGGCAAGGTAGTTAGAGCAGAAAGTTTCAAACGATATGAAACTAATAATGACCGTTCAACAGATTGATCTGATATTGTGTACACACACTACATATCATATCATATGGGTGGTCCCAGGTATATTTTTTGAACGAGATCCTGTGATTTTTTAAAATTAACAAGGAACCGTTCAATCATAAAGGTTTAATCGATCAACTTAAAACTTAGCAAGGATTGGCACCAATATTTTTGGAGATTTTGGAGATTTGTATACAAGTATGTGACGAAACTAAAGAATTATTGGCTTTTAATGACATTCGATAGACATAATTTCGGTTCGAGGTGTTGCGTGTATCCGTGCTCGCTCATCAACGCGTTACACAGAGCGTTTTCCTAGTAGCGAACCCACGACGAAAGAGACGAAAGATTTTAAACTCAGACTGTCAGTGCATCAGAACTATTATGCAAATCAAGGGAATGTATAAATTGGAAGTAAAAACATTAATAAGTACCTACATGTTTTCATCTTTTTAAAGTTACTACTGCACTCACAATTGAGTAGATCCTCTCAATAAAGCTCAAGCACATCAAATTTGCTACATTCTTAGTAAACACGCTCGTCAAAACAAACTCTCAAATTTTAATTTCATCCAGTTTCGTGCTTGAAGGAAAGCCTTTCGCATATATTTGAGTACAGTACTTTGCTACGCATGGCAATTAGAACATTAGTAAGATTGTGCAAACATTTCAACTATTCCACTACTGGAGCGAAAAATTGGCTAGCAAAAAGACGCAATAATGAAGCGATACTTCTCAAAATGAACGTGACACAATAAAGTTACAGACTGTCGTGTGACCGTGTCTGAATCTAAATTCTTCTCAGCGCCGGATAATCGGAGAATTAACCAGCTCACAAACAGAATAGTAATCAACAGATTTGTAAACAGTCGACTAGGTATTGTTTAGCTTATTAAACTAAAGGTTGAACCGTATAAGGCGGGGTATTGTTGTGTCTGTATTGTCAACGCTTTGATACGAAATGACATGCACTTAATACGTCATAAATAAGTGATCGCGGTGTCAAACGTCTTATTTATGGTAATTTTATTAAAAATTAAAGGTAATTTGAATGTGAAGAGATAATAAACGACAATTGTAGAGCATTTGACTCGGCATTTGCTTAGAGGAATAGCTGTAAAAACTTGAAGCCAAAATATCATGAATCCTATTATCAGGATATTGTTTATTTAGGATAAACAGGATTTACTGTCATTTTCTATTAGTCTCAATATCGTTGCTGTTTTCAAGGTAAGAAAATATATTAATTTTATCTTTTCAATTTATAATCAAAGCTTAGTTTAACCAAACATTTCTTGTTCTTTGGTAGGTATTCTGTGCTTTTTGCAATTTGTATGTGCTGTACAAACAGATTATAAAATAATAAAATAAATATACAAACTAAAATGGTTCAAACCAAACAGCTTCTAAATGTCAAAATCAGCTATTTTTCTCGTGAAGCCATTTTGGCTTATAGTTTTTACAGTGTACACAAAACTTTCGATTTCTTGGTTTTTAACAGTTCTTTTTTCAAAAGTCCACTTTGTATTGGAGCTTTTTGCCTCTGTGGACTATTGAAACAGAACAAGAGCCAATTTAACTTCCTTCTTCTCTTGTGGTAAAACAGAAGTTTGGCGAGAATTGACACAACTTCCAGCCACAGCAAAGAATGACAGTTCCCATGCAAGTTCCTAAAACCTCACATTCGTGAATGAGTTCGAAATATCTCTAGCTCTGACGTCACGATAATCCACATTCCGTTCTGTACCATTCATCTGGTCCATCTCGGACTGGCTGCAAAGAGATTCGCAGCCTCCCGAGTCGAATGTTATTGGTTTGTACCATGCACGCCAGTAAGTTCCATGGGGGTATTTATAGAATCGCCCAAATTTAGCCTGTAAACTTCAGTAGCCGACGAGGGCATCTGTGCATCAGAGGAGCTACAGCATCACTGGACATTCAGCCATGGTGATAACATCTCGGCAAAACTTGCCAACTATGTTACTGTTACTTCTTGAAATGGACGATGGAAATTGAAATGTTTTTTTAAATACAGAGCTCCCGGCATTATTCGAAAGTAGAACGTTCCAGAAGGTTGAAAACTGGATGACAGAACTCTCCAAACTCCCCCTAAAACCGCAAAATTAGAACTGTATGTCTATAATTATTGTATTACCATATTTTATGTTGACAATTGGAACATTATCAAATGTCAAAAATATAGCAAGTAAATAGTACAATTTATGATATTATGTTAGTTTCAAGATCATATTAAGCGAATTATACGACACGTTTGTAAGTCATTTTCCCAAATATGTGAATGCAGGAAATGAAATGCTTCATAGATCTAACAAACTGGATGAAGTGATGCCATAATTTTATCAAAATAATACAACATTGTCTTAGCCAAAAATATAAACCATCATCATACCCAAAAAATACACAGATGGATAATTACTAAACATTATTTTATTACAAACAATCTATACAATGTAAGAAATAAGGATCCCTTCCCCCATGGCACAAACAGTATGTTGCAAAAGCAATTGACCAATGTAGATCTCCTCCCCCCACTACGTCATAAAACAAAAGTCAATGTTTGGTCACTGACAGCTGTCAGTGACCAGCTGTCAGTTAACAGCAAACAGCTGTTTCTTAAAGAATTTAACAGTTTTACAATCTACAAATTGCCATTAATAATAGTAATGATTTAAACTATCTACTTGAATCTTGTTCAGTCTCAATTAACTTATCATATGAGAGCTAAGGCCTTTTTAAGTTGACGAAACAATCCAGTGACAGAAGCCATTAAAAAGTAAAACAATTTGGCAACATACCTGACAAAATATAATTTGTTTCGTTGTACCACTGTAATAATTGTCCAGCAATCATCAAACATGATTTATAAGAGTTTAAATATATTGATTGTTCTATTTCAACTGTAGTGAGGGATGTAAGCACAAAAATAGTGCAAAATGTTATACTAATTTTTCCTTGGGCAGTCTTATAGGAAATTTTCCGCTCTCCCATAATTTCGATATCCTCAAAAAATCGGGCGGCCATTTTGGGCCTCAGGGCTGTCCAAAGTGCCAAAAAGTGTGTATTTCAGTGAAATTATTAAACTTATGTAAATTGATTGTTCTTGTATAATAAACAATGTGTCAGGAACGTACGATAAAAAAATAAAATTTCTAAGTCTAACTAAAGTTGTATTTATTCAAGAAATTAAAGATGTCGGCGAGTAAGCTCTAAAATGACCGCCATTTTCAGGGAATTCGTGTTTCAAGGTTGCAGTTGCTTAGCTTATGTATGTTCATATTATGGACATTTAACTTAAAAATCGATGGATCACGAAATTCACCCTTTGGGGGGTGGGGGGTGGAGACCTAAAGGTTTCGATGTGTGTAAAATAATCCATAGTAGATAGAGACTAATAATTTCTTGCACACACTAATAAAACTGCGCTCTGTTCGAAAAAAATCACGAGATCCCAAAATTATGCCGCCATCTTCGATGAGACGCGTTTATATTTCGTTATTTTGCGCACAGCAGTTGAAAAATGATGATAAATTTGCTACTTTGCTCATCCCTTATTCACTGCAAAGGTATTGAGTCACCGCCTCCTGAACTTAAATTACATGTTAAAATCCCTATCTTGGGACGTTTTATCAACACACAAATGAAGTTTTAAGGAGAACGGTTGGAGATACAGAGAATATGCAAATTACAAATGTCTTTATTATAATTAGGGCTTTATTTTATGTCAAATAAACTTTTTCGTATTGTATGGAGAACGTACTGAAATTTACGAAAAAAGAAATATAAGCTCTTTTTATCCAAGATGGCGGCATTATTTTGAGTTCTCGTATTTTTTTTGAAGAGAGCACATTTTCTTTAGTATGTGCATGAAACCATTTTTATCTAGCTAGTGTGGCCTATTGTATACACATCGAAACCTTTAGGGCTCCACCCTTCACCCCCCAAAGGGTTAATTTCGTGATCCATCGATTTTTAAGTTCAAAGTCCATAATATGAACCTACATAAGCAACTGCAACCTTAAAACACGAATTCCCTGAAAATGGCGGCCATTTTAAAGCTAACTCGCCGACATCTTTAATTTCTTGAATAAATACAACTTTGGTTAGACTTAGAATTTTTATTGTTTTATCGTACGTTCCTGACACATCGTTTATTATACAAGAACAATTAATTTACAAAAGTTTTATAATTTGACTGAAATACACACTTTTTGGCACTTTGGACAGCCCTGGGGCCCAAAATGGCCGCCCGATTTTTTGAGGATATCGAAATTATGAAAGAGCGGAAAATTTCCTATAAGACTGCCAAAGGAAAAATTAGTATCACATTTTGCACTATTTTGCCAAATGTATGTGCTAACCGCCCTCACTACTGGTAAATTAAACTATTAAACACGTGTGAGCTAAATTATTTGATCTTTTTGAATTTCATTTGTTTCAATGCAAAATTGTTATTTTTCTAAGAACCCTGGAGTTACCATGGTAATACTTTTGTCTTTCATAAGGCAACGCCCACCTACATTGGTCAATTACTTGATGTCACATTAGTAGCAGCTTTGCTCGTGTGTTTTAAAGCAGAAAGAATCACCGAATTGCATGTAGACACTTTGAATGAACAAGCCACGTGCCAAATGCATAGATCTAAGTACATAACCACACTTACGCATGATTACGAGACATACGTAATTTGTTCCACCAATCTAAGGAGACTAAAATAATCCGGCTGAAAGCTCGCGATTTAAGCCAAGAGAGAAGGGGGTATATCTACATAAATTGGCCCAAGTTCTTGAAAGCTGAGCTTTAAATTTCTCAATGGACTTGTAACAACTTAAAATCTGTGAAAACGTAATAAAGCTTCATAAAAAAGCAAATTTTCTTGGCGGATTAATATGTGTATCAATTTTAAAGTAGTAAAAAGTCCTCTTCGAAGTCGGGTAATTTTGAATGATTACTATCCATGACTTTGACAACCAAAGATCTTTAAACTTAAATCTACCAAGAACTGGAGCCTTTTATGTATATTTTATTCCCCTCCCTCGTGGTATAGATCCGTATACATTTTAAACCCCATCTTAGTATAAATATCTAATACAGTCTGGATGATCTAGTTTTATAAATTAGGCAAAAAGATTTCGGCGGAAATGTTTCGACAGCGGAAGTGGACGAGTGACCCGAGCTAATTTCGGAGTTGAATTTATCGGCAGAAATGACTGTTTTAAGGGCGGGATTATGTGGTCTTTTAATATGATTGAGTGCATCGAAATGGTGAGCCAACTTTGGCTACTTAGTGGCATTTCCAGAGCTGTTAGTTCGTATTTTCACTCAAAATTATGAGTCAAATAGCTGCATGTGAATTATATACGCGTATTAAAATTATAAATGTATTCGGAGCTCAAAGTTGCACAAACCATGTATTAATTAGTTTAAGTGGTGTTTAACGTCGCACTCATCAGCAACTGGGCTAATGGCGCCGGATTATATTGATGATTGGGTGATGTTGTTGAATGCAAAATATGGGAGGGTTGTGACGAAAGCCTATTACAGAAGGGAACATTCCCTTCCCCCGGGGAACATCCCCGACTTCAAAGTCTGGTCAAAGCATTGACAAACACTTCTTCGTTCGGGATATGAAACTATGTAGTCGCTGTATAATGACAAAGCACGCCGCCGCCTCGTTATTACGTTACGTAGAGACCTAAGGTCAAATTCTTAATTTGTCTGGCTGATATCGGTCATATTTCACCAGATTGCAAGGAAACTGGACACAGAACGAGTACAACAATAAGCATCGTAAACAGAAACAAAATTAATTATATTTCTTTTCAAAGCCATAATTTGGTTCAACAGTGCGGTCTTCAACATCGACCATACCATTTAGTGCCCCCTAAAGTTGAGCTTTAGCTTTTTAATTGAATAAACGTTCAAACGCATAAATATTACATTGAAAAGAAGACAATTGTCGGATTTCATTCTCATTCTTCCTATGGTATCTATTGTAAATGTTGTTTAATGCTGGAATCATTACCCATCACTTCTTCACCTGTACACTTTCAGACCTATTTCCGTGGACCATGCGGGCTTCCACCCACCACTTGTATACATAGACAACTCTGTTCACTTCTTTTTTGCAAACTCTTTCTTCTTCTTCGCAGTACGATCGACTTGAGCGTAAGCGTGACGCTCATCGCTAAATACTCTTGGATAATTGTCAAAAAAATGTATTTATGATTGTGTTTGAGGTTCTTTGAAATAGACTTTGTAGTTATCGCGGTAGATCACAGGTAAATACAGGACACGACAGGAGAGAGGTTTCTCACAAGAAGGAGCTGTTGTCATTGGAAAGACGACAAGAGAGAGTATTTATGAAACTGCAAGCGATTTGTTGTGGACAGACGAAATTGCTTCCATCTTACGGAAAGAAAAAATAGTCAACAACATGAAATAGTGTGCATGAGCTTTGGCAATTTGTATTTAAATTGTCAACAATTTCAAAGGTGTTGATTTATTTCAGAATATTTTAACTTTTGCTTTCGATTTCCTTATCGTATATCGATATAATATCAGGCAAAATGCTCATGTAATAATTGTAAGTTGTCCTTATATAAACATATCAGGCATGTTGTAATTTATTTAATTTCAGTGCTACACGTTCTTGATAGAATTTAGCACATGTTCTAAATAAAATATCTTGAGCCAAAGCTGTGTTCAAGTACTGTGACAAAGATGCAACATTGTATGAAAAAAGTAATTTGTCACAGAAGTTTAACAATAAATCGTCCCGTGAAATTCAAGCTAAATTTAAAATACCAGGTAGGTACCATAACAAATTATAATTCGTTAAAATATCAGGCACATCGTAAAACGTAACAGTCCTTATAGTTAGTTATAAGTAATGTATCATTTGACAGTGGTAGTATAAGGATTGACATTTCCGTTATGGAAGCTTACATACACTTACATTTCCCTATTTGATATTACAAAATTATAAAACTAACACCGGAACATTCCAATCTCATCACAAGAGCGTAATTATTAATTAATTCGTCGACAGAATATATAAACACCAATGGAGGGGTATTTGTTTGAACCAATCACAAAAGAAATATACAGACTAATGAATGGAACGAATTCAATTCAAAGTAACGTCAAGACAATTCCAAATGACTTACTTTTAATCACCCGAGAAGAAATAAGAAGAATGCACGTACTTATTTTTAAAGCTAATCTGTAGCTACCTGGCAATTGGCAGATGACCAAGGACTGGAGTACTTTAAGACTAGGTACGTTTTTAAATTAAATGTCTCGGACGTTGACGGGAATTGAGCGAGAAACGAAAGTTTCTTTCTTATTTTGGCACAAGCGCATGCAATTTTTATAGTGTTTATGCCCTTTGTCTTGAGAGCATAGGTCAAACCTGTAACTCTTTTTATAACGTGCTTGTTTTACTTTTTTAATTAGAAATTATGATTAATGTTTTGGCAATGGATTATACGATTTTACAAAATGGAAAACAATAATTCAACAGATTTTGACAATGGTCACTTCCACAATTTATTTATGTTTACCAGTACCTAAATAAAAAAAGAAAATCAATTCAAAACAAAATTCTGAACAGATCTTGGCAAAATTTACAATACGATCTAAGTTTTTATGTATATAAATTTTTTCTTTTTATTTGGTTTTCTATTTATATTGATCAATTATGTATGAGAACTCAGACAAAAATTAATAAATCAGAAAATTAGTTATTTCTTTATTTAAAAACGATTATTCAACAAATCATTTGAAATGTTTACCTAAAAACATTTTTTTTTAATATAAATGGTTTTGGCAAATAATTTTAAAATTACTGCATGATATTAATTTAAATTTGCTCTTCTCCACAATTTATTTAGAAAGCACAAAATCTTTTCAGTTCAGCTGCAAAGCGACCAAAGTTTATATCTCAAAATAGACAACTCAGTTAAAATCTAACAAATTGAGGTAATAAAATAAAGTACCAACCTTATTTTTGTAATTAATGAATCGCAATCCTTTACGAGGGGTCTACGCAAGTACATACAGGAAGCGCTACTTTCTCAAACCCAAACTGAACTCGTATTTTGGCAGGTGCACAATTCCTAATCGCACTCTTTTCGAAGCTCGGTACATTTTTAAAATAGAGATCATTGGACGAGAAAAGACAATAATAATTAGAGTGGAAAGAAGTGAACTATTTGTAACTGTACGGACTGGAGCATGCCAGGAGGCTGTGGAAAAGTCGCCCACCCACTGAGAGAGGTGATGAGGAAAGAGAGAGAGAGATCAAAGGAGATCACGTGTGAACTCTCCCGAATAATGGATTGGTTCATCAAGGGTATTAATTGGACGCGGCGTTTTGATCGGGATGTGGGAAACGCTCTGTTGTAACGCGTTGATGAGCGAGCATCGCCACTTTTTTTTTATCAATTAGGTGTGATTTGATTTTAAGGTTGATTTGGAGACAAAAAAAACTGGCTGCCAGAATCAAAGTTTTTTTTAAGAATAATTTTTAAATACCTCAGTTCAGTTCCTAATTTTAATTTTGTTTATAGATGGTTTGACAGCTAGGTGTCAGATATAGAAGGCCGGAAGCCTACAGTTATATTGAAGAATCTCTTACACAACGACTCATGCCAACATTACAAATTGTTTGGATGAACGCAGAAATACTGGTTTTCGACCTCACCCCAAGAATTTTTGAAATGGACTTTCGCCCTTCTACCTCTGAAGTAATCGAGTGTCATGGCTGACAAAAGGACACTGTGTAACCTCCAACAGGGGGTGAAAGTGTACAAAGAGACATGCAATAGCATGACGTAGTAGGCACATGGGCGGCCGCAGGATTTCTGCCAGGTGGGGGCCAGGCAAGGAAAACAATATTTTAAGGGTTAAGAAGGGCGTTGGGGGCGCGCCCCCACCCTGCCCCGCAGGGCGTTTTTTGGTTTTTGGACACTTTTAAATCAATTTTGAGACGTTATGCGAGGCGTATTTTGTTGAAAAATTCAATATTTTTTTAAATTTGGCACGGTGGTGGGAGACATGTTCAACCTGCCCCGCAAGGCATTTTTTTGAAATCAATTTTTGTTAGTTTTTTTGGTTACAAAATGAAACTGTACGTAAAACAACAGAAATTTTTTATGTTTTCTTGACATCCAGGGGGGGGGGGGGGGGGGTGGCGCCCCCCTTTGCCCTTTCTGTGGACGCCCATGAGTATGCAAGTGTCTCGTCAACTCAAGTTGATTTCTCGACGAATAAGTTGTAAAGTGCTTTGCATAAATTACTCTCTGTGAAGGAGTCTGTGAAGTTGGATCTCGCACTTTTTCAATTACTCGCCGGCGTCAAGAGTTATATCCGACATAAATAACGCACCTTACTCTGTAGCTGTTCACTTGCGCTCGTTTCCCCTGCTACAGATATCACATCGAGTGATTCACACATCGGCCCACATACACTTTTAGATTCACACTTTCACACACTTTTTAACATTATTACTTCATGTTAGGCACAGAGTTCAAATAATCATAAAGTTCCATACATGCACTTGATTAATACAACGTTTATAACATTTTTTGTACGTAATAGTAGAAAATAAAGTGTAAAAGACGATAGAAAAAGCCTGAAACATGAAATCCACAGTTTCGTTTCGTTTTAAATAATCTCAATTGCTTCTCATTTCAAAAATGTAGGATTATTTGGTCTTCCTTATTTTAAAAGTAATAATAATCTTAACCAAAGTGTTATAATACTACAGAAAATAAATAAACTGGAACGATTGTTATTATTTAAAATATCTTAAAAAACAATAAGTTATTTTCTTTTATAAATGTATACTTCAATATGATTTTTTCAAATTTTTTTGTACGTTTACATATTTTATCAATATTCCCAAAACGTAATCATGAATTATTTTTTATTTAAGTTTACAACATCAGAATTACGATTATTTTTAGAATAAAATGTCACTCAACATTTGTCAATATTCTTCTGATCCATCACGGAACGGATCATGGAAGCCGCCCAGGCCCTCTGCCAGGGGGCGCCCCCCCCCCCCCCACATGCAGCAATGCTACGCCCGCCAATGTACACCTTTGTTCTCTCCACAGGCAGGAATTGGGTCGAGGTGCAAAGGTGACCCATATATCGCTATTGCCTACAGTGTTGACAGATTCATGCCTCTATCATTAGGAGCACCCAGGTGCGGGCTCTTCCTTACGACTGTCAGATCTGACAACATGGAGCCCCTTATTACATCTCCTTTTCTTGGCATTTCGTACAAAATACAGATTTGAGTTGAATGTCCGAAGTCGATGTATTTTGATTTGGAAGTAATTAACATCAGCCAATCAGCAGAAGATATATGTCAAACTTAGATTCTAACTGAATTACGGCAAATTGAAGAACATTGACCCTAAAACTTTATATCGTACGTGCAATTTATACGTCCAAGAAAAAAAACTTTTTTGTGGTTTTAAACCCCAAATTAAACTAGTTATAATTGAAGGTGAGCCAATTCAATTTGTATTTAATTATACGAGCTGAAATTAACTTGATTAAAAATTTAATGTGTGCAATTTAAGTCATCCAAGACAAAATCATGATATAATGATGTTCTAAGAATTTGGGATATCTACGAAAATCAAAAATCTACTGTCAAAACAAAAACACACCCATCTGTTCAGTTTTATCAATTCCCATCCATGAAAATTGGCACCTGGCAACTCCAATAAACATTGATTTAACATTGCCCCAAATCACAAAAATAACCCATATCCTCAACGGACCTATTGTTTCAAGATTGTGAAAAAACTTCAACAAAGCTAACAAACATTCTATATTTTCCCCCATTCCCGCGGATTTATGCGGTGTCCCTACGAGCCAATTTGTTCACCTTCTCCCATGAGAGCAGCTCGGCAGTCAAAGACGTTCGAATTTAACGACTTCGGAATGTTTACCAGCGCTGCGTGTGGAAGCATCTTTGATATTTTGTTATCTTGTCAACAGCTGACTCTCCTACGGGGCGTTATGCAATGTTACGCAATGCGTGACCCAGTGCCTGGAACCATGCGTGTGTATATTATTCTACGTGGAGGAACATGCGTTTCACGTCGAGAGTTTTTACATGCAGATTCGACTGATGTTTTCACAGTTCTCAAAGATGGAGGAGGGATTCAGTCTTGGTGTGAAGCAAAATCGAAATTATTAAAAAGAAATGCAATGAAATATGACTCATGGAATGAATGTAAATAATAAGTAGTTATTTGTGCATATCAAAAGAATGTACACGTTTATAAAAAAAACATAATGTGGTATTTAATATCATAGAAAAACACAAACTCTGCCCTATTGTATACACAATTTGTGTATAGAAAAACTATCAGACTTATTGACTCTGGATTTTTTGGGGAAATAAATAAATAAATATGGGAGTCAAAATGCAAGTTCAATTTATAAATATAAGTGAACATAATAAGTGAACGACAAAATTGAAGACATTTAAAGAAAACTTCAAAACTTTAAAAATTGAGAATTGAATTGAGAGAAAACAACATTTTACAAGATTCAAAAAAAAAAGTTTGGTGTCTGGAATTGCTTCAAATCCGCGCACAATGGCGTAAAATAATAAAATTTTACAAATGTGGTATTTGTACATACATGTGTAAAATTTTATGTAATCTAGGTATTTTATTAAAAATATGAAATTCATTAAAATACGTTTTCTAAGTTTAAAATTAAAAGACGCAGCTATAAATGTTATTTTTTAAACATTTCGGCTCCAGAAGTCTTTAATAAAAACTTGTGAATATAATTTGCAACCATTTCATCGCGAACTCAGTGATAACAGCTGATATATTTAGTGTGAAACGAGGTTGGCAAGTTCCTCATCGGGCACGATATTTAGAAACACCCGCCGGCTCCACCAGATAGAAAGTGAGCCAAAACTGAAATTGCCAAGCACATTTCCGTAAGGATGTCAAAAGTTCTTTGAACTTCACATTTCGTTGCGAGTTAAAACAAATCTAACCGTGGATGATTCCTGTCAGCTTTCGACCAGAAAGTTTCTATTTCAATTTTTTTTCTTTTCAAAATCACCAAAGGAATAAAACATCAGGCGCCTCATTAAATCGTAAAAAACTGTTAAAAGAGAATATAAAAAAAGCTTTCAGCGTGAATGTTAAATACTGTCGTTCCCCTGATTTTGACACATAATTCTGCGTTTTCATTGGTGTGCTGAACACAAAGTTACATAAGAAAACAGTGTTGTTCTTTGGCGACTTTACTAACTGGCGACAAAACTTAAAAGAAACATTAAGTGGCATTTTATGTGCAACTCCGGGTCAAAGAAGTTCAATATCCGGAAAACTTTAAGCGTAACAATTCATTCCAGCTGCCAAAGTGAGTTTTTAATTCTCTTTTAAATAACCAAAATCGTAGTTAATGAAGTAAAAACAAATATAAACATGCCTAAAAATATTGAAACATCGATTTTAAAAACGAGTGTTGAAATAATGGACACATTTGAATAAATAATAAAATAACTATGTGTTTTTTCAATTTAAAACAAATCACGTTAAAAGATTTATTTGATAAATATATTGATTCAAAGGTGGGGGTAATTTTAACATTTGGTTGTTATCATTTTAGATCTGCTAACTGACAGATAAATTACAGGTTTAAATGAATTAAATCCCAATCAAATAATCATATTGGTTCTAGCTACTCTTAAAACTTTAATTAAATAGATATAAATGAACTAGATGGTCCCAATGGACCTAATCAAATTTAAATTTAACACACAAATCAGTTCAGCAATAATCACCAATCATGAAAATCAATCTCTATGGCAACATTCCCAAATCAAATAAAAACAGAACATCAAGACTAACGAACTCCCAAAGATCGAAAGATTAAAACAATGTTTAGTCGGTGTCAAAATCCCCCCCCCCCCCCTCCCCAAGCCACTTCCCCGGTGAAAATTCAATCTCTTACATTGCGGTCGCGTAAAAAGTAGAACAAACATCGGATTCTCGCCGTGAGCAGTACGAAAATAAACACACTGGTTGGGGGAACAAAGGAAGACGGAGATCTACTCTCTATGGATGATCCATTGTGTGGATGCTGCGTGTCAGGGTGTGCATCACAAGGGTTGAATGAACCATTCGGCATGGAGGACGTGATTGGAACTATTCCGGGAATTGCAGACGAAATTATTGGAATCTTTATTAAGATTAGAATCGAGTTCTGGCATTGGAATGAGGACCTCCCACATGTCCATTTTGTTATTAACTATGGTAATTAGTTTCAAAATAATTAAATATATCATCAGTTAAAAAAGATAATTTGGTCTATTATTTATTTATTTATTAACGACAAATTTAAATAAAGACGATAATATTTATCATCGTTAATGTACACTTGGCCAAACAAAAATTGAACGTTCAATAAATCTGATAGGCTGATAAATGTAAGATCGCACCATCAGAAGTCAGTCTAAGCGATCTCATTGTCTCTCTCTAGTAGGTGACCTCACATTTCAATGATAATAACAAGCTTTGATTGGTTATGGGACATGACCAGCAGTCATTCAAATTTGGTCAACGTTCAATTTTTGTTTGGCCGAGTGTACAATTATGTATGATAATATCGGGATTTATATAATCGCTACAAGAAAAGCTGTCCACATTCTCTCAGCCTATTGCATGGTGCACATTGCATGAACTTGGGTCATCATTGTGTCGAAGTGACCCCCATTCTACTTGGCGACAAACTGTGCGGCCAAGTGACAGCTATTCCACTTCGACACTTACAATTGGTTTTATATCATCTTGATTTATCCAACAAAGTACATTTGACGATCATTTACTGCATCATTGAGACCTGAAAATGCCACGTAAAGACTCACATACAAGCATAGTTTATGATATGTATATTAGTTTACCGATAAGTGCCGAAACAAATGCTAATAAAAATGAACTTTCCAGTAAAAAAAAAAGACAGCTCCAGTTGATAGAAAAGCACGAATACAAAGTATATTTGCAAGTAAACTAATTGTAATATTCAGAATAAAGTCGTAAGAATAAGTTTGTGACGAAAATTAGATAAAGTTTCGCGAATTCCGCGTACTCGCCTCGTAAGAAATAATTAGACGAATAATTTGAGTAGTACACATTACAAGTTGAACAATTTGAACTTGGACACTTACATTTGTCGGAATAACGAGCGCTGGTCTCTTAATTGAAGGTTTACATCCTCATAGCTGAAGTTGCGTAACAGAAATCAGTGATGACGCGAGGGTAGGGGCTAGAGAGTGTAGAGACACGGCCGCTACTTGGTATCTGCTCTTGAATGAAGATCCTCATAGCTCAGTTGCGTGACAGAAATCAGTGATGACGCGAGGGTAGGGGCAAGAGAGTGTAGAGACACGGCCGCTATAAGTATGCAAAGAGGATTTCTTCTATATATACTGTTAAAAATTGTTTTTCAGTTCATTTGCAAGAGACTTTTAACAACGCGACGAATTTATTTGGCTGGATATTTATTTTAATCCTTTTACTATTTTTAAGACAAATGTTTTAAAATGTTAGTAAATGCAGTATGACATAATTTTTTAAGGAATTTACTTTGAAATTGAGTGATTTATAATTTTTTAACAATTTAATTTTGAATTAGGGGCATCCGTTTGCTGTTACAAATAAAGAGGCAATAATAAAACACTATAAAATGTTTGAACTTAAATTCATTTAGAAAGTTTAATGCCGATTTTTTATGTTCTTTTAATTTTGTTATTCAATTGTTGTTTTACACTTCGTTGTCATGTCTTTAGAAACAAATCAAATCATAACTATACAATTCAAAACGTTCCAAAATTCAAAAAATAGAACGATCATATGATTTAAGTAACGATTTTCGCAACAAGATTGAAACATTTCAATAAAAAACAAAAAGTTCGCACAAATATTGGACCTTTTCGTGTTCAGTTCCAAAGTATTCAATTCGCAAAACATTGCAACGACGCGCGATAACCGCTGCCCTTCTACAAGCTTCATCACTTCATAACTACAATTCAAAGCGTTCCAAAATTCAAAAAAATGGAACGATCATAATGATTTTAGTAACGATTTTCAAAACAAGCTAGAAACATTCCAAAATAAATAAAAAAAAGTTCGCACTAACTGGACCTTTTCGTGTTCAGTTCCAAAGTATTCCACGCAAAACATTGCAACGACGCGCGATAACGGCTGTCCTTCTACAAGCTGCATCACATCACATCGCGTTAAGATTTGGCAGCTGCCTCGCTCGTATTCCTACCATAAGGGTAATCTATTTCCACTCTTTCAGTTATGCTCTGTGATTGCCACATCGATACAATGTAAACTCCGCCGGCACACAAGACCTCGGCGGAATGCAATTAGTTGCTGCATCGAGCACAGGAGCAGCAGTGATGATTTGCATCGAGCATCTTGGCAAAACTCGCAGTCGTCACACACGATGATTACGAGGAATATTGACGTGAAGAAAATGAGGAATTTAGACAATAATCTCTCGCATTAGCAAGCGGCTAAACTCGAATAATTCTTGGGGTGGCTCAAAGACCAGTAATTCTGTCTTCATCCACTGTAATTTTGTAAAGAGAATACTTTATTAACTGTTTGTTGATTTCAGTCAAATTGCTATTGATAAAGATTTATTACGAGATCCAAAAGTGTGCAACTTAAAATTGTGAAAATGGACTTAGGGCCTTCTACCTCTGACGTATTGGCCTTTATTGCCCGTGTGTTTTTTCGCATTACGAGCCAACATGTTTCACAACAGATTAATTACTATTTCCTGTTCGTCCCGATATTGATTTATAGCAAGATCGGTCTCTTGGCTTCACTGGATAATTGATTTAAGTACTTCGTACTTCATATAATGGTGTACATTTTTAACTACAATGTTATAAGTAACAAATTATACAAAGTACCCATCATTTTGATACAAATCAATCAGAAATTGTTTACCAAAATAGTTTGTAATCCAACTTCTGCTAAAAATTGTTTAATACGTATGAAAATTTTATTGATAGGCTCGATTATCTATGTAGATACATTATTTATAATTTATGTTTTTTCAAAGCACAACCTTATTCTAGAATATCACATTTAAAACTATCTATAGTTAGCTCTGCTAAATATGCTAAAATACTAATATAATCAAATCGGGGGGAAAAGTTTTAACAAATAATGGATAAAATTAGCTTAGCGATATTCTTGAACCTGATGTTATTTTTACACGTCATTAAATATTTACATACTCTTCTCAAACAGAGAAGGGCCCAGCTAAATCTCCACAAGTATTCCGATTTGAAAGATACCATTGTTGAGTAAGAACTAAGACAGACATTTTTCCCGAAAACAAAATGCACTGAGACTTATATTAATTACGCGCATCTGCAATGCAACTGGCCCTCATTAAACTGCATTTAAACTGCATTTAATGAGAGGCCTGATCCTGCTTTTGGTCAGGAAATAAACTTGTGATGAAATGCTCTGTCATCAGCTCTTTGCTTCCACGGTCTTTTAGAATCTACAGCTATGTTTCCAGTGACGGTTGAAAATTAGCCCTTTTCTATTATTCTTTTTTTTTATCTCGTTTCGACCGAATTTGGCCGAGAAATGAATTCGATAAAAAAATATAATAAGTACCCTGGGGACCTATTCTATAAATTTACAATTCCCGTTACTGCTGGAATCCGATTCACGGCCATAAGGATTAACATAGCACCGAATCGGATTCCAGCTGAATCGGGAATTTTAAAGTTATCTAGTACGGCCCCTGTATTACACAACCCGATGTTACATCGTACTTTTTCAGAATAATGTAAGTATTTGTCTCAGTTCAATTGCAGTTGCTATGATCAAGTTGTAGTTGAGAATTGTACTCAACTACATTATTGGAATTCAGTTCGAAGCAGACAACTACCTGCTTCCGACAAACTATTTATATTCATAATGTTTTAGTGTCGTTGGTTCTTCAAATATTAAATGCGTAATAAATAACTTCCATATTAACCAACTACCGAAAAGACAGATGCGCTGTCAGAAAGTATGACGATATAGTTATGATCACAGAATCTGTGTTGTTATGTCATGCGGAATTGCAGTGTATTATTCCTAAAACAATATGTGTCAGCTATTTGAAGCACCTTGAATTGGTACCGGCCGGCATGTACAGTCAGTACCGGAAATGAGCCTACTCCCTTTGAACGCAATGGAAGGGAGTAATCATGTAGCGGCATTTCCTACTCGAATTGATCGTAATGTCAGAAGGGAGTAAACTCGGTACCGGCAATGTCCGAAGGGAGTAAGCTCGGTACCGGCATGTAATACAATGTCCGAAGGGAGTAAACTATAGGTACAGGCATGTAATGCAATATCAGGCGGGAGTAAACTCGGTACCGGCAATGTCATAATGCCGAAGGGAGTAAACTCGGTACCGGCAATGTCTGAAGGGAGTAAGCTCGGTACCGGCAATGTCTGAAGGGAGTAAGCTCGGTACCGGCAATGTCAAAAGGGAGTAAACTCGGTACCAGCAATGTCCGAAGGGAGTAAGCTCGGTACCGGCAATGTCCGAATGGAGTAAACTCGGTACCGGCAAGTCAGAAGGAAGTAAACCCGGTACCGGCTGCTATCAGTAGCTCCTACCTTCACAATGCTTGCACCGCTTAGCACGACTGGCACCTGCAGTTTCTGGGGCACCGGTACTGACGGGCATCGTGTCGACGTCTATCACAGACACGCTCGGGTTCTGGCATCGGACGCGCGGGTCGAAATGTCACGTGGAGACACGGGCGAGTGTCCTGGACTCATCGGTGGCACGCCCGGACACGCCGGGACACTGGCGGACACATCGCGGACACGCGGGGGGGAGCTAGTCAACACATGGCACTGTTCGACGTGTCCTCGGTGTCCGGAACTCTTCGGGAGACATCAAAGTGGCGAGTTAAGACACGTTAGCGAAGACGAATTGTCACTTAGAATCGTTATAAAAGTTGCTTCGATAAATATATATATTTGAGGATTCCTGAATTTATGGTCTTCAAAGTTTGAATTTAGAGGCACTTAAATTTCTTGGCACTTGGTCACTATTTGGTCTCGCAGAATGTTTATATAAAAGTTAGTAACACAGTTATTTAACTTCAGGCACTAACTGAGGTTTTGTCGAAATATCTAATTTTGACGTTTAACAAATATTAGATTTTTGATTGTCACAAACAAACACATGGAATTGGTGTTAAGAATCGTCACTGATTGTTGAAGGCACTCGATGTGGACGTCACTGACGTTAGAACATCAACGACGTCCAGACGACGGCGACGACGACGACGCAGACGATGAGGGCGAGGAGGGTGAAGCCACTGCGACGGGTGTAGAACCACGACGCCTCCTGTCCAGAGGGTGGACTCGGCGCCTCGCTGTCACTACTCACTACGGCTTCGTCAGCTGTCGCCGGCATTACGCCGTCGCCTCCTTGACGCCAACGTCGAGCGTCCCCTTCAAGTCCGACATGGTTGACACTTTAAACACTTGTTACAAGATTAGATGTAGATTATTATAAATGGCCCCTGATGGTTCGTTGTTAATAATTTCGATGTCGTTGAGTTTTTTAAAAAAATATGACGTTACATTTTTCTAAAAAAATCTTATTTTTGATTAGCGTCGATGTCGGTTTGATGTTTTGACTTTTTCTTCGTGTTCACGATGCTGCGAGTGCGACTCCCAGACCGACTTTGCCTCGACGCCGGGCGTCGTTTTCCTGGGGACGTCGGCGTCGGCGTCGGCAGTTTCCGTGCGGCTGGCACGCAGCTTCGGGAGCGACGCTTGGCCGGCTGCCCGAGCGTCGGTCTGGAGGCAGACGCGCCGCGACGCAGGCCAGAGGAGGACGCCGGCGTCGGTTTGAGCGTCGCCGCACATTCAGGCGGTGGAGAGATTGTTTAGGAGCTTCGTTTGTTATACATTTGTTTTATACTAAAATAACGTCGTAACAATATTATTATCTCTATTGTTTAATGTTGCTCATCTTTGTGAGTCATCTTTGAAAATCAAAACAAATTTAGCTTCGTTTCTCTAACAAATTCTTAACATTAAAATAAAGTACAACCTATACCTGATACAAGGAGAATAATCTATATAAAAGGCTCCATATTTTGAGGTATTGGTGCGTTTTCAAAGGTTTAAGCTCTCAAGAGTCCGCTTCGAAGGAAAAAAGTTCAAAGCTCTCACTTTAAAACGGACTATATTGACAACTAAAAAGCTGTAAAAACGATTTAAATCCCAAGAAATTGATCCATTTTCTGTAGATAATATCTCGTAGTATATCTCTTTTCTAGTAAAAAGCACGTAAAAAAAATAATAAAAAAATAGTTTCATCAACTTTAAATGCGTGCTATAAATACGTAGGCTATAAGTAAGAATAATTTATTCATAATAACCAATAGCAAAAACCATATGCCGAGAAATGTATAAAAAAGGAATGCGCAAATAAATAACCTTGTTATATTTAATAGTAAAAGTACCTAATGTAAAAAAGGTTCCAATGATCAAACAAATCAGGGATGTCAAGATGATTTTATCAATAGTTTATCAATCCAATCGAATGAACCACATTTCTATTTTCCATCCTTCTTTGACAGAGACTGAAGCCCTAGAGCAGCAACAAAAATGAAGACGTCAAACAAAACTGAAATAAATATTGCGGTTTTCCTCAGACCAAAATACGAAGCTATTTCCTTTGCAAGCGGATAAATATCTTTGGGCAGAATTTAGGAATTCTGATCACATGTGGGGTTTATCCCTTGCTTTTACTCTCTGTACCACGCAAGAAAATAATAGAATCTGGAAAAGTTACTCTTTTCTTGGGATCCGGATTTTTATGTAATTTTACAGCTTTTAAGTTATCGAAAGATTATTTGGATGTAGGTCGAGTTATTTGCTTCAATGTGGACGATTGAAAACAAAAATGAATAAAACCCTAAGGGAGCTTTTCATACAACGTCCTACGGTCATAATAATTGGCGGCCGAAAGTCATTTGTTGAATAGGAATTAATTATTAGCTATATGAGGTGGTTGGTTGGCTTTTATAAGCAAATTCTTCAAAACCCATTCGCCATCTGTTTTTACCTCTTGTTGTCGTCTGGATAATAAAATTTTGAAAAGTACTTCGAATTTCGCAAGCAATTTATAAGTTTGCGGGTGTACTATATTCATCTTTGTCGCAAATTACAAAACAGCACCACGACTTCAATAGTATAAACACTTCTGAAGTATTAAGTGAGTTACTCTAAAACTTCTCACTCCAATCAGTGAACGACAGATTTCCGACAAATGAACTCCAAAATCATTAATTACCCGCATTCGATTGGTCCTTAACGCTATGACTAATTGTTTACGCGCGTATCCTCCAAGGTGAAAGACGGAGCATCGCCAGCGCGTTGCATAACTCCCGTTCCCATGGCAATTGTCCCAGAACTATCTCGTCGTTATCAGATCGACAGTCAACTGTCTGATTTACAACACAGTCTGTCTCTGTCTTTCATTCATCAAGACGGCTAGTACAGGAGTTCTACCGCTAGAGGGCGACACAATCGCAGGGGTCGAAACAAGTTGAAAACAAGTAGCAAATAATAGTCATTTGACCAAGAAAACCTATGTCAAACGTCATGTAATTTTGCAAAACAAATTTATTTCGTTCCATGTATGAAACAAATAAAATTTAAACCTACAGACAAACTACGTTTTTTGGCACTAGCATTAATAAAAATATTCAAAATGATCATTATAATGTAGTACTTTCCATATTTAGACAATATAAGTAAATACAAAAATAACACATAATGTATACCTAGTTCAATAGTGAGTAATTAACGAATGGTTATAAATTAAGAAAACATTTGTTTTGACCATTCTAGAACATGACTTTGAGTGAAATAGTGTCTTGAAATCATGATGGCAATACCATGACCCAGGTTCGATTCCTGGGGTCGTCCTTCTTCATTGAATTTAAATCGTGGTTTCTCCAGTTATGGCACTGAACTTCTACCACATCAGGTTCCTTCGAGTATTCTCCATTTTATTTTTGTTTTTACCAAGTCTGTATTTCCACAGCACAAAGAAAGACATCATCCATAATATTTAGCAAAGTAGGTAAGCAGCAGACACCCCACGAAATATAGGCCAAGAATTACAAAAAAACAAAACAAATATACACGGGCGGGCTTGGCCAAGCCTGTCACATCTAATTCTTTAGAACTACTACCACATCTTCTACTCCTACTACACACATTTTTCCACACCTTCCACCTCCTTTCTCTTATAAAAACAACATCAAACTAAAAATAATATCAATTAAAAATTAGTAAATTATTTGATACTAAATCTTAATCTCATTGGTAATATGAGTACAAAACATCTCTTTATTTTATGACAATTAAAAAGGTATATTTATCTAAAAGAATTATGATCTTCTCTACACAGAAAATAATGTATTTCAAAAATCTCGATGAAATGCAAAATGAAGAAGCCCTGCAATTTTCCATAAAGTAGATATATGTTTTCCACTGAACTGCAATAAATTGAGTGCAGCAAATAAATACGTTTTTTTCATAACTCGATATTTGCAAGGCAAAATTGAAGAATCCATGCACTTTTCCCTCAATAAATATTGTTCCACCAAATTGCAATAAATTGAGTGCAGCAAATTAAGATGTTAAAACAAAAAACTCGGACATTTTCAATTTCAAACTGTTTTTAAAACATAAAACTGAAGCACGTGTATTTCTAATGCAAGGCCGAGTGCCACTTGTAATATTTTCCTCGTACATTGCCTATTGTCAATGCAGTGAGTAATCGCACTATTTATAATTAGCTTTGTATCAGTCTCCGTCGCCAAGCCGCTGTTCGCCGCTCGCGATGTCGCAATCGGCTGTCTTGCCGTTCATTCATCTAAAACCAAACCTCCTACACGGGGGAGACGAGACAACAGTTGTGTTGATTGTGTAACCAGGTCAACGCGAGATGTCGGGAGGCTGTGGGGGAGAGACAGGAGCAGCGGGACAGAGATGGCCTATTCTGTAACTCTTCTGTTGGAATCCGATTCGGTGCAATGTTAATCCGTATGGTCGTGAATCGGATTTCAGAAGAATCGGGAATATTAAAGTTATAGAATAGGGCCTCTGGATGGGGGCAACACAAGACTTGAAACAAAGGTAAATGAGATACTTTTTAAACTTATACAGGGAGACTGGAGGTCAATTCTTGAGATTTACGTTTTTAACCGTCCACGTTTTCATTGCTTAAAACTTGAAAAAGTTGACAACTATAGGCATTATAGCCTTCAAATTTGGCTGGAATCCGATTCAAGACCATATGTATTAACATTACACATTACCGGATTCCAGCAGAATAATGAATTTTAAGTTATATCATGACTCCTTGGCTCTATATCTATTCAAAGATCGAATAAGATAATTGTACAATAAAACAGTTAAAAAACAGCATTTACGAAAAATGTCGGTTACAACATATTATATTTATAAATACAAAAAATTGATGCGCGTGTTTTAGACTTAAGAAATACAAAGTTACGTATTCTATTATCTAATTCGCACTGTTTGCTCTTGTCGTTTGGGTTCCTGACAGGAGCACCGGCGCCTGCCCGGCATTTCCTGTCCACTCTCCTGCACTCTCCTGGCGTCTACAGTCACTGACTCTTGGCACTAGCAGCTATTATTCAACAATCCGAGCGGAATGGTTTGAAAACACCGACACAACGTCGCTTTCTACTCTCTCCTCTCTCCGGACTGCAGATTGTGAGATGCATTGATCACGTGGTCCATACAGCATCTGGACTTAGACACGCAAATCTGCTGTCTGCATCGTGAGAAGGAGACTAGAATATTCGTTAAAAATATGCTCCACTTTGGGAGAATTTATATGTTTTGGCAAACAGTTCTCAAAAGATCGGGTTTTCAATGCTCCGCTAAATCAGTTTTTAGGATTAAGACGGCTGGGTAGTGAGTTTGACCTTAAAGAGTTTTTTTTTATCGATTTTTATCAATATCTTTTACCAATGTAATTGTTAACAAAATAAGGATTTGTACGAGTATTCAGAACAGTTCAATGAAAATAATTCCATAGCATGGAATGGTTTATTAGATTTACTTTGTCCTACAGACGTTTAGTGCCCGAAAATTAGTAAAATTATGGCACTTAACATCTGTTGGACAAAATAAAACTAATAACTTATTCCAAGCTATGATATTATTTTCATTGAACAGTTCTGAATACGCGTACATAGCCCTATTTTGTTAACAATTACATTGGTAAAAGATATTGATAAAAATCGATTAAAAAACTCTTCAAGGTCAAACTCACTACCCAGCCGTCTTAACAGCCAATGTTTGGTCGATAGAGCTTGATTACATGACGCCGAAAGTGTGCTACGCAAATCGAGATATGGACATCGGGCCTTCTACATCTGATGTAAAGATATAGTCGAAATAAATGTTAAACATCATTCAGGTTTATAGAAGTTCTATTATGAAATGGAACCCAAATATGTAGATTCTATTTCCCCTTCCATCATGGTAAACTAAGTAAATTTGAATCTTTTGAAGTACCAATGTGTTAGATGCCTAAGAGCTGTTTGTGGCATGTTTTGTTTTTGAAATCTATGTTTCTGTTCACTTTAGAACCAATTCTAGTTAAATTTAATTATAGTTTGTCCAATTCCAAGAATTCTACTGACTGTTGTTGATCTATTAACTAACTACAGTTAATAAACTGGAGTTTGTCTAACTGGAGTTCAGATTTACGAGACCGTGACGGGAAAATCGGTACTAAGTAGAATGGGGGCTACTTGTACACAACTGAACCTCGGCTTATGATGATTTGGGAAGCAAACTAAAGCAGCTGGTGAAACAATCTCCATAGGTAAACATGTAAACCTTGTTTATAATAACGTAAAGCGACCATTTTGTGGACGTACTAACTACACAACGAGAGGAGGGGGGATAGAAACAGCAAAAAGGCGCTATTTCATTGGATTTTTCTGCGTTTTAACAGCTACTGAGTTGGCAGAAGTGCATTTTAAAGTTAAATTGCACAATTAAACGGTGTGTCAGTAATTCAAAATTACGTATTGACAACTTAAAAGTTGTAAAAATTATAAATATAATTTATTATAATTGTGATGATTCATTTCCCTATCGTGGTAGAGTTACACTAATGTTAAACTTCAAAACAACTTCTGCTCTATACACATTTTCGAAATATTCCCCGACAGGTTGACAAACCAATATTTCCATATTTTTTCTTCCATAACTAAAATTAAATGCACATTCCAAATAATTAAAAGTCAACTTTATTGCTTCTTTTCTGACTCGCATGTTGAACGCCGTCATTTTAAGTCGACTTGCAAGTTGCATCATGTTCTGTGCGAACAACAATAGTCACCTCCCACACAATCCTCTCCGTCGCCCAGCTTATTAACTAACGCAATCTACTAAATGCACATGGAGTCGAGCCGTGAAGCCGAGTTGTTACTCTGAAGCATGAGCTTACCTGGTCACGATGCACTTATGCACTTGCATCGGTTAGTGGCCAAATAAGATGTACCACCAGTACACAAAGGTTAGGACCAGAAGGCAGTGAATTTCGTCTTAAAAGTGTATAGAAGGTGTGGCCAAATAGTCTAATTCATATATTTTTGATTTTCTATAAATTATCGAAGTTTTCCCCCGAAAACGGAGATTATGTTGGCACTTTAAAGGGTCAGAATCTTCGCAATGGAGATAAATCTATGTCTTTTTGTATGTCAGTAAATCCAATTTGCTTTAAAGATTTCTTCAGAGACAAATTTTTATTTATTTTATCAAGCCAAGATTCCAACACAATGTTAGGTCATTCCAACCAACCCCTTCCATCTATCCACATCCCCCACCATTTTTCGTCCCTAATCACATTCCAAATATCACCCAAAAAAGTACAGAATAACAACTATTCTGAATTGTGCAATCAAAATGGTGGAATGTCTCCTGCAAACTATGATTTAGCTTAAAGAAAAAATGTTGTTATCAATTCCCTTGCAATAAGAAGATATGAAAAATATGAAAAATAAAATTTGAAAAAATATGAAAACATTTTGGTCTTTTCTCGATCATCATGTACATGGAAGAATCGTCCCTTCTTTTATATGTCATATTAAGATTTTAAACTTACCAGCAGATTTCAGAGAATGGACCACAGCACCTCAGCTGAAACAAAAAGAGAAATAGTTGTTAATTTGGCTCAGTGGCTATAAAGTCACTTACATACAGAGTTATTAATCTGTCATCTTCATCAACAATCTGAAATAATACTGATAACTTGAATCTCAACTAAGGTCAGATATATTCATAACTAAAGTTTTCAATTTCCTTATGTTTTCAATGGCGTTATCAATAACAACAATTTTCATGCTTTTTCTCATAATCACCACATTTAAATTATGTATAAATATAAAATGTCACAATAAACCTAATTCCGTATAAAATGAAACCAAGTTGACCTCTTCAAAACACAACTAATTCCTGGCACTATTTTCAAAACACCAAAAACATGACATTTCATAATTTAAGAAACAATTTCACAAGTTATAACACATCAACAGGAATTATAAAAATAAAAATAACGGAGTGACAACAGCATTATACTTCAAGAATTTAGTTGAAATCTCTTTATTTTTTACATTAAAGTTTGTCCGAGAGTTTGGCTTGGTTCATAGTCTCGCCAGTTTTGTTCTAGAATCGCCAAATCCTAGAGTTTAGTCAGAAAACAGATTACCTCTTTGGCCAATTGACTTGGATTAATTAAGAAAACCACCACCATGAAAACCAAAACCACTAACTGATCTTTTACCATACAATGTTGAGAATGTTTCAGGTATGGCCATTATTTTGGCAGGGATTCTTTTTCAAGTCTTTGATTTTATTTTGCACTTCTTTGTGCTGTATAATTAACCCGGTATAAATGACCCGACTACAATCCGTCTTTCTGCATAACTCCGAGGAACTATTTACAGCTGACAATGTATTAGAGCGCCACTGTACAGGTACATCCAAGGACACAAAGAATGAACGAACGTTGTATCTAAAGTTAGTTTATACCCAGTTCACACTGTGGATTCGATCATTATCCAGTTCAATTACAATCGAAATCAAAATGGAGGCAAGTTTCAAGTTAAACTTTATAATGCTTGTTACATGCAATTATAGAGCATGCATTTGTAAGTTTTCGGTTTAAAAATTCATGATTTCTTTTGTTTTCTTTAGTTCGATCATGATTACGATTTCGATTGCGTTCTTACAACTCAATCGAGATTTGGATCATGATCGAGTTCGATTGAGTTCAGTTCACACACATTTTCGATTGCAATCGATATTTTGGATCATGATCGAATCCTCAGTGTGAACAGGGTATTAAGCCTCATTTACACTGTTCAAGTTTGCTTTCAAGTCCTTGAATTCAAGCCCTTGAAGTCAACCCTTGAATTCAACCACTTGAATGGGCATTTACACTGTTCAAACTTCAAGTCGTAACTTACCTAACCTAAAATATTCACTTCTTGCAAAGAACATGTTATTACATATTGTGCTAGATTTTCGATGCCACATAGACACATATTGCATAATTAATGAAACAGTTGTCTCTCGTGACTATTCTATTTTATATCGGTAACTAATTGAGCGAGCGAAGCGAGCGTCTCCTTTTGGCTCTTTTGGCACGGACCTCTGTTTATTTTTTTTTATTTTATTTTTTTTTGTTTTTGGCTGCTAATAGCCGATACACAGGTCGCACCGTTTCACCGATTGATCTGAAATTTTGCACACATGTAAAACCAACCTTCTCTGTTTGCAGACCCTAATTTTTTTTAAATCCTTTAATTGGTTGAAATTTAAATAAACATCTCCTGATAGGCTGAAAAATGAAAATGGACTTCGGCAAATGTGATCGACCTTATATTTTGCATGGTCATTAACATTAACATTGTCTCTTATTTTACAAATTTTCAGCCAAATCCTCCCATTGGTTAAAATTTAAAAAAATATTTTATGTGCTTTTTGAAATTTAAACCAGAACCGTTTGACCGATCAACTTAAAATTTTGCATGGTCATTGGGTCCAACATTATCTGTATTTTTGACAATTTTCAGACTAAACTGTGCTTAAATTCAAAATTTATTGACAGTTTACGGATATTTTGCGTGTTGGCTATCATACTTCTCGAATTTCATATTTCACGGCATCTTCGAATCTTCACTTCAAGGTTGTTAGAGCAGAAACTTTCAAACGTATATTATGAAACTGATATGACCGGTTTAAATTTTTTTGAACGATATCCTGTGATTTTTGGAAATTAACATAAAGGTTCAATTGATCAACTTAAAACTTTGCGTGGTTATTGGGACCAATATTTTAGGAATTGTTGGAGATTTTCATACAAGTCTGTGACAAAATGACATTTTCGATAAACATAATTTCGGTTCGAGGTGTTGCGCGTATCCGTGCTCGCTCATCAACGCGTTACTCAGAGCGTTTTCCTAGTTAATTTTTGCTAGAATATGTTAAAATCTGGAATTGGCGGGAAAATCTTGAAAGATACTGGAGTGAGGGGCGGAGCCAGAGTTGTGGCGTGGGCTCTGATTGGTTCAAGTCGTTCAAGTCTTTCAAGTCTTCAAGGAAAATAGGACATGTTCTAAATAGGTTCAAGTCTTGAATTCAAGGGTTGAACGCTTCAAGTTATCCGTTTAGACTATTCAAGGGGTTGAATTCAAGGGTTGAATTCAAGGACTTGAAAGTAAACTTGAACAGTGTAAATCAGGCTTTACGGGCAGTGCTAGTCAATTTTGTGTCCCTGTGTATACATTCTCTCAGATAATGAGCACGTAGGTTCAAAAATGTATAATATTTTAGTAGCAACGTAGGAAGTTGGTCGAGTGTACAGATTTTTTTCTGATTCATATGGGTAAATATATACAGAGTTATATAAAAGATAAATCACAAATAAGAAAGTACATTATTGTGTACATTGGATATTACATTACATAAAAAAGTTAGGTTTCGGCTGCCTACATTTAATCTTCTTTTCGTCATCAATAAAAGTCTGATAAATAATCAAAATAAAAAGCAATTAATTCGTCTGGGACATATGCACTAGGCAACTCTAAAAAAAATATTTCCAGTAAAAATAACCCTTATTTGTAGCGCTAGCAAATGAATATAAATAGGTATAGTTTGGAAAAACTGGAAGACTTGTTGTATTCCAGATAGTATCAACTATATAGTGTATTTCCTGTCATAATCAAATTAACTATACCTAAGTAAAAATTTGTGTTGTATGAACTTCTGGTTTTTATGGAAGCAATACGTCGCAATACGTTGAGCAACGTACATTTACCAATCTTTAATTACGTGAAACCAGATTAATAAAAAGTAATAATTATATATTTACTATTACCAACACAAGAACCAAAGAAACACCTGATATGACCAAATAAACACTCTGTTAAATGAATCAATACTCGATTCATTTGGTAAAGTCGCGTTATAATATCATTAATTTCAAGCCAACTCATCCGAACATAATTTCCAGAACTTTTCAGCGACTTGGCACAGCCAAATTAAAACTCGTCTAAAAGTTAAACCATCTAACAACATATTTTTCATATTTGACGAAAATGAGGCTAAAACATCATAGAGAACTAACGCAATTCTACGTATAATTATCATAATATGAAATAACGTCTACTCTAGACGGTCATCGAACCCCAGCCTACTTAGATCATTCTGGAAATAACAGCGTCGGATTTGTCATGGCGGGAAAGATATAAATAAGAAGCATTTTCGCTTTCGTTCGAATATTGTGTAATATATTTTATACGATCTGTTAGACTGAGTTCGTGCTTTCGAATCTTCTAACGAGATGGGCGATTTTGAAACAGTTTTCTTGGAACTTGAAAGAGCAAAGAAAGAGAATTAATAATACCAGTGGATAGGAATGTGGACATAAGACAAATCTGTTCTTGTAGAAGCCATGAGAAAAGTTAACGTTTTAATTTGATTTGCATCATAAGTGAATCAGATTTGAAAATTTTTCACAGTGTGTTGCAATAGAATCTACATAAATAGGCTCCAATTCTTTTAAATGTGTAAAAAGTCACTTTTAAGTCCGTGAGCTTGATTGTGTGCTTCTTGACTTCGAAGTGGACTTTTGTCAACTTGAAAGCTTAAAGCTTTTTTTTAACAATCTTGAAATAAGTATGAATTAAAATTAAGAAACACGGCAACTATAAGGAAACACAATAATTGAATAAGGCCCGGTCTTTCAATACTCTGCTAAAGTCTCAATTAGCTCTTAACAGTTAGTTAGTGGTCATTCTAAGAATGTCATTGGTTGTTGCTATGGCAATATAGTCCTAATTGACTGTATAAAAGTTAGCAAGGCATTGAAAGACCGGCCCTAAGAAATAGAAAATACAATGAGTGTCATGTTTATGTAACATGTAATATTTAAAAATGTTAGGGCCAGTCTTTCAATACTCTGCTAACTTTTAAACGGTTGATTTGGACTGTCTTGTCATTACAACAACCAATTGAAAGACAGAGTTTTGATACTAACTAACTGTTAACAGCTAATTGAGACTTTAGCATAGCATTGAAAGACTGGCCCTTCCTAGTGTATAAAAGTTTATTTTTAAAAATTGACCCGTGTTTCATGAATTACGGAATCACAACATATCAATAAATCACCAATTATTTTACGATTCAAGACATTCAAATCCAAAAAAATCATTTTTATATCAACAAATTGTAAACAACATTAGTGAACATCAACGATTTTTAAATCTCTCTCTATTCGGTAATAATCTGTGTTCCCTTCTCAAAATCCTAATATTCAGGTTTATAACTTTTATTTATTATCTAAAGAAAATACATTGTACCAGAATCACATATCATCAAGCCATGCTGTAGCCATTACAAACCTTTAAAACATTATTAATCAGGCGACAAATACATTAAACAAAAAAAACTTTCATGGCAGTGAATTTATCTGGTCGATTTAATGCTGCAATAAACAAGTGGCAAATATTATTGTTTTTATCTTGGCTCTGTGAAGAAGCTTTAGCGTGCAGTTAAAAGGTGACGGGCGTTAAAAGTGTTATTCATGTCCTCATAAAAGAGATATATCCAAGTTATTTGCGAAACACACAGCTTATTTCGATGAAGTGAGAGAAAAAACCATGTGACGCATGAAGTGGAAATAATAGATATTGAGTGAGCGAAGCGTTACGAGTAAAGTATCAGTACCTGTTATAGTCTCTGTGTTCTTCCATTTTAATACAATTTTCATTTATTAATTTAATATAAAAAGACCGATAAAATAGGCGTTATACCTAATAGTACCTAATAGTATAATACCTAATAGTATAATAGTTAATAAATAGTAAAAATACTTAGTAAATAAACTAACAGTTAGGAAAATAAAATAGTGTATTTGTTTTTAAAGTATCTATCGGGATTTATTTATAAATTGTGGATGTTCTATTGGGTAGAGAAGTTTCTGTAGTTTGTAGTCTGTAAATTTCTCCTACTTTTCATTTTTTTTTAAATGTGTCAAAACTCCTGAAGAAGCCCACTGAAAAGTAGGAGAAATCTGAAATATTGATGTTAAAAATAAAATAATACTAGTTTGTGAATCGAATAAAGAGTTTTTTAAATTTAATCTACATCTAACATACCTGTCAAGGAACAAACGATAATAACACATTTTTAGGAGGTACCTACCAAGCAAATCTGTATGAATGGGGGCATTTACCTCAAAAAAAATGTTATACTTATATGCCCCGTGTCTATTTAGCAATAATATTCTACGATGATTGACGTTCGAACCTCTCACTACATCCGAATCAAACACACAACCACTCATCTGAGAACCGAGCCAAATCCATCACAATTCTGACAGCCAATGCATTGTTCTTCTCCTATTGTTGATCCAGAATCATGTGCAATCATCTCTTCTGCAGGCAGCGAATAAAACACTTGTCTATTTGCACTCGAGTTCGGGAAGGTGATTTCACAGACAACAGCTGTCTCCCATCGCCTCTTCCCAGCATCACTTTCCCTCTGGACCCAAATCCCCCTTCGCTCTTCCCAGAGCAGTCATCAACCTCGCACGAGGTCCAGATTACACTGGATAATCGCATTCATCCGAATCAGAAGTGTTCAATTAATGGAACTTTATATTTTAGCATCACTTTAACATGAATTACTTCAATTCCTTTTCAACAAACCCAATATAAAAAAATGTATTTTGCTTCTATTTCCGTATCTTGTATTTTTAGTTTTCTCTGAATTCTTTGACTTGTATTTGTATTTATTCCCGATATCTTTGTTTTATATTTTTATTTTGTATCACTATCTTGAAATGCAATTAGGTATGTCAAAATAGACGCTTCCCAAACACAGGGCTGGCCTACGTGGATATAACTTTTTGTTCGATTTATACATGTATACATGTTTATACATTTATACGACGTTCTTGCCTCATGGTTGACCATTTTAAAGTAACATCATAGACACGGTAACAGGATTATTTTCACAAAAATCATTAAATTATTTCATTACCAATAATAAACGAGTACCCAATTACAATTTGACAGTGTAATACGTGCTCTATCATTCAGAATCCGTGAGTGTGTATATGTATACGTTAAACAGTGGTTAGTTTAACTGGATAAACAGTTGTTGTTAAGTGGTAAAAATGCTTGTGTTAAATATTCAAGATGGCTGCTTCCGACGCCCGTTGCGTCCAGCTGCGGCGCCGGTTCACGTTGCGTCACGACGCCGACGGAGGGGTTTATTAGTAGGTAGCGGTCTTAGGGAAAGAGGTTGTGCTTATGAGAGTTCATTTGGAAGTGCTCTTTGGACGCTCTATCATACTCAATCTTTAAAAACAGCGACAAGATTCATTTCCAGCTGGGCTATTTGACGGGTTGTAACCACAACGTTCTGAAATATCGAGTTTTAGTCCTTTATTAACCGCGCAAGAGATATAGCATCACTTTCACACTCTTGGAGGTTACACAGTGCTATTTTGTCGGCCATCTTGCAAACTAAGATTATACGATTTGCTTGTCACTGTTGCATCCGTAAAAAATGCGATACTTTTAGTTCCATACATTATATTTTTAGTGGAAGTATGATTTTATTAAGGAGAAAATGGAAGAAATTGATGTAATATTCAAGATTCAAAATCTTAATTGAGCGAGCGTAGCGAGCGTCACCACGGTACTCTTATGGTACTTTCTCTGTGTGTTTTTTTTTTTTTTTTTTTTTTTTGCCTGCACTGCCCAGGTTAAACCGCACAACCAATCGATCTGAAATTTTGCAAACATACTAACGTAATCTATGCGGTCCCTGGGATCTTTTCTGAACGGGATCATGTGATTGGTTCAAATTTTATAAAAATTATCTTTCGATTGGTTGGTTCGATCAATTTGAAATTTAGCAAAGTCTTTGCAACCAACATTATACCCAATCATAAAAAATTTCAGCCAAATCCTCCCATTGGTTCAAATTTGAAACCATTTTTCCTGTGATTTTTGAAATTTAAACTAGAACCGATTGACCGACCAACTAAAAACTTCGCATGGTCATTGGTACCAACATTTAAGATATTTTTGCCAATTTTCAGTTTAATCTGTCGTTTTTTTCAAAAGTTTTTGTTATTTTATGGACATTTTGCATGTTGGCTGTCAAATTCACGGCGACTTCGAATCTTCAGTTCAAGGCAAGGTAGTTAGAGCAGAAAGTTTCAAACGAAATGAAACTAATATTGACCGTTCAACAGATTGATCTGATATTGTGTCCACAGTAATATCATATCATATGAGTGGTCCCAGGTATATTTTTTGAACGAGATCCTGTGATTTTTGAAAATTAACAAGGAACCGTTCAATCATAAAGGTTTAATCGATCAACTTAAAACTTAGCAAGGATATTGGGACCAAATTTTTGGAGGTTTTGGAGATTTTTACACAAGTCTGTGACGAAATTCAAGAATTGGCTTTTAATGACATTTTCGATAGACATAATTTCGGTTCGAGGTGTTGCGTGTATCCGTGCTCGCTCATCAACGCGTTACACAGAGCGTTTTCCTAGTTAATTAACTGATTAATATGCCCGAACATTGTTTCAAATTGTAAATTTCGAACTGTTATTTTTTAATAATGTGTAAATCCCTTACATAATTTTTATTTTTTTTGGAAAGATTGAAATAGATAAAAAAAATGTATGATATCTATCGATTTAAGAACAATAATCCACAATAAATTTATAAGTACAAGCCATGATTGTCGTTTTTTCTAAGAAGTCAAATAAAGTTAAACGTTGTATTTAATTTTCCTCATTTCCTCTGAAACGTCCCCGCGATAATCACCTCTCACTGCAGTCGGATCGACGTCGCGACGCCCCTGCACGTGGGCGTCGTGACGCTTCAGCTGACTCACGACGGTGAGAATAGCGCGCGCGGGGGGCAGGGGGTGGGGGGGGGGGGCGGTGATGGTGAAACAGAGACGTCACCACTGATTCACCGCGACGCTAGACAAGTTCCAACAAGTCCGTGGTGTCATGGCGGATTGCGCAGAGTCAACAGTCAAGAATGTTGCTACGAATCATATGCGACCTTACTGTTAGAGTGTTATAAGGTTGAAGTTATAATGCTAAGACGGAACAGGTTGGGTGAGTGGTTAACGCTCTGAGCTTGTATTCTGGAGGCCCGGGTTCGATACCCGCGGCCGTCCTTCCTGACTGGGGTTTTTCGTGGTTTTCCCTCAGTCGACAGGCACATGCTGGGAAGGTACCCTACTAATAGTCCACGACCGCCTCCTTCCCCCCTTCCTTCCTCTCCTACACTTCATCATCATCTCCCAATCATCATCATAATCATTCATCCGTCGCCATTAGCCTCGCTGCAGAACAGTGCGACGTTAAGCCCCAGACAAAAAAATATATAATGCTAAGACACTAGAAAATCACCCTTATAGTGTAATGGCGTTAAGGGTGAGAATACATCACGACGTATTGGGCTATTTGATTGTAAGCTGAAATTGTTGAAATGTTTAATATCCATCGTTTTATGAGTGTAAAATGTATGCTATTTTACAAAATAATTATCGAAGTCAATTCAGGGGCCCTATGCTAACTTAAAATTCCCGATTCTGCTGGAATCCGATTCGGTGCAATGTTTCCATGTTTCCGAATCCGATTCCATGATTCGGATTCTAGCAGAAACGGGAGTTTTCAAGTTAAAGAATAGGGCTCCAAATTTCTAAAAAAATCTCGTGTCCAAGAGGAAGGGTCTTGCCGGCGCCATTCTGCTAAACCGAAACATCTCCATTTCTCTCGGCACATTTCCTTGTCTAAATCTCTCACTTCTGACACCCTGCTTGCACGGATGCCGAGGATTTGCTGTGGTCCATTTGCTCTGTTCGCAGCCTCCACTGCATCTCGGCGAACACGAGAGATGAAACGAAGAGGCGAGAAGAAGCGACGCCAGAGCGTCATGGACCGACGCCCAGAAGAAACAAACTCTTTATAAAACTGTCACCAAACACTCACGAAAATAAAATAGGCCGTCATGCAAGCAAAAGAAACTATGTTCCATTCATATCTCCAGATGTTTTACTGGTCAATGATCCAATTAAATGAAAAATGTACATAATTGTTTACTGTCATACGTAAGTATATTTCTGTAATTCAGAGGTAGATGGGCGTAAGTGTATTTCCTCAATTTTGCGTTGCACACTTTTGGAATTATGTTATCAACCTCTTGCCATTTGACTGATTGAAGGCAGAATCAATGTTTTTACTCGAGAATCATTGAAATGGACTTCCACCCTTCTACCTATGAGTACATATTTTATTCTGTCGTTTTCAGAGTGTTGAGCATACTTATGCGAGAGTGATAATTTCAAGATTTTTGAAGAGCGTTTCAGATTTGTGCACAGAGTATAGAAAAGACAAAAGAAAAAAGTATGTGAGGTTTTCGATCTGTCAAAATAAATTATTAAATTTGGCAGCGAAAAATAGATCCCTGAGAATGAATCACTAATACAAATAAAAATAAGATGAGAACTATTCGCACGTCATCAGCGCGCATAAAAAACTGTCTCCCCATTCATATTTCCAGCTGTTTTACTAGTCAATGGATGCAAATATAATGAAGAATGTAAATGATAATTCACTGTCACGCACAAGTTTATTTTATTCTGTCGTTTACTAAGTATAGTGCGAACGTGTTTTGCCAGTACTTCGTTGTGAAAAATGTCAGTCCACTTCATTATCATTTGTGTAGCGAGTTCAAAGATATATGGTCGGTGACAGGCAAAGATGAGCCCGCTCTAGCATGGGCCGCCCTATACCTGGAAATAGTGGGTTCATCTTTGCCTGTCCCCGACTTAATATGCAAAAGAGTTTAATAAAGACGAAAATAAGGAATGTTTTATATATGCATCTACTGGAAAAATAAGGGGAATAGACTTTATGCACAACCTCCTCGACAATTGTTCCTTAGAAAGACATCATTCCTGTTCTGCAGAATAGGCATGGTACTTTTAACAAGCTTTTGGCCCAAATTAAACCACTACTTCAAAAAATATATCAAATTGTCGCCCTTCGCCCGCGCCTTCGTCGAAGATTATACTTGGATTATACTGCTCTCAAAAATAAGAAAACATACACCAGTTAGCACTTACATAGGACTTATGTGTCTGAATGCATTTGTATTGTGTCCATACAACGCAAAGAACGGAACAGGTTGGCTGAGTGGTTACCGCTCTGAACTTGTATCCCGGAGGCCCGGGTTCGATTCCCGCGGCCGTCCTTCCTGACCGAGGGTTTTTCGTGGTATTCCCTCAGTCGACAGGCAAACGCTGGGAAGGTACCCTACTAATAGACCACGACCGCCTCCTTCCCACCTTCCATCCTAACCTACTCTTCACCATCATCTCCCAATCATCCTCATAATCATTCATACATCGCCATTAGCCTCGCTGCAGAACAGTGTGACGTTAAACCCAAATTTAAAAAAACCGCAAATAAGAAACGCAAAAAATATAACTTCATAAAGATTTATTTTTACATATTTCTAAATGAGTGTGCAAATGCCCACACAGATTTTAAAGTTCAGTTAATCGCTCTTCTTTATTATGAAAAAAGTCATACATGAGTACCCATTAGTGCTTCCCTATGAAAACTGTTGCGTGGGTTGCAATGCGCACAAACACACAAGACAATTTGCCGCGACGACGGCGCTAGAAAAAGTCTCGATCTAAATCTAGACTAGCGAAAGATTCGTCTACGAGTGCGATTTATAATTGTCCATGCAGAAGGCGGGACATGTCTTGTTTTCATAGAGAAACTCTTGCGCAATACGAGACCTGAATAAGTTTACATCCGCGCCGATGCCAAAGCGGAGGACTGACTATACCTACAGACAATCGGAGAAGAAATATCCATTGAACATTCGAGAAAAATGGCGTCGTGGGATGGGGCCCTATTCTAGAACGATTTCCCGATTCTATTCTGATGGAATCCGGCTCACGATCATAAGGATTAACATTGCATGGAATCGAATTCCATCAGAATTGGGAAATTGATAGTTACAGAATAGGGCCTCATAACAGCTTTCGAAACAGACACTAGTGAGGAAAAGTTGAACTACGTTAAAGAAGGTTACACAGTAGACAGTATTGGACGTATCTTTCATGTATTTTTTTCATAATTAAATAAAACTTACAAAAAAGAAATCTAAATGCATATTAAAGTTTAAAAAAAAATCTTAGACAAAACGTAACTATATCAACCCTTCCAATTCCACCGCAAAGTGTGTAAAAACTACTGGCATTACTACGTTTCAAGTCACTAAATAAATTACTTTAATTTCACAAGCAATATCAAGTATTTCATCAGTAAATAAGGTAATTAGCAAATTTTGTTTCCAACATGGCTGACAAAAACATGCTGAGAAACCTCGACAAGTTCTGAAATCTCTTATCCTTCGGAAAACCCAGAGACGCAGAAGGGAAAAATCCCACGGAATGAAAATAGAATATCCAAAGGTCAATCGAAACTGAAAATAGTTAGCAAAAAAATGAATAAACCATCTTCTAAATCACGCACTTAATACCACCAAGTGTGCAAATAAAATAAATCATACCTCTCGCTCTTTATTATTCATAATGCAGACTGCATATCGCTGTAAACATAATAGTAATTCTCTGGTGTATTTCTGTTGAAAATCTTTGGCTATGTGTAGGCAGTTAGAGCGGCAATATACCCACCTAGATGCATGTTTTTGTGCACCATTTTATTTATGTCCACGCTAATTGAGACAGGGTGGAGGAAGGTGCCAAGAAGAAAAACAAGCTATTAATTCGCAAGAATGCGAGGTAAAAGCGAAATAGTCACAGAATAGGCGTCAAGGTGGGGACAGAGCAGAGTTTTGCTGTTTCTTTCATAGGAAATATGCTCTAAGGGTGATTTTCTAGCAGCAGTATAATATCATAATTTCTACCATGAGCCATAGAAAGGCAAGGAATAAATACTGTTTCATAAATAATTTTTAATATCTATAAACTTCTTTCTGATTCCTGCCTCTACTTTTCACCACTTCTTCTACACAATGGTAAATCAGTTTTAATTTCAACTGCTTTACTAACATTATGGTGGAGAAGTGATGAAAATTGGAAACAAACTAACATATTTACTGGCAGAAAGTCAATGTATTTACAATCTTGGATCATTCATATTGAATTAGGCAGCACATTTCAACATATTAAATTTGTCATCTCTCAAAGTAGATCGTTTCAATAAACCAACACTTATTTGCAATTTAATCATAAACACAAAGAGTAATTATTGTAGAGACTGTAAACAATTATAATCACATTTAAAGAACCGAAGCAGAAAAACCAATCATAATAAAAGGAATCTGATTAATGTAACAGGTGTTATTTCCCTGTTCGATTATTCTATTACACTTGTATTCACACCACCATTATACGCCGATGTAACACAGTAAGTAACACCCAGACATATTTTAACAAAAATTTTACTACGATACTATTACACTTTTAGTCAATGACAACATAGATTGTCTTCCATGAGGAGTAGGTTTCTTATTTTTTGCCTTGTTTATTGATCTATAATTTTGATTTTTAATCCAAAACACAATGAAAATAATTCGTGGATTCCTTTAAACAGTGGAAAAGGTTGAATCAATTATCAGATTTTGTTCAAATGGACTTGACCTACATTGATTGCAATACATCCTTACTCATCCATGTAACAATTGACAATCTCTACTTCAACAACATTGCAGAATGTTTTTGCCCATTCTAAAAGATAACTTTTTTAAATTGTTGTACTGCCCGCTGCAATCTGGTGAACAGTAAGACGACTTCAATCGTAGCTAGGAATTTGACCTTGGTTCATTACGTTATCACGCAGTTTGTCTGTTAGTTTGTTAATAATGATTGTTCGTGGAAAACCGATGAAAATAAGACTTTGCTGCTTTGCAATTCCAACTTAAAGGGATTGTCATTCTACAATTGCGAAGACGAGTAATGCGTAACCAATGGTCCCCTTGTCTTTTCTAGAACTCCGGATCACTGTGTATAAGCATTTGCTGAAGAAGAATCAACAGCTAGTTTTAATATGAACTTACGACAAACTCTATTCTTCGGATGTCTTCTTCTCACGTTAATCACGTGTGGAAGTTGCATTTACAACGGCACGCAAGCAGTGCAAGGACAGTTCAAATTCGTGGTGAAAATAGAAAGCGTCGCGAAAAGTTTCGAACACTACAGCCACTGTACTGGCTCCATATTAGCCGAATCCTGGGTGCTGACCGCCGCCCACTGTCTCGCACAACAGGAAAACAGCCGACTAGTGAATAACGTGACGACATCAGAATGGGAGCAGAAAGGCACTCAGCTCGTGAAAACTCATGTTGTAGCAGGCTATGTTGACCTCGAGGATGATGGAAAGCATCAATGGAGAAACGCATCTCAGATGTACATACATCCAGAGGCGTACAACGAAACCGAGTTTCGTAACAGATCGCAGAAATATCTTGTTCAGAGGCCTTTTCCTAACACAAACAATGTTTGGTCAGATGAATTGGCGCATACCATGGGCGACGGTGTCGACATAGCGCTGCTGCGTTTGGAGAAACCGTTTGAGTTCAACGAATGGGTTGGGAGTATCGGTTGGGCTAAAGAAATTCCTTCCATCGAAATGCCGAATTGTACCGCCATCGGATATGGCAAGTCCCATTTAGGAACTCGATTCTACCGTGTACAACACTACATTTCCCTTAGAATCGGAGGAGACGATTTCTGCACGTCTGTGATGCCGGATGGGAATCTGGAGTATATCCACAGTCACCATGTGTGTAGCATCGCTACCGTGCCGTTTGGGAACATGTGTCCCGGGGATTCCGGGGGACCAGTGGTCTGCGGAGGAGTCGTGTACGGAGTGCAACAGCATGCGTTGCTTACCAGCGCTTCCCGCGCTTGGCACACGTGTGCAAGGGCTGTGGACGCGCTGGACAGCGAGGGGGCGAGGCTGAGGGTATATAAGAAGTCCTCCGGCCTCGCCTCGGGTAGCTAGTGTTGACCAGAGTGTCACTGGGTTAGGACGATAGCGACAGGTTGCTCTTGGGAGCCGGACACCTGGGGTCGTCGGTTAGTTTCACATAGGACTCTGTACGAAATAGGCAATAAACGTAACTAGTTATCAGCATACTTTCCGTGTCATACATCAGTCTACCTTAACTCCACGCCACACCACATCACTTTCCGTTGCAATATGGGGGCTCAACCGGGATCAATTCATTAGAAACGAACAAGGAAATAGCACGGAGTAAATTTTAAATTTTTACATAAGTGGTTTATGAGTTTACGGTACGGTAGGAAGAGGCACGCTAAGGAGATAATAGAAGTTAGCGAAGTCGAAATGCCAGATACGATTTCGGCTGATGTTTTGCGAGAGCTTTTGGGGACCGGCGACGGTGTCGAGAGAAGCGCCGAGGAGGTCGTCGAGGCGCTAAGAGTTCGTTTAGCGGCGACACAAGTGCAAACTGTTCAAAACGCTCCGGTTCAACCGAAGGAATGGCGGCCGCTGCGCATCGAGCTGCCGAGATATCAGGGTCACGGCGACGCAAAAACACCAGCCATCTATCTCAGCCAGATGGAGAGATTCGGCGCATCTCAAAACTTAGACCACGCCACCTTGCTGACTCGCGCCATCCCAGTATCGCTGACGGGGGGAGCCCTCAGCTGGTGGGAGTTCAGCGGGGGTTACGGCGACTGGGACAGTTTTAAAACAGCGCTGCAGCGAGAGTTCGGGGCGACGAACTACATCTACCTATTAAAGAAGGAGCTAGAGTCGCGAACGCAGCACCCAGACGAGCCTTTGTCTACTTTCGTCCACGCCATCGCCGGGTACTACACCAAGATCGGGGGGACGGCAGACCACGTCGAGCAGGTGCAGCGCGCGTGCGATCAAATGCACCCCGAGTTCCGCCGGCTAGTTCACGGTAGGAAGTTCAAGGACCTACGGGAACTCGCGGCGGCGGGTCCTGAAATGCAAGCAAGTATCCTGCAAGATCGGCAGTATCGCCCGCCTCCGCCGGCAAGTTGGTCGGTGGAGCCAGCTCTGGCATGGGGAGAAACGAAGACGGCGAGTGTATCGCAACAATCTGCGAAGAACGTGGGGGGAACCGCGGCCATCGCTGCTGCAGGGAGTGGCAGAACAACAAGCGTTGGAATGGCAGCACTGGACCCATTCATGTTCTATCACGTGCCCTCATGGATGCGAGGGGGGCAGGGGGAGAGCCAGCCAGATACGAGAAGAAATCAGCAGACACAGCAGGGAGCGCGCCGAGACCGACCGGCGGATGGATGCTGGTCATGTGGTAGTCGAAATCACATAAGGTCCAACTGCAACGCGGCATCCGGTTCAAAAAACGGGCAGCGTGCGCCGTCCAGATCGGGGGAGACGGCGCCAGCAAACCTTCAAGCGGGAACCAGCAACCAATCACCATAAACCTGTCAATCAACCTCCCCGATTTTCCTCACTCCAATGGTACACATTATTCATACACACTCGGGGAGAAAAGCCAAACCTCACGGGCGAAGCCGGTGGCGGCGCCTAGGGGTGGAAGTTTTCACAACAATACACGTACAAGCCCAGTATCTGCGCAGAGTTCGAGCGTGATTTTACGCCCCTCTGGAGCAGAACCCTGGGACAGTACACAACACAGGGAAGAAAACCAAACCTCGGGGGCGAAGCCGGTGGCGGCGCCCAGGGGTGGAAGTTTCCACAGCAGTACACGTACATACCCAGTATCTGCGCAGAGTTCGAGCGTGCTTTTACGCCCCTCTGGAGCAGAACCCTGGGACAGTACACAACACGGGGAGGAAAACCAAACCTCAGGAGCGATGCCGTTGGCTGCGCTCGGGGGTGGAAGTTTTCACAGCAGTACACGTACATACCCAGTATCTGCGCAGAGTTCGAGCGTGCTTTTACGCCCCTCTGGAGCAGAACCCTGGGACAGTACACAACACGGGGAGGAAAACCAAACCTCAGGAGCGATGCCGTTGGCTGCGCTCGGGGGTGGAAGTTTTCACAGAAGTACACGTACATACCCAGTATCTGCGCAGAGTTCGAGCGTGCTTTTACGCCCCTCTGGAGCAGAACCCTGGGACAGTACACAACACGGGGAGGAAAACCAAACCTCAGGAGCGATGCCGTTGGCTGCGCTCGGGGGTGGAAGTTTTCACAGCAGTACACGTACATACCCAGTATCTGCGCAGAGTTCGAGCGTGCTTTTACGCCCCTCTGGAGCAGAACCCTGGGACAGTACACAACACGGGGAGGAAAACCAAACCTCAGGAGCGATGCCGTTGGCTGCGCTCGGGGGTGGAAGTTTTCACAGCAGTACACGTACATACCCAGTATCTGCGCAGAGTTCGAGCGTGCTTTTACGCCCCTCTGGAGCAGAACCCTGGGACAGTACACAACACGGGGAGGAAAATCAAACCTCAGGAGCGATGCCGTTGGCTGCGCTCGGGGGTGGAAGTTTTCACAGCAGTACACGTACATACCCAGTATCTGCGCAGAGTTCGAGCGTGCTTTTACGCCCCTCTGGAGCAGAACCCTGGGACAGTACACAACACGGGGAGGAAAACCAAACCTCAGGAGCGATGCCGTTGGCTGCGCTCGGGGGTGGAAGTTTTCACAGCAGTACACGTACATACCCAGTATCTGCGCAGAGTTCGAGCGTGCTTTTACGCCCCTCTGGAGCAGAACCCTGGGACAGTACACAACACGGGGAGGAAAACCAAACCTCAGGAGCGATGCCGTTGGCTGCGCTCGGGGGTGGAAGTTTCCACAGCAGTACACGTACATACCCAGTATCTGCGCGGGGTTCGAGCGTGCTTTTACGCCCCTCTGGAGCAGAACCCTGGGACAGTACACAACACGGGGAGGAAAACCAAACCTCAGGAGCGATGCCGTTGGCTGCGCTCGGGGGTGGAAGTTTTCACAGCAACACGGTCACTGACCAGTTTTCCTGCCAAAGCCCGAGCGGGGACAGGTGTTTTTCGAGTCAACGGCGTCGCCAAGTAGAATTCCGAGTGACGGGGGCGGGGATCAGCGGGGAAGGAGATCCAGAAGATACCCAAAGTAATGGATATTATATTAAAAACAGAATGAGTGCTTCACTCGTGGCATTCGCATTGACGTTTCTTACGTTTATTTGGCTGGTCGCGGTAGCCGAACGCGAGCATGGAGATGAAAGTGAAACTTCGGAAGTTAGTCATAAAACCATAAATCTTCATGAACAACCCGAGTCACTAGCCACCGCGAGCAGAAATAGGGCAGTGGAGCCGCTGTTGTTCGTGACCATCGGAGGCGTCGAACACAAAGCCTTGCTAGACTCGGGCTCTTCTGTGTGTTTGCTTAGCGAGGCGTTTGTCCCGTTGTTGCAAGAGAGAGGGATTTCTATCAAACCAACAGAGATAGAACTACGGTTGGCATCAGGACACGCTCGCTGTCTAGGGAAAGTGTTGTTGAAGGTTCATTGGACCGGGGGTTCGCGGACACAACAATTTTTGATACTACCTGGTCTTTGTCGGTCAGTCATCCTGGGCCGTGATTTTATTGGGGGCAGTGACATCTCGCTCCACATAGCCCATGGGGGATGGACTCTTGGCTTGGCTAGACAGGCCGTCATACCGTTCGAGAAAAAGCAACCTATGGAATGCCAGGTAGCAGAAGAGCGTTTGAACGGGGTGGAGGAACTTTTGTGCGGCAAGGTCGAGTGCCCGCCCGATATAAAAGACAAGCTGAAGGCCCTAGTTCGAGCTAGAGCAGGGGCATTTACTTCGAAGCCAGGAAAAACAGATGTTCTTATACATGAGATCGACACGGGTGTTGAAGCACCAGTGAGATGCAGACAGCGGCCAATGAACGCGAACAAGAGGCGGATTCTGGATGAGTGCATCGACGAGCTGCTGGACAACGGCATCATCACCCCGGGCAATAGTAGATGGGCGTCGGCGCCGGTTTTAGTCGCAAAGAAGACGATTGGCAAGTTCAGACTATGCGTCGATTACCGACAAGTAAACATGAGGACTCAAATTCAGCCGTACGTTATGCCACGGATTGATTGGACACTGGCACAGCTAGGAAAAGCACAAGTAATGAGCGTACTCGACCTCAATCAGGGGTACCATCAGATTTTAGTTAAACCTCAGGACAGACCGAAAACAGCATTCATCTGTCACCGCGGAACTTTCCTCTACAATCGTACTCCATTCGGTTTGAGTGGCGCGGGATTTAGTTTTCAGAGGCTGATGGACATTGTGTTGGAAGGAGCAAACGATTACGCTCAGGCATTCATGGACGATACTATTGTGTTCAGCAACACATGGGAAGAACACCTCGAACATCTGGCGGATGTCATCGACCGCCTCAGCAGAGCGGGGTTGACAATAAACCCGAAGAAAGTAGAACTTGGTGCACAGAAGTTAATTTTTCTGGGTCATCTCCTCAGACCGGGAACAATAGCACCGAACCCAGAGAAAGTAGATGCTATAGATAAGTTTCCAGCTCCACGCAACGTCAAGGAGACTCAGCGCCTACTCGGCCTAGCTGGATTTTATCGAAATTACATACCATCTTTTTCAAGGATCGCTTTACCACTGACTTCGCTGCTGCGTAAGAACGTGGGATGGCAGTGGGGGGAGAAGGAACAAGACGCTTTTGACGCATTAAGAACTAGCATCAAAGCAGATACGTGCCTGGCGTTACCCGACATGGACAAGGAATTTCGAGTGCATTGCGACGCGTCGTTCGAGGGCCTGGGGGCCGTGCTTATGCAGGAGGGCGATAAGGGACTTCGCCCAGTCGCCTTTGCAAGCAGAACTTTGCGCAGCGCGGAGAAAAATTATCCAATTACCGAACTCGAGGCATTGAGCGTAATATGGGCCGTCGATCTTTTCCTACCATATCTGGAATTTAGTCACTTCGTGGTTGAGACTGACCACGAAGCGCTTAAGGCAATGTTTACCTCCGAGTGGCCGACTGGCAGGATCAAGCGATGGGCAATGCGTTTAATGGGTTTAGATTGTGAAATCAAATACCGCCGCGGGGCCTCTAACCTCGTGGCCGACGCGTTGAGTCGGGCGCCTGTCACCATAGTAGACGACGTCGCCGACCGGGGGACGTCGGGACGCCTAGTGGATGAGTTGTTACCCATCGAAGATGTCGAGACACATTTGCAAACCGATAACCCATTTGGACGTCTTAGTTTTGAGGAAAACGAGGCGTATTGTGCATCTTGTGAGATGGCACAAACTGACGTCGTGGACTTAAGTGACCGAGCTATGTGGATCGACGCCCAGGCGTCGGACAATCGAATCTCCATCCTTCGAGCTCGTGTCATATCGGGCGAAAGTTCAGACAGCTCTTTGTGTTTGGATCCCGACGGTTTACTGGTGAAAAAAGATAGTCCGCCCAACGGGCCGCTGATGGGAGGGTTCCTCACTAAGATCTTGGTTCCCGCGGCGCTGAGAAGCGAGGTCTGTCATATGCTCCACGACCATCCTCTGGCTAGTCATCTGGGAGTTAAGAAAACTTTACAACGTATACAAAGAGAATATCATTGGGATGGTATGAGGAAGGACATCAGCGATTACGTCAGAGGCTGCGGAGTGTGCCAACGAGTCAAGCCACGAAACACAAAGCCCGCCGGGGAAATGGCGAGTAGCCTGGCAAGCGGACCAGGACTTAACCTCTCATGTGATTTGATGGGACCTTACCCAATGTCCACCAGTCGTAAACAGTTCGTTTTCGTGATTATCGACGATTTCACTAAGAACTTCGAATGTTACAGTTTACTATCTGCAACGACGACTGCGGTTGTTAACCGCACGCTCGATTATTGTTGCCGAAACGGATTCCCGTTATCGATCAGGTCCGACAATGGTTCGCAGTTCACGTCTAATCTATGGAAGAAGATGTGTGATCAACTAGGTATGATAGCACGGCGTGTCGTCACGTATAGGCCTAAAGGGAATCCTACCGAGAGGACAAACAAATCGCTGAAACAATGTATTGTTGCGCTGACGGAGAATCACCGGGACTGGGATAGGCGACTTCCAGAGATTTCATTTGCTATCAGAACGGCGATTCACGATTCGACACAGTTCACGCCTGCGTTCTTGACTTTCGGAAGAGAGTTGAGGACACCAATCACACCCGACTTACCATCTGGCCAGACACCTGCAGCGAGCGCAGCACCCTTCGCGGGGGACCTTCAGGAGAGGATGAGAGTCGCACAGCAGATAGCGAGAGAGAATCTGAATACTGCCCACTCTAAACAGGCACGGCGCTACAATGCAAGTCGACGGGTGGTGGAGTTCAAGCCGGGTGACTTGGTCCTGAAGGATACTCACACCCTTTCAGACGCGGCCAAGGGCATATGTTCTGCCCTGGCAAAAAAGAGAGACGGACCGTGGGTGATCGTCAGCCGGGTGAATAACAACAACCACAGGTTGCAAGACGCAACAACGGGAAGACCGGCGGGAACGTACAATGTAGATCAGCTAGCATTGTTCACTAAACCCCCGGTGTGGGCAGAACATCATTCTGACGCCCACCTGGAGCGCGATGAAGAGGAAGAGGAACCCACACACGGGTACAACCTGCGTCCTCGCTCCCGTCCAACTTAGCCAAAGAGAAGATCGCCAGGCTGTCAGTCAGTATTCACGGAACCTCCATCCAGGTCGGTCAAGAGGGTCAAGGGAAGAAAATGAAGTACATCGCGAGACCGCTCGTGTTACCGGCAGTGGAGTCCGTCTGGCGTCGGGGACGAGAATTTTTTTTCTCAGCGCCGGCTAAAACATCACCGACGGCTGCTCCCGGGGAACCAACGCCAGTCGCAGGACCGAGAACATCACCAATGTCACCGACGGCTGCTCCCAGGGAACCGACGCCTAACGAAATAACGAGAACCAAGACGAAAAAAGGGCGCAGGAGGTCACGCCTGTCGCGTACTCTCTCCCAGCTGAGGAAGGGGACGGCGATAGAGGGGATGGAGATCACGTCAGACGGACACAAGCTGTTTTTGGGAGCAACGGAAGGACCGACGGCGGAAGCGTTCACAAAGCGAAAGGTTAGGCGAGGCGGCCAGAGAGCGAGGTTGGCAAGGGCCCTGACCAGCCTTAAACGGATGGTCGGGGACGGCGTTGTCACCGCTGACATCGCGACGGAAGTCGCCGTCGACACAGAGGGGGGCGTCACTCCCTCCAGCACATCGCCGCCCAACGTCAAATCAACCGCAGACGCTGCAGACGCCGCCGACGCCGGGGGGACCACCGCCATGCCTGGGGTGGGCGTCAGTCAGAGCGGGATTAACATCACCGTCGTATGCGATGTCCCCAGGACTCCAGGGTGGAGCGTGGAGGAACCCTGGGAGATGCACATCAATCTCGACGCCGCGGATGAGCGTGATCTCCACGAGATCCTCCTGGAGCCACCTCTGACGCCAGGCAGGGACTGGTGAGAGCAAAGAAACGGACGCCGAGAAGTAAGGTAACACACGTTCTTACTGTGACGACGTCCAAGACGCCGAGAAGTAAGGTAACACAAGTTCTTACTGTTGCGACGCCCAAGACGCCGAGAAGTAAGGTAACACAAGTTCTTACTGTTGCGACGCCCAAGACGCCGAGAAGTAAGGTAACACAAGTTCTTACTGTGACGACGTCCAAGACGCCGTGTAACATCTTGTTTGGACGTCACGGATGCGTGTGTACCAACGACGTGTCGTATGTGCAACAATTTGAACAGTTTTTGCGACAATTTGAACAGTTTGTGTGTTTGTTTTAAAATGTATCAATTTTTGTGTTTTGATTTGGGTCATTATGTGTTTTTATTTGTGTCATGTTACGTCAGTTTTGTCTCAAATTATCAATTTATGTGTTTGTGATTTGTGTCATGGTGTACGTCAATTAGAACAGTTTGTGTGGTTGTTTTAAAATGTATCAATTTTTGTGTTTTGATTTGGGTCATTATGTGTTTTTATTTGTGTCATGTTACGTCAGTTGCCTCAAATTATCAATTTATGTGTTTGTAATTTGTGTCATGTTACGTCAGTTTTGCCTCAAATATCAATTAATGTGTTAGTGATTTGTGTCTTGTTTACGGCAGTGTTTGCATCCAAGTATCATTTATGCGAGGTTCGTTTGTATTTTTTTTTATTTCACTTGTTTTCAAGGGGGGGGTATTGCAACAGCATGCGTTGCTTACCAGCGCTTCCCGCGCTTGGCACACGTGTGCAAGGGCTGTGGACGCGCTGGACAGCGAGGGGGCGAGGCTGAGGGTATATAAGAAGTCCTCCGGCCTCGCCTCGGGTAGCTAGTGTTGACCAGAGTGTCACTGGGTTAGGACGATAGCGACAGGTTGCTCTTGGGAGCCGGACACCTGGGGTCGTCGGTTAGTTTCACATAGGACTCTGTACGAAATAGGCAATAAACGTAACTAGTTATCAGCATACTTTCCGTGTCATACATCAGTCTACCTTAACTCCACGCCACACCACATCACTTTCCGTTGCAATAGTCGGAAGTAAAGAACCAGACACGGTGAAGACAGAGTGGTGTGGGAAAGCGGAGAATGTTCCCGGGTACTACACTTCAACGGGAGCGGTGAACGACTGGATTCTGAGCACAATGGAACTAGCTAACGCAACAAGTAACAAGAACACAAAATAATCACCATGAGAAGAGATGTTTCTGGTGACATTGTTGAAATCATAGCTGAAGCATGTTGATTGATTCTTCCTTCAAATAAAATGATTGGTATTCTTAATCTTGCAATTATTCATTTACATTGAATTAGAATTCATTCAAATAGGATCAATTTGTTTTCTTATAATAAGATTGATTCAGTGCACTGTCCAATGAACCAACATTTCAATCCATATGCACAAAGATCAATACTTTTAGAGACTGTAAACAATCACATTAAAGGAACTGAAGCAGAAATAAACAACCATAATAAAGTAATCAGGGAAATAACATGTCAAGTGATATAATTCTTTATTGCAGAATTGATTACGGTGGCTCTAGGTACAGAGCAATACATTAAAATAACTGAAACATGAAAAACTAATCATAATAAAATAATGTGTAGTTTTAGTAATAGTTCTTTATTAGCTATACCAAGCTATTATCAGTGAAATGCCATGTAGGTAAATAAAGCTGTATTCAACTCAAGTGGCATAGTCGTTGCTAATATCATTGCAGTTTTGATCTGCTTTACCAATTTTGTGGAACAAGTGCTGAAAATTAAAGACAGGCACCAACTTCCAAACTTTCTGTGAACGAATCTTTCAGATTGAATAAATGCGCCATTCCTGTGAAATATTTTCCTACCCACGGTAAGACAGTTAATTCTTCTCCCACCAGAGTGCGCTTGTATCGTGTTGTGGCTGATTTCCACCACAAAGGCGATGACTTCACCTCGACCAATCACGTGATAGTTTCTCGTTTAACAAGGCGTCGCCTAATAGTCATCACCTCTAGAGTTTAATTAATATATACTTATTGCTTTTAGCACCTTTGAGTGTTGAAAGTTTTAATCAATTTCATAATACAAAACTACAATCGACTTTGAACAGTTCAAATTTAATCGACCAAGAAAATAAACTTAATTGGTTCAGTCGTTTGACCTATGGAGCGCATCCAAAACGTAGTTTAAAAAATCTACATCATAGACTTAAACAAAGATTTATTTATATAATTCAAAATCATCACACACAACGAATAATAATAATAATTAAAAAGGTTAATAGAATCTACATAAAAAAAATCGGATAACATAAGGTACTTTTACGATACAACAGATTTTAGTTGTATAGTTCATAAAAAGTTAATTTTTGACAAATAATAAAACTGTATAAAATCGCATATTTAGGTACTACAAGAAATGGAGTCCACATTCTCTCTCGGTACAGAAATAAAACATTGTTGCATTTTTAATCAAAGAAAAACGAATTTATAAAATTAATTGATCAAACGGTATTCTTCTCAAAGAATTCATATGTCAACAGTCTTCTAAATCTACACTCATTCAGATCTATCAAACAACCGTTTTAGATTGCCCGAGCGGATCATTCAAAATTAATAATTAAGAACAAAGTCAAACCAAATGCGCTTAGTTGTCGACTTATTTTCGTCGCCCGATTTTGTGATCCGTCCAAGAGCTCTCCAACTTTGTAAGCCCGTCTTGAAATGATACGTGCCGTGTTGCACGAGCGCAAATGAATCAAACTCTTGCTATTTGTCACGGCGCACAAGCGCAGGCGTGAGTGATGTGGCAACACTGCCAGGTACACCAGGGCTGTCCACATGTTCAAGGTCTCGCACCTGGACACTTCCTCTTAGATTGCCCACGCAGGAGTAAATACAGTTTTGAATCAATAAGGGCGAAGATTCTATTAAATAACACACACTTTAACCTCTAAGGGTTATTTAATATACTCTGCTAAATGTTAAACAGTCCTAGATTGCCAATACAACAACCAATGACATTCCTTAAATGACCGTTTAAACTTATAACTACTGGTTTTATCAGAGTATTGACAAACTGGCCCTTATAGTTTCAAATTTGTGTCCGTTCTGTAAAATTATACAAAACTGTTTTTAAACTTTGTGAACTTTTGTCGCTGGTTAGGGGATCTGTAACTAATCAAAATGGCTGCTTAAAACACAAATATCTATTTATGTGTCTTTATTTGACAAAAAGATTAAAACACTTTGGGGTTGGCTACATAGTGCGTATACTTCCTCACAAAACTAAAAACTAGTAACAATGAACATTGGAAGATAAATTAGGAAGATTTTACAAAACAGGAGGTTTTGCAAATAAGTAAATATAATATCAAGAGCAAGAAGAAAGTCGTCCATGAAAAAACTTTAAATGAAATGAAATAAAAAATTCCTACCTAGATTGGATTACGAATATAAAATAATAGACAATGAAACAAAATGAGTGAAATGATGATTATGTGTAGATTGGATCTCTATTGATTTGTAGATTGTGGGTTTTCATCAAATAAACGGTGAAAAAGAGATGATAGTAAGAAGTATCCCGAAATCTTGATCGATTAAAGCAACTGTAAAAATCACTCAAGTTGATAAGTTCAACCAGCTTGACCCTATAGGCGTGACACGGAAAAGAATCACTACAGAAAACAAAAGCGAGTGCCAAGATAGTCGATTGGAAACCCTCGTAGCGCTTGCTCAAAGTCACATCCTTTGAACTGGGAAACAAAACAACATCCACAGTTACACGTGACGTCACAAGATGCTGCCTGGACCCAGCAACGTCACTGTCACAACCAAGGTGGATATATTGGCACAGAGATTTAGCCAACGACATAAAAAAAATAACAAGATTTCTTGGAGGACCCAACATTTTGCTAGAAGATGAATCGATGACAGTGATCTTCTTATAATATTTTTCTCTTTAAGACGGCTGGGTACTGAGTTTGTAATTGTAGAGTTTTTAATCGATTTTGATCAATATCTTTTCCCAATGTAGTTGTTAATAAAAATAAGGCCTTGTACGAGTCTTCAGAACAGTTCAATGAAATAATTTCATAGCTTGTAATGGCTTATTATTTTTATTTTGTCCTACATACGTTTAGTGCCTGAAAATTAGTAATAATATGCCTCTAAACGTCTGTATAGGGCGAAATAAAACTAATAACCCTTTCCAAACTATGCAATTATTTTCATTGAACTGTTCCGAAGACTCGTACAAAGCCTTATTTTATTAACAATTACATTGGTAAAAGATATTGATAAAAATCGCTTAAAAACTCTTCCAACCAGACTGTTAGTGACGGATGAATTATTGTGATGACGATAGAGAGACTGATTATCAGAATAGGTGAGGATGGCCGGTGGGAAGAAGCGGACGTGGCATAGTAGACCTTCCCAGCATTTGCCTCTCGACTAGGTAAGGGAATTTACACGAAAAGGCTCATTCAGAATGGTCAGTCGAGAGAATGGGACCCGTACTTGCACGTACCTCCGCGGAGCAGTCGTTTTTCCTCCGTTTCCAAATATTGTTCGTGGTACAAATCAATTATTGGAGTACACATTTCCTTGGATCTGGTTTCCATTTTCGTATGAAATGATCTAAAACTCATTGCTACTATGAAAACTTACAATATTTTGTTTTGTTTATAAAACTTCTTCTGGACACGGTAATACTAGTGTGTCTTAGGAAAACAGAATGAAAACAAAAAGAACTAAACGAAATATTGTACTTTGAATCGTCTTTATAATCAAGAGTTTGTGAAAAGTTAAAACTATAATTTAATATTTCAAATAATCGTCTTTGTCACCCAGTTGCTCGAATGAACACCGAAATACTCTCGAACTCCTGCATTCTGTCGCCTGTCACAACACTAAACAGACGCCGCCACGACGCCAGGCGTCTCCGAGGGCGACGCCTCCAAACAGATATCGAAATCGAAAAGTCAGTCAACTTTGTCGGGTGATTTGTGTCAGCCATTACATCGCCTCTTGGCTGTTTGTCGGTGATTTATTCACTCTTTTCGTCATGTTCCTCGGGTCCATTAAGATGCTGGATGGCTCAGGAGATATCTCATCATTGCCCTGGCACATGGATACAAGAATGAGTTAATGTGCCCGAAAAGGAATAATAAATTATTGTGATTCCAGATAGGTCGCTCATTTAAAAGCTAAATTTTAATTAGTGAACAATCGTTATAACTTCTTTAGTCCGGGCCTTGGTCCGGGTTAGGACAATTCCAAGTTAAATTTAACTATCGCTAGTTGATGGATTAAGTGCAGCAAATGCTAACAGAAGTGAGTTTTAATCAAGCTAACGAGAGTTAATTTTAACTAGAGTTGTTTCTACCCAAGGTCTCACTATTTGTTTGAAGAAGAGCTTGCCATTATTTATACCACCGCACTAGTTTTATTAAATTTTCATAAATCAGCATCGACAACTTTGGCTGCATTCTTCTTCTTTTTCACTAGAATAATGAATAGATCTGTTTCATAAAGCCACAATAAGGTTAATGTGTAATTAATTTAAGCGCCATTAAATAACGAGCAATTTCATTAATGTTTTCGTAATAAATGTTGGCACAATTCGTAAAGTTACAAAATATAATTTTAGATACAAAACATGTGTAACAAATAAATATTTTTTTTTTCTGGGGCTTAACGTCGCACTGTTCTGCAGCGAGGCTAATGGCGACGGATGAATGATTATGATGATGATTGGGAGATGATGGTGAAGAGTAGGTAAGGATGGAAGGTGGGAAGGAGGCGGTCGTGGCCTATTAGTAGGGTACTTTCCCAGTTTCTGCCTGTTGACTGAGGGAATACCACGAAAAAATCCCAGTCAGGAAAGACGGCCGCGGGAATCGAACCCGGGCCTCCGGAATACAAGTTCAGAGCGTTAACCACTCAGCCAACCGAAATAATGTTTTCGTAATAAATGTTGACACAATTTGTAAAGTTACAAAATATAATTTAAGATACAAACAAGTGTACAAAATAAATATATGTCTGAATAAACCATAATAATACATCCAAGCCGAAACCATCAAGTGTCACCGTACGAATGTTTCCGCATACACACAATTGCAACGATGCCACCCGATCGTGATGAAAACGATCACTCCATGGCAGTCTATCAAGTGAGCTTGGAAGTGGCGAGTGGGATGTCATCTGGCATCGCGCAGCATCCCGGCTACATTGTACCAAGCAACACTGTCGTCTGGATCTGCTATGTCAACACAACTGAACGTCATTAATTCCCGTGTCCGAGACGTATCCAGACCAAGAGTTTAACTTTTATTGCATCATCTTTGCCGGTAGTTCAAAAGAACCATTCAATGGAACATTTGCGTTTGTATCAAACATTTCCAAGTAAAATGCATTTTAGGTCACTATCTGCATTATGGCACTCAATTTTGTTTTCTGTCAATTATTTTTAAGAAATGTATAATATAATTGATAAAAAAATTGGCAAAATTTACTTCTAAAAAAATTTACTTAAAAAATGTACTAAAACATTATTTATAAAAAATGTATTTCTATAACTAAATGTGCATTATTTTTGTCGGCAGTTCGAACAATCTGAATTACACACTAATTCGCATTCTAATTAGACGTGCATATTTTTAAGAGTCGGCGATAAATTAATGTTAAAGATTTGTTTTTCATTAAAAATGTATTGTCCTGATAATACTTTGCCACTCTAAGGGCAAAGTTCTAGTAATATATTACTAGAAAATGACCCTTAAGGGCGAATTTATATTATGACATCTTGTGTTGACAGAACAAAAACGACGCGTGTGTCCAACCAAGAAACTATGCACCTACTTGGTAGTGACAGTTACACATGCTCGTTTATGCAAGCGATACACAGACTACATTGTAATTACATGCGACGTGCATTGAGACTATTTCCAGCTGCAATAATATAAATTCTCCGGTGAAGTGACGACATCAGTGACCAGAAGTAGAAGGTCAAAAGTTGCAAGATGCAGTTCCGACAGCAACAGATCATCGATTCGAAACAAACTTGCAGAGCTCATGTAAAATAAACAAACTAACTCGGTTTACAAGTTTCCTTGAGCTGATGTTACGCAAGAGCAGTAGACTCCGCTGGTTTGCAGACACTTTGCAGCGTAACTGTGTAAAGGGATGAATTGAAATTTAAAAAATTGTTAGATAAAAGAATATCATCGAGTTGTAAATTAGTACACTAATTAATGTTTTCTTTATTTAATTAGTTAGTAACTGTATTTCGGTAAAACTGAGGTTCTGGGTGTAAGAATCAGCTAAATCGAGTTAACCTGTTCTTGCCTGCACTGACGGCCAACGATTCGCTAACGTCTGTATATTGATGTAGTGCACTTGGTATTTTGTTGCAGAGTTCAGTTAATAGTAGAGAGAGAGAGCATTTACATAATAATTTATGTAGATTTTCAAATGTGATCAAACGGCGGACTAACTTTGACCTTGAATGTCTTAAAACCAGTTGATCCGATTCTTCTACCCGGGTATGTCAGGAGCAAAACAAATTATTTTTGTCAGTTTCAAACATACAACCGTTTATGAATCATGAAATAAATTAGATCAAACGGCAACGGTTGCAAATTTCGTTGAAAAACAAACGACTAAATACAGGGCAGTTAAGGCGTCAGGAATGACGGGCGCGGGAATCGAACCCAGGACCTCCATAGCGCTACTTCCTGCCAACTAGCTCCGTGTCTCCAAGAAGACGAGTGGAGAGAGATGTTGATATATTCGCGAACAGGTGACGAGTCTAGTGAGAGTGTTTTTACTTTTTATCAAGTAATGCGTGGAGTCTGCAGTAGAGTGTGGGTTACCCCGACACATCCGTTCAGTACTGACATTCATACACCCACACGTGATGCGGCGTTGTCATTCACAGAGCGACGTTGCATTCACAGAGCGACGTTGCCATTTACAGAGCGACGTTGCCATTCACAGATCGTCGTTTCCATTTATATAGCGACGTTGCCATTCAGAGAGCGACGTTGCCATTCACAGAGCGACGTTGCCATGTACTTCCAGATGAATATTTAGTAAAAATTCCGATTCTTGACATGTATTCAACACTTTCATATTTATTTTACAAATTGAGAAAGAAAAATATGATATGAATGCGTTGTTAATTTTAAACATAAATTTGCATATTTAACTCTATGTTCTATTTTGTTTTGTAGGAAACAATAAAATAAACTCTCATATAAAAATCAAATACTCTAAAAAAATATCACATTAAAATTAGAAAACAGTCGACACTACTAACTATTGTGTAACCACTGAGTCTAGTCCAAGTTACTCTCACCATAGACATTTATACTCACTGCGTTCGAGATATGCATCTACGGGTTGGAGAGGCGTACCCAAGGTGGTTCCTAGGCCGTTACATCATGCTAAGCAATAGCAGCCATGTTGCGGTATTGGTTTGCAGAATTGGCAATCTGCCATGATGTCTACCACGTTTTGACGCACTGACAGAATGTAAACAAATAGTAAGTACCGCAACATGGCTGCCGCATAGAGGTCGAGCATAGGTTCCCACGTCGCCATGCTAGATGCATATCTCGAACGCAGTGAGTATAAATGTCTATGCTCTCACTGTTTTGTGTACTTATAACCAACAAGTTCATAAATATAATAACCAACATCCAATATTCCACGAATTTGGCACTATTTCTGAACTCCGCCCCAATTCCCGACTTATCCTTCAGGAAACGCATGCATGAGCGGAGAAAGTGTTTTTATACTTAAACTACTCTGCATATCGCGAGATTGGTGACATGAAATGAATGTTCACGTACTTCCGTTCCGCCGCCCACGCTTCAGTCCGAGTAGTGAAAAACATGCACTTGCCAAGATGACACTTGTAGCGGCGGATAAAAATAATAAGAATATGAGATAAATTCATCAAAGTGATACACTGCTGATGGGAAGGATATTGGAGCGTAACTTGCGATCTTCATGGAAGCGTTAAAAACTGGCAGATGTCTTTTTGATGTAACTGCATTTCGTGTGCTTTTCATTAGACGTAATTTTTTTTCATACGGATTTTTGCAAGTGTCGTTGATTTCGATACTTTTGAAGGTACTTTTTGAGGATTCAGGTAAAGCGCTAGAAATAATTAATTTTAATTTTAATCGTCATTACATAAATGACAAAATATAGGGTAGTACTTCATAAATAAATTTTTATTTTTTGGCGGTTTGGGGATGAAAATTTATCATTAGGATAGTGTGGGAGATAGAAACAGTGAATATTTTTTAAAAAATGTTTTATAATATATTTTCTAAATATTTCCCAAATTATCTACAGGTGACAGACGTAATAATTTAAATTTCTTAAAAGGTAAATATTGTTACCTAATTTATAAGAACTTCATATATTTTATCTGTAGCAGATATTTTTTACAGCTTTAGTCAATATTTTACCTCTGATCGCTCAGCAAAATCGCCATGTTAAACCGATGACGTAACAAAAACATAAATCAAGAAAACCGAGAAAAAAAATCCCTGGTGTTATTTCCAGGCACTCTAAATCAATGGCCACAAGTTGGCCCTCTTTCCGTCCACGCTCCGGTTATTAAGACCTAAAAACTTTGTCAACGCAAGCGAGCCCACCGAAAAAAATACACCGAAATTATTAAAACTGATATTTATCGACTAGCTACAACAATTTCTCATGAAAATATTGCATTATTAAAACACGGCCCCCTGACGTATTTATTCCTCGGGGATAAATCAGTTAGGTTATGATTCTTTCAGCTCCGTTGGGTTCAGAGAACTTGTTGCATCCAGACTTAGTGAATTATGTTACTAGACTCCTCGTCTTTCTTCATACTCTCGCTGAAAATGTTGCTCTTGATGAAATTATGGTTATTTTCTGGGGAATAAAGTGAAAATGTAAGCGAATTCGCGTAATGCACTAACAAATTAATTATACGTAAAGCTAGATATATTTGCTTGGTGACATGATTTGTGAGGTTATGTTGCCGCTTTACTGGTTGTTGTTTTTGCATTATGTAGTATTCTTAGGTTGGCTGGCGTGGTGTAAAGTATTTACAAAAAGATGAAAACACTCGAACAAACAATAAACGGTATTCGAAAGAAAAGGATATTGGTTGATAAAGGTTTGATGGCATCATACCATGAAGTCTTTGCTAATGCATTATCTAGCTCTATAGTAAGTGAGCTCTGATTTCATTGATAATAACAAGGATTGATTGTCAAGGAAACTGACTAAGCAATACGTTTTGTTCAAATACCGTTTTTATTGGTTTAGTGTACAATAATTAATCCCTGTCATTCAAGTTTGATGAGATATTTCACCATTCTAGTGTCCACAGCCCTCGAACGTTTACTTTACATATAGACTAAAATTAACGAACCAAAATTTGAATTAAATGTACACACTACATAATACTAATAGTATTACGACACAAGGTGTACACAATCCACATAAATGGGCTCCATCTATTAGAGTTTGCCCACTTTGAAGTCCGATATCCCGAAGAGGGCAATTTTTTGCTTATGTAGACAACAAATTATAAAATAAATAGATAGATAGATAATTATATATACAACCTTTTTATGTACAATTCCCTTCTCTCATGATAACCAAGAGTATATCCTAAAGGTGGCCCAATGTCATCATCGTTTATAAGAACATTTTAAAACGTATTTAGCACACAGGAAATCCAGAAGTATATCACTTTCTGTGACAAGGTCGCGATTCCAACATTTAAAAAACATATTTACACAAGATTATTAAGTCTAAATTGACATTAGTTAAGGGGCCAGTCTGGCAATGAAAGTAATCCAAAATCCGATTCCACTGTTGTTTTTGTTTTCCAGCAAATATCCTTGAATTAATAAGACCCACTTCCTGTTACAAATGTGGCAACATTGTTGACCACACTTACGACTAACCTATTTGGCAATCAGTGACATGTTGTCAAACTTCCACATCAACCATAAGCGACTAGCGAAAAGCAAGTGCAATTAGGCAACGCCGCTGCAGAAAACAAGCGAACCGTGTCTAGAGTAATCAATATTATCAAACATATTTTCAATGAAAACAGCTGACTCTGGCAACAGCCCACCAATCATAACACAACGCGCGAAAATAGAACAGCCAATTAGAGGCTTTAGAGGTGTGAATGTAGCAATACGTGATTATGATCAACATAATTGTGATATTTTTGGATCGACATATTAATTTTGTTGATTGGTTTATTCAAGTTAAAGATCATGTAATCAGTCAAGTGGTAAACTCGTCATAAATGTTGTGGTCCACTGAATAGAATGTAGCTAAAATAAATTATGTTCATTAATAATTTGGTTGCTAGTTAATTATTTGGTTTCACCTCGTGCACGGAAGGGCGTTATGTAATTTTGTATCTCCTTGGTCAAAAGTATTTTAGAAATGTATTTATGGTTCGTACCTTTTTGCTGTTACTGTGTCACTGGGTCGGGGAAATAAAGTCATAAATATTTCATGAAATGTGTTAAAATTAGTATTCTTGAATATCGTGAAGTGCATAATATTTGACTTCAAGGGACGAAATAAAATGTAAAATTTGAACACTTGTGTTACAGAAAATAACATTTCCAAATAAGTATATTTACATATTGTTATAAATCCCTAATCGGAAAAAGTTGTAATAAAAGAGTTTGGGGTCAATGATCCTGATATTGTTTGAATAAACATTAGTAAAACGAATTCAGAAATATTTACGACAAGTGGATGAAGAACAATTTAGACTTTAAAACATAAAAGCTCAGGCTCATAAAGCTTAGAAGAAGAAAGTTAGTTTGCATGGGTATAAACAAGATTCGTGGACCATATGCATGGTAGGCCAAGTATAGACAAGGTTACACAATGCAAATAAACACACATCTCCATTCAACCTATTACCATTCAAACCATCATGTTTAACATAATCAAACCGTTCCTAGACTTCCTCGATTGCCTTGCAATATTCAGTCAGCCGGATATAAACTGTCAAAGAAATTAGAGTGACAATAAGTATTTGTTTGCTTTTCAAACCAAAGAATTATGTCAGATGGAAAGTTCATCCAAGCTGTTTTTAAAAACAATCTTCACAATCTACTGTCGATAACAGGTCTATAACTGCAAAGCGGTAGCAAATCCATTAGCAATGAGAATTTGCCATAAGCTTTATACACAGATGCTATTCCGCCAGCAATCGACAATAGTTGTAGAATCTCAACCCAGGGAAATTGGACATCAATTACAAAGGGGGGCACGTTATCACTCCGAATCTTCATTTGATCAAAACCAGCAACTCATCGAACTTATAAATCATCAAAACTTGCAATTATGGAAAGTTCAACGCATCGAAAATATATTTCATCTAACAACATGATATAATTTTAGCCTATTAAAAATACGCCACATTCCAAAAGGTTGGTGTAAATTTATTCATGTTTGACCTTACTACTCAAAAAAAAAAATAACACCATTCCAAAGATGAAAGACATTACACCAAAAATCCTAAGTCCCAACGACACGACAATACCTAATTCCATCCTGATCATCCTATATGTCATCAGTCGCAAATAAGCGCTCATCTTCTCTCAATCGGGCGTTATATTTGTGCGGGGGCAGAGAACAAGTTGAGCGGACAGCTGATCGACTGTAAATGTGACACCGCCTTCGGATGTTCCTATTTTTACATCGGAAACGTCCCTGAGGGAAGGTGAGGGAGGCGGGGAGAAGAGGAAGCGCAATTCAGTCGCACATTGATTCGGCCTTGGCTCTTGGGGTGCCAGTGGTTCAGGTAGGAGAATGTCTAGGATATGAGTCGTTTGAATCACACTGATTTATTGGAGATAAATTTGATATATAACAAAATTTTAGTTGAAATTTATAAACTATAAATTCATATAAATTCATAACTCTCTTAATTTTAGAGTAGGTACACTCCCCCAAATAATAAACGGTACTTGGTACAAAACGTATTGGCTGCTGGGCCGGTTCCTTGACAATCAATCATTGTTATTATCAATGAAATCAGAGCTCACCTAATTAGATAATGCGTTAGCACTGACTTCATGGGATGATGCCATCAAACCTTAATCAGTCAATTCATTTTCTTTCGAGTACCGTTTATTATTTGGGGGAGTACCTACACTATTTTTGTTGACTTTTTGTGACATTTTTGTTATAATCATTAATTGCTTTTTTGTATTATCTTGTTGATTTATGTTGATTTTTGTAACTTATTATTGCGATGTAATTTATATTCTATTTTTTTTTCATAGAGTACTACGACGAACGTATATTTAGGACTGTATCAGCACCTTTACAAATTTAGTGTAAAATATCTCTGTACACTGCTCGAAGTATGCGGATGTCGAAGTGTTTTAGGAACTCGTTAACATATTACTATACCATATAAAAAAATAATTAAAAAAATTATGTAAAAAGGCTCTAACACTTGAGGAATTAATGTTTCATAAGGTTTAATTTGTGAAAAGTTCTGACGCAAAATCTCTCCCATTCAATTTAAAAAAAATTTAAAGTAGACTTTCGACAGCTTCATAAAAGTTGTTATATTTGCATAAGTATATTTTCTAAATGGAGCTCATGTATGTAGATTGTTTATGCGTGTATGGATGTATTTGTTTATGATTTGAAGAGATTCAAGAACTTTTAATTTGCATTTCATTATTACGTCTCCTGTCAAGCTTTTTTAAGACTTGGCGAGCTACCTAAAACATCATTGTATTCATTTGTGAATTCCTAAAAAAAAGATCTTGTGTGCAAAATGTAGAATTTACCCTGGGTAAAGAGTAGCACTATAAGTATGTGGGAGGTACGTGGGACATATGACCAGTCAAAACATATCACTCTACAATCTGGCCTCGTACCAACCTGGGAAACTCGCACTTTTCACCTTTCATAAACTCTACTTGTCAAATTAAACAATGTTCCAGAAGACAAGTTTACGTGCCAAACCGAAGAGAAGCGATTTTACATTGTAAAATATTGTAGTTGTGATGTGCGGAAAAATTCGTCAACCTTGAAGGAGAAAGACAAAAGAAGGGACCGGACGACCAAATTAGCCAAAAGTCCCTAGGAAAAGTCGAAAATAAATGAGGTAAGTCTGGTGGGTATTTGGATATGGAGCGAAAAGAGTTTCATTCTAGAAATGAAGTGATTTCGGCCATACAATAATAATTCACTCTTATAAAGAAGAGGTTGGTTATAATTGACTTTTTGTAATCGCCTTTCACACACCAGTTAATATAATTGAAGCTTCATTAAGGATGAAAGTCATATTTAATAAAGGTAATAAATTCTGCCAAAATCTGAATGATAATTTTTTATTCCACGCTACTTACTGTATTGCAAGATTAGAAAGTACCTTTATTCCATTTTCATGGATTTATATTTAAAAAAAAAAGGATAAGTGGTATTAATATTTTTTCTTAACTCTCAAATTTTATAAAAAAAAACATTTTTCCTTGAAATATGCCGTTTAAAAAAAAGTTATTCTTTTAAATTAGGAGCAATTTGAAGCTCATTTCAAAACTAAGCATCAGAAAAAAAAACTGTTGATATTCTGTATTGACAAATATAGGAACAGATATTCTTAAAAAAGTTTAATGACAGCGCCCACGTCCTTCGTATAAGAAGGTAAACATTATACATCGTAACCATCGATATATATGTATTAATCGTAACTTATATCCTCACTCTCGGCCCGACATAAAAAACAATTAAACATTATTGTCTTTTTTTCTCTGAACACATATTAGATCTGTGTATTTAAAACCATTTAATGACTATTACATAAACGAATCTTAGGTTAGTTCCAATGAAAACACTTTTGACTGCAAGGGTCGTTAAAATCTTAGTTTATGTTATTGATCAAGTATGTCAGTAATGAAACTGAATTTGGCAGAGGCGATGCCAAGCAACATCCAAAGATCTCTGGCTCCACAAAACAAAACAAAAAAATATAAAAGTCATCAACTTGTTTCTTTTGTGCACTTCAATTTACAAAGCGCAATTAGACATGGTAACATATGAGTAAAGGAATGAAAATAGACGCTCTATTGTATCTCTGCATTGGTTTTGGCCCGTGTAAAATTGGTCAATGTTGACACTTCTCCAAGGAATTATAACCATCGAAATCTAGAGCAGAATTCATCAGCTTGTAAATTGGTGATAAATGATTGTGAAGTATATTTTTTATACTATCTGAACCGCAAAGGAAAAGGAAGAGATTATACACAAAAAAGGCTCGCTTTCTTACGAAATGTACACGCTTGTGCTAATTTAACGTACCTAGTTAAAAGGTCAGCTTAAAGTCCGATATACCCTAATGGTTGAGGTTTTTCTTATTCCGGGCCGTCGCAAGATCAGACATACTATAGAGAGAGAGACTCCTTGAGACGCCTGCCAGCCACGCGGGCCGAAGCACCATCAGATATACTACGCGTGAAAGACTTGTAAATCCACTTGTATCATTTCACGAGCCGCCGCACGATCAGTCAAACTATATCTGAGATTCCTGTCAATCAATCTCTATGTCTCACCTAAAAGATACGCGGGCCGACGCACCATCGGACATAATATAGCCGAGAAACTTGTGACGCCTTCCCCACGGGCTGACGCACTACCAGGCAGACTATAGCTGAGATACTTGTGTCGCCTGCCCCAAGGGCCGCCGCACCATAAGACAGACTATAACCAAGAGACTTGTCAATCTCGATATGTCGCCTGCCAGGAAAGTGTCGTCGTGAAGGTTGCGTTCTCGAGGACGACGCTTCGCTCTAATTCCGCCGCCGCGACGCCGAGCGTCGTGACTCACCTGTCTCACCTGTGACGTCAGATAGCTAATTGCCGAGACGTCGGGCAGAGAAGAAACTTGGCGGGTGAACATTCAAAATGTCGCGGAAAAACATATTTATATGACTTGTGCACTTTTCCGTGATTTTATTGCAAATTAGCAAAAAGTGCGGAGGAAATTATGTAAAAATAGTTTGCCTTCTAAACTATCCACCCACGTTTGCAGCCCACAAAATGTATTTTTGTAATTTTACGCAAATTATTCTCATTGCCCCATAGACACAGCAGGTGATGATAAACAGAACCTCCTTAAATGTGTTTAACAAACAATTTGTTGTAAATAAATAAAATAACGAGATAATGTAATATCTGAATACATTAAAGATAGATTAAAATTAAAGAAATATTAATAATTAGGATTAGAAATAAACAATAAAATATAATATTACAAAAAAGTAGAGATAAAATACAATAAATTAAATTAAATAATTGTTATAGCTCATTCATCCCCCCCCCCCCCCACCCCAAACTCCCAAACAAATCTTACACAGTGACACATCCGTTCTACTTCGTGAAGGCAAATCACTTTTTTCTAAGAATTAGATTTAGATTTCTTTTATTTATATTCGGAAGGCAATCAGAACAGCGAATAATCAACAATTAACCTATTTGGAAACAAAATGAGTGTATTTCTTTAGCCAATATTTGGCCACTGGTGAAGTAAATCGTTGTTCTCTGAATCATTACCACAGAATTATAACAAGCAGAGTTTCAAATAAAAATAAAATTATATGTTTCGTAGGAGAACCAGACGAGAAAGGAATAGAACCCCAAAAATGCTCCATTTCTTGAAATATTCACAACTTTTCACCTTTCAAGCTAGCGTCCCTCTAATTCTTTTGTTGAAAATACTTTACCATAGGAGAGAAGGGAAGCTTAATACCAGTTTAGATTTGTTGCTAATGTATGCGTCTTACAACCTATTAATTTGTAGCTAATTGAGTTAAGCATTAGTGCATGCTTGTTTCTGTTTGTTTCAATAACAATACATTTTTCTCAAATATTGTTATGGTGCTGCAAGCGCGAGCGATTTTGCCTCTCGTTGCAGGCACTTTCTTGGATACGATTGGAGACAAAATGGGTTGACGAAATTATTTAAAATTTTAATCATGATTAGATAAAAGACAAACTTAGGGTTATCACTAGGTACATTTTTAATTTTTTGCTTCGTTAATTAGTTATAATTAGTTGATTTTTGGTGAAAGATTGTACATTTTCTTGTCGCAATGGGGGACGAATGAAATTTAACTTAAAAAATGTGCCAAGAAATAACACTATAAGTCTGTCTTTTATCTGATCGTGATTAAAAATTAAGATCAATTTGTTGACGGGTTTGGTCTCCAATCGTATCGGAAAATTCTAAGTTTTGTGCGGTTTTGTTGAATAACTAAAGCAAAAATAAAAAAGTGCTACTAATATACAATCAGACTGATCATGTGAACATCCTGTCAAAGTTACATCCACTTATAAAACAATTTTTTCTCTCACAATTTTCTAAAACGCCTGAGCGCTTGTATCACCTTAAATGTAATAAATATCCTATTTTGTTTGGATTCTCACATAATAAATCTGTATTTCCCGACTGTTTTCGCTGCAATATTCGCAGCATCCTCGCCTGGGGGGATCAAGATGGACCCGTTCCATGAAACTGAGAGTGTTCCGCGCGCAGTTGAGAGCAATAACTCAGCTCAGCCTCCCTGGTCCACCGTCATGTCTCTGGCAAGCGCCGTGCTCTAGGTACCACATCTCTTAGCAAGCAAAGAGAAGGATCACAGCTGCTCGAATGAGACATGCTCACGAGTCTGATGAGAAGAGGAAGTGTAAATTATTAAAACTTCGTCGGGAATACGGATTATGTAAACATTCAAAAAACTGAGGTGATCTTGGAACAAACTGATTTATGTAAAATTTAGTTCATACAAATAAATATATTTAGTACTATAAAGTAAGTCTTAAAAAAAATATAATTAAAATAAATTAAAACTTAGCACAAGTTTTCTAATTTTGTATATTTTTTTATGAACAAAAATATATTTTTATTTAAGCAAAACCTGTTTCCAATATATTTTGGGTCAGGTTGTAGACAATACATTATCAAACCAATTAATCTAGGGCCATTACATTTCTTAACCGGATAATTAAAATAAATTAAAACTTAGCACACAATATTCTAATTTTGTATATTTTTTATGAACAATGATTTTAAAGCTATTTTTCTTGATCACAGTCCATGATCAAACAATCGAAGTTGATACAACATTGACATTGCTCAACTGCAACAGCAAACTTTAAATTCAACAATAATTCAGACATTGTTATCTATTGTTGTTAATCCAAATGTTCTGTAAATAATTTGGTATAATTTAGCTATAATTTAGATACCTAATCTATTGATATATCTGAAGTTGGAATTTCGGAACCTAAGTGAACAAATTCTTTGATAGCCGATTTTTAAGAATAAGAATTCTGTTTAAAATATAAGTACCACCTGATGTCATGTTTATTTGTGCATCCCGAAAACATCTTCCTCGATCCTTCATATTTAAAAGAGTAGTTCATAAACACCTCATAAATTAGCATATTTCGAAACTATGAGTTTAATTGACACCAGCTTACTATGCCATAATTTAACATTAATTAAATTAATTGAATTACATTTCGTCCAAATCAAACGCTACACGAATAAAACCGAAGCCTGTATAATTGCAAGTTATGCGAGTATCTCGAACCAAGATCATTTGGGGTCGTCAATCCTTGAATCTATCTTGAACGGTGGAAAATGACGCTCGAAACACTTGATTTGTTTTGACAACTCGTAGAATCACTTAGTACACCCGAAAGTGTCCGAAAAAGACCGAAGACGACCGAATCAATCCAGACGAATAAATCGAGTTCTTAATGTGTATTATAAAAGTGTGCGGGCCGCGACTTGTGTCAATGGATAAATCTTTGTTGCCGTTTGGCTCAATAGTAGTCTCAGGGGTGGACAAGGTGGACAAATAACACTCAAATCCAAAGGAAGGTGTTTTAAAATGTTACGACGAGGGGTGGACAATATTATCTATATAAAAAGCACAATTTCTTCAAGTATTTTGCGTTCAATCAGTTTAAGCGGTCAAATGGCAATTTATAATGTGGCAGAACCATTCATGTTATATAGGATTTCGAAGTGGACGACTGATGACAAAATGTGCGTAAAGAAATGGATCCTATTTCGTTTCCTCGTTTCGTATTCGTTTCCTTTCTGTTGAGGTAGAACAATAATTATTTTACGTGCGTTAGAATTTCAGCAAAATTGGAAATAATACATCATTTGACAAGTTATTGATTCAATATTTAACCTAAGATTAACTTTCTTCAAAATGACTATAAACAACGACGATGTATAGCACTTTAAAAGTGAAGTAAGCACTAAAAATATCATCAATACTGTCGATGCAGTAGTTTAAGGTGCATAGCCCATTGGTCACCCCTGATCAAATTGAACGAAACTGGCGAAGTGTCAAATAAAATCTCCAACTCTCCGAAATGCATTTTTCTTCTAATGAAGTAATTGAACAGCTGGTGCATTAATATCCTGCAAGTCATGCCCGCGGAATGGCGAGCAAACACGAGCATAAATCAGGGGGAGGGGGGCGCCTAGGGGGTGAGGGGGGTCATTCTGATGATGTTTCATTCCGTCAGATGTCGCAGACGTGGGATAAACGTCGCGTAGAATGTAAGTGAAAATATCCCGCCGATGACACCAAATGAACTTTTTTTATTATTTTGTATAAATCAATCCGATGTGTGGTGGAGTTTGCCAGTTTCCATAATTCAATGTAAATGTGGATGATTTAATCGTCTCAAAGTATTTTGTAATTTTTTTACTTCTCAAAATATGTGTCAACAAAAATGTCGGAGATACGTCTCTAATAATAACTAAACGTGAATGTATGCAAGACAACAACCGCTATTTTCCTATTAATCGTCTACGTCACTTTTACCTCAACCTCGCGTATCTATAAGTATATTCAAATTACATGATCCTACTTCAGCCACCATTTGTAGATAAAGTACAGAATATTGTACACCCAACAAATCATAAAACGGTATTTGAACGAAACGGATTGGCTGCCGTATAGGTTCCTTGACAATCAATCCTTGTTATTATCAATGAAATCAGAGCTTACATACAATACACTTTTTTCAGCCAATCCATTTCTTTCAAATACCGTTTTATAATTTGTTGAGTGTACATTCATAATAAATACTTTTTTTATTTTTTTTTGTCTGGGGCTTAACGTCGCACTGTTCTGCATCGAGGCTAATGGCGACGGATGAATGATAATGAGGATGATTGGGAGATGATGGTGAAGAGTAAGTGAGGATGGAAGGTGGGAAGAAGGCGGTCGTGGCTATTAGTAGGGTACCTTCCCAGCATTTGCCTGTCGACTGAGGGAATACTACGAAAAAACCCCAGTCAGGAAGGACGGCAGCGGGAATCGAACCCGGGCCTCCGGAATACAAGTTCAGAGCGTTAACCAGAGCGTGTTGCATGTAGTTTGTACTGTTTATTGTTTTTTTAAAAGAAGTTCAAAGATAGTGAAGACAGAGCTAATTACCGCTACAAAAATTCTTTAAAAGTCCTACGAAATTTATTAGTTGCTAAATCAACTAAATACTCTTCGTCGACCTTATGCAGTGCTTAAAAAAGCAATGTTTCAAATCAAAGTCACTATTTCTACATAAAAGTTAACGTAAGTTTTTAAACTTCTTGATTAATAAGCTTAAACACGAAAAACAAACCCTGTCAAAATATTAAAAACATTAAACAAATATGTACTTCTCATCGGTTCTCTCGAAACTGTAGGCAAAAGGAAGCAAGTGACGTTTTGTAGCTATTTAAAGAAACCACTGGGGAAAACAACAACTCTCGATGCACTGGCATTTCACGCCGGCAATTCCTCCAGCATGAGTTAGCTCTGCGTCGCGCAATGTGTCTCTCCTCACTCCAGCGTCTGGAATTCCCTGGAGCTGGGGGGATGTTTCCAGGACACTGCACTCCTTCAGGATGCGACGAGAGAGACAAGAGAGAGGCATGAATGAATCGGATGAGAGACCAGAGCGGAGGAGAGGAGTGGAGTCAAATGACACGTTTATACTCGAGCTCGGAGATGAAAGCAGAATATAATGTCATCAGGGTGAGAATAGGATCCACACAAAAAGGCTCCATTACTTAGGAAAATATGCGTTTTAAGACTTGAAAGTTGACAGAAGTCCACTTTCAAGTCAGATAAATCTGATGGATGAGTTTTGTATAACTTAAAAGCTTCAAAAACGTCTACACTTCTCAAGAGCGAGGTCTTTTATGTGGATTCCAATATCTCGAGATATTCAAAACAATATATTGTTCTTATTCCCCTGTTAATTTAAGGTAAAAATGGTGCACCAAATCTATTGGCCAAAAATATACAGAATCATACAAATTACGATATTATTTTAAAATAGCCAGAAAAACTCATTAGAAATGTTAATATTACAATATACAATTTGTTGGAAATAATTTCAGAGGATTTTTTTGCATCGTAATATTATGTAATTTTACGATACTGTATCATTTTTGGTCAATAGATTGAGAGTATAATTTTTACCCCGTTTATGATAGGAAACAGTTTTGATTTGTGCCGCCACTTTTCCCAATTAAAAAATTACGTTTGATATTAAAACAAGCTCAATTATACAAGTCCAATTTCTAAACTAAGAAAACACATTCAATCAACGATCGCCACTTGGCCAAAAGCCTCTGACGCAACACGGACACACTAATTAACATTAATATCTACCCAAGCTTACATTAGCGCCGGGGGCATTCTTCAGTAGCCGGCGCCAAAATCGTGCGAAACATCAGTTCTGTTTTGAAACGGCGACATTGTTGCCCTCGTTCAAATGTCAAGGTCAGCACGGTGGGTGGACACTTGGCGGCGATCTACACCGAGCTGTGAGGTAGGTCGATGTGGATGTATATCGAGGCAGGAAGTACGCGTTGTCACGTTTGATCACGTGGTGCGATGTTAGGTAATGCGGCATACCGTCTTGGATGTGTCGTTTTCAATGGTTCTATTAAGAGTCCTGGACCGCTATTCGAGAAAATAAGGAACACAACTGACCTCTGGTGGATTTTGTGGTACTAGGTAAATGGCGCATTTGGCGCATTCAAGGGCGCATTTGCATAAATATAAATACAAATATTTGATATACAGTACGTTCTACAAGGAATTTGCAGCAGCGAAAAATCTATTTTCCATTTAGAATTCATATTTTCCACACTAATTTGGGCTAGTTTTCTGACACTACCTCTTCCTCACCTCATAACAATAGAGAACCAAAGAAAATTCACATTTCTGAGGTGTATACAGCATTTTATTGGCGTTTGTATTTTGGCATTTGCCCTCAGGCGCTGAAAGGTCCTTGTAGAACGTACTGTAGTTGTTTGTTATGGCCAAAAAAGTAAATTTATAACTAAATATCAATTTCATTTGTTTTTTGTTTTTTCACTGCTTTATGGAAACACGAAATGTAAAAACAAACAAAATAATATGTGGACCTAATAGTAGCCATCTTACCAGAAGTGGCTCCATCACGTATCACTTATTTGTGGGAATGGAAACTGACGGATTGTGTCAGATTTCCGCAAAATATCCAAGTCTCCCCAAGGCTCATTATTTACTCCACTGTTATGCAACTTTTGGAGGTAGTTTTGATACTCATTTTCTCGTAATACTATTGAGAAAATTTAAAGATATTTAAAGAAAAAAGTTTAATTTTTCACATATTTCATGAAAAAATATGTACAATAAACTTTTTTTGTTTCAAGTATTTCTTAAAATTTTATTTAAGAAAAAATTTATATTTTTAAGAAAAAAAATGTTTATTTTTCACATATTTTATGAAAAAATTTGAAAAAATACACTTTTTTTGTTTCAAGCAATTTTATTAAAATATTTCAATAGTATAACGAGAAAATGGGCATCAAAACTACCTCCCAAAGTTGCATAACAGTGGAGTATATAATGAGCCTTGGGGAGACTTGGGTATTTTAAGAAAATTTGACACAATCCGTCAGTTTCCACAGCGGTCCCCAGGACTCTTAAGTATATATTAAATATTTTATGTGTAAAGATGGGCTGGGAAACTAGAAGATAACTGAGTCCAAGTTACTTTTAAATATATATTTTTTTAGCCTTTCTAAATTTCGGACAGAAAATATACAGAGTTGTAAAAACAGAAAATCGTTATCAACCAATAACTAAGATTTGTCAGACGCGATCCTTTTTGTTCAATGCCAATATCTCTATTTTTACCAATCATCTCACTAATGCATTATCATAACAGTAAACCCATACTACCACAAGTAGTTGTATTTATAATTAAATTTTTTTGACATATACTTTTGACAATTTAAAAACTGGTAAAACGTATAACAACTTATGAAAATTCCGCTCTAGAACTCTCTGGTAAATTTTTAAACATGGATTAATAGCTAGCGAATTTACACAGCCACTCAAAATAGAGATAAGAAAAGCCAGAACCATACATCACAAGCCGAGTCTTGTTTATTGTAGTAAAATTTAACAACGTTTACTCACTTTCGAATGCACATTGGTTCTTGCGATCAGAATGTTATGTCCATGCATCGGTCTAAGCGGCGTGTAATGAAAGTGTTGGCTATTTTCATCCATTTCCACGCCAGAGTCGATGTATAAATTGGTGCAAGGAATGGACAACAGGTGATAGAGAAGTATATTATAAATATCCGTCCGTGAAGACCAAGAAGACACTTGGTCGGTTTAAAATCATATTGGGCTGAGAACCAATCAAAATGCCACTAGCGAAAAACAGTTGAAGTTATTATTTTGCCTATGGTGACGTATGAATGATCATGATATTGATGATGATGATGATGATGATGATGATAGGAAGATAATGACTTAAGGAACGTTGGGGGGAAGACAGTCGTGGCATATAAACAAGGAATCTTTAGATACCTTTATAATACCTCTATAATACCTTTATAATACCAATAATATCTAATAATACCTTCATAATACCTTTATAGATACCTTTAGAATGAGGGAAGCACGAATAACTTGTCAGGGATGGGCAACTGCAGGAATCGAACCCGAAACTAAAGCTCAAGTCCAGAGCAACTTGACATTTTAGTATGTACACCTGAATTGATGATTTTATGATTTTATTGATTTTTTTATTGTCGTCATTATTATTTTTTTCGTGTTTTTTTACTTGATTTTTACTTGATTTTTTAAATTTTTCGTAAGTTTGATGTGATTTTTTAGATTTTTTTCTATTTTTTTGATTTTATAATTTTAATTTTTATCTACATATTTGATTTTTTAATGATTTTGATGCGATCTTTTTGAGTTGTCTACCCTCGGCCTTTACTATTGTTTAAAAAAACTACCACAATATTGCAAAGAAGATACAATTATGTAAGACAAGCACGAGAAATAAAATCAGCACAGACATGACTAACCTAACCTCAATGTTTCGCATTCTCCACCTACTCCGCTCAATTACTTACTTCACAAACAAAATCAAGTGTTCAACAAGCAATTGTACTACTTTTGTGTACATAACTTTCAAACGGATTGACATTATTCTTCTGACAGGCGAATTCCAACCTCGCATCGAAAGCATTCTCTATTAACTATTTTCATCTTCTTTCTGTGTGTAAACTCAAACAGGTGAAGCGGCTGTGTTGATCGCGATAGATTCAGCTTCAAAGCAAGGATGGAAAATAGAGCAGAGCGTAGACAAACGCGACGCCCACTGTGCCAGCATCACAGAGGAGCAGAATGGATTCGATCAGGGTTTCACGAGAAGAAAGATTGAATAATTGAAATTGTTTGGGTACCTACCAAGTTTATTTTGTCAGGCGGCAATCAGAACACTCCTTGTGATAATAACTTGAACTACAATATTTGAAATATTCAAATATTTTGGAATGTTTGCAAAACTTCGCGCCAATATACGAATTTCACAGCCTTCTTTAGTTGTAACGTGCCAAGAAGATTAGAACGGAATGTTCGATTTGAATCAAATTTGAAATATTTTGGAACGTTCCTTGTGAGAAAGTTGAAGTATGTACAATATTTGAATATTCAAATCTTTTGTAATGTGTGTAAATTCGCGCCAATATACGAATTTCACAGCCACATTTAGTTGTCGTAACGTGCCAAGAAGATACAAACTTTGGAAGGATCGATTTGAATCAAATTTAAAATATTTTACGACTTTTTTAAATCGCTACATTACCGCGTGAATCGTGATCAAATGAAAGTAAGGAAGTTAGTTATGTGTATACCGCATTCATTTAGGTACTTGGCTTTTATTTTGTATAAAATAAGTGTGAAAATAGGGATAATAAAATCAATGCTACTCACTAAAATAGCACGTTCCGCTTTTTCACGCTTTACAAAGAAGAAAAAAAATGTAAAAACGTGGCATGCTGATTATAAGCTTTCTACAGACGTTATACAAAAGCTAAAAATAAGTTTTACGTAATTGTTACCATAGGTAGCCTCCAGGAAAAAAAACTTCTCGCCGATGGTTTATTTTCACTGGCAACATCTGGAAATATTGAATATATCTGTGAAGAATGTAACCACGGTATGCGGTCAGTACAATTGTGTGCTGTTTAAGTGTGTGGAGACTTCAAAGAAACGGTTTCACGAGATTATTAAACACAATTGAAGGTATTTACCGAGCTTCTATCGTCAGAATGTGCCATAATCGATCCGTGACTAAATTATACTGTCATTACAAAAGATTTTGTATGACAGTACAAACACTAGAGACAGTACTTACTGTTTTGTACTGACAGTATAGGCTGTTCAAATGTGCAAAATACAGATGCAAAATGATCAGTTACACATGTAATAAATGATAGGTTGTGGACGAAAGTTTCATTATATCTATGGTTTTGGTTAGATATTTCAAAGACAACAGAACTAAAATATGTCAACTACTCGCAAACGACAGAAGTATCATCCTATCTTTGATATTCCTAATCGTCTTACTAAACTAATATTTACAATATTCATTTTTATCATCATAGAATAAACTGAAATTTTTGGAAAATATCTACAATTCGAAAATTTATAAATTTACTCCTACATCTGCCACCATTTGTAGTGGGATAAAATATATGTTATCGGAAAAAATATTTTCAGTGATTGGTATTATAAATTCTAACGCAAGGTTACTATTCCACGAGTGAAGGGGAATAGAATCTACATAAATGGGTTCCATCATTGAGTGTTTCCGTTGTACCGACTTATTTGTAAAAGTCACTCTAATGTCCGGTGTAACCTGTCATCTGTCAAACATGCGGCTTTTGGTGAATAAACATCTAGTTTCCGCACGAAAATGAATGAATATGTGCTGTAATGAAGACTGTAGCCACTGACGCAGTTAATTAACAATTTCTGTCATTTCGCGATTGATTTTGTTTCCTGAAATCTTTAACAGCTTTTAAAACTTTTAAGTCGTCAATAAAGTACATAATTTTATGTATAGTCAAGGAAATTAGATGGTTACACTCTATCTCTCTCTGCTCCATATAAAAACATGTTTATGTTATGGGTCAGAGAGAGGCAAAGTATGAACCATCTATAGTTTCCCTGACTGTACATCTCCCATTCTCCTCCTCTTGTGGCAAATAACTTAATTCTCACCATTCCTTGATATATATCGTCAATCCCAATGCACCCTCACAATCATTCAAACACGCCATTAAACCCGTTACTCCCAGTGCACCGTTAAATCAGAAAAGTACTGGAAAAATATACATGAAGTGCAGGATACGTAACGATAATAGAACAGTGATTTTATTGCGTGCCACTTTTATACATGATTTGCTGGCAAAACCAAACACTTGTTATTGCATTTTGAAGACGGAATTTACGAATGGAAATAACAACCTAGAAACAAAAGGGTAATTTTGATGGGACAATATTTCTTCTGTCGTACTCGTATGTGGGTATCGAGAAGAGGCCAAAAGTATTTTAATGTATTTTGGTTTCGTTTGGAAGATCTGAACAATAATTTATAATTTATTGCACTTACATACGTCTGAAGTTTGAAGGGAGAACGTTTCAATGATTCTTGAGGTGAGTTAAAAAATTACGACGTCCAATCTTATTTTGAAATAATGACATCAGTCATTTTGAAAGATACTAAGACATTTGGATTTGGAGATTTCAGTCAATTTTCAATTGATAGCTTGACTACACGATTGCAAAAGTGGGCAACGGAAACTCGGGAAAATGGACTACTGACCTTCTGCGTCCAATGTACACAAATCGTATTCGTAATATATTAGAACGTAACCGTACTAAACACATTTCCTGAACCAATTAACGTTTTATCGTTAAAATGCCTTTTAAAAGTACTAATTGAAATATTTGTGAGTGATATTTGCTATTGTCCTCACGAATGCAATATCTTATGTTGACTGAAGTCTAATTTACAGAAATTGAATTTAGCTTTGTAAATTTTTTATTGTTGGACTTGGACATACTGTGATAATAAACGGTCACTTTCGCATTGTCGAATACTGCAATTAAATTTGAAAAGTATCCTTTCTTTACACTTGGAAATAACACCGATTCACAGCCCAATAAATTACCATCGACGTTTTCAGCTTGAAAATGAAAACCAGCGCTTCACGGATCCAGAACTGCAGATTTACATCGTCGACGTGTACTAAAATCCTAAAATAATTGCTCTCGTTCCTCAGACCGACAGTAAACCAGCCTTCAAGTACATCTAAAGTTGGAAAAATCAAGAAACATTTGGTCCGGAGTTTAAAGCAAGAGGATGCAGTCCAAGGCGTCAATTAAACTCGAGTTTACAGTTGGTTAACTAGGTTGAAACTGCAGTTAAATCAACCCTATGGAGGAAGTTAACCATGCTTTTACTTTAACGGCGAGTTTTATACCTGGACATGATTTCAATTATAGAGGTGTTTAACGGCGCACTCTTCCGCAACTAGGTTAATGACGAGGGACGAATGATTATGATAGGAAGATTATTTATGAGAATATTGCGGGTGGAGCAGCAAAAGCCAGCCAACTGACGGAAACTGGGTTCTGAGATACTGAACGCTGGGAAGTATGTGAACGCTAACTAAAGTTCATTCACGATTAGAATAGCAAGTCGATCACGTCGTTCATTGGTCGGTCACATGAACACTGCCCTGTCAATGGCAAGACTTTCTTCTTTGGATTATTGAAATTGTATAAAGTATGTGAAATACACACTTTTTAATAGTAGAAAATATTAGAAAACTTCAATAAAATTATTTATCTTTGTCTACAGTCGTCTTGTTCATATTCTTTGATAATTGATATTTACATGTGTAGGTTACAAATGCTCGCTTGACTACAGTAGTACACGGGCTTGCTATTCTAAACGTGAACGAACTATACAAGGGAACTGCTCTGACAAGTAGATGAAATATTAAATCTATAAGTGTACTTTAGCAATATATACACATTGCACGTTGAGCGTGCATAAAACAGCTAACTACCATTAACCGATTATTGCACGCCGCCCCTCAATTGGTAAGGATTGACGAAGCTTTCCAGGGGCCCTATTCTAGAACTGTTTCCCAATTCCATTCTGATGGAATCCGGTCAAGGCCATAAGGATAAATTGATGATAAATTGATGGCCATAGGATTGTATGATTTCGAATTCCATCAGAATTGGGAATTTAAAAGTCCTAGAATAGGGCCTCAGCTCTCGACTGCAGGCAACTATGGAAACGAATGAAACAGAATTTGAGATTACTCATCGTCCGACAATGATTGAGGTAAACATTTTAGCCATAATCGACAGACTTAACTTCCATTTTGATTTCGCAACTGGGCCAGTTTCTTGTTATTTTATGCAGACAGATCGGTGATTTGGCAATCTAGTAACGCTTTCATTATCCTCCCATCTGTATTTCCACGACACTGGCTGCGTGGGACTAACGCTCACGGCATTACAAACGACATCTAAATCAACACAAGGAGCATCATCACCCACAAGCAATTATCTCGACCATCTAGACACGGGCATTGAGCAAGGTCGGAAAATAACCTATTTATTTAAACAACACGGAAATAGCCGAGCCACCGTGACAGAACTGTATTGTGGGTCAGCCAAATCGTCGGCCACTTCGTGAGGGAGTTATTGTGGCCATTTAAACAATTGCACGCAGCTTATGAGACAAGAAGATGGTAAATTAAATCAATTTAGTGGTGTGTTAAGCGTAGCACTGTTCTGCAGTTTGGCTAATGACGACGGGTTAATAATTGTGATGATAGGATGAAGAATATGGATGGATGAAAGTGGAAGCCACCCCTCCCAGAATTTGCCTAGCGCATGAGGGCATCGATCTACGAGAAGAACTGGAGGTCTATTCTAGAACGATTTTCCAATTCCATTCTGATGGAATTCAGTCACGGCCATAAGGATTAACATTGGATGGAATTGAATTCTAGTGGAATTGGAAATTTAAAAGTTCTAGAATAGGGCTCCAGGTCAGAATAGGAGCAAGAATCGAATCCGGGACCTCCAGAGATTACGACAGTTGTGATCAGGATATGTACACTGAAACCAATTAAAAACGGTACTTTGCACAAAACGGATTGGCTGCTGGTCAGGTTCCTTGACAATCAATCCTTGTTATTATCAATAAAATAAGAGCTCACCTACTAGATTTAGGACCAACTTTGGATTAGCTAACTATCGATAGTTAGTGAGCAGTTAACCAATGAATCCAGTTGGCGCGAATTCCACAGCCAATGGGATTCACTAATTTTCACTAACTATCGATAGTTAACTTAATCCAATGTTGGTCCTACACGGCCTTAGATAATGCATTAGGGATACTTCATGGGATGCTGCCATCCAACCTTTATCAGACAATCCTTTTCTTTCGAGGAACCGTTTATTATTTGTTCGAGTGTACCAATGTTTGTCTAGACACAAAACCCAAATCGAGGTAAACAATGATCAGGAATGTCACGAACTGGGATAGAACTCGGATCCATTAGCGTATTATAGTTAAAGGACTGAGACTTTACAGCACTAAAGTTCAAATAAGTGGGACTTCATGAGATTTAATATAGTTTTGAGGGTTTTTAAAGGCAAAAGTTCCTAAAACGTTTAAATGAACTTGAAGACAATACATCTTATATAATCGGAACTATTTGTATAGTGCAAGTTTAATACAAATGTAGTACCTAGGTACTTAGGGCCCAACCATTAGTTTAGGCTTCAGTTATAGTAAAGTTTCGCATTTAACCTCCACTCAAGGAAATTTTGGGGAATTACCTTCAGGTTAAATTAACCTCAAGTTCCATTAACTGCAGCTTATTTATTATGATGTATTTTTCACGACACCAGCATTATGCCCCAAAATTCATAATTTCTTTTATTTCTTAAACTTGGATTCGTCAAGGGTATTGATTACTGAATAAATCCACAAAAACATCTAACAAAAGCCAAGACGCTTGTAAAAAAAACCTAGTCCTAAGCTCCGGAAACGTATTCGCCGTTATGCAATACGTACCAGACTATAGTGTGTTTCAATGTACCAGCAATGCCGAACGCCGCGTGTTTCACAATGGCGGTGCATGTGTATATGCGTCTCATAACACAGCGCCAAATGTCGCGCGCACTGTCAAGTGAAGGCTAAATACCTTGGCCGAGCTGTGGCGATGCTCGTACACTTTACACCCTCCATTCTCCACGCGTGGACGGCTAGAGGGAAGCGCTCTGTGTAAGCGAGACTGCGTATTGCATGCGAATTCATATGCGTTCGGCTCTACAGACCTTGGGAAAAGCAATGCGTCAAAAAACAGTGATAAAAAAAATCATAATTTTTTTTCGCGAAATTTAAAAAAAAAATCAAAATACGCATTTAAAATGTTCATTAAATGTCAATAAATTTTGAAGTTAACTAGAGATTAGTCGGAAAATGTACAAAAGCACCTAAAATGTTGGCCCCGATGACCATGCAAAATTTGAATTAGGTCGGCAACGGTTCCTGTTTAAATTTTCAAAAAATCACAGAACCCTGTTCAAAAACTACAAAATTTCAGATAGATTGGTTAAGGGGTATGAAAAAAATTTAAAAATCGAGTAAGTGCCATGAGTTAATACCGTGGTAAAGCTTGCTTTATGATTTGTGTGCTCTGTCCATAATCAAAAATGATCATGATGGATCATAATCCATAAATTACATGCTCCAGATTCTTAGAAATCGCATATATTTGTTTATTATCATTTCATCAATTTCATACTTTCTTCAATCAGTCTCAAAGTCTTGTACTCTGCATCTGAAGGAGCCACCTACACCGCAAGCCGCTGCCAAGGAAGTTGCACCGGTTGCACTTGATGCACTGGCCTGCACTGTCGCCGGAGATTTAGATGCAGCACTAATTAACAGCCTCCCAGAGGCGATGAATTAAACGTTCAAGAGAAGAGGAATTGTTCTCGACACGCACAGCTTCGCGCTCTCTTCAAGACTTTCCGAATCATTTACACGAATAATAACTGTAACTCGTTGGTAGAAGGACGTAAGTCCATTTTTATCGATTTTGCGTTGTGAAATGATGTAATCAAGCTCTCAATTGCCACTTAACTGATGTCAACAAATACAGTTATATTGAAATTCACAATTACAATTAAAGATTGGATGACTGGTTTATGAGCTCACATGAGCTTTGGGCATTCTACCTCGCCAGGTATAGAAGATGTGTGAGCATAGGTACGCTACAAATATATTTATAAAGCTGAATTTAACGTTTTTTGTAAACACATATTTATGATTCAAGAAATATGTACAATTCTACAAATATTTTCAAAACTAATGTATTTTCCATCATCGTTGAGGTACCGTGGTAAAATGTTCTGTAGGTACGGAAATTTTTCTCAGATAAAATGTTCACATAATCTGTCACACAGTAATTTCGCAGCCAGGCTTTTATTTGGCTTCTACCTTCTTAATTTACGTTGTAATTTGCAATTTCTCCAATTTTCGGAATAGGGTAAGGTGCCAGTTTGGAATCTGTACTCAATTACGGATCACGCTTATGGAAGCTTCCATTATACGAGTGATCCACAACTGTGTCAAGAACCTAAACGGACAATTTACCCTATTTCGTGTGCTCAAAAGAAAAATATCGGAATTCAGCCGTCAATCAGAATTTAAACGAGTGGTCCACAACACAGTACTGGTACATGATTGGACACTTTACCCTGATGTTCTGAAAAGTGGTCGGATTGAAATGGCGTCGTCAAACGGACGTAATTCCGCTGTCTTAATGACGCCCCCCGTGTTGATTCGCCACGGTCGAGGGCGTCGTCTCGGGCGCCGCGACGCTGTCCCGTGTCCGAGCGCGACGCCGGCGCCGCACAGTGAGCGCGTCAATTAGACGACGGCGTCGGTGGAGGGTGACAACTGCAACGCGGTTACAATACACTCTCTTCATGAGCAATAACAGCATTCATGGTTCAAGACATGAAGGATTGTGTTATTAAATATTAATTCCTTTGCATCATCTCTTCCATAGCTTCATTTTGGTGGCTCGTGTTTGTATTATGAACTAAAATGTCAATGTCAACAGTTTCATTAATTTCAATATTCCTCATCAGGACTTATTGTTTTTGTATAGTTTTTATGTGAATGATTGTAATAGTAAATATTGTCATGAGATCCGGATGAATCGAAATGGTTGACATTTGAATTTGAATTAAAAATAATATTGATTCCATTAATTATATTTGTTATATATACCTATATAATTAATGGAATCAATTTTATTTTTCTTTCTGTGACGGTGGGACAAAGAGATTTAAAAGTGTAATTTTTGTCATGTCAACAACGAATATCGTTTCTAAATTTTATATTAGTACCTACCAAAATATTAAATACTTCTATAAACATGATGTAATATGCTACTGTGGCAAGTACTGTGAATATAATACAAATTGGTATAATTCTTTTCAGGTATTCCTTCTAAATATTGAAAGACATGGTCAATCTCTCGTCATATAACCACAATATTTCATGTTGACAATTTTGCCACGGTTCGTTCAAACAGAAAATTAATTACTCCGATGTATTACTTGGCATAATAATATTCAAACGTCCAAAACGTAATTAATAATTTTTAAAAATACACGGTCACTTGACTTTCAGTCTAGACAATCAAACAATCCAACTATTAACAAAAGTTATAAACGGTTGTCGGAATGGTAAACCCACCAACAAAAAAAAACTCATCTAAAACTGAAATCTCCTCCTGCGGAACGACCCTGAATTTTTTGCATTTTGTTTTTTCGAATTTGGCAATTTGACCGAGATGAGATATGTATATCACTGCGCATCCACGCAATTAAGCTTCGATTGGGCAATCCTCCCCCCCCCCCCCCCCCCTAGCTCAAGACATGGGCGAGCAATTAGTCATAAAACCCACTGGCAGTGCGAGATTATCTGCCAAATTTTCTGGCGCTTAACTTTTTATAAATAACGGACTGGAAATAATCGGGGTAATTCTTTAAAAAATTATTTTCTATTAGATTTTAACTGTTTACTATCAAAACTTTCATATTTACAACATTAATATTAAAACAATCAGTGATTTTTTTTTTTTACTTCCGGAGTTATCACCAAATTCTACAATATACCTATAATACTGTACCTAATTAGGTAAGTAGCCATTTCGGTCATTGACCACAAGTTATATGTCAATTATTGATAATGACTCAAAAAAGTTTGGTTGGATGTTTCTAGAATAAGAATTTACTTTCCGAGTGTGGGCAAAAACCTACATAAATTTTTTTAATTTGTGATCACTATAAATAATGAAATTTCAGTACTTTTGAGGGATAAGAATGTTATTTTTCTACATCACGAGATAATGATCACAATCCATACAAAAAGGGCCCGATTGAGGTAAAGTATGATGGTAATGAAGAAGGTAAGGTTTGAAGGTGGGAAGGAGACGGCCGTATCCTATTAGTAGAACATTCGCAGCATTTGCCTCTCGCCTGAGGGAATTAACCACGAAACAGGCTTAATGAGGAACGACGACCACGAGCTTCGATTTAGAACTAAATTCAAACATTGAACCTTATGTACTACGCCATAAGGTCGAAGTTACAATGCTAAGTCACTAGAAAGTCACCCTTACGGCTGTGCGAGCGAAGCATCTATCACGACATGCAGTGACTCTTCGCATGTCGATTGGTCTGAACCCAACGGCGTCCTGCATAGCTCCTGGCCGGTGAAAACACAAGTGATGAGCGACGAGCGACGCATCTATCACGACATGCAGTGACTCTTTGCATGTCGATTGGTCTGAACCCAACGGCGTCCTGCATAGCTCCTGGCCGGTGAAAACACAAGTGATGAGCGACGAGCGACGCATCTATCACGACATGCAGTGACTCTTCGCATGTCGATTGGTCTGAACCCAACGGCGTCCTGCATAGCTCCTGGCCGGTGAAAACACAAGTGATGAGCGACGAGCGACGCATCTATCACGACATGCAGTGACTCTTCGCATGTCGATTGGTCTGAACCCAACGGCGTCCTGCATAGCTCCTGGCCGGTGAAAACACAAGTGATGAGCGACGAGCGACGCATCTATCACCACATGCAGTGACTCTTCGCATGTCGATTGGTCTGAACCCAACGGCGTCCTGCATAGCTCCTGGCCGGTGAAAACACAAGTGATGAGCGACGAGCGACGCATCTATCACGACATGCAGTGACTCTTCGCATGTCGATTGGTCTGAACCCAACGGCGTCCTGCATAGCTCCTGGCCGGTGAAAACACAAGTGATGAGCGACGAGCGACGCATCTATCACGACATGCAGTGACTCTTCGCATGTCGATTGGTCTGAACCCAACGGCGTCCTGCATAGCTCCTGGCCGGTGAAAACACAAGTGATGAGCGACGAGCGACGCATCTATCACGACATGCAGTGACTCTTCGCATGTCGATTGGTCTGAACCCAACGGCGTCCTGCATAGCTCCTGGCCAGTGAAAACACAAGTGATGAGCGACGAGCGACGCATCTATCACGACATGCAGTGACTCTTCGCATGTCGATTGGTCTGAACCCAACGGCGTCCTGCATAGCTCCTGGCCGGTGAAAACACAAGTGATGAGCGACGAGCGACGCATCTATCACGACATGCAGTGACTCTTCGCATGTCGATTGGTCTGAACCCAACGGCGTCCTGCATAGCTCCTGGCCGGTGAAACACAAGTGATGAGCGACGAGCGACGCTTGGATCTCGGTCGACGTCGGGAATAGACAGACCAGATAACAACCACTAGCTGACGGCCATGTCTACCAACATTATCTGCAAACACACCCCAGCTAATACAAAACAACTTGCGAACTTCTTACATGGTATTCATAGCTTGCAGGAACTTCTTTTGTTTTATATCAGCAATGCAAAATTATTGAATTTTCCACCTGAGGACGGACATTTTGTTGGCACGTTGACGGGTCAGGTTAATAACTTTATTGAGGTAAATCGATGTACTTTTGTAATGTGAGTGATCTCTCTTCGTACTAAAGATATCTCCGGAGCCTATACAATTTCCCAGGTACCCATTTACTATTGAATATCGTCAAAAAAGCAGAGAATCACAGCTATTCTGCGTGCCATCAAGATGGTGGCAGGCAACAACGAGATGACATCACATGCAAGCTATTGTCAAATGGATAAAATAGTAAAACGCAGAATGCAGTTCTAGGAACATAGTCCGTAGAGATCACGACCAGCGAGGTGTTTTGGGGGTCAAGATCCCCAATTTGGCCCCGGCGGAAATTTTTTGGAAAATTAACAATTTTAGTGAAGTTTTTGCGCATTTGGGACCGAGATTTACAATAGATTTTAAAATTTTCTAGTGTAACAAAAATTAATATGTAATTTATTTGCAATTTTAATGAATAAAATCGTAAACCATGGATGAATTTAATGGATTTTAAAAAAGATGACAGCGAAACCCAGTGCGTTTGCTAAAAAGAAGCCAAGGCGCCGCCCTTATAGCGCTTGACTACTTGCTTATCAGCACCATGTCCTTAGATTTGTTCTAAGTTGATTAGTATTTTAGGGTTCTACATCAACAACTAGCGTCATATTGTCCGGTCTTGTAATGGATTGCTTATGGGAGAGTACGGACGAACAAGAAACAATGTACCTTACAAGAACAACAAGAGTGTAGGATAACAAGAATTCATTGTCAAGGAACCTGACCAGCAGGCAATCCATTTCGTTTAAAATACAATTTTTACTTTGGCCAAGTACCTACGAGTACTACATAATGGGACTAAATAATAATGTATTGTCACACTCTTATCGACATATAACTACCACTGTATTCATATTTAATCATTGTAAAATGAAATGTTGGTCATTTTATTGAAGCATTGGATTTTGATAGGAAAATATCGCAAGCGAGACACGACCACATCCTTCCTATCGAGCCCATCCATCCATCACACAAAATAAAACCACGAAAACGTTCGCAACACTCTTTTGTATTAATTGTGTTGTGAAATGTCTTGATTATTTTAATTTGTAAATATCAACACAAATAACAATGACAAGCACACTTATCACCAGCAAAATTTAAAATTTGCATTCATAAAAATCAAATTCAAATATCATTGGATATTTTGGCGGGAAAAAGGCAGGCATCATTTCAAATATCCAAAAAGTTCTTAAATTGTGTGCAAAAACTTATCAATATAATTTTGAATACACACAGCCTCATGCTCAAAACTAGTTGCGTCCGCAAGTCCTTTGCAGACGATAGACTTGCGGGCGCAACTATAGTTTTGAGCATGAGACTGATATACTAGAGCACGGATTGAGTGGTTCAAATACATTTTGGCTAACAATTTCCATATACATTCCAAAATATTCCAAAATTCGTATTTATTTCTCCGTGCACTCAAGGAGGCCGTGAAGTTCAAATATGGGAGCGACCAATTTTCGTATTTCCAAAAGATTCCAAAATTCGCATTTCCCCGCCTTGCACACAACGGGATTATTGTGACAATTCAAGAAGGCTGTGAAAACACATTCCAAAAGATTCCAAAATTCAAATATTTTCCCGGTAGACACACATCTGTCAACTAGGGACATCAAGGAGGCGGTGAAATTCAAATATAAGCGCGAATGAAGTTCTATACCCAAATTATTGAAATAATCCCGTTTTCGAATCGAGTTTTCGATTTTCTTCAATTATAATCATAATAACTATGAATCAATAGGTACGGCATTATGACTGTTTACATTATTCTCAGTGAGAAAAGCTTTTTGATCATACATTTGACAATTTTTACTATATCCGAGTGGGTCTACTTTGTCGTGCTACCAACTTGCCAGACTGATTATCTACTAAAGATGGGATGAAATTAGGTTGGCAAGCCAGTCCTATTCTTCGCTGTCACACATTCTAGTCTCTTTACAGACTCGGGTCTACTGCCAAGTAAAATGACTGCCAAAATGCCAAAGCGATCACCAGTTTGAGAAAGAATAAAAAAGAAAGCTGACTCTCAAAGCGTCAACTTATTTGTGGACGAGAAGAACACAAGTTCTTTGGAAGTTTTTTCTTTCACATGGTGTTGATAAAAACAAAGTATTTCCGCGTGCTGAAGGCATTGGGGTGTGACGTCATAATGTGGGTGGCCCTATTCTATAACTTAAATTCCCGATTCTGCTGGAATCCGATTCCATGTAATGTTAATTCATATGGCCGTGAATCGGATTCCAGTAGAAACGGGAATTTTTAAGTTGTAGAATAGGGGCCCGGATGAAGATTGAAAATATTTTCGTGGGACGCGTTGATGAGCGAGCATATGGACGGATAGTTTACCAATAAGCCAAATAGTATCTCAGAAGTAGAAGGCCCGATATACATTTCGCTGATTCTTAAAGACATGTAGTTCTGCCTTCATCCAAAATGAGTCCAAAAGTGTGCAACTCAAAATCGAGGAAATGGACATCAGACATTCTACCTCTGAGGTAGAGATATAAATTAAAAGGAAATGTGTGGTAATTCTGTTGATAAGTTCGTTTAATAAATGCTATTCCGATGTATTCAAGCAAAAACAATACGGTATTTGACATTGAACAAATATCTAGTGGAGCGGTCGCTCCACGCCAGCCAAGTCGTACGGCGCGCGCACACTCTCATATAAAGGCTGGAGCAAACCCACTTTTACTGTAAGCATCAAAGTGGCATTTTCGGCCTACTGGATCTTAAAATTGGAAAATCTCACATTGTTGCGAAATATCTAAATTTCGAGCTATGGCCCACCCCACCACATATACCAAATTTGGGAACAATAGGTTACGCCCTTTGCGCGCTAGAGGGCCGTGAAAACAGTGTTTTAGGGCGGTTTTCATAATAATAATAATCTCAGTAGTAGTAGTAGTAGTCTCCTGGAATTCAAATCCGGTAACATGGCCACAGCCTAAACGGCTGAACCGATTGATCTCACATTTTTACCACGTGTGCACTTTTGGCGTCTGATTTAACCTTCACCCCATTAATTTTTTGTGCCGCCATTTTGAAACCGGAAGTGACGTCATATCTCGTCAACGGCTTGACCGATCGGAACGAAATTTGCGCCAAACGATTCGGACGGTGAACTATATGCATTATCAGTAGCAAAAGACTAAACATTTTGTTAATGAAACCGGAAATGACGTCACGAAATTTGAAATACATCGATTGGCATTTCGGCAACAAAGATTGATCCGATTATTTTGATATTTTTGTAACGTATGTACTTTTGATATCTCATTTGACTTATTATAAAACCAACCGGAAGCCGCCATTTTGAAACCGGAAGTGACATCATATCTCAATAACGGCTAAACAGATTTGAACGAAACCAGCGCTAAACAATTTAGACGGTCAACTTTATGTATTATCATTAATAATATTTGCAGTTTCCCATACCGAAACCGGAAATGACGTCACACATTTTAAAAATCTTACAAATTTACATTTTGATACAATAAATATACTATTTGAGACGGCTTATAATACAATTTTATCAAGTTTAAATTATAATTCAAGGGTCAGAGATTTCAGCCGCCATTTTTAAACCGGAAGTAACGTCATATCTTGAAAATTGGTTGACTGATCGGTATGAAACTACCGCCAAACGATTCGGAAGGTCATCTCTATGGAATATGAACAGTACAAATAGAATTTTCCTATTTATGAGACCGGAAATGACGTCATTCAAATTTAAAAAATTATTATAATCCCCTCCTATATAATAAATACGTATTCAGAAAGCCTAAAATGATACACATCATTTATAGATATACATTCTATGTGGCAGTGCAGTAAGTTCAGCAGCCATTTTGAAAACCGAAGTGTTTCCATATCTCGGAACTGGGTTGACTGATTGGAATGAAACCTTTGCTATTCTTCGTGAAAGATCATTTAAAGCAATTATTTAGGACCATACGCTGCTATTCATTAGTGGTAACGAAATTGTAAAGGGTGATGATTTTTTAAAAGAATTTAGTAATTGTTCATTTCATATGTGTCACAAGTTGTTAGAATAAACTAAAAAAAGGAGTGATATCCCCATAAAAAACACTTCGTGTAAAAATACCAGCCAAGTCTCTTCAACTAAAAAAAAATATGAAATCTAAAAATTCTGCACTGAAAAGTAATGATATCAAAAAATTTGCCAAGTCAAAACTTTATTTGAAAATCAAAAAATACTTGGCGCATCGTTTTTTTTAGGGCATTATAGGTATACAATGTATGTATATTTCATGTATAATTTATAATTGGCTTATACTTCCAAGCTATTTATGTACACGATGCGCCAAGTATTTTTTGATTTTCAAATAAAGTTTTGACTTGGCAAATTTTTTGATATCATTACTTTTCAGTGCAGAATTTTTAGATTTCATATTTTTTTTTAGTTGAAGAGACTTGGCTGGTATTTTTACACGAAGTGTTTTTTATGGTACCTATTTACTTTGAAAAACACTAAAACTTACCTAAGTAGGCACTGTAAAAATATGATCATACAACAGAAATCAAATCTAAAATAGGAATATTGAAAAAATGTAATTTTGCGACACTAAAAAATCAATTTTAAAATAAATCCAGTGTAATTTTGGTGTATGTACACGAATTCAATCAACTAAGGTTCATTTGATATAAAAATTGTGTTTGCAGTTGCAGATTTCAAAATAGGTATTCAAAATTATTGAGATAATGATACCCAAGGAGACAACAAGTTAGAGATTAAGGTAATAGCCATACTCATAAATTAGTTGGTATGAGATTTGGATGGCCACCATAAAGCAATAAAATCAACGACAAATTATCTAACAGTGCAATCCTAGGACAGTTACATGAGAATATTTGTTCTGTGCAAAATAAACATCGTCCTGCCTAACTAATATGAATCTAACTCAAATGAACCAAAATATAATCGGAAAGCCCTGACCTTTTCATTAGTATATGTAGGTGTTACAAAATTCGGCCAAACGGGCATGCATTCAAATTCGTACCCAGTCATAATCGTTTAAATGACTACCACAATTTACGGAAACTCAGAAGAAAATGTTGAAGCACTCTAATGATGAAATTAGTTGTCCTAGTCATTTATTGGTATGCATCTTAGAACGCAATGCTCTTCATACACAATTATTGTATCTTAAAGTCGCTTTTTTGTATTTATTCTATTATATTGTATAGTATTGATCTCAAGACATATTCATCAATTTGCTATGTAGTATCTAATCTTCATAGACTTCTATGCTTTTGTGTGACACGAATTTAGTCAATACACTTTGTAAAGCATTTTTAACTCATTTTAGTCAATACACTTTGTAAAGCATTTTTACAACATTCTATAACAACATATAGAATGTTAACTATAAATCTACAAGTAGCTCATCTCTGGATTTAATTGTGAAAAATAAATTACACCGAAATATAACGTATTCATCAGATTTAAAAAATTAAATAAGAAATAATTTTTACTTGTAAATGAAATAAATGTTCGAAATCTATCAGTTTTTTCCGACAGAATGATCACACAAATTTGAAATTTTGATGCAAAAGTGTCTAAAAACAGGGGCTCACAGATATAGAATACGGTTGATGAATGAGATTAGGAATATTATCAGAGGCCTTTAGCATCAAGAGACATCTGAAAATTTTAGGAAACTTCTCTGTTTTGGGTATGACCGCACGCTGTAGGTCGTAAGCGCTACTAGATCTATAGCCACACGGTAAAAAATATCGGGGTATATCCCCATACATAGTATGCAGAAATTTTCAAATGTGTATGGGGAAAACGGTTTTCTCCATACTTTTCATGGAAAACCTGGGAAAAATCCTTATTATCAGTATATTTCCTAATATTTATGCGAAATCTTACAAATATTTTGATAATTCTCAATTTTTTTTTCGGAAATATCAACCTCCATTGTATGGTAACATTTACAAAATATTTTGGTATTTTCCATGTACTTTTATGCGGAAAATCTTTTATTCAATAAACTTCCTAATACAGCGTATCCGATAATTACACAAATATTTCGACAATTCCTTAAATTCGGTTCGGAATTATCATCATCCATTGTATGGTAACATTTACAAAATATTTGGTATTTTCCAAGTACTTGTATGAGGAAAATCTTCTGAACAAGAGATTTTCCAAATATTTCGGGATATTTCCCCATACAATTTATTGGGAAAGATTATATTAAACTAGAGATTTTACAAATGTTTCGGGATATTTCCCCATACACTCTATGAGGAAAGATTATAATAAGTTATAAAATTTCCCAAAAAAAATTCGGGAAACATCCCATACATTATACCAAAGATAATCCTAATATTTTGGAGATCCGGTTCCCTGGTACTTTTGGGGAAAAAACAACGAAAGTGCATTGATCTTATCTTACACAGAGATAAAATGATAGAATTCGGATGTTCCTCGATGTACCCACGTATTTAGTAACTATGTTGGTTTCTACAAATGTCACTTGACATCTCAGGTAGGTATATTTATAAATCTGGTAAATTGTAAATTATTTTTAATTCCTACATAAAATGATTCTCTAAATGTCAAATTCTGATCGATTCAAAAACAGAAATCATTTATAAAAATGACTTGAAGAAGACTAAATATGATTCCCAAAAATCTTTCAGAACGGCTATTTTAAGTTTTTTACGAAGATATTTTCACCACCTCGTAAACCAAACTGTCCTTAGGCTTAGGTCTTTGTGATATTTAATACTCCTAAATCACAATACGAGTCTGGTGGGACTTAAGTGCGTGTGTAATTGTTCTTATTACAGCTGTAGGACAAGTAATGGCCGCCTGTCATAATCGCATGTACTAAAACACAGTGAATCATAGACAATAGCATCTATTGCCCACAGACTTGATAATGTTGGAACTACGGGAATAGAATATGGGGAAATGATTGTAGTATTGAAATAACCTACAGTACACCCACACGAAATATTGAAATAGGTTGGAGATACAATATTTCGTAATTCTTAATTTGGGTACATTATCAAAGTTCAAGAAAAAGTGTTTTGATCTGTAATCAAAGGGATCTGGAGCTGGCTGAGAAAACATAGCGTGCTTTTATATATTTTGATGAATACGAAATTCGGAACTAAAATGCCCATTATTTGGCGAGTGGTTAGAAAATATGTATACTTGTCTCTCAAAGGTAAACAATATTTCTTTTATTTACTCTAGATTTTATGCTACTGAGCTACTAGATTTTATGCTACTATTAAAGAGATTTTATTAAATAAAAATGCTTTTCTTAATTTATTTTTTAAATCTTGGAATCTTTAACTGTCTTAGAGATTTAGATTCATGTCTTAGGTTTTGATGCTGGTTTCGAATGGTAACATGGTGAATTAAAGAAATTTTATTAAACAAATACAAGCCTGCCCAATTTAATTTTTAAATCTTCAACGCCAGGGGTCAGTATACCCTTCACCTTCCCCCCCCCCCCCCCCCCCCCCCACACATGGTCCTGGAGCCAACTGCTGTGGTGTCAAAGACAAACTCACACCATCTCCAGGCGGGAAATTATGACTCGAAATCATTTCCAACGCTTTCGAAAACATTCCATTTCCGTGATTAATTTTCAAATCTATTATCCGAGTCATCTTGGCTCGCCGTTCCACCCACCGTCTCGGGGTTGGCCCGAGAGAGTTATGACGAACACATAAACATGTCGGGGGGGACAAATTCGTGCATTTAGAAATAAATCGCGCGAATAGTGGAAAACCGTTGCTATTTCAAAACGTGTCCCCACAATCGCAAATTTCCGCGATAATTTAACGTCGAAATGATGGGAATTGATTTGTTTACGAATTCGGATCCAAAAGACATGGAAAAATTTGTATAAAAATCCCTATTTTGAGTACTGTAATCTGTCAAATTGTCTTTGCTGATGCTCTGTCTGGAAATTTTTATACAATATAGATACCTAATGTTGTCGATATATCACACTCACACAGACACACACCAAAATTAATAACATAACCCTTCTTGTATTTTTATTAATTCACACCAAAAATAACAAACAGACAAATCGTATTTACAAAATCATAGTAAAAATCACCAAGTGACCTGCAGAAATCTGTATCAGAGCGAAGGAGAATAATAAAACATTCAATTTATTTCGGTATATGTTTTTTTAAATAAAGGCTTAAAACTCCAGTTAAAAGCAAAAAGCTCGATGTTTCAGGCTAACTTTTTAAACATGAATTGCTATGAAAACGTACACTCAAACCAATAAAAATTGGTACTCTAAAAGAAAAGGATTGGCTGCTGGGCAGGTTCCTTGACAATCAATCCTTGTTATCAATGAAATAAGAGCTCACCTACTAGAGGTAGACGATGGTATAACACAGCCTTCATGGGATGATGCCATCAAACCTTAATCAGCCAATCATTTTCATTTCGAGTACCGATTTTTATTGGTTTGAGGGTACATTCAAGAAATGAAACCTTTAGGTACACTCAAACCAAGAAAAATTGGTACTCGAAAAGAAAAGGATTTGGCTGGTATAAGGCTCCTTGACAATCAATCCTTGTTATTATCAATGAAATAAGAGCTCACCTACTAGAGGTAGATAATGCGTTAATACAGCCTTCATGAGATGATACCATCAAACCTTTAAATCAGCCAATCATTTTCTTTTCGAGTACCGATTTTTATTGGTTTGAGGGTACATTCAAGAAATGAAACCTTTACGTAGATTCCGTTCCTCTTCTCTCGTGATCCTAATAGTATGATTTATCAACAAAAGTAACACTCCATTACTCCCCAACATACTTAAACACTTTAAAAGACGCAACTCCACAAAAAACTCTAACCCTTTACAAAACATCCGACTGGCAATCTCTACAGCATCTTGACATTTGTGCTCGTGACAATCGCGACGTTTACAAAGTTGTAATAAAGACGTCACTTCCGGTTTCGAGAGCGTCTCTTCTTCTAAACCCCCGTCGGGGCTGATGAACTCAGTGGGACATTAATAAGGGTTGATCGTCGAGGCAGGAGGATGGCTCCTTTGACACGGAGGGGTGATGAGAAGATACTGGGTTTACAACATAATCATGTAGACTAGCTTCTTAGTTTATTAAAAAAAATAATGGATTTAGTTCGACATACCTAATTGCAAAAATAGGGGCCCATTTTTATTTCAAAGCTAGGTATACGAGTTGAGTAAAACAACAAACATGTTGCATGTGGCATAACCAAGTTTTTGTGGAATTTTCTAAATCGGTGCCAAGAGGAGGGAAATAGAATAAAGTTGCTCTATTTACCTATTGGGGGTAGGTACGTTTTAACAGTTTGTTTAAGGGCCGAATTTCTATACTCTGCCTACCAGTAATTAAATTTAAACGACCATTTAACTAATGTCATTGGTTGTTACCATGGCAATGTAGACCTAAAGAACTGTTCAAAATTTAGCAGAATATTGAAAAACTGACCCCTAAGTTGATAAAAGTCCACTTATAAGTAAAAAAGCTGAATCGTTCAACTTTACTATAGGTATACTACTTCCAAGTGTACTTTCGGTAAATTTTGTTAAAATACATACTTCAAAAAATGGAGCCCTTTTGAATAGATTCCATTCCCTTCACTTGTGTATGAATATAGATAGATACTAGAAAAATATTACATTGTAAAGCCCCATTTACACGGTAAAATTTCCAGTAAAATCTTTTATAAAATCTTTTCGTAAAATCTTTTGTACAATTAATTTTATGGAATCCTTTGAAGCAAATTTGAAGACCATTTACACGATAGCATTTTATTTTATGAAAGTCAGTCAGTCACGTGACATTTGTTTTTGTCAATAACAATGCTTTCAGAAGGCATTTTTTCTTACTTTCTTGAAATAAAGAGGGCCGTGCTTTCAGAATTGTGTTTTGTTTTTGTTTTTATATTATTTCATTTATGTTCGTTGTAGTTTTGGCATGTTTAAGCGTTACCCAGTGTACCCATGAATATGGACTAGTATTATCGTAGGTATGTACTTAAAATGCATTATTTACATGTTAAGTATAATATAATGTATAGTTTCATACTTCATTAACGCCATTAATCATATTATTTTGAAGTATTGAACTTGTCCTTGAGTTCTAGTTCTTTGATTGGCTGATTCCATAAAATCTTTTACAGAAATAGAACATGTTTTATATCATAAAAGGTTTTACACAACCCTTTTACAAAACATTTTACGAAGAATTTACCATCAAATTGGCTTGTTTACACGGTAAAATTTCTTTTACGAAAAGATTTTATAAAAGATTTTACAGGAAATTTTACCGTGTAAATGGAGCTTAAGGACAACTGCAATAGTTCTGATCACAAAAAGATCCTTTCTCAAAGAGTTAATGAAGACTTTATGATAAACGAAAGCTTCCTGCTCTCGAACTTCTGCGTCTGACTCATCAAGGTAGTAAACAAAACTTGAGACAATCGCCAGTCTGTGAGACCGAAGCCATAAATCTTAGATTCGAGTGGAGATAGCCGTCGCATTGGGCGTCGCATTGGGCGTCGGCCAGCCGCTCATCCCGAGTTTATTGAAAACGCTCAATGTCGATGCAGGACAAGTGAGCCAAGACCCACAAAACACTCAAATATACGAGTGACATCTCGGTCATAGGCGTGCGCACGGGGGGGGCCGGGGGGGCCTTGGCCCCCCCTAATGGATCAGTCTCAACTAAAAAATTATAAAATGTGGTCCTCATAGTGTAAAATTTTTGTTTTAAAAGGGTTAAAACAAAAAAATCTCCCTGCGGGGCAGACTGGAGTTGCTCAAATCACTGGAATGAAGTACTAGTTTGATACAAAACAGAATAATTTAAAGAAAATACCACGAAAACATTGCCTAGATACCTTCCAGAAACATGGTTTTCTCATGAAACGCTATGTTTTTGCCCTAAAAATTTATTTTGCTTACAGCAAGCACTTTTTAACTTTCTACCAAAATATTATTTGGAAATTCAAAGGGCCATGATGTTCAAAACTCTTAAAAATCCATCAAGTCCACTTAAGGATCACAATTTTTCTCCGGGGCTACGAGCTCCGAACTCACGTCTTCTGGGGGCTCTTACCCCAGCTACCCTTTGTCATAAGTAGAGATTTGGCTCCCAAACGTCTCAAAATTGATTTTGAAGTGCCAGAAAACCAAAAAACGCCCTGCGGGGCAAAGTGGGGGGCGAGCCCCCCACACCCCCCTTAACGCGTGGAAATTCTTTCCCCAGGACTTTCCCCCCTTGGCATTATTCCTGCCGGCGCCCATCTTGGCCCCCCCTAATGATTTCTCCTGCGCACGCCTATGATCTCGGTGTAAATTATTACCTAGAAGATACTCTAAAATCACGCGCCTCACTTGAAGCATGAAGATGTCTACTAAATGAAAGATGTATTGTACTGCGCAGCATTCAAAACGACGTCATAGAAGTTTGTCTACGCTTGGAGGTTACAGAGTAGTTATGCCGACAAAACGGCACTGTGTAACCTCCAGCTGAAGCAGAAGCTACGACTATTCATATTTTTATTTTTCCCTGACTCGGCCAAAACAAATAAATAAGAGAGTGAATATACAACAACCAACAGAAAAGATTTTCTCTCAAACCGATTATTTTTATTTTCTCCTAGAAATTTTCTCTCCCAAAAGAAAATGTGAATTGTATAATGAATGTTTACCTTTATATTTACCGTTTATATCAGAAAAGTATACTTCCAAGGTCAACTGACCGACCACACTCGGAGCATGTTCTACATAATCTTATAATAATTGAAACGGGGCGATGCATCGCTCATTGATAAGTTGGAGAAAAGGCGTAATTATCCTGCTTAGGGCCGGCCGGGTTAACTAAATATTTGCCTAAATTGGCGGCACAACCAATCCAGATACCTCAAAATTATCGAAACAGTTGAATTGAATCCAAAAGTTAGTTAATCCAGCACAATTTAACTTCGGTAATACCGCAGGCCTTAATGGAATTTCAAATATCAATTCCATCAATTATTCTCCAATTAGCGCCAGCTCAAAATTACGCCCTACTTTATTTAGCTCCTTGGTTGAATCAAAATAAATAAACAAGCTATAATAAATTAATCTTTCAATTGCCAAGGAATATTTAATCGCCAACAATGATATTAAAAAAATCAAATTTTATAGACTGTTTTGAAGAAAATTCACAAAAAATTCGCCGAAATCGTATTTAATAATATTCTTGAGAATATTCTCGTAACATGAATATTCACACATGAATATCCTAATACGTTATAATTCTTGAGAACGCACCTCCATGACGCCTACAGGAAGAAAGAGGACGGACAATCGCGAGTTCGATGTGGATCAATTTGACAGGTTCGACCTTTACACTTTCCTTGTAGGTAGGTACTCTTCACGTCAATATCGCTAAATGCCCGGATCCAATTAGTAAACTGGTGACGTAGCAGCTTCTCGGAGGCTGAAAGACTTCTAAATTAGATTTCGTCTGACTTACTTGATCTGCAGACGTCGATCAGCCATCTTCACCTACGCCATCCGACCTGGAACACAAAGCTCTCATTCATCTGTCTTGTCTTGCTCTTCCAACATCCCATTTCAAGATCAAACATCAGCTTAAGGGAACGGAGTACCACGTCGATTTTCCAATGCTCTATTGTAATCTTGGGACCAAAATTTATTAAATAAAACATTGGACCATCAACCAAATTAAACAATATAGAAGAAAGAAGAAGACTGGGGAATTTCTTCAATGTGTTTTAATAATAAATGTTTTTAGGTAGGTACTAGCCTACAACAATTGGTTGATAATGATTTGAAGACATTGTCCGATGAAGTCTATGCTAGCTCCTCGTCTAACTCTAGTAGGTGAGCTCTGATTTCATGGATAATAACAAGGATTGATTGTCAAGGAACCTGATCAGCAGCCAATCCGTTTCGTTCAAATACCATTTTATGATTTGTTGAGTGCACATATCGAGAAGTTATACCCAAAGTTCATAAATTAAAAATGTCACACTGGATTTCAATAGTATGTTCTCTCGACCAATTAGATTATTTTGTGTGAAACTTAATTCAAAGAAATACTTTGAAGAACCAATGGTTCGTTCCGTTACCTTCCACAGGTATAAGTGTCATTCCATAACTTAAAAAATGCCCAATTCCTATGGAATCCGATCCACGCCTATATGGATTAACATTGCCTCGAATCGGATTCCAGCAGAATCGGGAATTTTAAAATTACAAAATAGGGAGATGATTTAATTTTGTGATTTGGTTCTTCAAACCTACACAATTTTTTAATTTACATTCGTTTACAGTCACGAAATCAATTACAAATGTCATAATTATTTATCTTTGACCATCTCATCAACGCGTCTAATAAAATCAAGATTTAGATCATTTCACTACTGTATCCACACCCTTAAACAATCCACCCACAAACCAAAACTATTCAGCACCGATCTAAAATAACTATTCGTCAATCTTGAACTAAATAACACTATTTTAATGGCCCAATCCCACTGTATTACGGCGTGCAATGGTTGTTAGTATAATACAATGTTACGTCAATGTCAGTGTGATGGCTTCCCAGAATAGCGGAGGAATTAAACCAGTGGGGGCAAATAGCACAGTGTCAGCGCACAAGAAAGAAGGAAATGATTCGTGAATACAACGCTCTTTTACGAGAGTTTTAGTGCGTGCGGCTGAAGGAAAAATAAGCGAAGTTAAGTCATGTCCAAGTTCAGATATGAATAGACCAGGGGTGCGATTACATAAAATGATAACTTCTTTGTCACGGTCACAAGTCCCTTGAAGCATAGTATAAAGATCAGCCCGTTCACTCCTTCACGTAGTAGCGTCACTCCGAGATGAAACTGGTTTCAGCGCCGATGGTGGCGCCCCAAGTAGCCACCTTAGTGCAACTAATTTTCAAGGGATGAAAAATTGCCGCCAGAAATTCAAATGGCTCAGTGAATTCGCAATATATTTGATAAATATTTATGATATTAAATCATTTTTGTAATTCAAAGAAAACTCATGATATAACTATTTAATATTTATTACATTCAATGATATTACACGCTATAAATGCAATTATAATTGACAAGTGTTACTGTAGCAGGTTTAGTCAGTTGGTCCTAGATTGGTCAGTCTATTACAAAAAATACATACATTAGGTATTTTATTATTCCCAATGCCTATGTGTCTTCCATGGCTTTATTAACACAAGTAGAAATGATTGAACAGTTAATTTCAGATTCCAAATAAAACACAGCTCTCTTTGCACAAAACACTTTGAGGTAGACCAATGTGCAAATGCACTCTCCATAAGATTAGTGTTACCTTTGGATGCTATTACAACTCAATTTGAGGTGCCAAACCTATGAGGTATTATGCCTAGATATTATATCATACTACACTACCTATGTGGTACCTAGATATAGACACATAATATACATCTTGATACTCACTGTCAACATTGTGATCAAAAAGTATTTCACTAGAATCAAATTGTTTTGAGGTAAAACTATGCTACTTAGAAATAGGTAGGTAGGTAAGTCACTTTCTTATTGAATGTACAAGCCATGATTTAGATCAATGTTTATTCAGTTAGCCTACCTTACAGATCGTAGAATATACAGATACAAGCCAAACAAAGAGAAGACACTTATCCTACCACAGACATGACATCCAACACACGAAACAACAACACTTCACATCGAAATCTTCTTCTTGCAATTTGTCAGCTTGTATTGGCGAAAGTCAAACTTATTGTTCAATATACCTAGGTATGAAGGAGTGTAAAGTCTTCCAGTTTGACGTGTGGTGATCGTAGGTTTGACTGAACTGCATTTAAACTGTTTGACAGTTAGTTGGTCTTCTTTGTTGGTCTTAGTTTCAACTTTGTAGGCTGAGCCTAGGCCGCCTCTGCCAAGACTGTCGTATCATTCTTCTTTCGTCACGAACTGTCAGTTGTCGGGCGAGATCAGAATCCGGACTGTTTCTCCAAATCTATGTTCAAAGATAAATTATAGGTATAATTAATTAACTTAAACGAAAAGTATGCATCTTACTCAGTTAATTTATGGGAGAGAAAATAAGTGAACTAACCTTCATCCAGTCTCTGCGCCGCGCCGTGATGTCTTCTATCTTTCGAATTTCACAGTATTTTGCAACAAAAACTGATTTACGTGAAGCTAACTATACCATTTTATATTGTGTACTAAGTGTCACATGTCACAAGCAGCATTATTTAATAGTAAATGGTGAAATTATGCAAAAAGACGTCAATCTTGGCTTTGTTTACATGCAGTGCAAATGGCAATGGATGGTTGAATTGCTGTTTACTACTGTGGTTACTAGGGGCGCCACCGTCGACATTTGAAACTAGCGCGCCAATGTTAAATTAGCTAAGTGACGCTACTATGTAGATGAATATACTATGCTTGAAGGCCGTGAATAGCATTCAGTGAGAAGCTTGTCACCGTGACAAGAAAGTTATCATTTTATGTAATCCTACCCCAGATCTCTCAAAAAAGTGGATGCTATATGTCAAGACAGTAGGAAGGAATCCTAAATCTGATAATTCTCTATTTAGAATTTTATTTGGTTAAAAAAAAATAAAATTCAAGTAGGTACTAGTGACAAATTCGCACTTCATATTGGCAACATAAAAGCCATAAAACGTATAATCATCCCAAGAAAAGGAGTCTGTTTGTATTCCAAAAGCTAAAGTGGCCACGAACTCTGCACTGACTGAAAGAGTGGCCTTGGCCTTTAATTCTTCTATGAAAGCTCGAGTGACCTCTAACTCTTCTCTGAAAGCTCGAGTGGCCTCTAACTTTTCTATGAAAGCTCGAGTGACCTCTAACTCTTCTCTGAAAGCTCGAGTGGCCTCTACCTCTTCTATGCAAGCTCGAGTGGCCTCTAACTTTTCTATGAAAGCTCAGGTGGCCTCTAACTCTTCTATGAATGCTCAGGTGGCCTCTAACTCTTCTATGAAAGCTCAGGTGGCCTCTAACTCTTCTATGAAAGCTCAGGTGGCCTCTAACTCTTCTATGAATGCTCAGGTGGCCTCTAACTTTTCTATGAATGCTCAGGTGGCCTCTAACTCTTCTATGAAAGCTCGAGTGGCCTCTAACTCTTCTATAAAAGCTCGAGTGGCCTCTAACTCTTCTATGAATGCTCAGGTGGCCTCTAACTCTTCTATGAAAGCTCGAGTGGCCTCTAACTCTTCTATGAAAGCTCGAGTGGCCTCTAATCTAACTCTTCTATGAAAGCTCGGGTAGCCTCTAACTCTTATGAAAGCTCGAGTGGCCTCTAACTCTGCTCTGAAAGTCCTCTAACTCTTCTATTAATGCTCAGGTGGCCTCTAACTCTTCTATGAAAGTCCTCTACCTATTCTATGAATGCTCAGGTGGCCCCTAACTCTTCTATGAAAGCTGGAGTGGCCTCTAACTCTTCTACGAAAGCTCGGGTGGCTTCTAACTCTTATGAAAGCTCGGGTGGCCTCTACCTCTTCTATGAAAGCTCGCTTGGCCTCTAACTCTTATGAAAGCTCGGGTGGCATCTAACTCTTCTCTGAAAGCTTGAGTGGCCTCTACCTCTGCTCTGAAAGCTGAACTCGCTCTGCGAAAGTCCTCTGGTTTATTTGCTCTGGACTCTGACCGGAGAGAGAAGCCACCGCCACCTCGTCTGCTGCTCTCACATTATACAATCTCACATGAGCGGGTTTACAGAAGGCTGTGTGTTCTGTTAACACAATTCCAGGCACTGCGTCCGAGCGAAGGTTAGGTAAACATAAACACTAGCGCGTCGGGTGAGCGACGTCGGAAACTGAGGGAGCACGTAGACCAGACGTCGAGGAAATTCATCATGAGGTAACAAATGTGATGCCCGAACCAGCCCGAACCCAAAAGCATACAATTAGTTTTATTGCACACACTTCAAATTGTAGGATACCTCGGTACGTTGTCTATACAGAGTGAATAGGTAGCTGTTCATGTGTCTAAATATCAGGAAAAGAGACTGTGTAAAATCTATCTGCATATTCAAAATTGCGTACACCCCACTTCAAATTTTGAGAAGATGCCAAACACACTACCTAGGTACTACTGACTGTTTTTAAAATTATATTTTTATTCGCGTAATCAGCGAATCAGAACGAATTGGAGGGACGTTATTATAAAATTGTTCAGTGGTTTCGAAATAATAATGGAATTTGGGAAATTGAGAGAACAACATCGTCTTTTTCAAGCAAAATATAACCAAGATATCTCTACCACAACAAAATAAGAAATGAATCCACAGAAAAGGCCAAATTCTTTGTTTTTGTATAGATTCCTGTTAATTATTAAAACCGTCACAAGAATTGAGCTTTGTATGTGGGATTCCGGATTGTATTCCCCTTCATTCCAGTTAGGTACCTACTTATTTGAAGATGTTCCAAATGTCCTAACCTTGTTCACGTAAAGCCACCATGTTTTTGACAGTTTATCAGATATTTAGCAACTTTGTAATGAGCGTACAAATTCTATCAACACAAGCTAGGAAGCTTTACGCTCGATAAATAAATATGAACACCTACATGAGTACAGGAACGTTGATTCCAACTCGAAACTCATATTTAGATAGTAATCAATCTTGTGTTACACTGAGTAAGCAAGAAGATGATTTGGATTGAATGTTCTGTACAAATCAGTCTAAATCCAGCTCCTCTTCTATCCAAATAAAGAATGTTTTTATTGGCAAGCTAGGCACTGAAGTGAAACGTATGGGAAGGCGGATGTGACAGGAAACCATTGGATAAATCATCATACTTTTAACCCAAGAGTAAGCTAGATGTTAAATTTATTAGCAACCAAGTCAGATCGTACCTACTAAATAGTTGGATGTAATTCACTGAAAAGTCTGTATACTGTTTTTTCTTCTCTTTGAGCTAACATGTGTTGGGGGAATGTATTTTTTACTTGGCACTGGTGCACAGAGCAATGTAATAAAAATGATCGTTTTAGTTGAATTATTTTCAGACACATCATGAATTTATAGACTAACATTGCGTTGACTACGTCATTTTAAAATAAAACCCAATTTCAAACCAGCTTCTACTGATGTTTAGGCTGTAAATGGCAACAAGTACCTAAGAATATACATCAACAATGAATAGGTAGGTAGTGAAAAGACAATAACATTGAAATACAATTCATTGTTGACGCAAAATTATTAGGTAAGTAAATAAAAAAAAAACGATAAATTTCTCAAATGTTTCTGAGCAGTTTTCATGCAAAGTAGTTTTCATGCAAAGTGAAAAGGCATTGAAAATATCCACAGAGGAATTTACTGTCTTCCAAGTCCCAACCATTTGAGACCAAAATAGCAGCAGCCTCTGTCATCTCACGGTAAAACCCAGCACTAAAACCACTGCAAATCCAAGATTACGATCTTTGGCTCAAAGATAAATCTAATCAATCACAAGCTCCTTGTGAGTTGTGAAGTAGGGTCAGGTCAATGATAATGTTTTGATAACATTATTTATACATAGATTGTCATTTCACTTAGATAACACACCCAATTCTGCACAGATAGGATCTTAATTGTGTTTAAATAATAAACTATCTGCTTTAAATTCACAATGTTTATATAATAAAAATCACCTTACGTAAGCAGAGAGGGTCTTCAATGAATTTCTAACCTAAAATCCCTGGAATTGGCGTAGCTAGCCTCCTCCGAACGTCCAGCAATGTTTACATCACAGAATTGTTGTTTCTTATGCAATTGTCATGGGATTTAGACGAGCAATAAGTCAAGCTGAGCTTAATAAATATCAGGAAAATTCGATTTTGTTCGCCTGTTGTTAATTATAAATTAATTTGAAGTAATATACAGCCTATTTTTTTTTGCCAAGTAGAAAGAACTGGGTCCATTATTTTGGAACTGTATTGTTTAGAAATATTGAAAACGTACGCTATAAATAAGAGTTGTACTTACATTATAAACATCGATAAATAATTATATTCCAGTCGAAATACGCAATAATTACGAGAATAAACGTGAAAACAACACTTAAAGTAAACTGTCACACTTGAGAGCAAAAATGACGGCCATTACAAAATTACACCCATTCCACGGATTGGCGCCGACGGCAAGTGCTGCCAGCGATGAAACTGGGAACTACAAAGAATCCGCGGGAGATTCAAGTTGCCCAACCTCAGAATTCAAATGATTCTGTCATATTATTTTTCAAATTTTGACATTTACCCTACTTTTAAATTTTGCTGTCGAAAAATTAAGATTTATTTGGATTCATCACTAATTCATAGACATTATGCATTCGGTTTGTTGAATTTTTATGTAAACCTTTGAAATTTTAAGTCTTCATGTTGCATGTGCTGCCCTCACGGCGAAATATTACACTACTTACTTTCATGTTTTACGTCCAGATGGCAGTGTAATCCAATATGGCGACAGCCTTGACTTAAATTTTGTGTCTTTGATTGGATTTCAATCGTATTTTTCGCATTATAAAATCAATTAAAGAAAATTTTGGAGTATGGGTGATTCAGCTGGACAAGTGGTAAGTCTGAAATCTGTTAAAGTTATTGTCATCATTTTCTGATGTCCTCGTTCGTTACAAATCAGTATTTTTTGTCGAACAGGATGTGCGAATATTTTGGAGACCTGGATTAATTTAATTCATTAGATAAAGAGGTGCTTAGGATCTCTCTTTTACGTTAATCTCTAAAAAAAATAATTCGTTCGACTTATAACACACTTTCAACCCTCTTGAACTGCTTCCATGTATTAAATATAAATAAAATCCCAAAGCTGGCCCATCAGCTGTCAAAATATCGATTCAAATTTTTGGTTCTTTACTTCCGCATCTAGTTCAACCATGATCAACAATAAACATTTTGTCCAGTGTCATTTTAGTAGCTAAATTACATTCATTCAATTCTCAAACTCGACTTCAGTCACTATTATTAACAATTTCCTTCGAATGACCCAAGTGTCAATAGCAACAATAACAACATACTTAGGTAGGTAAATGACCTTCTTATGGCCTTGAATGTTCCCAGTTGCAAAAATACCTTCAAGAGTATCACGTTCTTCGATTGCATGCTTGACTGGAATATCCGAAGCGAGTGCAATAAACTATTTGAACCTTATCATTCCAAATAAAACATCCAGATGATTGGGGTTGGTGACTCTACAGTCAATGTACGACCTTCAAACGACCAGACAGTAAAATTCTTCAGTCTCGGACTTGATTGGTAGTCGACGACCTAAATAAAAAAAAAAAAATTGTAACGGCGTGGGAAAGTATGCAGCACGTTGAGATTCGGAATGCTAAAAGAGAGAGGTAGTCTGAAAGACCACACGGACGGAGCTGTTCATTCAGTAAAATACTCCGTTATGTTCGAGCGTAAAGCAGTTCATCACACAAATAGATGAACTGAAGCCCACGTGTCTAATGCGAGCGCGTGTTTATGTGGGCTGGCTACTTGGCAATTTACGCGGTTGACTTTTCAATCTGCGCTCTAGGGAGGGAAGGATAACATTTTTAAAACAAGCAGTGTAGACTACAATTATGCCTCATGTTATGGTAGAGATAGAATGTAAAATAAATTGTCTCCAATCATGGAATTATGGTGAATTATGATGTAGGTAATATTGTTGTTTTTCTGGTGCCTTTTTATGTATAGACCATTTGAGTTCTTATTGGCCTTCTCATCTTATTGTGGTAAATGTTTATGATTTACAACTTGATTTATTCTATTTTTTAAAATTGGAGTACTCTTTCTACCTACCTAGAGCAAACTTATTTTCTTCATGTCATACCATAATTAATATAAAAACTAATCACACATCGCCAATAAATTTGGCCAACGTCTTGATAAAATGTAATGCCTAATGTCGAGCAATTGTTTTCTCTTTAGCGTCTTCGACCAAATATGGGAGATTGTTGTGCCATCCAATTCCAGGCCCATTAAAATCTCGTTCATTTCTTTTCGTCTTCTTTTGTTTCTGGAGCCAGTTGACAGTTGACATGTGCCAGTGACAGCTTCCCCCCCCCCCCCCCCCTCCTGCCCACCCCCCTGACGACTTCGAAGGCAAGACGTCTGCCTGGTGAAATGAGAATATGATTGCATTGTGTTTTAGATGAGGCGCACTCTTGCAGTGTCATCACCAGACTTTTTTCTCGTGTGTTTTGAAAATAGATCGACTCTGCATGCAAATGAAATGCATAATGTTCGCTGATTCTTTTGGAATTCTCTTGAGTTTACAAAAGCAATGAGAAAACTGAAAGTAATTTTAAAATAATATTTTTCAATGTTTCTGTCATTAATTTAATTACCTAGGTAGATTTTTTGAATCGTCTGTGATAGACCCAGGTAACATAGTAGGTAAATAAATAAGCATTCAAATTGGTCAACTTCAATTATACAATATATGTGCCCCAACTCGTATCAATTGCTGAAAAAGAAGGGTAATTTTATTTTAACTCTCAAGTCTAGTTTGTGCATAAATTTGCATACCTAAGTAGGTTTTTGGCAAAGTTAAGGTCGACTAAAAAATTAGCTCTCAATTAGTTTTCAGAATTTTCACAATTTAAATGGAACAAAGGCTATGACGATTTAGGCCACAATTTAATTGTCTGAACAATGCCCTCGAGTGCAGCCGACTATTAAAACAGAAAGGTTGAACTTTTTGCTTCAACCTTTTTTTCTCTAAGTTTACAGAATGAGGGGTGCCTCCCTCTACTATAAGGGGTCAACGAACCCTTACACAGTATAGTGTAATGCCCTACACATGTTTATTTACTTACTCTTATGTACATTGTCGCGGCTATCTCATCAGGTAACAGTTTGTTCGATCGTCGAAAACGTTATTTTTATACACGTTATTTTGGCGCTATTGACACTTTTTTCATCTGGATATTGATACTGCGATACGAGGTAGACAGATTGGATGATTGACAGCTCTGTGGATTCGGGTGGATGAAAACCGTAGCGTCGATTTCACACATTTTCATAAGGGGTGTGAGCTAAAGGGTGGTTACACGACACATTACAAAACAGTGATAAATACTAAGCTTATTTAATATTAAAATTAAAAACATGGAAAACTTTTCCACGCACACAGCATGTCTACTTTGCATTTTCAGGACGCAGACCCGGGAAAATTTATAGATTTTTTTACTACCATCGAAAAGTAATATTTTAGTCAGTTTTCGACGATTTAGGTCATCTTTGAGTGTAATTTGACGTTTTCCGAGGTCCATATTTCCCAAACGATAAGATTTAGAGAAAAACGCTCAGAGAGCTATTTCTGTTCATTTAGGATGACGAACAATTCTTCCAAGTTTCGCCAAATCGGAGTTACTACATGAAAAAAGTTTTATTGCAACAAGGAATTAGCATGGGAAATTAACTTAAAAAGTGATTAAAAAGTACTTCCGGTGCACGGATTTTGGCAGATTTTGGATATCTTGTAGAGGTTTCTGAAGAGAATGACACCAAAAAGCCAAATGTTGGAATTTGTTTTGGGTTTGGTTAAGCCTGATGTGACTGGACATATTTATCGACATACCTATTTTCTATAATTACATCAATTTCGAAATAACGGACGTCTAACGCAAAAGTCAATTTGTATTATTTTCACGAAGTTCCACACATTCACTATGTATTTTAACCTCATGTTATGATCCCTGCCAAGAGGGTGGGGGGTTATGCTGTCAACACCGATGGAACGTAATTAGTCACACGTGCTGTCAGAGTGTCTCACCAGACCGGCAAATATTTACTCCATTTACCTTGTACCGATGAACTTCCGTGTTCTGCGGCTGACCTGTTTCAACAAGTAAACAACCTAACCTCAAAATAACTACGTGTAACTTCAGCGCGGAATAAAGTTTGACTTGGACAAGGTTCTACAATCTACCGATAACTTATCTACAGGATTAAATCGGTGGATATCAGTCGATATATTTAATTACCCAATAGTCAATACCCGTCGTAGTTCCTTGTTATACAAAGATAAAAGGCACTATTTGGTTCAGTTTTTTATGTAGTGTCAAGCTTCATGATCTTGACAGATTTTTTTTCTAAGTTCTTGTATTCAGCGAGCTTTTGATTACAAAATTAAATTGAACTTTTTCACTATTCTCTTCTAGCTTTTTTGGGGGTTTGGTTGTATGTGAATGGAAAGAAAATAGGTACCTAATCATTATTTTACAAATTACTGAATGATATCAAATTAAAAATTAGGTTCGAACTATTCTGATTAAATTGGGTTTACTAATCTGACTCTTCTTGCATCTGCGTTCCATATCTGACACATGTCAAAGACATTATTTACCTTCTCCTTCACAAGGTATAAACTAAATAAGTTGTGATAATTAAGTTTCATTAAGATATTTAGCAAACCCACGAAGATTCATCATCAAATCCCGTTATCTCTCACTCTAATTGTGTCTAGCTTAAAGTTGTTTTAAATAATACTTTTCACACCTTTCTGCATACCTAGGTACTTAGATATTTCTAAGCTGAGTCATAACTAAATATTGTACGCAATTTCGTTTTCACTGTCAATTGATTAGGGTTCTAAGATATAATCGTACCTTCTTGATCATGTATGATGATCATTACTTTTTTTCATTGTGCGCATAGAATTCGGAATATTTTTATTATCAGATTTTGTAGGTCTATCCTAGACCTCCTGTGGGGGAAATTAAATCGAAAAAACGTGATTTTACCATTAATTGCGATTTCTGTAAAAATTATAAATTTATATTCAGTCATTTAAAAATAAATATAGAATACATGTAATTCTTATGAAACAACAAAGGATGGTTTAAATATGTGTGTTGCAAATTAAAATGTATTTATACCTATCAGCAATATAGTGTTAAAAACGGAACGATTATGAATGAGTTTATGAATGGTTTTACTGATTTCTTATATTTATTGCTTCCAGCCAGGTAATAAATACTTTCCCTTGACACATTTTGTATGTAATAATAAAATGCATTTTACCTACCGTAATGCGTGTGTAGTAGGCGTAAGGCAATGCCTCGACAAATAAATCCTTTCAGAATATTCTTCAGTTTATTTGAATTGAAACTTCTATTGATAGATTAAAATTAAGCCGCATTTTATTTTCAATTTAACAAATAGGTTATAGGTAGGTATACACTTGACCAAACTAAAAACGGTATTTTAAAGAACGGATTGGCTGATAAAGATGTGATGGCATCAAGGACCAGCATGAACAGCCAATTCGTGTCGGTCAATGTTTTTAGTTATGTTAAGTGTGCGTTTTCTGTGGTTTTACTAGAGAAAATTTGAATTGAAATTGGGGGCTACTTGCATTTATTTTATTTTGTACCACAACAATGATCCTCGTTATTATCCAAAAATCATACTTTTTGATTCCATCATTGAGATTATCTTCTGACTTTTCCCGGAGTTGGATCACCCGAGAAATCGTTTTTTCTCGGTTTATTTCTTCGGCTCCAATAATGGTTATGAATAAAGAGACCTATGCTGGTCATTTCTTGGTTTCAATCCTGGAAAAGGTTGGTACACCCACTTCCCGGTTTCCCATCAACATGGGGATATGGCTGGCTTCTTTTGACGCTGTCCCTATGTAGGAAAAAGCCAAAGTTTACCCAAGAAACCGGTGAAACCCGGAATGTTACCTATTTTACACCGGTTTTACTCCGGTTATTACAAGCAAACTGTATTGATAATTCGCATACAGAAACCGTCAGAAAGGTCAAATATTCGCGCAGCGTTGGCCCTGACAATAGTAGGTGTGAAGGAGCCATATAACACACGGTTCCTATGCAGTTGTGACCTTTTCATTCTGGTCTCGCTATTCGTTCCGCCTTACTTTCTAACGCGGCTTTTATTAGTCATAAGATGGCATCTCCCATGGTAGGGCATCTCCCACGTACTGACATCAGTGTAGTTTATTAATGACGGTCCCCTACCTCGGCCAACGTTGAGTGTGGCAGTTTAATTTTATTCATAACGCAGATTGTTGTGAATTGATGGCGCCGAATTTTCATGGCGGGAGTATATTATGTAAATATTTATATAATCCTCTTCCCCTTTCCTAATTCATAGTTTGGGTTACTGTTTTGATAATGGGAAGTAGATGAGTTTTCTTTTGAATTATTTTCTTTTGACACGTATGCAGTGTGTATAATATAGATATAATTGTTGGGCGAGGGTGTTTCTCTGTTAGGTACTTTATTATGATAATTTTGAAAATGAAATAGCTAATAGCATCAGGGTGGGATGAGGAAATGAAGGTAGGTAGGTAATTAGCTGTGGAAAAATTTCGAAGGTTTTCAACAACTTCATTACCTAGATTCATTCATCTCAAATTACATAATATTTTGTACGGAATCATCTCTAATTACATGTTTTGTACATAATTATTTTGCCCTGTTGTTACCACTTTCATTAAAATTGTATGTTTCTTACTTTACACCTAGGTAGTACATATTTTTCAGTTGAAGTTATTTTTCAGAATACTTTTTTGCACCAACTGAATCTATTATTTAGGGGCCATAGCTTAGTTTAATCTTCAGTTTAGTAAAACTCCGCTTGGGAATTGTGGTGTATTACTATTATGTACTGCGGCATAGCTGTAAAAAAACTGCAGTCTGAGGTTAGTTTGTGCTGAGGAAATAAGCTCGGGAATTTACACCACATTTCCCAAGTGGAGTTTTACTAAACTGAAGATTAAACTAATGGTAATACCGGCCCTTACTTACTTTACCAGATTAATTCTTCGTATTTTATTATACTGTCGATTTCTATTTCGACCCCCACCTAAAATTCCATTTCAAGTCGATGAGAAGTAAGACTGTTTGTCTAGCAGCATTCCGCTCGCATTCCACAGTAAGCCCTCGGGCAGTTCGCCTGAAAACAAATCCTCGCAATAAACAACAACTCTCAGGGGTCAATGAACTCTTCGCGAATATCGCTATAAATATGTTTCCATTCCATTCCATCCACAACTTAAGACATTATCGTTTCTTCACAGTGTTCTTTACACCATTGTCATTCTCTTACTTTTGGTGAAGGAGCCAATTTCCCAATAAATAATAAATGAAATAATAATGTGAGCCGCAGTAGGGACGATCAAATATAAAACACCGAAAATAAAAATGTGAATTACTAGTTTATTTTGATATTTTGACGAAGTCTCCCAGTTATTGCCCCGCAGGGCGTTTTTTAGAATTTCAACATTTTAAAAGTGATTCTGGGACTAAACTGATCAAACTGAATCAAACAACCATCCAATTGTTGCCCCGCAGGGCTTTTTTTTAAGATTTCAACAATATAAAAGTGTTTCTGGGACTCTAAAATTAACAAACTGAATCAAATAGCCTTCCAATTGTTGCCCCCCGCAGGGTGTTTTTTAGAATTTCAACAATTTAAAAGTGTTTCAAGGGCTCTAAAATGAACAAACTGAATCAAATAAGCTGCCATTGTTGGCCCGCAGGGCTTTTTTTTCGAATTTTAAAATGTTTCGATTCCAGGTCTTTATTTAAATTACACCTTGCATCTTGTTCATATTTGATAGTCTTTCTTTTGACTCGTTTTCAGTCTCTCACTTGACTCGATCTTGATAATGAGCATCATTTCCGGTGTCACGTGTGTGCTGCGACACAATGTAATCGAGAACAGAGCCGAGACCTTCTTTAACCTCACTTCCGGTGCGATGTCACAAAAACCAGTCTCGAGGCGGCGTTTCCGTTACAAATGAGGAATTATCGGTGGTAAATGGAATCATTATCAAATGTTTTGGTAGCGTTCAATAGACCGATTGTTTTCATATTCATGAAGAAACGATCCCTTGCAAGAATTTAAACATTTTATAGATGACGGTGATAGGCGACGTGAAAATTAAATAGAAGACGATAAAGATAGGTAAGGATCGGCGGTGAGAAGGTGGCGGTCATGACCTATTAGGTACGAACCTTCTCAGCATTTGCCTTTCGACTGAGAGAAACCAATAAACTTACTACAGTCAGGAATTACGAAGTCAAGAACTTTCCTCTTGACAATTTTCCTCATGAAGGGAATTATCTAAATTTAATTATATTCCTCGTTATTATTACCTTCATTTTAGACCCGTTAGTTAATTTCAATTGGTATTGGATTGGACATGATATTGGACTGAAAGTGATAGTCAAAACATATTTGTTCAAAAGTTAATAATTAAATCGACATTCCGATATAAATAATCTCATAACCGGGCTAAGTTTTTAACAAAAAAATAAGAGGGCCTACAATTTTCTCATAAAATTGCTTGCTAATTAGTTTTTGATACTTTGCTTTATAAATTTTTTATAAATTCAATATAATTTGTAGTCCCAAGTTGCATTACACGGAGAGGGGGGGGGGGGGGGCTGCAAACACTCGGAACCTAGACTTTTGCATTCTCATAAGCAAAGAGAAAGAGATGAGGTTAATTTCCTTGGATTTGTTGAACCCATTTTCCAACTTTTGTTTCTTTTCGAACGTCGATCAATCATATCTATCAATTAAATTCCCGTCTGTTTTTGCGCCCCGCGTTGGCTCCGCCCACTTGCATGAAGTTGCATAATTCCAATGTGCAACTCTTACATTGGGAGTATTGATTTTGTCGATGCAGGAAATGATGGCGCCTACTCATAACGACGCAAGTAGGTTTATTTGCAGCTCACGAATCAGTCGACAAGGAAAATCATTTCTATTTTATTACTTGATCGCCTTTATATGTTGAGATGATCTATTCTGATAACAACAATACCGTATCAATTTCTTTATTTAATAATTCTAGTTCGTTAAACCGGCCCATAAAAGTTTTTTTCATTATAGTTAATAAGAGCAAAGAAAATTAAATTTGCTAAAATTTGCTAATTGCTAAAAATTAAGATAATTTGCTTTAATTATCTTTGGTAAGAGTAAGATGCAGAGGAGCCGAGAGGAGCAGATCGCTGTTGTTATTGAAACTAGGTACTGAGCTGAAAATAATATCAAGTAGAAGATATCAATTTCTTCTGTAAATTATTGAGAAAAACTTTCGGAATTTCAAATAGTACTCATGAACGATTCGGGCAGAATAATAATTTTGTTCTGAATGATAAAAAAAGAGAATTGGAAGAAAATATTAAATCTGTCAATATGCCACTTTAGAAGCATGAAAGTTCAGCCATTCAGGCTGAACCTAGGAGGATTCTAAATAGATATAAACCATAATTATAACCTCCAATTGGGCGGAATGGACTTCCAAGTTAACATTTCACAAATTAAAATCTGATAAAAACCATGCTCCTCGACAAATGGAGCCTATTCATATGGATTCCATTCCCCTTGCTTGTTGTGTTACAAATAGTTGGTACACGCCCCCATTTTCAGGAATAACTAATCTAGTTGCTAGGACTTTAATCCCATGTGTAAGGACTGTCATAGATTGAGATTAGTGAGGCTAAATCCGTCAGATTATATCTATTTTAAAAACACATGAATTATGCATTTTATAATTGAAATAACACTAGCGTGACATCCATTCACACCCACATATGTCACGATTTGTAACCTGGAATCCCACCGCTGCCACCACATTGTAGTGCCACCGCCGGCATCCTCGTGAGCTCACACCGGCGTCAGCTGACTTCCGTCCCGCGTGCATACCTCAGCGTCTAATAATACCGCCCCGGCACCTGGGCGGCGTCGCGGCGCCAGACGTCGCCGGTCACGCTAGCGGGAGCGTCGCCGCGTGACCGGCCGACGTCGCGACGCATAATAGACGGCCGGACGGTCACGCGGATCCAGGTAGTCGGCGGCGGGATGTGCAGGGAGGTTATTAGGACAAACGTATACTTTACATTGCTGAATTACTGCAAGTAAAATAATGACATTTTAGTAAATACTATTATTGGGCTCACGCTACCAATATGAATATCTACATAAAATCTTAATATTCACGCTAAATTTGATTGAGTGAAAATCGTTCAAAAATAAGTTAAATCCACTCAAATAAGTAACAATTTCGTAACATTTTTGAGTGGATTTAACTCATTTTTGAGCGATTTTCACTCTATCAAATTTAGCGTGTTGATTAATTGATGACTTATTTAATAAGTAGGCCTAATCACTCCTAAATTTGTCTGATATCCTTGTACCGCGGTTTTTTCATCAATTTGTATTTTTTTTTATTAATGTCTTAATTACTGTAAATATTTTTAGTTGATGCAAATTTTCAATGTAGAACTGCCAGGCACCTTACTCTTTTTCGACACGTGACCTGCCTGGACCAATCAGCGTCGACTTCACTGCGAACTTCACAAAGAACGTATCTGATTGGTTCCTCAGGATCACGTGGTAAACTACCAACTACTGGTACGACATTGCTAATCTACTCGGAAACATTTCCACCTACAACGGGAAAGTCTGAATTGAAATGAAAAATCGCCTTCGGATCGAGAATCGGTTGCCGGCGCCGAAGTGTTTTATCTGCTGACGGCATGCATTGCATGGTTAATAACACTCCACTTCTGACCCAAGTCTAATAGTTCTGTTTACATTGTTAATTGAGCTCCGAAGTCGGAGAATGAAACTTAGTTTAGAGCTCGACGTTGTGTTCGAAGACGATATTTTAGCGTTGAGACAACGCTCTCGCGCTCGGCGTTGGAGCGTCCTGATTATCCAACGTTCACAGTCACCGCCACCAACGTCGGATGACAGCGTTTACGTCCAACGTTTTTTTTTTTTTTTTTATTTTTCACTGCTGCATTTTTCCAGTAATACATTAAGTTATAGAATAACTGCCCTGGAGAATTGTACGAAATTGAAAAATCAATTTTCATAGTGTGAAGTACTTGTTGAACATTCTTGAACATAATGTAATTAATTTCACATCTATCTAAGATTTTTTTTATCTTTTTACAGCTGTTACATTATATAAAAATTCCGTGTATACTAAAATAAAGGAGAAACGCTATTCTTCACTGGAAGATCTTTCCGCCTTCATTTCTCTTCTTGGAACATCAATGGTTTTTACAGTTGGCCCAGAATACGTAAAATGTGATCTCGTTTTATACCTTCACCCCGTACTTTATCGATACTAAGTAATAGTCTAATTGGCGAAGCCAGCTTTCATGATCATTGACCGTCAAAGAATGAATCTTCCGCCAACACGCTTCTTCCTGGAATTGGTTTTATTTCGACTGAGGCGTGGAAGTCTCGAATCCCCTGCAGCCACGCATCGCATGTAGCCGCCGTCTGTGGTTGGAGGCGAGCTTCTAGGTACCTCTGCAATTAATCTGTGGCGGAGCGAGGCAATCGGACAGTTTACCGACCACAGTTTACCGACGGACAGTTTACCGACGGACACATTACCGAAAAACAGGGGGGGACACTTTACCGACGGACAGATTACCGAAATTTACCCGGACATTTTCCCGATTTTTTGTTTTTACATTTTCCACAAATATTTTTTTTAACATTTTGACAAAATTTTTATAAAATTTTCCACAAATATTTTTTTCAAACTTTCAAATATTTTTTCCAAAATTTATCATCATAAGATAATGAAATTTCGCGTTTTATGGTGTTATGAAAATTTTGTGTTTCGTGTTTAGCTTTCTTTTTGGTTTTTTTAATCTTAAAAAAAATGTTAAAATTGTATGAAACTTTGGCAATATTTTGAAGAAAAAAATTGTGAAAATTTTATAAAATTTTGTCAAAATTTCGGAAAAAATATTTGTAAAGATTTTATAAAAAAAATTCAAAATTTTGGAAAAATATTTGTGGAAATTTTATAAAAAAAAATCAACATTTTAGAAAAAATATTTGTGAAAATTTCAAAATTTGTCATGAGTTTGGAAAAAATATTTGTGGAAAATGTAAAAAGAAGTCGGTAAAGTGTCCGGGTAGATTTCGGTAATCTGTCCGTCGGTAAACTGTCCGTCGGTAAAATACCCTAGAACCGATGAGTCGAGGCAATCAAGTCGCCCCCGAGATCGATTGGGAGAGGTTTTACCCCGGCGTTCCGGGAATGTATCCTGGAAGTGGGGAACTCGTTCGGCGATGCTGGAATTCAAATTTCGTTGGAAATTGTCTTCGGTTCTCGTTTCTTGTTATCTCCATTTTTTAAATGTCAAAGATGATATGATTTTTTTCTCGATTTTTTTTACTTCATAGAACTGTTTGTGGGATGTGAAAAATGTTAGGCGGTTTATTTTACCAAAGACAAATTCTCTTGACGATTGCGTTGTCAAAATGAAAACTGTCACGATACAAAGCGAAGAGATTACAACATGAAAGAGAGCAGTTTTGTTCTGACTTGTACTCGGAGGTCCTGGATTCTTCTCCAGCGACTGTCCTCCCAGTATCTCTTTTTTGTTTTATTCTCAATCGCGAGGCAAGTGGTGAGTATATTTAGGTACTGTACTAATAAGCCACGACCAACCATTCTTACCATTCTTTATCACATCTCTATCATCATCATTCATAAATCGGCATTCGCCTCTAGTAAATATTAGATTTAAACTATTTTCCACCAATAGATTTTTTCCCAAAATCTAGGTGCTGGGGTCGGCAACCTGCGGCTCCGGAGCCGCATGCACCTTCATAAAAATCTGGATTCGAAAAATTGAAAATTCAGGGAAAAAACGCCCTGCGCGGCAATAATTGGAAGGTTATTTGATTCAATTTGTTAATTTTATAGTTCCAGAATCACTTTCAAATTGTCGAAATTCTTTAAAAACATCCTGCGGGGCAACAACTGGGGGGCTTCGTCGAAATATCAAAATAAACTGGTATTCAATTTGTTCTTTTAGGTGTATTATATTTGATTGCCTCTACTGTAGCTCCCACTATTATCGTAATTTATTAATTTTTGGGAAATTGGCTCCTTCACCAAAAAAAGGTTGAAGGTTTGAAGGGCCCTAGTGACAGAACCGTGCTACACAAGAGAGAATTTAGTCGATTGTTTGGGAGTTTTTGTTTTGCCTTCTGTGTAAAAACACATCCCAAGAAATCGTTTATTGTGTGGTATAATTCGAATTCGTGGTCTTGGTAATGTAATTTGTCCGAATTTATCAAGCACGCATTTTTATTTTCATAATTAATTTGAACATGAAATGAATTGAAACGTAATCTGTAATTTGTCTCAAATATCTTGGGTTCAAAACGAACTTCGTGGAAATTCTCCATCGATTTTCAAATATTCCACTTTCCGTGATCGTTCACGGAATTTCGCATGCTCTCTTGAACTTATGTTTTCTGGGGGGGCTCGTGTGTGAAATTTAATAACGCGACTTCCCGAATTCGGGTGTTTTTCTCGGGTGAATGCCCCCTCCCCCCCCCCCCCCCCCCCCCACACACACACACACGTCTTCGATTTATCGCGATCGGTTTCGGGAATTCTTCGGAATGCATTGCTCGCGGTCCGAATGCGTGCACTCGGCCGGGAATTAGCGAAGAATTCCGTGCGCTTTTCGTGTGGCCTCTCGTCCGAGAATTAAACTATTTGATTAGTTTCAACGAACTTGCCAAAATATCTCATTCAGAGAAGTCAAGTGGATGGGTTATTATTGAGTCGAGATGTTTATTATAAGACTTGATATTCTTAGACGGGCGTCTCTCGTTGTTTTGCGTAACGATTGTAAAAGCTATCTTTGTTACATCAGATGTAGAGGTGAGCGCGTGAGTGATTTTTGACTCACGCGCGGTCACGTCACGCGGGCACGTATTCCACTCACGCACACTCACGCACGCGGGTTCTGCATTTCACTCACGATCACGCACACTCACGCAGGAAATCGTATGGACTCTTGCACGCTCACGCACACTCACGAATTACAATTCACGCACAGTCACTCACGTTGATAACTACAAAGTCTCATGCTTTGTTTGGGTGATGTCCCTCCAGGTCAGTCCTCATATTTTTGATACACAACACAGCTCTTTTTTTACAAATAACTGTTGAGTCAAATGTAGCATGAGAAATATAACTTAGCCACGGACCACCTTTACTCCCTTTTCTTATGTTATACCCAGTAATAACGTATAGATAACGTATAGAATGCATAAAATATTTAAATTTGCTTATCAAGGGTCCATAATTTGAAATAACAATCGCAACTTTCCTGAACACTATAGGCAGCGTGTTTAGACAACAGATGGCACTGCAAAAGTACAGACAGAGCCACCTAATCTGTGGGAAGGAAGCTTACCTTTTGGCAAGGCGTCCAAGTCGCTGCAGTTATATGTTATGTTGCTGCACATATTACGCATTATCAATTCTTAAAATTTACACAAGTTTATCTAATGTTTATTCGCCTACAAAATATTAACAACAAAGTGTTCACAATTTCACTGAATCTGATCACAATATTAATTTGCGCGACTAAGTTCTGATTCCGAAATATTTTGAGTACATTTGTTGACATCTGATCGGTTGCTAGGTCACGGCCAATGAGAAATAAAACAGTTGACGATCTTCCCACAAATGTTGCTAATTTCTCTCACTCGTGGCGAACACTCGGTGCCTATAAGCCCTGGCCAAAATGCACAGAAATCTGTTGTTGACAATGTTTTTTTTTAAAATTAATAATAATCATGCCCCGCAGGGCATTTTTTTGTTTTTCACGAAATAGAAACCAATTTGGGAAGCTGAAATGGCAAAGTTACTGGTCACGCGTGACACGCGTGTCACGATTCACGCGTGACCAGTAACTTTGCACACTCACGCACGACTTTTAGCAGTGGTGTGCACACTCACGCACAGTCACGCTAAAAGTCGTGAGTCACGCGTGACTCACGCGTGACTCACGTCACGCGCTCACCTCTAATCAGATGGATTATTTTGGGTGCGTTGGGCTTTGTAGCCAAGCTTCTCTGTTACAATGAGGGAAGGGGAATAGAATCTACATAAATTGGCTCCTTTTGTTGGAGTACATAGTGTTTTTAAGAAGCTTTTAATTTGTGTAAAGTTCACTTTATAAAAGTTGTAAAATCGCACGCTTTTCCCACGGAATTTGTAGCTTTTTTGTGTCGATACTCTTTCCTTTCTCTTTACAAATTGTTGCTGATAATTTCTAGCTGAATCTCAATTTTTGTATTGATTTGGTGAAGTACCTACAGAAAAGAGTGCTCTCATTTGTATCTGGATTACATAATTTTCGATTCAACTCTGACTCTTTTTTCATAAAAAATATAAACTTTCCTTCCGTATTTACTTCGATAATAATTTTTAACTAGTTTGTTGACTGCCCATTTTTGATATCACTACTTTTCATCGCTGATTTTTAGATTTCGTTAATTACTATTTTTTAGTCGACGAATACACTTGGCTGATTGTTTTATAGACGGAATCATTTTATTGGGTATAATTTACTAAACATCATAAATACATAAAGCTAATTAAGCTACTAAAATCATCATCATAACACTCTAAAACATTAATATATCAGGTTTATCTACGATTCTGTGAAGAATGTTAGCATGGGCGTCCGCAGGATTTCTGCCAGGTGGAGACAGGGCAAGGAAAACAATATTTTACGGGTCAAGGGGGTGTGGGGGGGGGGGGGCGAGCCCCTACCCTGCCCCGCAGGGAGTTTTGTGGTTTTTGGACACTTTGAAATCAATTTTGAGACGTTATGAGCTGTATTTTGTTGAAAATTCAATATTTTTTAAATATTGCACTTTGGGGTGGTGGCAGACATGTTCAAACTTGCCCCGCAGGGCATTTTTTGGTTTTTGACACTTTGAAATCAATTTTCTTTGATTTTTGGTTTCATAATGAAACTGTACTGAAAACCCCAGACATTTTTTTATGTTTTCCCGACATCCAGGGGGGGGGGGGGGCAAGCGCCTCTCCTGGCCCCTCTGTGGACGCCCATGAATGTGAGTAAATCTTGCTAGTGATTTAGCGCAGGTTCCTAATGGGGCCGCCTGTGAATCTATTTCGTATTGACGCGGTGTCATCAAAGCCACGCGCCTCTGCGTGACTCAAGAGCTATCAGTGACTTCATTTGTTTTGCACCCAGTGCCAAGTGTGACTCCAGCCGCTTGACATACCACTGGCGCTGTGTCATACTCTGGCAACAGTAAACATTCTTCAGGGGGCACCAAAATACAATGCACACTTTTTATGGATGCCCGTTTTGAGTTTGGTCGAGATCAGAATTCAGAACTGTCCATCAAATATTCTAGATTGATCGAAAGATTTTGTATGCTAATCCACATCGAAACGAAAATTGTATTTCAATTTGTCATCGTATTTGGTAACAACATAAAATAAATGCAATTTTGAGACTCAAAAAAATTAGTACCTAGTCAAAAAAGATTGAATCAAAAACAGCTCCAATGTATTTTGGATTGTATTTAAAATAATGGTAATTTTGGATCGCATTTTTGGGCTCTTTCAGTAAAAATGCAATCTAAAATACTCTGAAGCTGTTTTTTTTTATCACACCGTTTGGCTTCTACTCTTAGTTTATCAGATTTCATGTAAAATTAACTCAAATTCAAAAAAAATTATGGATTGAAACTGATACCCTGTAATGACAACACATTTTTTAAATCAATTTTTTCACATTATTCAAAATAATGACTTATTACACACCTGTGCAATTACTGAGCAATTTTGTCAATTGAATGACTGGCAATAATTTGTCACTCACATGATGGTCACCTACAATGCTGGCTCACGGTTCCACCTGGCTGTCAATAGGTAATCGGTCATCGGTCAGTTGGCGATAGACTTGTCACAAACAGCCTAATAGACAATGAGGGACGGATGGACCCATATTCTAGAAACAATCGCGTCATCTCTCCAGTTATGATCTCATAGGAGTTTTCTTACATTTTACAAATTAGCAGATGATCGTATATTGACGATTATAAGAATTCGATAATTATAGGTTCATGATTCTACTTCTTGTTCATGGTTTCTTGGTAAGAGGTGTGAATAGGTACCTACCTATTCTATCCAATTGTATATTGATTATTGATGCCGGAGAGAAGATAGTTGTAAACTTTTAATAGGGCTTGCTAAAAAGAACAATTGGCGGTGACCAACCAAAAGTCGCCCAAATATGGTTTTAAAGGAAATTGATTTTTCGCACTGAAATAATGTGGGATCTGGGGAAGGGTCTTTTGACTCTTTTGCCACGTGGTTGACCCGATCAAAATATCAATTTGATAAATTAAAATATATCGTTTATGCGGTTCGGATTCTAATTATCGGCCAAGTGTTATTTTATTACAGTACTCGGTAAATAGGCGTGGCAACATTTTTATGATTTGTTTATGATCATAAAGTTTGTTTTATGATTTTAACAAAAGTCTCGCGTGAGCCCTCTCCAGCTCACCTTGGTGCCAACATTTGTGTATCTTCTTGGATTTTTAAAACATATTTTGTTGGTAAAATGTCCTCCATCGGTAAACTGTACGCCTGTAAAATGTCCATGCGTAAATTGTCCGTCGGTAATACGTCCGTGGACCGTGGGCAGTTTCTCTATCATACAACTACGCATTTTGTCAATACTCTGCTTTAGAATTGGAGGTGCTGAAAGCGCGAGCGATTTTGCTGCTATTTGTAGACACTTTTTGCGATACGATTGGAGACGAAATGGGTAGACCAAATTATTTGAAATTTTAATCATGATTAGATAAAAGACAAACTTAGGGTTATCCCTTGGTACATTTTTAATTTTTTGTTTCGTTAATTAGTAATAATTAGTGGATTTTTGGTGAAAAATTAGCTATTTTCGTGTCTCCCTGGGTGCCGTATAAAATTAAATTTCAAAAATGTGCCAAGTGATTACCCTAAGTTTGTATTTCATCTAATCATGATTAAAATTTGAGATCAATCGGTTAACGGGTTTGGTCTCCAATCGTATCGCAAATTTCTGAGTTTTGTGCGGTTTTGTTGAATAACCGGCGCCTAATTAACGATGCAATAAGCAAAAATGAAAAAGTGTAACGAATATCCTATCAGACTGATCATGTGAACATCCTGTAAAAGTTACAATCACTTATGAAACAATTTCTCTCTCTCAATTTTCTAAAACGGCCGAGCGCTAGTATCACCGTTGGCCACCCCTGTACTCGCCGGTCATGACCACGTCTGGTCCACGTGATCCAATCAGCCAGCATCACCCGGGATGTGGAGGACTCGATCCCGCGGGTTCCAGGAACCGAGAGTCTGTTTGCACAGGAAGAGGCGCCCCAGGAGTGTTGGCCACCCCTGTACTCGCCGGTCATGTCCACGTCTGGTCCACGTGATCCAATCAGCCAGCATCACCCGGGATGCGGAGGACTCGATCCCGCGGGTTCCAGGAACCGAGAGTCTGTTTGCACAGGAAGAGGCGCCCCAGGAGTGTTGGCCACCCCTGTACTCGCCGGTCATGACCACGTCTGGTCCACGTGATCCAATCAGCCAGCATCACCCGGGATGCGGAGGACTCGATCCCGCGGGTTCCAGGAACCGAGAGTCTGTTTGCACAGGAAGAGGCGCCCCAGGAGTGTTGGCTTCCCCTGTACTCGCCGGTCATGACCACGTCTGGTCCACGTGATCCAATCAGCCAGCATCACCCGGGATGCGGAGGACTCGATCCCGCGGGTTCCAGGAACCGAGAGTCTGTTTGCACAGGAAGAGGCGCCCCAGGAGTGTTGGCCACCCCTGTACTCGCCGGTCATGACCACGTCTGGTCCACGTGATCCAATCAGCCAGCATCACCCGGGATGCGGAGGACTCGATCCCGCGGGTTCCAGGAACCGAGAGTCTATTTGCACAGGAAGAGGCGCCCCAGGAGTGTTGGCCACCCCTGTACTCGCCGGTCATGACCACGTCTGGTCCACGTGATCCAATCAGCCAGCATCACCCGGGATGCGGAGGACTCGATCCCGCGGGTTCCAGGAACCGAGAGTCTGTTTGCACAGGAAGAGGCGCCCCAGGAGTGTTGGCTTCCCCTGTACTCGCCGGTCATGACCACGTCTGGTCCACGTGATCCAATCAGCCAGCATCACCCGGGATGCGGAGGACTCGATCCCGCGGGTTCCAGGAACCGAGAGTCTGTTTGCACAGGAAGAGGCGCCCCAGGAGTGTTGGCCACCCCTGTACTCGCCGGTCATGACCACGTCTGGTCCACGTGATCCAATCAGCCAGCATCACCCGGGATGCGGAGGACTCGATCCCGCGGGTTCCAGGAACCGAGAGTCTATTTGCACAGGAAGAGGCGCCCCAGGAGTGTTGGCCACCCCTGTACTCGCCGGTCATGACCACGTCTGGTCCACGTGATCCAATCAGCCAGCATCACCCGGGATGCGGAGGACTCGATCCCGCGGGTTCCAGGAACCGAGAGTCTGTTTGCACAGGAAGAGGCGCCCCAGGAGTGTTGGCCACCCCTGTACTCGCCGGTCATGACCACGTCTGGTCCACGTGATCCAATCAGCCAGCATCACCCGGGATGTGGAGGACTCGATCCCGCGGGTTCCAGGAACCGAGAGTCTATTTGCACAGGAAGAGGCGCCCCAGGAGTGTTGGCCACCCCTGTACTCGCCGGTCATGACCACGTCTGGTCCACGTGATCCAATCAGCCAGCATCACCCGGGATGCGGAGGACTCGATCCCGCGGGTTCCAGGAACCGAGAGTCTATTAGCACAGGAAGAGGCGCATCATCGCAAACATCGAGTGTGTCAATAACAACATCGGACTCATTGCGGCGTTGACTCATCTTGTTTTTCTGCATCTTGCGGTGGAATGAGATGACTGTGTAGTGTTGTCATGGACCTGTTGGGAGGATGTTAATTGGAGCTGAGTCGCCGGGATTAGTAAGATTCTCAGCAGAGCAGGAGATGAGTCGATGTCTCGTGGTGAGACCAAATGTCAAAACTGTCGCCAAACATGTGTCTAATACAAATAAAAAGAAACTCGGAAGAAATTCGGTCACATTACTATGCTAATTTTTGTGATTGGATTGCTCATAGGCGTTTGCATGGAGAAGAAAGAGGGGGGGGGGCACTTGTATCTTCCCTTGGGCGAGAGATTAGCTTTAAACGAGGAGAATTTGCGCTCTTTGTTCTAAATCTTCATAAATCATGAAAATACAACACCTGCGTACTGAATTTTGAAAATAGTAACATAACATTATAGTAAATGAGCCCTGCAAATTGGTATCTACATCATCTCCAGAAGACATCATTTTTTATGGTATTTTCAAATAATTTTTACCTCATAAGCTTTGAATATTTAATAAATATAGAACTACCCCGCCCCTCCCCCCCGAGCTCCCCCCCCCCCCCCCTAATAAGTAATAAGTGATTTCAGGGCAGCACCTTCCTTTTTTCATTGAGTTGAATATAATCTTTATCAACGTATAAACCTGCTAGATTCTTATTGGTTGATCACAATTTTCTCCCTGGTATTTCTCACATTTACTCTCACTTATTTCATGAATAGACCTCCTGGGCTGGGGTACCTCAGATCATGTAAATGTTGTTGCGTGACAAGCTTGTCATCTCACCCGAGAAGTCCGTGAATAGCATTGAGATGAGAACATTGTCACGCGAGAACCAAGTCATCGTTTTATATAATCGCACTCCAGCTAAGATCCTGGCAGTGCCCATGATTGAGCGAGCGTACCGAGCGACTCCATTCTGTGCTTTTGGACACTTTCTCGTCCTTTTTTGTGTGTGTGTTTGTTTGGCCCGACGCCACAGGTCACAATTTTTTTCGATCGAACTGAAATTTTGCACACTTACTCATATCATTCTAAAGTTTTTGAGGGCTGCCTCTGATTGGTTCAAAAATTAAAATATCTCCTGATTGGTCGAAAATCAAAATGTTCCGATCAAGTTCAAATTTTGCAACTTATTTTACAAGTTTTCAGCCCAATCGGTAGAGAATGTATTGACATTTACAATGAAGATCACGTAATTTTATTTTGATCGAGTGGATCTATTTCAATTCACTATGGATGGTTATTATAAATGTCGCGCGTTTCGGTGCTCGCTCATCAACGCGCTACACCGAGCGTCTTCCTAGTAATACTCTGTAATAACTGAACGCGTATGTTCCTCGAACTCCGCGCGTGAAAACGACTAACCGACTCTGTCTGTGTGCGATCACGTGGTGTGGTGTGTTTCATTCGGGGTGGTCTATCTTCACATAATTCCGGCGACAACACAGTTGGTACCACTGGTTGGCGCACAAGTTGACTGGGCAGATGAAGGAATAAAACTCTCTATGGGTAGACAAATTTGAACTGGCGAGAATTAGAGCTGGGCAGCTTAAAAAAAATAACTCTATGGTTAGGCAAAATTAAAACTTGTGAAAATTACAAAATAAAAAAAGTGCGACCGTGGCCAGTATCGAACCGGGGTACCCTGGAGCCACAGGCAAGCGCTCTACCATCTGAGCTAGCGAGGTGGTGATCCTGGATAGCGTTTATAAACACTTCATACATGCGTAGCGTATGCGCATTCTATTGCGCACGAGGTTGCCAAACCTCGTTGTCGCCGGAAATATGTGAAGATAGACTCTACCGTTTCATTCATGGCTCTGCGGTGTGTAGTACACGGTGTAGTCACGTGGGCGCTTGACACAGTAACGTGCCACGACCGGATGTGGGCGGCGCATCCAGCAGGCTGGTACTGAGCCAGTGACCACTCATTGCCACATGATCATGGAGGAGTGTGTTGGGGATTTCATTGAGAACTATTTTTATTTTCACGGATAATATGTTTGTGAAAACTGTTTGAAAGTAGATCATTTCCGTCAACATTGTCTACAAAAGAAGCAAAAAAGCTAATTCAAATATCTTTGGCACTACCATTAGATTTTCCCGTAATCCAAAGTGTACTATTCGAGAAAATAATGAACACGGCTGACCTCTGGTGGATACTTTGGTACTAGCCTTAAGGGGAATAGGATATCACTGGGTAATTTATATAAATAAATTATATTAAATTTGCTTTAGTTGTTTGTTATGGCTGAAAAAGTTAACTTGTAACTAAATCTAAATTTCAATTGTGTCTCCTTTTTCACTGCCCTATGGAAACACGTACTTCAAAATAAAAAAAGTGCATCTAAAAAGTTTCCTGCCAGAAGTGGCTCCATCACGTATTTCCATCGCTTATTTGTTCGAATATCAAGAAATACAGACCTTTTACGTACACTTGGCCGTAGTAAAAACTGCTTTCGAACAGTCTTTGCTAACTCTAGTAGGCTCTGATTTCATTGATAATAACAAGGATTTATTGTAAAGGAACCTGACATGCAGCCAATCCGTTTCGTTCAAATACCGTTTTTACTTTGGCCAAGTGTACGTAATTATTCCATTCCTCTTCTCTCAAATAGTTTTCGACAATGTTTCTAAAGCATTACTTTTTTACGTGAGAGCCACCGTGCGTGAGAGTCATAACAATTGACATGCACGTAAACCTTAGACGTAAACAAACTCAAGTAATGTTGTTTATGCGGCGGGAAAGTAGGCCGTGTTGAGTCTGTGAGCCACGTGATGATGATGGGAGATGTTGATGACGTGAAGGGGAAGGTGGGAAGGTGGGAAGGAGTCGAGTCATCCCAGTCAGCTCACGAAATATTTATGTGGCTCACTTTTTGATAACTTTCCAAAGCTTACTCACAAAATGTTGGGCTCGTAGAAGTTATCTGAGGTCTGTGATTCAGTTGGGTGATTCAAAATATTCGTTTCTATAGAAAGTACGGACGCTTAATGTCCGATTGTCTGCTATTTCGATTGTCTTTCGATTGTCTGAATCGTCCTCTAGTGACGATTTTGTCCCCTTCTTTTGTGGCAGTGGTGCCAAAATGCAAAACAAAATCGCTTCCATTACCCCTCTGCTACAAGCAATTTTTTGCCCATAGAAAACAAACATTTTGCAAATTCGAAAGTCGATCGAACCGTCAGTCTATGTTTTTTTGTTCTAAATATTTGAATTAAAATGTATTTATTTGTCACAAATATCACGTACAAGTTCACAATTTCCCATCATTTTCATGCATCTTTAGGAAATATTGTACGTCCGAATCGCAAAATTCTGCGAGTATTTTGTTCCAAGTAAATTATTGCAGTTGTAGTTTAATTTCACATTTAGTTACAAGATACAGTAGATAATTTGTATGAATACAAAGTTACTGTATATGACAGTACAAGGAAAGTTGTTATTGCCCCGCAAGTGGAGCAACAGCATCACAGATTGCTGGGTTACAGTGCCGACAATTAGCCCACAACAATGGGGTTGTTCATGCAAAACTATTGTAGATGGCGCTGCTGTTCTAATCGTCCGGGAGAGAGCCAATCAAAATGCATCTAGCGGAATGGAAGGTTTTTAAATCTTGGCGGGAGTTTGATTCATAGATCTTGGATTCAGAAACCAACCAATCAGAGAGAGATACCTCCATTGCTGCTAGCGCTGCGAGTGAGAGCAAATGGCAGTGAACAACCCCATTAGCGGTGTGATTACTGCTCGCTCTATATCCCCTGGTAGTGCCGACTCCTCACAGCACCGTTGTGTTTGTACCGCGTAGGTCGTGCCAGATCACATGTCACCAGGATGCGAAGGTGATTAGAAGAACAGAGACAGATAGTATGATTATGAAAACACTTGGTTACTTCGCGGTCATAGTTACATTCGAAGACTTGAATGCTCTATAGCAGGGATCGGCATTCTGCGGCTCCTTAGGGCCGGTTTTTGTATACCTCTTGCTCAAGTTCTTGATAGCTAGCTAATGGATAAAGTTAGCAAGCACCTATAATTTTACATTGATTTCATCCTCTAGCTAACACCGGCTAACACTTTCAAGAAATTGAACGACGTTTTAACGCTATCAAGAACTTTATCCGGTAGCTAACTTTAGCAAGAGGTACAAAAACCGGCCCATAGTGGTTCTTGAATGGCTCTTTATTAATTAAATAAAGATCTGGCACCGAAAAAAATTCGATTATTCTGAAAAAAAAAATAATCCTGTGGGGCAACAATTGGAATGTTGTTTTATTCGGTTTGTTATTTTTTGAGCCCCTGAAACACTTTTAAATTGCTGAATTTCTGAAAAACTCCCTGCGGGGCAACAACTGAAAGGCTTCGTCAAAATATATTTCAAAAATATCAAAACATACTTGCCATACAATTTTTTATTTTCAGTGTTTTATATTTTATATTTTACTTTACTGCGGCTCCCATTTTACCTAATTGATTACTTTTTGGGAAATTGGCCCCTTGACCAAAAAAGATTGCCCTTGAACAAATAAAATAAACGGCATTCGTATAAAACGGATTTGATGGGGACATGAAGTCGATGACTGTAAATATTTTCAGGTTTCGATATTTCTTTATTTTTAAAGATTAATTTGTATATATCGATGTATATAAAAAATATTACGAAAAATATAGATAATAGCAATATAATCTATAAATTGTTTCGATTTTTGTTTAAATTTGAAAATATTTTTAATTGTGTTTCGATCAGTTTTCTTGAACGATATGAATCCCCACATTCTCCGCATATCTGAATGAATTAGATAAGTTGTGTTTTGAAAGGCGCGTTTCCTCCGTCCTGGATGTACTTTGCTGTTTCCGGGAGATTGACCTGTTGCTTCCAAGCCAGACAGTTTCCTGCATTCCTCGCGAGTCCAATCCGTGGACCTTGCTCCGAGTCCTGACCGTCTCTAACAGTGTAATAGGATGTTGCAGTGTCATGCCACGTGGCTCCTATCCTTGGTGTACAAGATCGTAAAGCAATAATCATATACACAGATTGTTTTATTAGCTCTAGGTAGTTATAATTGTACAGCTGTATTTACGGGAAATGCAATTAAACTTTTTCGATTCCAATCGATTGGAAATGGTACGAGAAGACCACTGCGATTGTATAACTTTGCTGGACAAACGATCCACAACTCTGATGAGATTAGCATTGACTCGACTTTGTAATCGATCGACTATGACGTGTCAATGTTATTCTCATGCATTGACTCGACTTTGTAATCGATCGACTATGACGTGTCAATGTTATTCTCATGCATTGACTCGACTTTGTAATCGATCGACTATGACGTGTCAATGTTATTCTCATGTCATAATTCATGTGTTTCTTTAGCATTTAGTTGTCACTTGTCATATCACTGCGTGTTTTAAACTTTTAATTTAGTTACAATCTGTACCTCAGAGGTAGAAGGCCCGATGTCTATTCGATGATTCTTGAGGTGAGCTCAAAACCCAGTAATCCTGCCTTCATCCTGTCATATTTGTAGAAGTGAGATCTGCAGTCATATAGTTGTAATTGCGACTTCAGTCAAATTGCATTTCGTAGAACTTGATTACATGATTCCATAAGAGTTAAAGAAAATGCATTAGTCCAAAAATAGTGAAATCAATTTTTTTAAACGTCTCTTAGCATGTACACACACATTTTAGCAAGAAAGGACGTCAGTCCCAGTACTCCTAATGGCTAAAATACGACATTTTGCTGGAATGGAGATCAGTCCAGTACAGTTTATCCCGGTTTTCTCTGAATAACTACAAATGGACTTGCGCCCCTTTCTTGAATATGTGATTCAATTGAGTAAATTGACATCGGGCCATCTACCTCTGATGTACAGAGCTATGTCTTGATCTCATGAGTCAACACATTGCATCATTCCCACCGCGCCGCCGCATATGTTAGCAATCATGTTATTGTTTGTGATGAACGTTGAATGGCGGGCGCCAGGACATGCTATCGTGTTATCAGACGCATTCTCGTCTTTGACACGCCGCACCGTCGCTCTGACGTCACAGCACGTGGAGTGTGACATCTCGGCGATGTCACGGGATCCAGATGATCTGCATCTTGTCGAGTACCTGTAGGAGATTCCATTGCGCAAGCATAGCTGTTGTTATCACTGGCGTAACTTTCATGTTGCACACCAGCTGTCCCGGTGCGAGGGGGGGGGGGGGGGGGCACGAATAATCATTGATAAAAATATAAAATAGCTCAGGGGTCGGCAACCTTTTTTGGTCAAAGGAGCCAATTTCCCAAAATTTAATAAATCAGATAATAATGGGAGCCGTAGTAGAGGCAATCAAATAATATAAAACACTGAAAATAATAACCTGACAATACCTACTGGTTTATTTTCATTACTTATTTTATGTATTTTGATATTTGATATTGATGATTTTCGAGTTTGTCAAATTCAAATTTGATTTTTTTTATTTACTCCTGAAATAGTTGTAACGAAACCTTTGTTTTTATTTTATCCAGTATTTGACACTTGTGGCTAATTCTTGAGCTTTCACGTTTTTGGAACCGTTCACGTTTTCACTGTTGAATCTCAAGAATCTCAAGAATCTCAAGAATTGGCCTCCAGGAAGGACTTCATTTGAATAAAAAAAAATCAAAATAGCATCATTTTCAAAATGAAAATTATAGGTAACCAATTTTAAAGAGATTTAGAAGATCGCAAAGAGACATTCTTCACCGTCATCTCCCAATCATCATCATAATCATTCATCCGACACAATTAGCTACTTGTTGAAACCACTAAACTAAATACTCCATAAAAAAGCTAAAAACCCAATCAGCTCATCGAATTACCTTGAGGAAAGCAACGAAGTGTGGAAATCTTCATTCCAATAGAAACCCGTAACAAATACAAACATCTAGGTAACAAAGAATTGTTTGTCACACTCTGGTGTATTTTTGGTAATTCTTTCTCATTACAAAGTCGGAGAGAATCTCTCATCCGATGACCTTCGATCGATTCCTTTCACGGACCCTTCCTGATTAGGTTTCGTGGTTTCCTCAGTCATAAAGACAAAGTCTACAAAGCGATAATAACTTCTGAATCAAATTGTTGAAAAAGGTCATTTTTGAAAGATTTTTTGATTATTTTTTCATTCCCTACAGCCAGGGCCGTATTATCCATAAGACAACATAGGCAATCTGCCTAGGGCCTACGCAGCTTTTGGGAAATTGGGGCCCACGAAAGTGCCAGAAAATTGATTTCAAAGTGTTAAATACCGAAAAATGCCCTGCAGGGCAGGTTTGAACATGTCTCCCACCACCCTAAAGTGCCAAATTTAAAAAAATATTGAATATTTCAACAAAATACACCTTACAATTTCCCAAAATTAATTTCGAAGTGTCCAAAAACCAAAAAACGCCCTGCGGAACAGGGTGAGGGGCACGTCCCCACACCCCACTTGGCCCGCAAAATATTGTTTTTCTTGGGCTTACCCCTAACTTGCAGAAATCCTGTGGTAATTGCCCATACCCATTGTTTTCTTCAGCAAAACACTAAAGATGATTGATTTCGAACAGGGGGGGGGGGGCTACGACATAAGTACTGCCTTTGGACTCTATCTAAAAAAAACTACGGGCAGATTCGTCGAGTCTAAAAGTTCAAATTTCGTTTTCTATCGTTTTATAGCATCCTTGGGCCGAGTCCCTTCACCTTACGCTTGAAAACACTGTAAACAAACAAACACAGTCAACTTGTTCCTCATATAAACGCCATGTGACATGCGAAGTAATTCCTCGAGCTACTCGGGGTCATATCTCGGACTTCCCACCGATGTAATTGCACGTAATAAATGTCGTGCCGGCAGCGAAGCGCTCTGGTGCCATCCGAAGCATGGCAGCCACGACGTGCCATCCCAAGCATGGCAGCCGACGTGCCAATGTCCTCGTGGTCACACCGGGGGGTCAAGGCCGCCGTCAGGTGGATCCGAGTTGCGACGCAATTGATCTTCGCGTTGATCTTCAGCGCGCTACCGGGGTCATCCGAGGTCAAGGTTGCGAAACAGGTGGATTGAGGTGTTGATTGTGAAGGCGTGGGGCCAGGATTTTGGCCACGGGGGACAATCGTCGGAATATTTGGTTTTTAGATGCATTGAGGAAACGAAATATCGATGAAATGGAGATGTACTGGCCCAAAAAAACTATACGTTTGGTTGTGAGGAGGTTTGGGGTATTAAGCCCCCTCCCCCCCCCCCCCCCCCCCCCCCTCAGCATGTCAAAGCGTTTTTGAGACTTTTTACACAACATATTAAAATTTGGGGCGTGGACCTTTCCGTTTTTTTAATAAAAGTGGAAGAATTATACATAAAATAGATTATGGGCCTTTATTCTGTAACGAAAACGAAATTATTTCGGTCTGAAATAATTTCATATCAATGTTATTCTTATGGCCGTAAAATGGTTTCTGACCGAATTGATTTCATTTTAATTATATAATAGGGGGTCTCATAGCAATGTATGGATGAACTGTTTTTTTTATTTAAGCAAAACCTGTTTCCAATATATTTTGGGTCAAATATATTACATATATAATATATATTATATAAATATATTATTACTAACATATTATTAGTAAGTATTTTCTTCAATTTGGAGCGTGGTATCAAATTAAAGAAAATTTATAATTCCGTTTCCTTGGTGTCGAAGGCAGCCCCCCCCCCCCCCCCCCCCCACACCGGCGCCAATTTGCTTGACGCTAGGCACGTGTCTAGTTGGATGTTCTCTCCGACCACCTGGGTCATGACCTCCACCACGTGGCCATCGTAATGCTGATCTTAATTGCAATTCTCGCTGCGTAGTTGATGGATGGTGTAGGAAGAATTGTGCTCGCAAATTGAATTCCGAAAACCAGTTACTCCAGAGACCGAGGCGATGAATTTCGACTTGAAATCATCCGGGGAGTTGACAAGCTGGTTTGCATAAGAGCACTATACATTACAATACACTGCATTGTATCGCATCCGTCTTCGGTATTTATGTTGGCTATTGATATTGATAAAGATTGACTTTGTAAATATTCTTTCGTGTCAAGATATATTTGCGATCGGGCGATTAAACTTTGTTAAAAACGCCCCGTGTGTTTGCACGAAATGTGAACGTTCAGATTGTTTTCTTGTACTCTTGTTTTCTTGAGTTCAATGCCATTCTTCGACAGAAAACTATTTTTCATCTTGTACCTAGAGCCCTTGCAATAATCGTTTTCATAATTTTTGGTGCGAATAGGAGATGTAGCTCCAAGCTTGGAACGTAATTTATTTACAGAAAATATTTATAATTATTTACGAATTGCTATACAATCTATACAAATAAAATATTTTTTATGGCCCAATGCGTTTTTGATACCTTTTTTAATGAAGGGCCTAATCGTTGGATTTGTATAAAGGTATTACGAGAGGAATGGAATAGAATCAACATAAAAAGGCACCTTTCAGCGAGATAATTTTACATTTTTACATTTTCAAAATCCACTAAGAAGCATAACATAACACAAGTAGATTTCCGAGAAATGGAGCCGATTTCCGTAGATTCATGCCGCCAATTCATTAATGAAACTAGCAATCCTGACACATTTAGAAGGAAGTTGTAAACGTCGAGTAAACAAAGATGTACACACGATTGTTCGCGCCAAAACCCTCCCCCCCCCTGGCGGCATCATGAACATCGTCACGTGTCGCCGGGGCCGTCAACCCCGCGGCGCGATAACCCGCGTGTCACTCACCTGTGTGCGTCTATCAACCCTCCCATGCGGGGCCCGCATCGCCCGGTCTTATCGCCGCGCGAACGTAACGGACATCCGCCGGCGCGCGACCACGTGGCCGCCATGTGCGGCGGGGTCGACGACCTGCCGGTGTAAACATTGCGAGGTGCGCGGCGCAATTCGCGCGCGACGCTCGCTGTTGTTGGGAAATGTGATGAAATACGAGCAAGTCGCGTGCAATACTTGTGTCCAGGGGTGCAGTTCTATTAAAATAAGTGCATGGGCGCCGAAAAATAACAAAATCCGTATCGTTCGCGCCCGCGGAGGGTTTGGGGGGCAAGAACCCCCCGAATTTGCCCCGGCGGGATTTTTTTTTGAAAATTTAACTATTTTAGTGATGATTTTACGCATTTGGGACAGAGTTTTAAAATAGATTTTAAAATCATTTATTATCACAAAGGTTAAGATGCAATTTCATTGCATTTTTTAAGAATAAAATCGTAAACCATGGATGAATTTAATGGATTTTGAAAAAGATGGCAATGTGCTTTCTGTCCGTCAAAAAAAGCTGTGGGGCCCCGCCCTGGCCCCACAACATCCCTGCAGCTTGTGCCCAAACTGATTAAAAAATAAGAAATTCCATCTTTGACACGAGGTTAGGCATAATTTGGTATTTATTGCTAAAATCGACTCGAAAATTACCTACGTTATGTATTATTCACATTTTTCATAATTTGAATGGTTCAAAAGTAATGACGATATTTAGGAAATATTATCTCCAATGTTAACCTTCGAGTGCAGTGCTCTCAATTACAAATAATTATACATATGCGTTTCAGCAATTTTCAAATTTACTAACAGCTCATAACGTTTAGAGGTCATCATAGGATTATCCTTGAGTGGTCTATTGAGGGTGTGATGGCGGTATTGAGAGGAAAGTCCCACGCACTCATGTTTCACCTGACTTGAACGCACTCTACATGTGTCTCGAAGTAGCTACACGTGTAGACGCATCACAGGTCATGTTAGACGCAATGGTATGCATGAGACTTGCTGATTGCGCCGAGACAGTACTGATGCGGCGGATATGCGAGCCTGTTGACCACGCAGCGACAACATGATAGGCATGGGGGTCGTCTTGCACGCCCTCTACATGTGTCTCGAAGTAGCTACACGTGTAGACGCATCACAGGTCGTGTTAGACGCAATGGTATGCATGAGACTTGCTGATTGCGCCGAGACAGTACTGATGCGGCGGATATGCGAGCCTGTTGACCACGCAGCGACAACATGATAGGCATGGGGGTCGTCTTGCACGCCCTCTACATGTGTCTCGAAGTACACGTGTAGACGCATCACAGGCCATGTTAGACGCAATGGTATGCATGAGACTTGCTGATGCGCCGAGACAGTACTGATGCGGCGGATATGCGAGCCTGTTGACCACGCAGCGACAGCATGATAGGCATGGGGGTCGTCTTGCACGCCCTCTACATGTGTCTCGAAGTAGCTACACGTGTAGACGCATCACAGGTCATGTTAGACGCAATGGTATGCATGAGACTTGCTGATTGCGCCGAGACAGTACTGATGCGGCGGATATGCGAGCCTGTTGACCACGCAGCGACAACATGATAGGCATGAGGGTCGTCTTGCACGCCCTCTACATGTGTCTCGAAGTACACGTGTAGACGCATCACAGGCCATGTTAGACGCAATGGTATGCATGAGACTTGCTGATTGCGCCGAGACAGTACTGATGCGGCGGATATGCGAGCCTGTTGACCACGCAGCGACAACATGATAGGCATGGGGGTCGTCTTGCACGCCCTCTACATGTGTCTCGAAGTACACGTGTAGACGCATCACAGGTCATGCTAGACGCAATGGTATGCATGGGACTTGCTGATTGCGCCGAGACAGTACTGATGCGGCGGATATGCGAGCCTGTTGACCACGCAGCGACAACATGATAGGCTTGGGGGTCGTCTTGCACGCCCTCTACATGTGTCTCGAAGTAGCTACACGTGTAGACGCATCACAGGTCATGTTAGACGCAATGGTATGCATGAGACTTGCTGATTGCGCCGAGACAGTACTGATGCGGCGGATATGCGAGCCTGTTGACCACGCAGCGACAACATGATAGGCATGGGGGTCGTCTTGCACGCCCTCTACATGTGTCTCGAAGTAGCTACACGTGTAGACGCATCACAGGTCATGTTAGACGCAATGGTATGCATGAGACTTGCTGATTGCGCCGAGACAGTACTGATGCGGCGGATATGCGAGCCTGTTGACCACGCAGCGACAACATGATAGGCATGGGGGTCGTCTTGCACGCCCTCTACATGTGTCTCGAAGTAGCTACACGTGTAGACGCATCACAGGTCATGTTAGACGCAATGGTATGCATGAGACTTGCTGATTGCGCCGAGACAGTACTGATGCGGCGGATATGCGAGCCTGTTGACCACGCAGCGACAACATGATAGGCATGGGGGTCGTCTTGCACGCCCTCTACATGTGTCTCGAAGTAGCTACACGTGTAGACGCATCACAGGCCATGTTAGACGCAATGGTATGCATGGGACTTGCTGATTGCGCCGAGACAGTACTGATGCGGCGGATATGCGAGCCTGTTGACCACGCAGCGACAACATGATAGGCATGGGGGTCGTCTTGCACGCCCTCTACATGTGTCTCGAAGTAGCTACACGTGTAGACGCATCACAGGTCATGTAAGACGCAATGGTATGCATGAGACTTGCTGATTGCGCCGAGACAGTACTGATGCGGCGGATATGCGAGCCTGTTGACCACGCAGCGACAACATGATAGGCATGGGGGTCGTCTTGCACGCCCTCTACATGTGTCTCGAAGTAGCTACACGTGTAGACGCATCACAGGTCATGTTAGACGCAATGGTATGCATGAGACTTGCTGATTGCGCCGAGACAGTACTGATGCGGCGGATATGCGAGCCTGTTGACCACGCAGCGACAACATGATAGGCATGGGGGTCGTCTTGCACGCCCTCTACATGTGTCTCGAAGTAGCTACACGTGTAGACGCATCACAGGTCATGTTAGACGCAATGGTATGCATGAGACTTGCTGATTGCGCCGAGACAGCACTGATGCGGCGGATATGCGAGCCTGTTGACCACGCAGCGACAACATGATAGGCATGGGGGTCGTCTTGCACGCCCTCTACATGTGTCTCGAAGTAGCTACACGTGTAGACGCATCACAGGTCATGTTAGACGCAATGGTATGCATGAGACTTGCTGATTGCGCCGAGACAGTACTGATGCGGCGGATATGCGAGCCTATTGACCACGCAGCGACAGCATTCTCACACGCGGCGTGTGCGTGATGCTCCGTGTGATCGCTATTTACTCACCTGCGTATGTAGATGATTGTCTTGAAAATATGTAGTTTTTGAGAATGTTTCCGTCCCATCATTACGTGGTAGTGGAATCTTTCAGTAAAACAATTATTATGAATATTACTAGATGTCGAGTAACTCATACAGCAATTAAAACTGTCCTTCAAATCGAACAACGCATCTATACATCTTCATAAGCAGTATGGGAAATAATATCTTTTTTATGTTATGGAAGTAAAACAATATCGTTTTAATAGGGCGGACTGTATAGTTGTCAACTTTTTCAAGTTTTAAGCGTAAAAGCTCAAGGTGAATGAATACCATTCACCTAAGTGAAAGCTCAAGAATTAGACTCCATATTAATGTAAGGGGAAGGTGCTCCCTGAGACACACATTGGCTATCAGACGGGAAGATACTTTGAGGAAAACTTTGAGGAAATGTCATGTCCATTGGATAATCATTGGAATGTAATAAAATTAATTGTGCATCATTCTTGACAAGAGGAAATGTGAGTTGTTTTGTAGAATAAAGGCGAAGGAAGAATTACGCGTAAGGAAATCAACTAGGAAAACAAGTAACAACAATAACGCCCAGTGGCGGCGCTACGGGGGGGGGGCACGGGGGAGCAACTGCCCCCCCAAAAACTTGGCTTGCCCCCCCCGGTTGCCCCCCCACTTGACGACTCCCATATATGCACACTATACCTGGCAAAAATAATATAAAATCATAATTAAATTGCAACTACAATAATTATCCAGATTAAACCTAAAAAGCATAAAGTTATACCTTAGGTTATACCAATGGTTATACCATGGACGACACTTTTACTTTTCCCAACACTTTTGTTTTAGAATAGAAACGTGAATTTTTTGCACGTGTGGCATTTCATGCCCCTCGCCTTTCTATACTGTTTTCCTGAGGAAGCATTCTATGATTCTTTCTTATATCGTGATAAAACCTGCACAACGATAATTTTTATATACTAGTGAACCCAGGGGCGTATTCAGGGGGGCGGCGCAGCCCCCCCCCCACCCCGAAATCAGGGGTTATCTAAAAAAATATGCACATTTAAAATAATGTGTGAAAAAATAACTTTATTAAATAGACAGATCATGTCAAAAACGTTCCAAAATGGCTAGAATTGAATTAAAATTCCAAAAATTTCCGGGGCTAATCGCCCCGGACTTACATGTTTTCATTGATGATATTTGACTATTCTTAAACCTCTTAGACCAATTTTTGAATAATTTGTAATTTATAATTCCCCAAAATAGCTATACACTTCGATTCAAAATTGCACCTAAACGAATGACCTTGATCCAAAATTTTCTCAGGGGCTGCGCCCCCGAACCCCTTTCTTCCACTGTGGTTTTCAAAATATTAGTAATGTCCCCTCCCCCGAAATTTCATCCTGGATACGCCCTTGAGTGAAAATGTATTTTGTGGTTTTGCTGAACCCTATGGTGAGGGGGGGGGGGGTCATGATTTTGGTAAATATGACGACTTTTCGCTTTTCCCCCTCAAGTAATTGCCTTGCCCCTGCTCTGCCCCCCCAACGATTATTTGCTGGCGCCGCCACTGATAACGCCTCAAACGTAAAATCGGACTCGGGATTGGCGCTCTGTTCGAAGATTGTGTTCTGGAGAATACAAGTGTCATGACTCAGAAGTATGCCGTGCATGTGAGAAGGATCCTCGAACCCACGTCCCACGGGATCACAATCAGGCGCGTAGGAACTTTATTTTGAGTAGGGGAGTCAAAATTATCGGGGATCGATGGATGTCAGGAAAAGGTAGTTCGCCGCTACAAGGGGTCTGGGGGACTGGCCCCCCAGGTAGCCCTACCTTTATTGAATTTTTAATACAAAATAATCGAATTTGAAGCTATTTTATCATTCATTTCAATTTTTCAAAGTAATTAAAATGCGTGATATGCAATATTCTGTGGAAACTTAAAACAAATTGTTTTTATAGAATCCCCAATGGCCCCGCAAGAAATTTTTTTAGTTTTTGTTTAAAAAAAGTATACCTCTATGTAAATTGTTTTGCAAAATTTGAAATTTTTTTGAATGAAGCAAATCTGTGCATTTTTGAATCTCTTAATCAACATTTGTGTATATCTGGGGGTGTTCAGGATCTCTAGCAGGGGTGGGTCAGGCTCCAGACGGGGGAGGGGGGGGGGGTGTCCGGTCCCCCCCCCCCCCATTCCTACTCGCCTGATCACAACAAGCGATGAATGAACTCGGTCACACCGACGTAGTTTTCCACAACAAGACGCGCGCCAGATCAGTGCTCCCGTATCAGTGTCAGAGTCAGAAGAAACGCAAGCAGAATCTTGTGTTGCGCTGAGACGTCTGACGACCTGTTGATATTGACACGTGATCACAACAAGCACGGGGTCACAACAAGCACGTGAAGAGGAATGAACTCGGGTCACACCGACGTAGTTTTCCACAACAAGACGCGCGCCAGATCAGTGCTCCCGTATCAGTGTCAGAGTCAGAAGAAACGCAAGCAGAATCTTGTGTTGCGCTGAGACGTCTAACGACCTGTTGATATTGACACGTGATCACAACAAGCACGGGATCACAACAAGCACGTGAAGATGAATGAACTCGGTCACACCGACGTAGTTTTCCACAACAAGACAAGCGCCAGATCAGTGCTCCCGTATCAGTGTCAGAGTCAGAAGAAACGCAAGCAGAATCTTGTGTTGCGCTGAGACGTCTGACGACCTGTTGATATTGACACGTGATCACAACAAGCACGGGATCACAACAAGCACGTGAAGAGGAATTAACTCGGTCACACCGACGTAGTTTTCCACAACAAGACAAGCGCCAGATCAGTGCTCCCGTATCAGTGTCAGAGTCAGAAGAAACGCAAGCAGAATCTAGTGTTGCGCTGAGACGTCCAACGACCTGTTGATATTGACACGTGATCACAACAAGCACGGGGTCACAACAAGCACGTGAAGATGAATGAACTCGGGTCACACCGACGTAGTTTTCCACAACAAGACAAGCGCCAGATCAGTGCTCCCGTATCAGTGTCAGAGTCAGAAGAAACGCAAGCAGAATCTTGTGTTGCGCTGAGACGTCTGACGACCTGTTGATATTGACACGTGATCACAACAAGCACGGGGTCACAACAAGCACGTGAAGATGAATGAACTCGGGTCACACCGACGTAGTTTTCCACAACAAGACAAGCGCCAGATCAGTGCTCCCGTATCAGTGTCAGAGTCAGAAGAAACGCAAGCAGAATCTTGTGTTGCGCTGAGACGTCTGACGACCTGTTGATATTGACACGTGATCACAACAAGCACGGGGTCACAACAAGCACGTGAAGAGGAATGAACTCGGGTCACACCGACGTAGTTTTCCACAACAAGACGCGCGCCAGATCAGTGCTCCCGTATCAGTGTCAGAGTCAGAAGAAACGCAAGCAGAATCTTGTGTTGCGCTGAGACGTCTAACGACCTGTTGATATTGACACGTGATCACAACAAGCACGGGATCACAACAAGCACGTGAAGATGAATGAACTCGGTCACACCGACGTAGTTTTCCACAACAAGACAAGCGCCAGATCAGTGCTCCCGTATCAGTGTCAGAGTCAGAAGAAACGCAAGCAGAATCTTGTGTTGCGCTGAGACGTCTGACGACCTGTTGATATTGACACGTGATCACAACAAGCACGGGATCACAACAAGCACGTGAAGAGGAATTAACTCGGTCACACCGACGTAGTTTTCCACAACAAGACAAGCGCCAGATCAGTGCTCCCGTATCAGTGTCAGAGTCAGAAGAAACGCAAGCAGAATCTTGTGTTGCGCTTAGACGTCTAACGACCTGTTGATATTGACACGTGATCACAACAAGCACGGGATCACAACAAGCACGTGAAGATGAATGAACTCGGTCACACCGACGTAGTTTTCCACAACAAGACGCGCGCCAGATCAGTGCTCCCGTATCAGTGTCAGAGTCAGAAGAAACGCAAGCAGAATCTTGTGTTGCGCTGAGACGTCTGACGACCTGTTGATATTGACACGTGATCACAACAAGCACGGGGTCACAACAAGCACGTGAAGAGGAATGAACTCGGTCATACCGACGTAGTTTTCCACATCAAGACAAGCGCCAGATCAGTGCTCCCGTATCAGTGTCAGAGTCAGAAGAAACGCAAGCAGAATCTTGTGTTGCGCTGAGACGTCTAACGACCTGTTGATATTGACACGTGAAGACCACGTGCTCGGTCTGTGGGAAAAGAATACACAGATCACATTCACTCATTACATACTCTTTTCATGTTTCTGTAACTCGGGGGTAGAAGGACGGAAGTCCGTCATCTCTATTTTGCATTCGAGCGTTTTGGAATTACGTAAGCAAGACATGTCAAAAAATACAATCACATTCTCTTACACAATGACTAATGTCACCACTATAAATTGGATTGGATGAAGGCAGAATCCAATCGAAATGGAAAAAAATCCAAATGGATGAAGGCATACATAGTTTTTGAGCTCAACCAAGAATTATTTGAGAGACTTCCGGCCTTTTACCTCTGAGGTACGTTTTTTAACCGTACTATTTCGTATTATGTGATAATGTTGATGATGAAGAATAGTTAAGGATGGATAGATGGTCGTGGCCTATCAATAGGGAACTTTCCCATCATTTGCCTCTCGACTGAGGGAAAGCGCGAACTAAGTCAAAGAGCCGCGTGAATCGAACCCGGGACGTCGAACTCCATGATCTATCAATGACAGAAGAACTGCTGACAGAACAGATCTTGTGTTTCGCTGATCTGCGTCTGCGTTACGCAAGCGACGACCTGTTAATACGACACGTGGAGAACACGTGCTATGCGCGGGGATAGTTACAATAGTTCCTGAAGGCTGATAACATGGTTCCAGCATCACAGCATGTCTCCTTCGACCTTTCTCTCAACATCCACTTCGCAAATCATTTCATCCGCCATGCGTTTTCGAATTCTAAAGATATTACCTAATCTTGCCAACTTCCTCCTACCTTCGAATATCTTCCAAACTTTCTCATTCCAAAGATTCCAACAAAACTATTTGTACAACAATTCCTTGATCGTTTCTGAATGTAATAAACCGTTTACTTTTATTTGTTAATTTTTCTTGCTGCGATTTTCGGAGTTTTCTCAATCATGTAGATGTCTTGAAGGGTATTATTTCACACTTTTGGAATGATGTTATCATAGATTTCAACAAATACAGTTATATTGAAGAATTCTTACACACTGACTCGTCACCATTACAAATAATGATGGGATGAACCATTACTGGTCTCTGAGCTCACTTCAATAATCATTAAAATAGACTTCCGGCGTTCTACCTCTGAGGTACCTACAGATATGAACTGTATATTTTTGCAAATATGCTTCAAAATAGCATGATCTGTGATACCAAATTTTCTGCAGCCATCACATTTTAGTGACTTTTTTTAATTTAGATATTGAGACGAATGCAGGTCACGCCACTAAATCTGAACGACAATCGAAAAAAGCAGAGATCAGAGCCAAAAGAATCAAAATAAGACATTAATTAGTCAATATGCAGTCGTCAAGACGCAAGTATCAGACACATGTCAGCCTATCGGCCAAAGTCGTAAAACTGGAAATAGAAAAGTGTCGAATAAGTATCTGACACTCGCATTCTATCTGCTGGTATATTCGCGCGCGTGCCGCTTGAATGGGCTACACGTGGAGTGCATTATCGTGAGAGTGCATTTAGACAACAGTTTGCCCATCGTTAAACACGGTTGCAGTGCTCTTGCTGATAGGTAGCCGTGCACTGGGCATGCGCGCTAGATGTGTAAGTGCGTACTTATTCGACGCTTTTACGGTATCTGGGGTTTTATTTTCGTTTGTTTCGATGTAGGTCACAGTGTTTACGGTTTCTCTAATGGAACTGAAATTTTGCATACAAATAAAGATCATTAAGGTGCTGCAAGCGTGAGCGATTTTCCTGCTTTTTGTAGACACTTTTTGCGATACGATTGGAGACGAAATGGGTAGACCAAATGATTTGAAATTTTAATCGTGATTAGATAAAAGACAAAATTAGGGTTATCCCTTGGTACATTTTTAATTTTTCGTTTCGTTAATTAGTAATAATTAGTGGATTTTTGGTAAAAAATTAGCTATTTTCTCGTCTCCCTGGGGGCCGTATAAAATAAAATTTCAAAAATGTGCCAAGGGATAACACTAAGTTTGTCTTTCATCTAATCATGATTAAAATTTGAGATCAATTGGTTTACGGGTTTGGTCTCCAATCGTATCGCAAATTTCATCGTTTTGCGCGGTTTTGTTGAATAACCGGCGCCTAATTAACGATGCAATAAGCAAAAATTAAATAGGGCTACTAATATACAATCATACTGATCATGTGAACATCCTGTAAAAGTTACACTCACTTATGAAACAATTTTTCTCTCTCAATTTTCTAAAACGGCCGAGCGCTAGTATCACCAGTTTTGAAAAAGTTTCTGAATCCGATCAAGTTGAAATTTGCAAGAGTGTCAAGACCAAGCTCCTTGGTCATGACCTACATTTCAATCTTATTTTCATATGATTTTGATATTTTGACCGCGCTAACGTTCAACGCACAAAACATATTGATTTCCTGGGTACTTTTAATTCAACATTTTCATACAGTTTCTAATAATCAGCATTACTGATTCTTTGAATTATTACGGATTTTATTCCCCTTCCTATATTTTTCATATTAAATTGTTTAATGTATATATGATACCATTGAATTCCGTTGATATTTTTCCTACTTTTGTGTATGAAAAATAATTGTTACTACGTCATCTTTTCTAGTGTTTTTAGTTTTTTAAGTATTTATTTCTAGATTCATTTACATGATTAATACAGAAATGTGAGTCTCTATATAGTCTCAACAATACAAACAATCGCATAATAAATTATCAATTACAACCTATAAATAACACAATTAATTATAAATAATAATAATAATAATAATAGTAAATTACAACCTATATCTTCTCAGAAATATACCACAGTTTTACTATAAATAAGTCTACTAATGCTGCGAAACTTTTTACATCACTGACATCCCTATAGATAGATAGTGGCAACCTGTCCAGTCATTGATTGTTTTAGAAAAGAATGATTGCTGAAAAAAATTTGTTGCAGCAAATATTTATAAAAAATTTAATTATCGACTCTTGAGAAGTATGGAGACTCCTTAAAATAGAAATGCTTGTTTCGTTTCCCTGCTGATACGCCACGACCACCTCCTTCCTTTCTTCATCATCGCCTAAACATCCTCACAACTAATTAGAACGCGAATCTGTTCTTCTAAACACCAATTAAAACCGAGTAGTCGACCACGTGGCGCGTGCACGTGTTCGCCGCGCACGTGTCAGCTGTTTGTACGCTTCTCGCTTGTTTTTGCCTCCTCGATGTTGTGTAAACCAACAGTGGACGTGACATTTACGACGGACTAGTTGGAGTTGGTAAACACATGCAAGCCGCGGTTTGACACAAGCGTGTAAATCTATGTGATAGCGTGGCGTGGATAGATGGCGAATTAGTCAATTTACATGCACTTGTATAGTTCGTGAGCTGTGACAAATAACAAAAATCAGGGGCCCTTCTAGAAACATTGAGATTCCCAATTCTGATCAAATTCGATTCCATGCATTATTTAACTGACGGAACAGGTTGGCTGAGTGGGTAACGCTCTGAACTTGTATTCCGGAGGCCCGGGTTCAATTCCCGCGGCCGTCCTTCCTGACTGGGTTTTTTTTCGTGGTATTCCCTCAGTCGACAGGCAAATGCTGGGAAGGTACCTTCCTAATAGGCCACGACCGCCTCCTTCCCACTTTCTATCCTAACCTACTCTTCACCATCATCTCCCAATCATAATCATAATCATGCATCCGTCGCCATTAGCCTCGCTGCAGAACAGTGCGACGTTAAGCCCCTGAAAAAATAAATTATTTGGCTGTGAACCAGATTACATCCGAATGGAATTGGGAAAACGTTCTAGAATAGGCATAAAGTTCGTTTTTTTAAACTCTTTTCGCACTCTATCGCTTCAAAATCCCCAATTATGCGAAATCGTAGTTTGAATCAGAAGAACATGTTTTAATCGAAATTCTTGAAGTTTTCACATTCTCATTCATGTTATTCAATAATCATATTTAACTTTATTTCCTATTCCATAATGATTTAAAATGTGTAAAATCTTGATTTTGAGGCTTGTTCAGGTTGTTCTACACGGATATTTCCGTCACTTTGTATTTACCATTGTAGAAAATGAAAAGAATGGTCTATTTCGGAGTATTACCATTGTGCGATTATTTTTAATAAATTATACTCTCTGACGTCCATAGTTTGTCAATATACTTCCTCACGCTCATATCTATGACAATAATGGTAATTATCAACAATAGGTGCACGTATTGTTTCGTCCATGTTTCGTTGTTATCGTCATGCTTATTGTTGTGTATGTAAAAGGCAATTGCGTCAAACGATTTTACATGAAGCCGCGATGACGTGCGGCAATGACATGAAAAACTTGTACGTATGTCGTTAGGTAATGCCAGGTGTAATTACGTGCCTGTGTTTTAAACAGACGTTACAGAAAGGTTGAGAAAACGCAACGCCGAATGTTCGTTGGGTTTTCAGCAAGCAATTACCATTGATATCTGGATAAACCGCTTGTCATTGAATATGCACCCTGGATGATTAAAGGTCACGTGTCTTATGCTTGGGGTTTTGACACACGTCATATTCGCCAACGAGTTTTCGTAATTATTTTCTATCCATAATTTAATTTTGATAGACTTCTGACATTTTTTGAAGAAATGAACAGAACATTTTACTGACATTTAAATCAAGTTTTTGAAAGTTGAAGCATAACTATGTTTACTGATATTTTGTTCAAGGCGTTTGATTTAAATTCTAACTTGTATTTTTTTTTATTTTTTAGGTAAGTCGACTTTGAATATCTTCGTATCTTGAACTTCTACCTTGGTGCTACGGAAGGTAAGATTAATCTACCCCTTCGACTAAAGACCGAAGCCCCTACCGATGGCTGCCACCTTAGCGCGGTGCTGGGGTTTGTGTTGGCCAACGATCCATTGCAGCTACGCCGGCGAGCATATGCTCATGTGTAAGGGTTACCCATGCCGGACAGGTCAGTGGTGAGGTCCAGACAAAGAGCAGCCAGGGTCGGCCTAACCATGTCCTCCCTTGAATTTGCGGTCCCCTCCCCTCCCCTCGGACCGGCCTTCCCCCTCGAGATGGTGATCCCCCTGAAATCGGGTTCCGCCGGCCCGAATCCTCACACCCCCCGGTCCGTCCCCATTCCTGCCTGGCCTCCCCACCAGTGTTGACTCCCCCGGATCGGGCCCGTTAGGTTGACCTCTCCCCATGTCCACCACTTATATCAACAAAGTTAAATGCAAAAATGCAAAAATTATCGTGCGCAATATAACCTCGTCGTTGACGCGCCGTTAAACCACAATAATCTAATCTAAGACCGAAGCTTCATTCAATAATGACACACTTTCGACCTGGTTTGTCAAATAATTGTATTGATTTGAAGATTGTCAGACAAAACTTATTTCAAAGACAGAATTAGACACCTTGCTATTTAAGGAATTTCTTTGTCTATAAAGATACAGTCATCCAATGTGGAGAGTGAAAACTGCACAAGTTCCTATCTCGCTCGCTGCTCCACGTTGGACTATGTTGTCTATCTCTCTCTCGCAATAAAGAAGATGCTCCTCTGCGGAACCTTGACTGGGTCATTGACAGAATCCCCCACGCCGCATACCGCGAGTAGGTACTCAGTGTGCTCGCCTGCCGACACGATGATTTGGCGGGAAAAGAGCGGGAAGAAGGCCTCCAGAACCTTGACTGGGTCGTTGACAGAGCTGTAACACATCTCTAGATGCCAGTGCTCTTTGTTCTCACTTGTCTATAACTACGTTCCCTCAGCAGAAGATGATTTGGCGGGAAAAGAGCGGGAAGAAGGCCTCCAGAACCTTGACTGGGTCGTTGACAGAGCTGTAACACATCCCTAGATGCCAGTGCTCTTTGTTCTCACTTGTCTATAAGTACGTTCCCTCAGCAGAAGATGATTTGGCGGGAAAAGAGCGGGAAGAAGGCCTCCAGAACCTTGACTGGGTCGTTGACAGAGCTGTAACACATCTCTAGATGCCAGTGCTCTTTGTTCTCACTTGTCTATAAGTACGTTCCCTCAGCAGAAGATGATTTGGCGGGAAAAGAGCGGGAAGAAGGCCTCCAGAACCTTGACTGGTTCGTTGACAGAGCTGTAACACATCTCTAGATGCCAGTGCTCTTTGTTCTCACTTGTCTATAAGTACGTTCCCTCAGCAGAAGATGATTTGGCGGGAAAAGAGCGGGAAGAAGGCCTCCAGAACCTTGACAGGGTCGTTGACAGAGCTGTAACACATCTCTAGATGCCAGTGCTCTTTGTTCTCACTTGTCTATAAGTACGTTCCCTCAGCAGAAGATGATTTGGCGGGAAAAGAGCGGGAAGAAGGCCTCCAGAACCTTGACTGGGTCGTTGACAGAGCTGTAACACATCCCTAGATGCCAGTGCTCTTTGTTCTCACTTGTCTATAAGTACGTTCCCTCAGCAGAAGATGATTTGGCGGGAAAAGAGCGGGAAGAAGGCCTCCAGAACCTTGACTGGGTCGTTGACAGAGCTGTATCACATCTCTAGATGCCAGTGCTCTTTGTTCTCACTTGTCTATAAGTACGTTCCCTCAGCAGAAGATGATTTGGCGGGAAAAGAGCGGGAAGAAGGCCTCCAGAACCTTGACTGGGTCGTTGACAGAGCAGTAACACATTCCTAGATGCCAGTGCTCTTTGTTCTCACTTGTCTATAAGTACGTTCCCTCAGCAGAAGATGATTTGGCGGGAAAAGAGCGGGAAGAAGGCCTCCAGAACCTTGACTGGGTCGTTGACAGAGCAGTAACACATTCCTAGATGCCAGTGCTCTTTGTTCTCACTTGTCTATAAGTACGTTCCCTCAGCAGAAGATGATTTGGCGGGAAAAGAGCGGGAAGAAGGCCTCCAGAACCTTGACTGGGTCGTTGACAGAGCTGTAACACATCTCTAGATGCCAGTGCTCTTTGTTCTCACTTGTCTATAAGTACGTTCCCTCAGCAGAAGATGATTTGGCGGGAAAAGAGCGGGAAGAAGGCCTCCAGAACCTTGACTGGGTCGTTGACAGAGCTGTAACACATCTCTAGATGCCAGTGCTCTTTGTTCTCACTTGTCTATAAGTACGTTCCCTCAGCAGAAGATGATTTGGCGGGAAAAGAGCGGGAAGAAGGCCTCCAGAACCTTGACTGGGTCGTTGACAGAGCTGTAACACATCTCTAGATGCCAGTGCTCTTTGTTCTCACTTGTCTATAAGTACGTTCCCTCAGCAGAAGATGATTTGGCGGGAAAAGAGCGGGAAGAAGGCCTCCAGAACCTTGACTGGGTCGTTGACAGAGCTGTAACACATCTCTAGATGCCAGTGCTCTTTGTTCTCACTTGTCTATAAGTACGTTCCCTCAGCAGAAGATGATTTGGCGGGAAAAGAGCGGAAAGAAGGCCTCCAGAACCTTGACTGGGTCGTTGACAGAGCTGTAACACATTCCTAGATGCCAGTGCTCTTTGTTCTCACTTTTCTATAAGTACGTTCCCTCAGCAGAAGATGATTTGGCGGGAAAAGAGCGGGAAGAAGGCCTCCAGAACCTTGACTGGGTCGTTGACAGAGCAGTAACACATTCCTAGATGCCAGTGCTCTTTGTTCTCACTTGTCTATAAGTACGTTCTCTCAGCAGAAGATGATTTGGCGGGAAAAGAGCGGGAAGATGGCCTCCAGAACCTTGACTGGGTCGTTGACAGAGCAGTAACACATTCCTAGATGCCAGTGCTCTTTGTTCTCACTTGTCTATAAGTACGTTCCCTCAGCAGAAGATGATTTGGCGGGAAAAGAGCGGGAAGAAGGCCTCCAGAACCTTGACTGGGTCGTTGACAGAGCAGTCACACATCTCTAGATGCCAGTGCTCTTTGTTCTCACTTGTCTATAAGTACGTTCCCTCAGCAGAAGATGATTTGGCGGGAAAAGAGCGGGAAGAAGGCCTCCAGAACCTTGACTGGGTCGTTGACAGAGCTGTAACACATCTCTAGATGCCAGTGCTCTTTGTTCTCACTTGTCTATAAGTACGTTCCCTCAGCAGAAGATGATTTGGCGGGAAAAGAGCGGGAAGAAGGCCTCCAGAACCTTGACTGGGTCGTTGACAGAGCAGTCACACATCTCTAGATGCCAGTGCTCTTTGTTCTCACTTGTCTATAAGTACGTTCCCTCAGCAGAAGATGATTTGGCGGGAAAAGAGCGGGAAGAAGGCCACCAGAACCTTGACTGGGTCGTTGACAGAGCAGTAACACATTCCTAGTTGCCAGTGCTCTTTGTTCTCACTTGTCTATAAGTACTTTCCCTCAGCAGAAGAAGATGATTTGGCGGGAAAAGAGCGGGAAGAAGGCCTCCAGAACCTTGACTGGGTCGTTGACAGAGCTGTAACACATCTCTAGATGCCAGTGCTCTTTGTTCTCACTTGTCTATAAGTACGTTCCCTCAGCAGAAGATGATTTGGCGGGAAAAGAGCGGGAAGAAGGCCTCCAGAACCTTGACTGGGTCGTTGACAGAGCTGTAACACATCTCTAGATGCCAGTGCTCTTTGTTCTCACTTGTCTATAAGTACGTTCCCTCAGCAGAAGATGATTTGGCGGGAAAAGAGCGGGAAGAAGGCCTCCAGAACCTTGACTGGGTCGTTGACAGAGCAGTAACACATCTCTAGATGCCAGTGCTCTTTGTTCTCACTTGTCTATAAGTACGTTCCCTCAGCAGAAGATGATTTGGCGGGAAAAGAGCGGGAAGAAGGCCTCCAGAACCTTGACTGGGTCGTTGACAGAGCTGTAACACATTCCTAGATGCCAGTGCTCTTTGTTCTCACTTGTCTATAAGTACGTTCCCTCAGCAGAAGATGATTTGGCGGGAAAAGAGCGGGAAGAAGGCCTCCAGAACCTTGACTGGGTCGTTGACAGAGCTGTAACACATCCCTAGATGCCAGTGCTCTTTGTTCTCACTTGTCTATAAGTACGTTCCCTCAGCAGAAGATGATTTGGCGGGAAAAGAGCGGGAAGAAGGCCTCCAGAACCTTGACTGGGTCGTTGACAGAGCTGTAACACATCCCTAGATGCCAGTGCTCTTTGTTCTCACTTGTCTATAAGTACGTTCCCTCAGCAGAAGATGATTTGGCGGGAAAAGAGCGGGAAGAAGGCCTCCAGAACCTTGACTGGGTCGTTGACAGAGCAGTAACACATTCCTAGATGCCAGTGCTCTTTGTTCTCACTTGTCTATAAGTACGTTCCCTCAGCAGAAGATGATTTGGCGGGAAAAGAGCGGGAAGAAGGCCTCCAGAGCCTTGACTGGGTCGTTGACAGGGCTGAAACACATCCCTAGATGCCAGTGCTCTTTGTTCTCACTTGTCTATAAGTACGTTCCCTCAGCAGAAGATGATTTGGCGGGAAAAGAGCGGGAAGAAGGCCTCCAGAACCTTGACTGGGTCGTTGACAGAGCTGTAACACATCTCTAGATGCCAGTGCTCTTTGTTCTCACTTGTCTATAAGTACGTTCCCTCAGCAGAAGATGATTTGGCGGGAAAAGAGCGGGAAGAAGGCCTCCAGAACCTTGACTGGGTCGTTGACAGAGCTGTAACACATCCCTAGATGCCAGTGCTCTTTGTTCTCACTTGTCTATAAGTACGTTCCCTCAGCAGAAGATGATTTGGCGGGAAAAGAGCGGGAAGAAGGCCTCCAGAACCTTGACTGGGTCGTTGACAGAGCTGTAACACATCCCTAGATGCCAGTGCTCTTTGTTCTCACTTGTCTATAAGTACGTTCCCTCAGCAGAAGATGATTTGGCGGGAAAAGAGCGGGAAGAAGGCCTCCAGAACCTTGACTGGGTCGTTGACAGAGCTGTAACACATCCCTAGATGCCAGTGCTCTTTGTTCTCACTTGTCTATAAGTACGTTCCCTCAGCAGAAGATGATTTGGCGGGAAAAGAGCGGGAAGAAGGCCTCCAGAACCTTGACTGGGTCGTTGACAGAGCTGTAACACATCTCTAGATGCCAGTGCTCTTTGTTCTCACTTGTCTATAAGTACGTTCCCTCAGCAGAAGATGATTTGGCGGGAAAAGAGCGGGAAGAAGGCCTCCAGAACCTTGACTGGGTCGTTGACAGTGCAGTAACACATTCCTAGTTGCCAGTGCTCTTTGTTCTCACTTGTCTATAAGTACGTTCCCTCAGCAGAAGATGATTTGGCGGGAAAAGAGCGGGAAGAAGGCCTCCAGAACCTTGACTGGGTCGTTGACAGAGCTGTAACACATCCCTAGATGCCAGTGCTCTTTGTTCTCACTTGTCTATAAGTACGTTCCCTCAGCAGAAGATGATTTGGCGGGAAAAGAGCGGGAAGAAGGCCTCCAGAGCCTTGACTGGGTCGTTGACAGGGCTGAAACACATCCCTAGATGCCAGTGCTCTTTGTTCTCACTTGTCTATAAGTACGTTCCCTCAGCAGAAGATGATTTGGCGGGAAAAGAGCGGGAAGAAGGCCTCCAGAACCTTGACTGGGTCGTTGACAGTGCAGTAACACATTCCTAGTTGCCAGTGCTCTTTGTTCTCACTTGTCTATAACTACGTTCCCTCAGCAGAAGATGATTTGGCGGGAAAAGAGCGGGAAGAAGGCCTCCAGAACCTTGACTGGGTCGTTGACAGAGCTGTAACACATCCCTAGATGCCAGTGCTCTTTGTTCTCACTTGTCTATAACTACGTTCCCTCAGCAGAAGATGATTTGGCGGGAAAAGAGCGGGAAGAAGGCCTCCAGAACCTTGACTGGGTCGTTGACAGAGCTGTAACACATCCCTAGATGCCAGTGCTCTTTGTTCTCACTTGTCTATAAGTACGTTCCCTCAGCAGAAGATGATTTGGCGGGAAAAGAGCGGGAAGAAGGCCTCCAGAACCTTGACTGGGTCGTTGACAGAGCTGTAACACATCTCTAGATGCCAGTGCTCTTTGTTCTCACTTGTCTATAAGTACGTTCCCTCAGAAGAAGATGATTTGGCGGGAAAAGAGCGGGAAGAAGGCCTCCAGAACCTTGACTGGGTCATTGACAGAGCTGTAACACATCCCTAGATGCCAGTGCTCTTTGTTCTCACTTGTCTATAAGTACGTTCCCTCAGCAGAAGATGATTTGGCGGGAAAAGAGCGGGAAGAAGGCCTCCAGAACCTTGACTGGGTCGTTGACAGAGCTGTAACACATCCCTAGATGCCAGTGCTCTTTGTTCTCACTTGTCTATAAGTACGTTCCCTCAGCAGAAGATGATTTGGCGGGAAAAGAGCGGGAAGAAGGCCTCCAGAGCCTTGACTGGGTCATTGACAGAGCTGTAACACATCCCTAGATGCCAGTGCTCTTTGTTCTCACTTGTCTATAAGTACGTTCCCTCAGCAGAAGATGATTTGGCGGGAAAAGAGCGGGAAGAAGGCCTCCAGAACCTTGACTGGGTCATTGGCAGACCCCTAGATACCAGTGCTCTTTGTTCTCACTTGTCTGTAAGTAGGTATAGTCAAGGAAATTAGATGGTTACACATAATCTCTCTCTGCTCCATATAAAAACATGTTTATGATGGGTCAGAGAGAGGCAGAGTATGAACCATCTAATTTCCCTGACTGTACACCCGCGGTTGCATAAATTGCTTGAAAATTTCTGACTCCTTTTTCAAAACTTGACATCCAGACGAAAACACAGAGGTAAATGTAGATTTCGAGCATGTGGAGTTGGAGGGTTTGATTATAAGAACCAACCAACGACCTCATACCTAATAAATATTTCTCCATTCAACCAATATTGACGGTAATTCGAGCTTTAACGTAGCAGTTAACCGTCAATTTTTCTGACCGCGGGTGTCCCTTAGCAGGAGATGATTTGGCGGGAAAATAGCGGGAAGAAGGGCCCTTCCTCCAGTACCTTGACTGGGTCATTGACATAGTTCTCTCCACACCGCATGCCATCAGGGCTCAGTATTGTCACCTGTCAAGTACGTTCACCCCGTTGACTATTTGGCGGGAAGAAGGGTTCGAGGTTATTCCTCCCCGTCAACGATCTTCTAACCCTTATCCACATCGCAATGTGGACGACCCACTCACCTGCTTGGTTCATGCGAATTACGATGTGCAGATAATGATTTGGCGGGAAGAAGGGTGAGAGGTTATTCCACTCTTCCAACGACATGTCCATGTGTTCGCGATGTGGACGTTCACCTTCGAGGTACATGCGGATAAAGACGTCCGTTGGCGGGAATGTGGTGGGAAGAAGGGTTAAAGAGGTCATTTCCCTTGCCGGTAGCGACTTGTCCAGTGCGATGGCCAAGTGGGTTGCCTCACGCTGTTGGGTTCACGCAAATGTCTTCAGTATGCAGATGTTTTAGTGGTATTATTAGTTGGAATAAGGGTTATTTCCATGAAGTAGGTTATATTCATCTTGTCCAAGATCAGCGCTTGTTCTTGAACTTGAAAGACAGATGGTTGTGTGTCAGGTTGCAAAGGCGGGTTCCGCAGGGCTTTGTCATAACACCGATTCTATTGTGAATATAAATTATATCTGGGAAACAATTATTATTTCCAAGGAGTCCGACTTATTAATTTGCGATGGCCGGTAAATGGACGCCTCAACCACCTGCCAAACTCTTGCGTATAATTAAGTGGGTTATTCCGCAGATAATGCTAAGGCGGGAAGATTAGTGGAAAGGAGGGTTAGTGCCATCTAGTAGGTCATTTCACTGGTCCAAGGATCTTTGACTGGCCTTGAACTTGATGAAAAGCAGATGGTATCAGCAGGCGGGTTCTACAGGGGTGTGTCGTGATACCAATCCTATTTCAAATATAAATTATATCTCGGAAACAATAAATAGAACTTAATTGTTTTGAACTGCATCCTTATAATTTATTCGACTATAAAGATGTAAAATATCGCAGATGCCTGAACGACCTGAATGCAAATTTATTTCAGAAAGAATTGAAAGATATAAAATGTTGGACTGACTTATCTATCTGAGGCCGAATTTTTTACACGCTCCATTATAAAATAATTAATTAGATTTTTGTTAAATTGCTCTTTTACGTGTCTTCAAAATATGCAATTAATAAGGAATTAACTACATTCAAATAATTTGCGGAATAAAATCGTGCTCTAATCTCTGCCACGAATCTCGGTCGTGGACTCCGTCGAGGATCATAAACGCCTTTATTTACAAATTAAATTATTCACGGCGAACCAATGAAAGATGTTCCCGTCCCCTTCTAATTGGCTGACTGGAGAAGGGGTGGCTGTCCTTGCCAGTGACCCATGAAAGTTGACCGAAACACGCGATCTCTGCACGTTTCCCCCAACTAATTGGGAATTAATGGCGTCATATACGCGAGAGCAAGACGACAGATGCACGGCCTCACCTGGGATGTTAGCCGCACTCAAGCTGGCGCGGGATAATCACCTCTTTTCATGCAGTTTTATGAACAACTAGGCGTTATTAAAAATCTGCTGGAGAGGTTTTTTTAACTTTTATGATGCGTCGCACTGTTCTGGAACTAGGTTAATAACGATGGATGAATGCTTTTGATAACGATGTAGAATATAGAAGAGGATGGACCAGGCGCGAAGGAACTAAATTTGCAAGGGGTGGGGGGGTAATATTGGAAAAAAACATTGGAGACACTATTGGACGAAGACAATGGCTGTCAATGGGTCTTGGGGGAGGGTGCCCCAGTGATATGCGGGTCCTGGGCGCACAGGTCCGGAACATTTTTAATTTCAGGCATGAATTTGGTGCATTTCTATACGCGATTTTAACACTTTTTAAACACATTTGTATGTTGACATATAAACGTATAAAAACATAGGTAGGGGTAAGAGGGGGATTTCTCCCCCCCCCCCCCCTTCATCGCGCCAGGGATGGACGGTGGGAAGGAGGCGGTCGTGGTCTAGGAGGAGGAAATCTTCCCAGCATTTGACTCTCCACTGATGCAGTCAGGACAGTCTCGGGAATCTATTCCAGAACATCCTCAATGAGCGTCCAGGTTACTCCTTGAGCAACCATCCTGCAAGGGGTGGTCGCCAGTGAGCCTGCAAGAGACACTGAAGGGGTGGTCGCCAGTGAGCCTGCAAGAGACACTGAAGGGTGGTCGCCAGTGAGCCTGCAATGCAAGGGGTGGTCGCCAGTGAGCCTGCAAGTGAGCCTGCAATGCAAGGGGTGGTCGCCAGTGAGCCTGCAAGTGAGCCTGCAATGCAAGGGGTGGTCGCCAGTGACCCTGCAAGTGAGCCTGCAATGCAAGGGGTGGTCGCCAGTGAGCCTGCAAGTGAGCCTGCAATGCAAGGGGTGGTCGCCAGTGAGTAGTGACCCTGCACGATGACCGGCGACGTCTAGATGCTCCATCAACACGCAATGCAGCTAATTACTGGCTAATGACGTCAGACCGCGCAGCAAGACATGCGTGGGTGATGATTCGCGAGCAGCACGCAACGCGGATCACCCACTGGAACTTTATAATCGAGGAATTAATATCATCCCAGCGAGCGAGGTTATTGTTATTGTGGAATATGTAACTTGCAAGGTCTGTTCTGAGCAAGATATGTATCCTAAAGATGATTATGAAATTAAATTGCAAGAGATCAAAATATTAATAATCTAATTGGCAAATCATGCCATGTTTCTTTTTAGTAAATTGGAAGAGCTTTAGATGAAATCTTTACTTGAAATATTATGGTTGTAAAAACTATATTTATTCCTTGCCACTCTTCCACTTGAGGCTTACTTTATAAAATTTTGATGAAAAATATACAAAAAACTATACTAAAACTATACATTCAGCAAATATTGGACATCGGGAAAGCTATAAAACTTGTTTTTCAAGAAATGTAATTTTGTTGCTAATACAATCTTCTGTTAAAAGTGTCAATCTCACAGTATTATCCGTACAAATACTCCCAAGAAATAAATACATTTTATATATGACATTTCCTTCACTTGTGGTAACAATGTTAATGTCATCATTCCGACATTTCGTTTCCCTCTTCATAACAAAACAATTACATTATCTACCGCAAACTGCATGTTTTTATGACAACACAATAACAACCGCACCAACCACGTGTGCGTCAACACTTTTGTCAATGACGTCTCGTATGTACTCGTAAACAATAATTAAAAGTGTTGGTACCTCGTAGCTATCAAGGTGGCGATGGTAATTCCCAAGTGATGTTTTTGTCCACATCCAAGGTGGCTGGATGAGGCCCGCATGAAGCTGTCTGGCATTGAGATCTGATGATGGTCATGTGTGGAATAATCATATGTTGGCTTGTTTGTGTACGTGATATGTTTCGGGGTTTTAGTGCTTCATCTTCTCATCCGGAGCATTCCTGAATATGTGAGAGGAGTATGAGAAAAAATTCAATGAGAAAATTGTTATCAACCATTATGGATTCAGCAGGTGTGCCGATTTTCTGACTGTTTTTTTTCTCTTATTACTAAGAAATTCTGTTCTTTTAATTCAGAGGGGCATGAAAAAGTTGGAAGAACCGCTAAATAGACAAATTGGCCAGTGTTTCTTTTTTTACCGTAGCATTTTCAAATGTTATTGTTTTCAAACATAAATAATCAATATCCAGCATGTCTACCATTCAGTATACCTATATTTTAAGTTTGCATCTCCACTTTTACCACTTTTATTTATTTTTTAACCTGAAATATGTTTATAGACCTGATTTTTTAACGTGAATAATTTAATTTTGCAATATTCTGTGTCTGAATAAATATACATGTCAATTTCTTGGAATAAGTACACTTTTAAAAGTCTACTTTGAAGTCCAATAATTTAGGTTGAGCCTTTTTGTTTGTAGACTTTGACATCAAACAGCTGTTAAAATGGTGTAAATACCTAAACAATTTAACAATTTGATCACTTAGTTTCGCACCTAGTGTCCACAATATTCCGTTAATTAGAAATTGAGAATGTTCTCAATTCTCTCGCTTCAAGTAGGTTTTAATTATTTTGCTTGAAGCGCACTATGAAACTTCATCCACAACAACACTATACCGTGTTCAATTACTACGTGCTCACTAATTACTCATTAAAACTGCTAATTAAGAGAGCACCTACCAAGATAAGTGTTATAAAACTGTGATGATGGTGCACGGAATATTAGTACACGTTGCACTATAGGGCGCGTGACGATTGGGAGGCCAAGAAGGTTTTCATATCTTTTGGTTCCGATCTCTTTGTAAAATCGCAACCATAACTTATCTAAGGAGTTAGTTAATTATGAGCACAAGTCTTATTATAGCGAAAAATATTTACACCCATCTTATTTAAGCAATTAACTTTTTCTTTGTTACATGCATATTAATTACAGTGTGCATTCTAAATGCGTTATTTAAACCTATTTTGTAATATTTTATAAGCCAATTACGTTTTAACGTTTTCTTAATTATTTTAAATATTTGGGCTCACATTCTATAGATACCTTGACTATACATAACCTCCTCTGCACCTTTTTAAAATTTTCACTAAATGAATCATTTAATAGTTGCGAAAATTTGTGTTGTTGAGACAAGGGGCAGTCCTCTAAATCTTTTTTTCTAAACCTCGTAGTTAGGTATTTGAATAATGTAAGGAAAAACATGCAAACAGCAAAACCATAAGTCTACGGAAGTGTACGGACGGAAGGAGGTTCTAATTGAAGAATTCGACTACATTCGTCTTATTTGACATAAATATATGATCAACATATTCGTTGCTGTTTTGAAAAGTATTTAATAATATTTATTTTAATACGATTTACTGGCTCGAAAAGTGTTTTTCGTGGCTTCTAAAAAGTTTAGAAAAGTGCATATTTAAAGGTTTTGCAGTAAATTGTACATCGAATTCACCGCCTTCCTGTTTGAAAATCTCGAGTATTGACACTGTTGTAAGCCCTCAATTGGCCACCAATCGATTTAGCCGCTCTCTTGTGGTGGTTTTGAGCGAATTGTTTATGCCCCATTGCTCGAATCTCTATTGAACCCTGAACGACACTCAAGCGCAACGACCATCTGCCCCCGGGTGCGGGGGCGGGGGCGGGGGGGGGGGGGGGGAGGATGAAAAATTAATTAAAACCTGAAAACGGTGCGCGATTGTTTCCAGCTCATCCATGCATCAACCCCCCCCCCCCCCCCCCCTCCACCTCGCGGGCCCCATCCACCCTTAGACACAGCTAACGAGATGTGTCAGTGCTTTTTTCTGTTACCTTCGGGCGCACTTTGGCAAATGTTAATTATTATTATTATTTTTTTTTTAAATATGGCACCGTGTGATGTGTGTTTCGATAAAGAGGGCTGTTGTTATTCGTCCTTTGTGATCGGAATATGGTGGTTTAATTTTGTCGCTGCGAATTTTTTAGACGCAATGAGCAAATATTTTGGCGAACTTGTGGATCTAGCCTCTGAATGGTGTGTTTTTTTCACAAAAAGCACGAAGAAACGAAATCAAACGAAGTAACGGTACATGCTATTTTTTTTCACAAAAGATTCAATAATAACAATTTCGTCTTATAATGATTTCTAGCAAGATCGGGATTTTGGTTTCACCGAAAAATTAATCTATAATTTATTTCCCTTTTTATTCATGGATTATCTGAAATAAATGTCTGTGGTATGGGATTTTTGCACACGAATTTCCATGCTTGCTAAGGCTCAACTCAACGTTTTTCTAGTTTCCTATACCCACGAGAAGTTTACACTTGTGGCCGGCTTTATGTTTCCACCAAAGAGTTCAACTTACTAATTGTCTAACTGATTAAAATGTTATGTATCCGAATTCTCCCCTAGTTTTATTTAAATTTCATATTACTCCTCAAGTTACTTCCTTGGCAGTCGTAACTGAATATGTACCAAGTTTCACTTCGCATTTTCTCCGCCTTGGAATGTGCGTAATGAACCGAGTAATTACTACGAATTTACTCGCTAAACTTTCGTGTACAAACAAAGCGGTTTGTTTTGTAAATGGAATTATTTTCTCTCCGGTTGGAGTGAAATTTCTCCAGAGGGCCGTGGATAAAGGAATATCGGTCTGAACATTTGCATGGAAATTACGGGGGGAAGAACGCATGGTATCGGGAATCGAACTGGGAACTGAATTTAGAGCCCATGTGCGTGGAATGGCGTGATGTTATATCAATGTGATGCTGGATGGACCAGTGTGCAGTTTCGTCTGTGTTTTTCTCATCTTCTAGATGGTCGTTGCTCGGGTCGTTGTTGGCCATGCGGCGGCTTGAAGCGTCGCTTCGGCGTCTTTATGGCGTCTTTCCCACCTGTTTCGTTATAAGTTACCTAATATTTTGGCGCCAGATTGTTGAAGATTTTTTAAAATTATAACAAGAAAATTGTGTTTTTTATCAAATAAAATTACCAAAAGATATAATGTAAAATTTAAAAAAAAACATGGCACCAAAATTGTATATAGTTATCTAAACAATAATGTAACAATAGAGTACGAAACATGTATAGGAAAGATGCCATAAGACGGCACCTTTTTTTGAAACCATCTCGGACTCATTTGGTTCGTCCAAAATTGAAACTTTCAATGAGACCAACCAAACTACAATGATAATTTACAATGAAAGGTGTCAAAACACAACCACTTTTTTCAGCATATTTCCAACTCACGTCCGATTGCAATCATCCGACCTCCACACCTCGTCATTTCCTCGTATCCTAATAAATCCCCGAAATCTCTCAACTCGACCTTCTCGGCAACTACGCCGCCGATCAATCAATCAATACACGTGTAGGATATAGCTGCAATGTCGAACTATGTCCTTCCCACCACACCCCGCAGTCATCTACTCTGTTGCTTCATGCCAAGGCGTTTGCGTGTGTGTGTAATTGTTCTTCCAGCTTCACACTTTCTTAGTCGGTCTAATTCATCTTGGCGAGATTCGGAAGTAGGTAGAGTCAAGTAAACGGAAAACGGAAGTAAAACGGAAGTAGGAATGAATGGAATCATGCAAAGAACGATTAGGGATTGGAATGGGTTGGACAGTGTTGTGGTTGAGGTAGGGCTTGAGAAGGATTGTACGATGAAAAGGTTTAGGAATGTTTTAAGATCTATTGATGAACATTAGTTTTAAGTATACCTTACCTAACCTACATAATTATTTATTCAAATTCTATATTTCCTTACCTTTAATTAAATTTTATATATCCTTGTATATTTAGGTATTGTACTATATTTACTGTCATATTCCATTTGTTAATTAGTGTTAAGTTTATATTATGTATTCCTTGCCACCTGTAACTGTACTATTTGCAAGATGTAATAAATAAATTGAAATTGAATTGAAATTGAAAGTATGCGGAAGAACAGTTCGACTGTTTGCTGTTATGATTTGTTAGTTAGGAACTCCCGTATAGCATGTGGGTGGGCTCCGGGATCTTTACTACAACAATTGTACAAGGAGGGAAGATGATATTATTATTTGAATACAAATAATACGAAACAAATTGAAGACAATAAGAAACACCCATCGTGAGAGGCTCCTGATGGGGAGCATACAAAATTGCCCGAATAATACACGTGTTTACGATATAATAATATTACAAGAATGAATGGTCAAAAAGGTGACAAAAATAACGAGAAACCAAGGAAAATCAGTCCCATTCGGTTATAAGAGGGTCTGGAGACCAAGTCTTGAAACTTACGCCTTCAGGACGCAAACGCTCTCGGACGTCATAAAGTCCCATTTACTGTAAGAATGATGACCTTGAAATCTACTGTTAACTGTTTATCTTAATTTTGAATAAGGTTTTATGACTGAATAACATCTGTTATAATAATTATAATATTAATAAATTGGTTCCAATAGATTGCTGGATGACAATCAAATAAGTGGCTTGACTTTATGTTTCAATGTCGATCACTCTTACCGTAAATGGGACTATATGACGTCCTAGAGCGTTTGCGTCCTGAAGGCGTAAGTTTCAAGACTTGGCCTCCTGGCACGGCCCAGGGCTTAAATCGTACAAGAAAATCGTCTGAAATAGTTTGTTTTTTTATGTAAGAGAGAAAAAGTTATCCTCCTAATCTGAATTGGATTTGAATTGATTTAATTTTTTATTTTTTTTAATGGGACACCTTTAGTCTACCTACAATAAAAGATGAAGATGAACTCCTCCTTGAAATGGTCCACCTCCTCCTTGAAATGGTCGTCAACCTCCTTTGAAACCTCCACCTCCTCCTTGTAATGGTCCACCTCTTCCTTGAAATGGCCGTCCTCCTCCTTGAAATGGTCCACCTCCTCGGCTCCTCCTTACACTCTCCACCTCCTTGCAATAGTACTCCTCCTCCTTGAAACGGTTCTTCACCTCCTCCTTGAAATGTTCCTCCTCCTCCTCCTCGCACTCTCCACAGCTCCTTGACGTCATGCCTCCAGCGCCGCGACGCCCACGCCTCGGCCACGTGTCGCGCGACGCAGCTGATCGACGCCCGGCGTCGAGGTCAGAGTGTTACGACCCCCGCGGCGGAGGACTAGGGGGGGGGGGCGGGGGGTGAGATCTCGACTGACGTACAGCGGGGGATGGGAGGGTGTCGGGGAGATATGAGACAGGTGGAGATTGCAAGGTCCGAACATTTCGGAGTTACGCGGCTGTAAAGAATTGATGAGTGTCTTCCTATTCGCGATTACCAGACCCTCTAGGCAGCGCTAGTGTCGATGGGGGCGTAGCTCAAGATGGTCGCTCAAAATCGTATGATTGCCTGCTTCTAACAGGTGTCACGTTGCGGTATAATGTTATTTTATTTATTATCTCGAATTATGAAAGCATCTGCAGTAGAAATATACTCTGTTATGATGTTGCTAACAATTTTCAGCAGCTATTATATGAAGGTGGTGCCATATTAAATGCGAAACATTTAATAATGTGATGATATTACCGCGGTGTTAGAAGACTGCAGTTAGAATAGTGTTTCTCTGGCTGCAAACTTATATTTTGCATATTAGTTTGTATGTATTGTTTGTTTGTACATGAAGTCGTTATAAATATGTATATAAATAATGTATTGCTCAGAGGTAGAAGGGCGGAAGTCCATTTTAATAAATCTTCAGGTGAGCTCATACACCTGTATTTCTTGGCTCACCTAATTATATTTGTAGTGGTGACATAAACCATTATGTAAGAAATTGATAGAGCTTGATTACATAGTTGACAATGTCCGTATGTTGTGTACTTTTTATGGCTGAATAAACAATACAATACAAAACAAAGTGCGCAACGCAAAATCGAGTAAGGGGACTTCCGCCCTACAACTTCTGATGTAGAGGTAGTACAGATGTGATCGACGGCAAGGATCGAGGGCGTTTTAATTGTCTAATATCCATGTAGACATTATCACATCACATGTTACAAAAATTTTGTAAAATCAGTAATCACCTACACATGCAACACAACTGCTTTCTATGTGACCTTATGAAACCATCTTTTTCGATGTCTTTTGATCTTTATTGCTGGAACTCACGATTAACTATTTACAGGTACACACTAATTATTATTTTTCATTCATTATAAAAGTATTACCATCCCTACTTACAACAGATCAATAAAAAATTATTTAAATTTCGAAAGTAAAAAACAGAATGTAAAATAACAAACTATAGGTAGGTACCTATCTAAGAAACTATTGAAGAATAACAGGACTGAACATTCGAATTGATAACTTAGAATTAATCCAGAATAATGTAACATATGAAACCTTATTTGCCATGATTCATTAATTTACTTGTAACATTAATAGGAAGTGCACACGAACATTTACTTTGATGGTTCTTTCCAATATTGCAGGCATTGTGCCCATTTGGACAGCATAACGGCATTCCTCGAAATAAGTGCATAAACAAATTATACTGAGCTTTATTTTTGCATTGCGGAACAGGGGAATATCTGTTATCAATCACACATGAAGATTGCGTTCTATTCGAATTGTTCTTTACAATCTATTGTAGAGTAAATACTGGTGAAAACGCATGCTAAGCTGCTATCCTTGCTGTGCCAATACGGTTTTCCCTAGTTCAGTCGTCTACCGCCAGGTGCCACCCACTTCGCCGTTAAACGCGAATAGATGTCAATAGTTTCCCCCGAGAAATTGCTGGGATTACGAGAAAAAATCGTGTGGAGCGAACAGTCCAAAAAATGTGTAATTTGAGCAATTTACCATCGTACCTGAGAATTACGTAATAATTTACATTTGGTAATTGGCTTAATTTCACATTACAAAAAAAAAAAATTTGAAAAGAAATTTAGAGACCATCTGTTTCACGAGAAGTTAGAACTTTGAATTTCGGTGAACAAGAAGAATTACTGAACTTTTAGCTTCTATGTGTACTTTTTTTAATATCTATTTCAACAAATTGACTGTTTGATATCACTTATCCCTTATCTCATCTCTTTTTGAAAATTCATAATATGCATTCCATTATGTCAGTTTTATTGAATATGAAACATTGTGGCGTTTCATACTGTATTCTTTTTGTCGTGACCTTATTGAAAACGTATTGTATTATTCTCACCCCCACGTTCTATTTGCTATCACCGTGCTAAGAGAAATCTTCCCTGTGGGCGCTGTGATTGGTCGGTGTTCTGACGTCAGCGCCGAGCGCGTGGGTTCGATTCCCGATCGTCTCCTGGATGACGTCATCCATGCTGGACCAAGTGTTGCGTAACACGGCAGCATCCCACGGGCAGGGGTGGACAAGTGCACGTGTTAGTTGCCGCCGCTCTTGTCTGCAGTTGATGCGGTTTGCACACCCCTCGATACTGGCCTTGAAGAGGTTTTTCATCGTTTTTTATCAACATCTTTTACCAATGTAATTGATAATAAAATATGGCTTTGTACGAGTATTCAGAACAGTTCAATGAAAATAATTTCATAGCTTGGAATAGTTTATTAGTTTTATTTTGTTCTACAGACGTTTAGTGCCTGAAAATTAGTAAACATATTGCACTAAACGTCTGTAGGTAGATAAAAATAAAAATAAATTCCAAACTATGAAATTATTTTCATTGAACTGTTCTGAAGACTCGTACAAAGCCATATTTTATTAACAATTACATAGGTTAAAGATATTGAAAAAAATTGGTTAAAAAAACTTTTCAAGGCCACGCTCACTACCCAGCCGTCTTAAGTTTTAGGTTAGGTTAACAATAATGCAACCATTTGCATTATTATCACGTAAAAATTTATTAAAATTATAATTATATTCCTAATACCATCTTCCAAAGTGCTTGACTACTGTATTGTATAGAATAATTTGGCCGGGTATTACATTACCTAAGTTAAATTGTGCGGGATTAACTATAATTTTGGATAAAATTCAATTGTTCCAATCATTTTTTGATCTAATCTTTTAATCCAAATTAATATAATATTGAGTTAATTCGGCATAACTTATCTTTGGCTTACCAGCCCTAACAGTGTACGAACTAATTTGGAGGTTAAAGTAGGCCATATTGCCTATAAGCTTTTAAATCCCGAAATCCATCGCCTAATCTCAATCATACTTAACAATTCCCTTTCTCCCCGTAATAAAAACTCCTAAAACGAAGCTCAAGCATTGTTTTGTAGCTTGTAATCCGTTGTACTTCCCTGAAACTGGCCAATTTGGACTATTTTTAATTAGAGCCAGACTTTTTATGTGATTTTTTACGAGAGAGGCTTTGGGGAAAGTAGTCTAAATTCTTACGACCCCTCTATACTTGTGGGGAGGGGGGGGGGGGGGTATTTTTGTTTACGACGTCACTCCATGACCCTTGATGACCTCTTTCTTGACGCCCCCCCCCTCTCACCCTCTCTGAGCGTGGTTTGCCGCTGATACCATGTGATGCAATGCGTGAAGCGTGGTAGGCAAACACAATGCACGACTATCTTGCCTTAATCTCTTGCTGAGGGGGAAGGGGGTTGTTGTGATTAAGATTCATGAAGATTAGTTGACGCTTTGTTAAGGAGAATACTTAGATACTAGATCTTCCAGGTCACGAATTGGAGGCTGGACATTTAGAATGTGACATATTGTCTTCTAAATCTATTCAGTGCAGTTTTGGTATTGAGCAATATGCTCTCTGTGGTTTGGTATGGCAAGTATTTTATTCTGATATGTTATTTTGAAGTTTATATAAAAGGAAGTTTATGGAAATGTTCGATATTTTGAGAAATTTGCGTAGAAACTTTGTTGTGAAGTGAAGTTTGTTGATGATTTACGAGGTAGTTCAGCAATCCTCGTTTTATGGTGCTTTAAATCTTATTTTGAATGCTATTATTCTCTCTATTTGTATCTTTTAGTCATAAAATCAGACACAATGTTTGTACCTCAGAGGTAGAAGGCCCGATGCCATTTATTTTGCGTTGCACACATTTCGAATCATGTTCTATTTGACATTTGATTGAAGTCAACAAATACAGCTATTGAAGTATTCTCTTACAAAATTACTGGTGTCACCATTGAAAATATGATTGGGTGAACCCAGAATTACTTGTGAGCTCATCTCAAGTATCATTGAAATTTACATTGAGGTACATAATTGCTTTTTTTTATATAAATATATAATAGTCGATAATACAGTTCGTTTTTCCTATGTTTGAACTCTCACCAGTTGGAGCCACAGTCAGTTGTTCTGCTAGGCCGAGAAAGACTTCATTGCGCGCTCACCTTGCAATGTTGTCTTTCTCGGCCTTACAGAACAACTGACGGTGGCACGGTCTGTAGAGAGTTCATACATAGGAAAAACGAACTGTAGTTTAGTAAACTGTAAGTTTTAAAATAGCTGCGCTCCTTTCCCTTACGATTGTGGCTCACTCTGTTGATAAACTATCTGCCTCTCCACGTGCCCTTGGTATCGCATTAGCTGGTCCCAAGAGCGCTTGTTTACGACTTGTTCCATAGCGTCGCAGTACAACCAGTGCGGTACATCTTCACTTGATCTCAGTTTCACTCGAGTTGTTCCCAGATTGTTTGCGATGTTTTGTCTTTATCTTTACGGCTGTGCAAGACAGGGGCTGCTTCTTATCCAGATCGCTCGACAATCTCCACGTCTTTTCTTTGAATGCGTCATTTTAAATTACTTTAATACAATGTTTTCGACTAAAATTAAGTCCACCATCATCAAAATGTATCGTACTATCTATGATCAGGCAGAAGAAGATATTATACCTGGTAAACGTTTGATAAAACACACACAACAATCTTTGAAACGCCTCCGGTATCGTCAAAAAGTAAAAATATAAAATCCACACAATACTTCGAAATTAATGTTTCTATCTTCTTCATCCAGTGTTCATCTTGAAGAAGATAGAAGCAAATGAAGATGTTCTACAAAACGGCAGTAAAAATTACAGTTCATATTCTAAATCCCATAGTCAATGTTTTTAATTAGCACACAGTCCAATGTTGACTGCAGTTCTGATTGGTTCTTACTGCAAATGGGCGTCGCTTAGCGCGTAATATAAGTAAATCGAAAAACATGGAGTGCAAAGTCGACAGGACTCGCAGAATATTTCGATTCCGATGTAAAAAATCCTAGAAATGCATGAATACTGCTGTGAAGTAAGTTATTTTAATTCAAATATTGAAAACCACAAAAAACCATAAAAAGGCGGCCCTGCTTTTTTCTTAACGGCTTAACCGATTGTTTTCAAAATTTAACAGCATAGAGATAAAGAGTAAATCTGTGTCTCTAGTGATCGAAAAAAATAATAAATAATGTTTTTTCTCGTTTTGAGGAAGTGCTAACATGGGCAATATATGAGTCTTTTTGGCACCTCTGCCCTGAAATAACTAAACAAAAAATTAAACTTAGGGGCCACTAGAGACACAGATCTACTCTTTATCTATAACCTGTGAAAATTTGAAGAAAATCGGTAAAGCCGTTTAGAAAAAAGTAGGGGCCGCCTTTTTGTGCTTCATAAAACATGGATTTCATCAAGTATCGTCGACTCGTAGAGTATGAATGCTATACTCTTCCCCACTCCAAAGTACCACTTTCGCTATCCGCGGGTGTATACATCTCCATCACGCCAGTGTTGTTCGGTAACATAACCATGATTTAAATTCCACTCTCCGCTGTTTGCATTAGGCTTATTGTGTGCTATATGAGCGTTATCTCTCGACTGCTCCGTGGCTGTAGACAGGGCGATTTCCTTATCTCCGACGCACTTTGTGGCGAGCTCCTGACTGCGGAGGGCGAGGAGAGATGAGGCGACGAGAGAGGAATATTAAAATGTGGAGGGAGACATTCGTCTGTTGGGAGGAATTGATGCTGGAGGCTAGATGTGGACGTGGTGAGTCAGGGAATTGGGTGGATTTTACTGGCTGTGAAGAAGTGTCAAGTCGTTACGGAGTTGCCGAGGATGTACCAGTGTGAAAATGACATAATTTTGATGTAAAACCGTCAAAGTGACGATTTTACAACTTTTCAATCCGTCACCAAACAGCAAAATCTCACTAAATGTAAGGCTTGAGGAGCGTCAAACTTTATGTTTGTATTTCGTACAATTTCACCTTTACTGGCTTTAAGCCCCATTTACACGGTGCAATTTCTTGAACAACTTCTGTGTCACATTCCCATTTTTCATACAATTTTGTATTTACACGATGCAACTTTCTGTCACAGTACTAATTCATCTAATGTTCTAATTTCCATTTAAGAAGTGTGACACAGAAGTGTAGAACAGAAGTTGTACAAGAAGTTGCACCGTGTAAATGGGGCTTTAGATATGGTTATTTTTGTTTTCGCTAATTATATTATAACATTTTGTAATGTACTGTAATTCTATACATTAGAAAAGAGATAAGTGGGTATCTAGTTCAATAAAAATAAGCAACCCAAAGTTTTGATCCCGTGCTTTAAACTGCAAGAGATTACTGCAGTACAAACTTTTGCTCTATATAATCGGTAATACAAACAAAGTGTAAATTAAGTGGATGAAGATAGAATGTTGCAGTTTCTCGATGCAAAACAACGATACGTTGCTCCACATTCCCGGTGCATCAGAACGAGGAAGCCGGCGGGCGGAAGTGCTCGCCGGATTGTTCTCCAGACTTCCCCTACTCGTGTCGAGGGCGGGGATCGATCATGGCCCAGATAGATTCTCGGAAGTCTCTCCGTCGCGACGGCGACGCCCGTCAATACACGGCGTCGGCGTCGATTAGCGGAGACACGTGGCACGGCGTCGCGGGTTTCACGGCCGCGGGCGTCGTTAAACTTGCGGGGGGACGTCGTTAAACGACGGACATTGGGGTTAAGACGGCGACGCCCGGCAATACACGGCGTCGGCGTCGATTATAACAGACACGTGGCACGGCGTCGCGGGTTTCACGGCCGCGGGCGTCGTTAAACTTGCGGGAGGACGTCGTTAAACGACGGACATTAGGGTGAAGACGGCGACGCCCGGCAATACACGGCGTCGGCGTCGATTTTAACGGACACGTGGCACCAACGGCGCGAGTTTACGGCCTCGGGCGTCGTTAACGTTTTGGAGGACGTCGTTAGAGTTAATCTGACGGACGTAAGGTCATTCGGACGCAATGATCATGATGATGGAATTTTCTACTCTCGCTGATTACAATTTTACCCGCACCTTCAGATTTATTGGACATACAATCGTCACTTACTGCTACATTTTTATAGCTTAGTACATTCTAAAAAGTATTTATTTCAATGATGTGACTTTATGCCAACACTTAGCCCTTTCTTTCCCGGGTCTAGTCCCAGGGGACTTTTAGCAGACTTGGAAGCCTTCATTTCAAAAAATGATTTATTTCCTTCCAAGAAAATCTATCAATTCTATCGCATTGCACTCTATTAGATTAACCAATTACTTTACCTGACAGTCTTTAAAATTTAAATCTCTGTTTTGCGAAATCAGGTGATGCAAGCGGCTGCATAAAATGCAATAAGATGGATTTGTGGCTCATCCATGAGCCTAAAGCGTCATAAATCTCATAAATGACATCAAAGACATTTCAAATCATTAGGTTTAACTCAAATAACTACTGTGTAACTATGGTATAGTTCAACTTCTTATTATTCATCTCTCTAGGGACATTTTGTGTGCTGGGAAGTCAAAACAGAACCTCGGAATAATATGCTAAAGTTAGCGAGTTGTCAATCCCCATAAAGTTGAAACTTCTGCTCAGAAAGTTTTGATCCCCCCCCCCCCCCCAGGTCACGTGCCACCTGGCGGAGATGCAGAGCGCAGTTTATCAAAACGCATTAGCCCCCCCCCCCCCCCCCCGCATCCATCATCCCCCGCCGGAGGGGATGAGAGGTTCACTGCGACGTCGCGGGGACGGCGGGCGTCGGAACCGGGTCAGAGGTCAAGCGGCGTCGCGGGTCAGTTGGTCTTGGTGTGACCTGATGGGATGGTGTGACCTGATGGGATGGTGTGACCTGATGGGATGGTGTGACCTAATGCAATGGTGTGACCTGATGGGATGGTGTGACCGGATGGGATGGTGTGACCTGTTGGGATGGTGTGACCTGATGGGATGGTGTGACCTGATGGGATGGTGTGACCTGATGGGATGGTGTGACCTAATGCGATGGTGTGACCTGATGGGATGGTGTGACCTGTTGGGATGGTGTGACCTGATGGGATGGTGTGACCGGATGGGATGGTGTGACCTGATGGGATGGTGTGACCTGTTGGGATGGTGTGACCGGATGGGATGGTGTGACCTGATGGGATGGTGTGACCTGATGGGATGGTGTGACCTGATGGGATGGTGTGACCTGATGGGATGGTGTGACCTGTTGGGATGGTGTGACCTGATGGGATGGTGTGACCTGATGGGATGGTGTGACCGGATGGGATGGTGTGACCTGATGGGATGGTGTGACCTGATACACATGTTGCAGCCCCCGAAGTTGTTTGGGGGCCCAGGGCTTAGGTGGGCCCGAATATTTGGATTGAATGAATACCATAAAAACCAAAAATATCGAGAATCGATGGTAATGAAAATAGTAGTTATTAAAGATTTTAAATGGTCAAACCGTCCATAACTTGGACCAACGCAGTGTAATGAGGCCCTTCTCCAGACCCAAATCGGCCTTTACAAATCTCCACAGCCGACAACTGGATTTACAATATTTGAAAAAATATCGTACAGTATTTAAAAATTAACACAAAAAGAAAGTATTATTATGATTTTTACGGTGTAGGCAACAAAAAAGTAGTGGGGCCCTTAAGAATATCCTGCGAGGGAGGGGGGGGGGGGGGGGTCGAAATCTGAGTTACGCCACTGACCTGATGGGATATGGTGTGACCTGATTGGGGAACCTGGAACCTGGAGGATGGCGGCAAATTAGAAATAGCAAAGAAGAGAATAGGTAGGAGCTTTTTTATTGGAATAATGTATGAGTCAAGTTATTTGTGAGACTGAAGTTTGATTGCTTTTGCGGAGGATTTTCTTTTTGGATCTCATTTAAGATTAATTTAGTTAAGTTTAGTTTTGGTTGTGTTTGGTTCTTTTACTAATGTACCACCACCAAGAGAGAATGGAAATAGAATGTACAAAAAGTGCCCTAGTTCTTGGGTGTTCGTTTAACAACTTTTCAGTTATTGGTTTTAAAACTTTCAGGATTAGAAATGTACATAAGTTGACTGAATGGGATATTGCATCTTGTGTACCTTTATTTTTATATTTCTTAGAGTCGACATCGATTCACTAAGTCTAACTTTTGTGAAATGTACAGTCAGTCTCGTCAATATTGAACTGGGGAAGATTCTAATAAGTGAAGTGAAACGGTTGACTCTTAGAATTTGAAAAGTAATTATGTTGAACAGACTGCATGAATTTACCAAAAACGTGTATGCAAGAGCACTCAACCAACATGGTTTACAAAACTTCAAAAAGGGATGACATCAAGAAACGTACACTCCTGGACACTGAAATTGGCCCGCGATCAATGTTTAAGTGGCACTACGGCTAGTATTTATTTATTTATTTGAAGTAATTTTTCGGCCCTAAACTCACAACTACCCATCCGGTCTTTGTGCCAAAAAATTACATTAAAATAAATTTTAAATACTAGCCGTATTGCCACTTGAACATTGACCGCGGGACCGCGGGCCAATTTCAGTGTCCACGAGTGTACATCATGAAATGGAACCCATTTACGTAGACTCCCCTATATCATGAAATAGACAACATTGTTGAGAATGTTTGCTTTATTCGTCAAAGCCGTCTTATTTTCTTTGGAAAATATCTCAGAACACCACAACTTCAAACATTTCTCATCGCACAAGAAGAAGAAAAACACAAATTTCACAATATGACTTAATATATTCTCCCCACCTTGACGGAAATCAGCTTGATGTGTATGTAGTCGAGTTCGCACTTAGCATGATTACAATAGTGTGGGAACAATGCTAAGTAGCTGGGTCTCTGAACTCCTTCTCGAGGTTGGACTTGGTGTTTTTGTCGAGGGTACATCGGTGGGAACGTGGCGCCGGCAGAGAGCACATGGAAGTCGAGTCCCACGGTGATGAGGTGTTGGTGTGGAGGACCGGAGAGAATCGATTTCACACATGATTATCGACAGATTAGTACACTTAGAGGTTGGCGGCGGGTACCCGGGTACCTCATGTCAAGTTGGTACGGCGCCGTGTAACGCGTTGATGAGCGAGCACGGATACGCGCAACACCTCGGACAGAAATTCTGTAGGTATATCGAAAATGTCATCAAAAGCCAATAATTCTTCAATTTGTCACAGACTTGTATGAAAATCTAAAAAAAAACTAAAATGTTTATCCCAATAACCATGCAAAGTTTTAAATTGATCGATCAAACGGTTCTCGCAGGATCTCGTTCAAAAAAGTGACCGCTCGCTGCGCTCGCTCAATTACTCGAGGTGCTCCCCAAGGGATAATATTTTGTATACGAGCGTAATTGTTTCAATACATTTACCAACAATACAATTACAGTTGTAATTTCAGTATTATGTCTCTTGGGTAGCACCTATTTAGTGATTTATTTGGACAAAACATGGCAAATCTACCCCAAGGCTCTTTACATATAGGAGAGAAAAGCAGGCACTGAGAAGTCGCTCATTTTCACGCAATAAATTGTTTTTTACTTGTGTATCCAAGAAATTTCACTATTAAAGATCACTAATCAGTCACTAAGAATACTGCTACTGAAAGTGTTTATATCTAAAACAAGTGAAATTTCACTCATATTGTGGGACAGTGAGTTGGTTTGAAAAATGTGAAGCTAATTATGCTGCGAATTCACTAGTAGTGCTCAGTTTTCATATGTAATTTGGTACAGGATTTCTGTGTCGCATACAAAAATTACTGAAATAGAAATATAGATATTTATTTAAAATAATCGTGAAATATTTAAAGAATCATTGTTTTGAAAGAATTTTACTATTTACTATGAGCTACAGCATTATATAAACTTCTCATTCTTATTGATACCCTAATAAATATTTATATTGTAATTACATATAAAAGTGGAAGTTATTATTTTAATCCTTAAAGCATTGTTATAAGATCTCCTTGATACAGCAGAGAAAACGGTATTAGGTGTAGCAAATGTTCCATTAATTCCATGAGAAAGAACATCGGAGAACGAAGTATACTCTCATTCATTATTATACATTTTCAAAACAAAACAAATACCTAGAAGCGGTAAACATAACCTAAATTGAGTTCAATAAAACAATGAATATGAATATAATTTCCAGCTAAGTGCTAAATATTTATGTTTACGTAAACGATGAATCTGTTGTTGATGTATTGGGTTGCTAATTGAAATGTGTCAAGTGGGTATTACACTATACAATTCAATGGGAGGAGTCAACGTAGCATAATAGTTCTCTTTACTCACACTAGAGCAGCACTGTCCATATAGTGGGAGAGGGAGCCAATCAAACGTGTGTGGGAAAGACAGTTGAATTTCAAAATGGATCCATTTGCTTTCCATTAGCATTAGCTGTCACAGCCTTCTTGACGATCACGGCCCATCTGTTTTATTCGTGACGTCACATAGCAAGATAATGACTAGTGGTCCATAGTGTGATAGTCAAGAGAAATCCAAATTTTGACAATTCTTGGTTTAGAATCGGTTTTATTTTCCAAGGATTTGAGATGAAGAGACACTATAGAATTTAAGCAAATATCGAAACAGAGAACACGACTCGTAATATTATCATTATTATTATGAATAAAGATCAAAATATTAACAGATCAATTAATGCTAATTGCTGTTTAGGACGATTGTTATAAAAAAACTAACCTCAAACCATGAAATTAGACACAACGCCAAGATTTGAATTGGGACAATTTGAATTTGGAAGATTTGACGACTTATTGTGGGTATGTATTATTGTTCTGTAGCAGTGAACAGAGTGGTGTTCGGATTAATCTCGGATTAATGTCGAGGCTGTTTGTGTCGATGCGTCCAGTGAAGCGAGAAAATCGGAGACGAGTCTCATGAGCTGGTAAAGCGCTGCGTCATCGAGGTATTCCTGATTCTCATCGCATCCATTCCGTTCCCTTCGTCTCATGTCCCTTGCTCATCATCGTGTTGTTCGTGGGTTTTCGATTTCGAACATGTTCCGAACAAGGGCGTATTCAGGATGAAATTTCGGGGGGGGGGGCCAAACGTTACTAATATTTTGAAACACAACAGTGAAAAACAGGGGGTTCGGGGGCACAGCCACCGAGAAAAATTTGGAAAGTGCAATTTTGAATCGCAGATGTATATAGCTATTTGGGGGAATTGTAAATTACAAAATATCCAAAAATTGGTCTCAAGGTTTAAAAAACTCATTACGATATGCAAGTCTGGGGCGCATAGCCCCGGGAATGTTTTGGAATTTTAACTCAATTCTAACTATTTTGGAACGTTTTTGACATGAAATGTCTATTTTTAAGTGTTTTTTTCACATATTATTTTAAATGTGCTTATTTTCTTATGAAACCCGGATTTAGGAGGGAGCCATGGCCCCCTCGCCCCCCCCCCCCCCCCTGAATACGCCCTTGGTTCCGAAGTTCCTCACTAACAAGCCTATACAAGATCGTTTCAGCAATCAATTCGGTTCCAGTCAATGTTGAATCGAAACAAACTGTCAAACCTCCATACCTATTCTTAAGCCTGATTTACACTGTTCAAGTTTACTTTCAAGTCCTTGAATTCAACCCTTGAATTCAACCCCTTGAATAGTCTAAACGGATAACTTGAAGCGTTCAACCCTTGAATTCAAGACTTGAAGCCATTTAGAACATGTCCTATTTTCCTTGAAGACTTGAAAGACTTGAACGACTTGAACCAATCAGAACCCACGCCACAACTCTGGCTCCGCCCCTCTCTCCAGTATCTTTCAAGATTTTCCCGCCAATTCCAGATTTTAACATATTCTAGCAAATATTAATTAGTTACCGATATGTCATAATCACGAGAGACAACTGTTTCATTAAATACACAATATGTGTCTATGTGGCATCCAAAATCTAGCACAATATTAATAACATGTTCTTTGCAAGAAGTTACTATTTTAGGTTATGTTACGACTTGAAGCTTGAACAGTGTAAATGCCCATTCAAGTGGTTGAATTCAAGGGTTGCGTTCAAGGGCTTGAATTCAAGGACTTGAAAGCAAACTTGAACAGTGTAAATGAGGCTTTACTCCTCTTTCCTACACTTTTCGTTATCGATTCCTAACCACCGTTTTTCGTAGTTTACCTCAACACTGTAAAAAAGTGATACATTTATTACTAACGTATATGGCAGCCGCACTTGTGGTAAGTATCAATATAATTTAATAGTACATTGATAGATTTATTACATTCACTAATGCATTTATACCTACATTGGAAATAAATCTATCAATGTATCCGTTACTTTTACCACAAGTGCAGCTGATATTAGTAAATACATTTATAATTTTTTTTTAGAGTGTGCTGGGAAAGTTTCCTACCAATAGACCACGACCTCCTCCTACACACCTTCCCCATCCTTACCTATTCTTCTTTTCATCAAAAGGACCAATGAAATTTTAAGTTATCTAATATTCGTCAACATATTATTCGATTTATCGGTTTAGGAGTTGGACTTTGAGTAATATATTAAAATGAAAACTTAAATTATTATATGAATGTGTCATTGTCAATGTGTCAATTGTTGATGGCCATTTTATGAATTGTGGTCTAGACCAAAATGCATAAAATTGTTGTAACTTGCAACAAGCACTTTATATGATTTTCCCCAATAATTTAAAAAAAAGGATAACAATTCCTTAAAATAGCAAGAAAAGGACTGAATTCATCAAAAATTGAGAAAAATGCATTGTCAGGCAAAATGAAACACATATTTTTGAAATCAGGAACACTTGAAACATATTTATATATCATTTTTAGACGTGTCTGAACAAAAAACTAAATAAGGATATGTAATAATTATCCCTCGCCATTAGTCTAGTTGCTGAACAATGACGTTAAAAACATCCTCATAATCCTTCACAAACGCGAACATCAGTCGAGTCTCACAAACACAATGACAAAGCGCATCCGAGAGACTGTGATGAAACAACTGGACCGTTGTAACGAAGCTGATTTGTATTGTACTCCCCGACAGCGTGTTTTTGCTGCTTGTCCCGCCACTCTACTCTACACACACACGGGGGGTGGGGGTGGGTCACCTAGATGCGGGGATGCAACCGGGTCAGAGTTCGTAGTCTGTGTGACCTGGATCCTCGGTGACCTCCCCCCCGTGAGTATGCACTCGCACGGCACATGCGCGCTGGCAGGGCAATGCTGTCTGGAGGATGCATTTCTGTGCACGGGAATATTGCATCGATTTGTTGCATTTTTGTTTAGAGCATTGATATGGTGTAAGAGCGGGGAATTATCAGTTTTTCCAAAAAATATTTTGTCATTATTATCATACTATCATTATTCAGTTTTTCCAACAAATATTTTGTCATTATTATCATACTATCATTATTCAGTTTTGAATTATCAGTTTTTCCAAAAAATATTTTGTCATTATTATCATCATACTATTCAGTTTTGAATTATCAGTTTTTCCAAAAAATATTTTGTGAAAAATGTATTACAAATTGCAATACGTTTTAGTACAATTTTTTTGTTGATGCGCGAGTATCTTTATCTTTTTAGGTAGTGCAATTTTGTGACATGTAGAACCAAGTCTATGTTTTTATCACTTCATGCGCTCTAACCAATTTTCTAAGAACTTATACAAAACTCAACATATTAATATTATACATTATACAAAAGATACAAAGAATAATCTGGGCCACTGAAAAAGTTTACTGGAGTATAAACCTGAAGAATATGTCACTCTTATAGAAGAATTGGGTCACATTTTCCAGACGCTTCCCAACCTATTTCTCTCAACATTTCTCAATCTCTTCTCTTCTATCCCCAACCCCATATTCTGTAACTATTTTCACATGACATCGACATGAGATCTCCCAACCTCCATAAGAACATCACTACAAGCTATCGACAACTCGGGGATATAGATAGAGAATATGGCCCGAGTCAGCGACAAGTGTTGTGTTTGTCCGCAATTAGCGAGTAGTGCGCTGTTTGGACGATGCTAATGACTTGACCTCTGACCCGACTGCATATTGAACAGTTAGCCACGACCTAATGTCATGTTTGTGCTGGTCAGCGAGGACATTCCACGGCCGAGTGGTCAAGAGAGATCTGGAGTTGAATTGTGTCGCATCTGTGGGCTCATTTGTGACCATGCTTTGATTTTCATCAAGCTGAGTAAGATTCATGAGTTTAAGAACTATGTACATTTTTGTCGGTAGTGCAATTATTAGTATTATTTTAGTTATTGACCCTCGAAGAACCATAAGTTTGATAATTCCTTATTGGATATGGAATTTTAGATGCAAATCAAAATTACGATTTTTAAAAGATTTTAATGGAATGATTATTTTTTGAAAGAGAAAAATGATGATCATTTTGTTTTAACATGATGACATGGTTTCAACATATTTACCTTGCGTTTTTACACTCTAAATTTGATTGAGTGAAAATCACTCAAAAATGAGTTAAATCCACTCAAAAAAGGAACAATTTTGTAACATTTTTGAGGGATTAAACTCATTTTTGAGTGATTTTTACTCAATCAAATGTAGCGTGTAGTTTATTTATAGTTTATTTTAGTTTAGTTTATTTTTTACATTTTATTTTGCCTTCCTCCCAAATTCCCACCAATCCATTTGGTCTTGTCCCTTCAAAAAAAATTATTTAAATAAAATCAAATATTGCATTAATATCTCAAAATAGCGATTGAGAAAGCGAAGCGCTCGTTCAGTGTCAACAATTACCTGGCGATCGCTTCTTATTGGATTCAGACGACTCATTGTCTGCACGTCAATGTTTCGCCTCCCTTCCGAAGCTCGCATTACACATGTCCGTGTGAAGTACCTAATTACACAAAGACAGAATATTAATTTATTACCAAGATAACATTTGTGACGTTCCATAGTCACGTTCGACCCATTGGAAGGGAAAGGCAGCGTTGACCTCTGCAATGAATCAGCCGAGACAATCCGCAATTTGTCGCTGCTCACAGATTTTTGCCCTTTGCCCACTTTTAACTCCACTATTTGCACACTATTTCAATAAATAGCCCAAAAGCCCCTATTAAGCCAATTTTCCTATAACATTTCCAAGAAGGCAAATTATCCATCATTGTCCAACATTATCCAACCTTAAAAATGCAACCATAATTCTCCGATCATCTTGGGTTTTTTTTATAATTTTTTTTATTCACAATGTCTAACACAGAGTTAATAATAAATAATAATGTTTGTAAATAAGAGAAGAATACACAGAGAAAAAAGCTCTTTAACAACCAGTCATAAAAATGATACATTAACATGAATATTTCTATCAATTAATGAAGTTATAATCGAATACATGTTCGGAAAAAGTGTCAAGAAAACCGAAATCTTGGGGGGCTAAAGCGTGTAAAAATACATTAATTCAAGTCAAAATATATAAAAATTTCCGGAACTGGCGACCGATCGTGTAAATGATCTACACAAACCGCCCCTATTTTTCACCCATCTTAGCCTTTATTGCTATTTTTTTAGAAAGTAGAGTGGCCCCCGATGGGCTAACTTTCCCCGTCCTTCAAACTACGATTTGATATTTCCCGCACGTAAATATCAATCTAACACTTGAGCATGATCGGTCGAGGGTCAAGAAAATAAATCTTCAAAGACATTTCGAATGGTCGTCGTATGGGGTGAAATCCCTTCACCCCCTCGCGGGGCCCCCCAAAAAACAACCCCTTCACGGCCACGCTGGCAATTTGTCCCGCAGTTTCATATCTCGCTGCTGCGATCATGTCTTACGAACGCGTTACAAGAAGATCCGCCAGCCGTGATACGAACGCTCTCTGGTGATAATGTATATGGAACTATCACACCCCGGAGGCCCAGGAACAAAGTCGGGGGGCCATCTTAACCCCCCGCCTTCCACCCCCGTGCAGTGGCGTAGTGGACTCTTCAGCAGGGGCTTCTGATTCCATCTTTCATGTACACTTGACCAAACTAAAAACGGTATTTGAAAGAAACGTTGGGCTGAAAAAGCGTTGATGGCATCATCCGAGGAAGTCTATGCTGCTAACTCGTTATCTTACTCTAGTAGATGAGCTCTGATTTCATTGATAATTAAGGATTGATTGTCAAGCAGCCAATCCGTTTGGCGTTCAAACCCCAGCGCCACGAGTGAAAGAAATAAGCAGCATTTATGGGAGATGATCTTCAACTTTTTTATTTCTCATTGGCCGTATGACCTAGCAACCGATCAAATGTCAACAAATATACTCAGCTCGCGCCAAATAGTCGCGCAAATTAATATTGTGGTCAGATTCAGTGAAATTGTGCACACTTTATACATTTTAAGAACGATAAATGCGTGATATGTGCAGCAACATAACATAACTGCATCGCCTTTGACGCCTTGCCAAAGGTAAGCTTCCTTCCCACAGCCCAGGCGGCTCTGTCTGTACTTTTCGCAGCGCTATCTGTATTTAAACTCGCTGCCTATATCATATGTCTCCGTGTCCGACCCCCGCCACTGGTCGCCACCCCCCCCCCCCCCCCCTGCCCAGGCACATGTGAAGTGTCTTGACGGGGTTCTTGCGGCATGATTCTCGGCGCGCGTGACGTCGTAAATGTGTAATTTTGTCGCCTCTTCGGCCGCAGAATGCCTGCTGCTGCCTCCTAGTCGCTTTCCACCCGCCACGACGCTGATGAATGTTGCATGGCGAGGTCGAGGAGGCGCGTGTCGTGGCCGATAAGAGGGGCAGTGGATGCGCTGGAGATATCAGTAGATGTGTTGAAGATATCAGTAGATGTGCTTGAGATATCAGTGGATGCGCTGGAGATATCAGTAATGTGTTGAAGATATCAGTAGATGTGCTTGAGATATCAGTGGATGCGCTGGAGATATCAGTAATGTGTTGAAGATATCAGTAGATGTGCTTGAGATATCAGTGGATGCGCTAGAGATATCAGTGGATGTGCTGAAGATATCAGTGGATGCGCTGGAGATATCAGTAATGTGTTGAAGATATCAGTAGATGTGCTTGAGATATCAGTGGATGCGCTAGAGATATCAGTGGATGTGCTGAAGATATCAGAGGATACGCTGGAGATATCAGTAATGTGTTGAAGATATCAGTAGATGTGCTTGAGATATCAGTGGATGCGCTAGAGATATCAGTGGATGTGCTGAAGATATCAGTAGATGTTCTAGAGATATCAGTAGATGTTCTAGAGATATCAGTAGATGTTCTAGAGATATCAGTAGATGTTCTAGAGATATCAGTAGATGTTCTAGAGATATCAGTAGATGTTCTAGAGATATCAGTAGATGTTCTAGAGATATCAGTAGATGTTCTAGAGATATCAGTGGACGCAGAGGGTGATTTCAGGGGATGTTAGGAGAATTAATGTTTTTTAATATAATATCGTGGATGATAGGGGGCAGGGTGGGGATGTTCCCTCCTGCCCATCCCGATACCCATGAGTGTAGTTTGACCTCTGCGAGCTCAAATTGGACTTTTTGTGTTCTTTACTTGCCAGAGATTTCCACTCTATTCGTGTCACGTGCCATCTTTCAAACCTCCGTCCTCACATTATTAAATGATTAGAAGTCGCGAACCAGTCGAGGTAAAAATTAAGCATTTGTTAATGTGTCATTCGTCCTTACTGTGAGTTTCACTTACGCCCCTTTAATAGTTAAAGGACCCACTTACCTCGCCATCGCCGCACGACAGTTGCATCTGCTATTAGACGGAGCTACACATGAAGAAGTCGGCCGATCTGTTGCATAATTCCTTCGTCTCCATCTGGCTCCTGTCATGTTCTGGCGCAACGTCTGGCGCCATCAGCCAATTAGATGCAGCGATTGCATGCTGTCAATCAGTCGGCTGCATTGTCTCATCTGCAGTTGATGCAATTGCAGTGAGGGAAAGTGCAGCTTGAGTCATCTCCTGTGTGCATGTTACCTCAGAGCTTCAAGGCATTGTTGTTGTTGTTGTTGTTGATGTTAGGAAGCTATAGTTTGAAATTTATGTTACAGAGGTTCGAGTTCTTATACGACCTCAGAACACAGGGAAGTTAATAACTTCTGTATTAGTGATTATACACCTTGTAGCCTCAGTTTTAGAGATTAAATAAACTGATCAAGTTGGCTCAAAAGTAACGTTGTGAACTTGCGTACCGTAGGTCCCAGGTTCGATTTCCGCCGTCGTTTTTTCCGGACTGCTATTTTTCGTGGTTTCCCTCAATTTATTGAGTTAGATCACGAGAGTATGTTTAATTGGAAACAAATATTTTGGGTATTTTTGCCAATTTGAAGACTAATCTGCCGCTTTTTTCAAATGTTTAGATTAGTTTGGTTTACCGGCGCGTCAACGACGAGGTTATATTGCGCACATTAATTTTATATTTAACTTTGTTGAACATAATTGGAGGACATGGGGAGGGGTCGACCTAACGGGCCCGATCCGGGAAAGTCCAGCACTGGTGGGAAGGCCAGGCCAGAATGGGGACAGACCGGGGGGTGTGAGGATTCGGGCCGGTGGGACCCGATTTCAGGGGGATCACCATCTCGAGGGGGAAGGCCGGCCCGAGGGGCCCGCGAATTTGGGGAGGGCATGGGACTAGGTCGACCCTGGACTGCACTTAGTTGGGACCAACACTCGTTATGAGAGGCGGCCCCTTAAGCCCCACCACCGCGTCAAGGTGGCAGTCCATTGGTGGGGATCTTGAAATATTTGAAAAATGAATACTAAATTTTCGTCCCTGCCTTCTTGATGCTTCAGTTCCAAGACCTGTAGAGCATCTGATAGTTGCAAACGCATCAAATCGGATGCATGTATCGGATGCAGTGGCTAGAAGGCTCGCTCATCAACGCGTTACACTGAGCGTTTTTCTTGTCTTATGATTTCCTCCAGAAAAGTCAAGTGATGCTTTTCTCAGTGGGTGCTTATAGATTCGAAAAACGTATGTATAATGCTATAATTAATAATAGTATTATCTCTCACTTAACTGTGTTTTTGGTACCAAGTCAAAGATAATTTACGTTAGCAGATATTACTTTTTGTTTATCAGCTCCAAGGTTATGCTCGATTAAATTTGAGGTTATGACAGTCACACTCACGTATTTAATTCTATTTATCCCTCACTTTATTAAATTCATGGATGAAACATGCCACTCCGTATATATACAATACAACCCTTTGAAATACATATTTCAAAATAATATGGAATGTTCACACTCGAAAACGCAATTACTATAAACTAGGCCCGAAACACTAAAATGGCGGCAAATTAATTTACAACCGTCAGCGCCCTCTGTAGTTAATAAACTCCCACGCATTTACACACCCGACGAATCGGAAAATCGCCTACATCATCATATTAGTTTATCGTCCATTCACCAGCAGGGCGCGGTATTATTTCCCTGTGTGTTTACTGTGTTCATTATGAATCAAAGCGGTCGCATATCTGGCCGGGTCATCTGTGTTGAACGTATCCTATAGATGACAAGCTAAATCCCCCATCAGTAATTTACACACTGGCGGCTATATTTAGTGTGTACCTCGCTGATGAAAATGGCCCAGTGACCCGAGGATGGGAAGCTGTGGCCTACTGGACCGTGAGCAGGTGTTTTTAAGTGTGGGAGGCACGCGGAGGTAAATTCTAGGGGATTTCAGAAATATAGTTGTAATTTTTGAACCATAGCTGTAATATGAAAAATAGTTTACGTGGATTTTTCTTGAAACGGGGATTGAATTGATAATTTTAACTTTGAAATTTAATATTTTTACCCAAACTGACACAAATTAAAATGTATCTATTTTTCAATTTTGCGTCGATTTGGCCACAAATATATTTATAAGTGGCTGTTTATTTTTTTTAGATCAACTCAAGAAGCATTCCTACATAATCTATTTTTTAAATTTTCAATATTTTCTATGGTTCAAAAGTTATAAGGAGAATTGTCCGAAGAATTGACCTCTGCGTACACAGGACTCCTAACATTACTGCGACATTGTTGATACGGAGGGGCCTTTGAGAGCGGAGGCTGTCAGAGAGAGTTTACAGGTGATCTGGGCTGTGAATCAGAGGGGCTTAAGTCGGGGGGTCACGGTGGGGGCGGTCAAAGAGCTGGCGTTGTCAAAGAGAGTGTAGTGTACACTGCGAGGGCGTTGTGGTCCTGTCCTGTACAGATTGTCAGGTTTGTTGACTCGATGCAAATTACTACCACAATGCTGATGTATACGTTCAGAATACACTGTGCTGGTTTTACAAGCGTCAATTCATTGTGGGCTCCATTGTGCAGTTTTTTAATAGCGTACTGTATTTATTTTTGAAATGACATCATACCGATAAAGCTGAAATTATGAATTCGCACTGGCACTTATGTCAATAGTTTTTTTTGCAAAATTCTCTGATTGATTCAAGTGAAAATGAACCGTTTCTCTGATCACGTTCAAACTTTGCAAAGGTCATGAAGTCCGTTATTATACCGTATTTGACCATCTTTGACAAACTTTCATTGACCTTACATCATGAACTGTCATGAACTTTGAAATAAATTAGCTTACTGAAGGTAAATTATTTTATCTGATTTAACGTTGTCTCTATTTGAGTCAAGAATTGTGAATTTTTTAACAGATAGTTATTTCCAAAATCTCAACTTCTTTTTGAAGATTAATAATATTTTTAATTTTTTTAAATTTCGTCCCATAGTTGTGTGTAGTTCCAGAGTGTAAAGTAATAGTCTAATAAGACTCTTGTTATTTGTTCGTCTACGTAGCTGGTGAAGCGAGGTTGATTGCTTCGAGAACTAATCACAATTCTCATGTCGGATGAGTAAGTCTGCTTCTCAGCCGGTGTAAGTCATAGCGCGCGTTTGTACGAATAAATTGGATTTCTTCCAACCATGAAGCTGCAAGACGAACCGATGTTTCGTTTCATGGGAATTTCATCTGAATTACAATATATTCATCTCCAATGACGTTATATTTCTGATAAATTTTGCTACGTCTTCAGATTACTCTGCAAAATGTAAAATGTCCCTTTTCTTCTTCCCAGAAATATTATAAAGATTTTGTCCACTTACGTTTTCTAACTAAGAAATTAAACTGTTTTGTTGTGTAGTTTAGTAGATATATATTTTTTTTTATTTGTGTTATTTTTCTTTAGGAATATGAACTAGTATCAAAACTACACACAACAATTGCACAATGGCGCCCCAAAAAGGGTGACTTCGTCGTCTCCATATATTTATTTTAATTTTTTTGATCTCGAGTTTGAGCCCCCGATTAGCAATTGACATTTTGAGCGTCCAATATTGAAAATACTACATTTTTAAGATTTGTAATAATTTACTTAGTCGATGTCAGAGAATATTCTTTTCTTTTTCTGTTCCCTTTGACGTACTATTTGTAATAACCTTGCCACATCTCGATCGCGGCGGCCGGGGTGAACGCTCATGTAGCGTCGCCGTCGTCCGCAAATAGCCTCGTCTGACTAGACGCCGATGAGGAAACAACAACACATTCCCAGCGTCGTCGCGACGCCCTGTTCATAGTTCACGTCCGTCATCGCGCGGCTATGTCCACGACGTCGCAGCTGGACGCCGCGCCATGTCCACGACGTCGCAGCTGGACGCCGCGCTATGTCCACGACGTCGCAGCTGGACGCCGCGCTATGTCCACGACGTCGCAGCTGGACGCCGCGCTATGTCCACGACGTCGCAGCTGGACGCCGCGCTATGTCCACGACGTCGCAGCTGGACGCCGCGCTATGTCCACGACGTCGCAGCTGGACGCCGCGCTATGTCCACGACGTCGCAGCTGGACGCCGCGCTATGTCCACGACGTCGCAGCTGGACGCCGCGCTATGTCCACGACGTCGCAGCTGGACGCCGCGCTATGTCCACGACGTCGCAGCTGGACGCCGCGCTATGTCCACGACGTCGCAGCTGGACGCCGCGCTATGTCCACGACGTCGCAGATGGACGCCGCGCTATGTCCACGACGTCGCAGCTGGACGCCGCGCCATGTCCACGACGTCGCAGCTGGACGCCGCGCTATGTCCACGACGACGGTCCCAGCTGGTGGCGACGCCTGTTACATAGTTCACGTCCGTCATCGCGCGGCTATGTCCACGACGTCGCAGCTGGACGTCGCGCTATGTCCACGACGACGCTCCCAGCTGGTGGCGACGTCGTCCTGCATTCCGTAGTGGACGATGAAACATGATAGCATATTGCACTCATCATTGGACGAAGCAAGAGGCTTGCACTCATGACCGGTCCCGGGTTCGATTCGTGGTTTCGTCCTTTCTGACTAAGGTTACTTCGTGGTTTATCTCACTCGATGCTGGAAAAGTCCCCTATAGCAATAGGCCACGACACGACTGTCTTTTTCATACACCATCCTTTCCTTCTTCATCATCTCCTATCATCAGCATCTTTCAGTCATCGCCATTAGCCTAATTGCAGAACAGTGTGAGTGTGAAGTTATAAGAGGATTCGGCATTTGGGCTTGTTGTATACGTTTTCCTCGTTTTTTTTTTACAATTTTTGCATAATTGCTTTGTTCTTTAAGGGAAAAAAAACATATTTATTAGCAGGATTCGTCGTAATTAATAATTATTAATTAGCATCCTTACTTGGATGGACATTTATGAACATCATTTGATCGAAAATAAGGACCAAAATCTTCCAAGTGGTCGTCATAATTTGTTTTCTAATCTTTTTGAGATCTCTCCTAAAGCGCTGTGAACTTTGTATGGACTTTTTAATATTTTATCTTAACTCCCCTCCCCCATTGGATACATTTTTTAACATGGTTTCTCTACCAACACGGGTATTTTAATTTCTCTTTGCTTATGGCGCCTCTTGGCTTGCAAAGATCTCTATGCGATTGTGGAATAAAATTCTATTCTTTCAAAGATCGTTCGTTCGTTCATTTAGTCGTTATTCTGCGACTTCCCCAGTTTCTTCCGGAATAAAAATATTCTTCTCCGACGTTTCATGTTTCTGAAAAGATGAAATGTAAATTCCCTTCCGCTGGCGTTTATTTACGCGGTTGAATGTACTTATTGGCTAATAAAAGTCATAAATAGAATTTCCAAGCCGAAACAAGCTAGTCTAATTCACATTAATAAAGACGTTTCCGAATGCATTATTCAAAGATCCCCGAGACAACAGAAAACTTCCACCCTGTGAAAACTTTTCACTTCTACAAGTTTTTATGTCTCCCTCTTTTTTTATCCATTCTTCTTTTCGTTTGAATAATTAAATGAAAACTTCGGACATTCAGAACTAAGGCAATAAAATCGTGCTTCGTTTTGTATTGGGGCGGGAAAGTTTTGAATATTGAATTCAATTTCTGTGTGTGTTTTTTCCCTTTATTTCCAAGAGAGGTCGGTATCGAGGAAAGTTTTTTAGACTTTGTGAATATGAAAATCATATTTTGTAAATTGTTTGAGAAACGCATAAATCATCGAGGAATGTGAAAAGTTGTTATACCTGTCCTGGAATTCCGAGGAAACTTTAAGTCAACACAAATTAAAGATACATTTCTAAATCGTTTGAGAACAAAACACGTGGAACGCATTCAGAATGCTTTGACAAATTCTAATCAGAATTGTTGATAGAAAGTTTTCCAGTTGGCTTGACACAAAAACTGATCAAAAGCTGAGTCGTAATTGGTTATCTTAGTGGTTTCATTAATATGTTTCCTTATTGATAAAAACCGTTTTATGGATCTTAGATAATGTTTTGACATTTTGTTTAGGGTATGTCGACTTTCTCTTCACTTCATTTTACAGAATTTAATTTTCGACAATTATTATCTGACCTATAAATTTTATCACGAAACATAACAAAACTCGCCATCGCACTTCCCTTCGCGTTGACCCCATTAAGACGTCTTCGCCCAAGACGCGCATAACGTCTCGCCCAAGATGCGCATAACGTCTGGACGAAGACGCGCAGAACGTCTCGCCGAGAGATGACCTTTCCTCGAGCCATCATCGTCTGGTCTCGCGTCCGAGAATAGCCTCGAGACATTTTCACGCGGAAAGTGCAACTCTGCGATGCATCATGCAGCTATCTAAGTCGAGTGCCACGGTGAGAGGGTATTGTCTCCGTGGCTATACATAGAGGCGGTTGTAGACGGCGCGGTTAGACGTAGGGGGCGATGACCCGGGTATTAGAGGGGTGCGAGAACGTCGAGATATTCGGGAGTTACTTGAGGATTGAACGTAATCGGGTGACACCTCGTATCGGAACGTCGGGAAGGGGGAAATAATCTACAAAAATAGGATGCATCACTCGTGGTATATTTTTTCGTGGGAAATTTGCACTTAGCTTTTTGATACTAAGTTGACTTTTTGACGAAATAGAATCGAAGCCCTTCATGTCTACCGCTCGGATTACTCAAGAGGAAGTGCGAACAAACCACCATTCAAAATAGTCGTCAGCGTATGGCATAAGGTTAAAAGCATGGAATAAATGCGACTTATAATACTACAGACACGGAAGCCACTAACCACAAAGTAATTTTGAAACTTCCTCAGGTTTGCAAATTTAATTGTTGATTTCTTTGCAACTTACGTTCGTTGACTTGATAATATTTATACCGGGAAATTCCAGATAGATCTTGAAATCATAATCATATATTACAAATACTCTATAAATTCAGAGATGTTGCTATATTTTATGATTTATTATTATTGCCATTTATTTGCCCGAGAGCACGGTGCTGAAATACCTGAAATTTGGGTGGCAATCGACTAATTGGGACCTCTTAGAAACTTATTGACAGCATTGTCTAACACATCCTGATAATCTCAACATATAGTCATGGTCATATTGCATCTGCTGCGTAACAGTTGTCGATGTCGAGCTACATCTTCCACTTGTAACCAATGGCGACGGCGATGTGCAGGGGAGATGTATAGTACCTGGAGTGCAAGTGCACTGGAATGCAGCAACGGCCGCATGGCACAAGCATGGCAGAGGTTGTCGATGTCGAGCTACATCTTCCACTTGTAACCAATAGCGACGGCGATGTGCAGGGAGTTTAGTACCTGGAGTGCAAGTGCACTGGAATGCAGCGACGGCCGCATGGCACAAGCATGGCAGAGGTTGTCGATGTCGAGCTACATCTTCCACTTGTAACCAATAGCGACGGCGATGTGTAGGGAGTTGTAGTACCTGGAGTGCAAGTGCACTGGAATGCAGCGACGGCCGCATGGCACAAGCATGGCAGAGGTTGTCGATGTCGAGCTACATCTTCCACTTGTAACCAATAGCGACGGCGATGTGCAGGGGAGTTGTAGTACCTGGAGTGCAAGTGCACTGGAATGCAGCGACGGCCGCATGGCACAAGCATGGCAGAGGTTGTCGATGTCGAGCTACATCTTCCACTTGTAACCAATAGCGACGGCGATGTGCAGGGGAGATGTATAGTACCTGGAGTGCAAGTGCACTGGAATGCAGCGACGGCCGCATGGCACAAGCATGGCAGAGGTTGTCGATGTCGAGCTACATCTTCCACTTGTAACCAATAGCGACGGCGATGTGCAGGGAGTTGTAGTACCTGGAGTGCAAGTGCACTGGAATGCAGCGACGGCCGCATGGCACAAGCATGGCAGAGGTTGTCGATGTCGAGCTACATCTTCCACTTGTAACCGATAGCGACGGCGATGTGCAGGGAGATGTAGTACCTGGAGTGCAAGTGCACTGGAATGCAGCGACGGCCGCATGGCACAAGCATGGCAGAGGTTGTCGATGTCGAGCTACATCTTCCACTTGTAACCAATAGCGACGGCGATGTGCAGGGGAGATGTATAGTACCTGGAGTGCAAGTGCACTGGAATGCAGCGACGGCCGCATGGCACAAGCATGGCAAAGGTTGTCGATGTCGAGCTACATCTTCCACTTGTAACCAATAGCGACAGCGATGTGCAGGGAGTTTAGTACCTGGAGTGCAAGTGCACTGGAATGCAGCGACGGCCGCATGGCACAAGCATGGCAGAGGTTGTCGATGTCGAGCTACATCTTCCACTTGTAACCAATAGCGACGGCGATGTGCAGGGAGATGTAGTACCTGGAGTGCAAGTGCACTGGAATGCAGCGACGGCCGCATGGCACAAGCATGGCAGAGGTTGTCGATGTCGAGCTACATCTTCCACTTGTAACCAATAGCGACGGCGATGTGCAGGGAGATGTAGTACCTGGAGTGCAAGTGCACTGGAATGCAGCGACGGCCGCATGGCACAAGCATGGCAGAGGTTGTCGATGTCGAGCTACATCTTCCACTTGTAACCAATAGCGACAGCGATGTGCAGGGAGATGTAGTACCTGGAGTGCAAGTGCACTGGAATGCAGCGACGGCCGCATGGCACAAGCATGGCAGAGGTTGTCGATGTCGAGCTACATCTTCCACTTGTAACCAATAGCGACAGCGATGTGCAGGGAGATGTAGTACCTGGAGTGCAAGTGCACTGGAATGCAGCGACGGCCGCATGGCACAAGCATGGCAGAGGTTGTCGATGTCGAGCTACATCTTCCACTTGTAACCAATAGCGACAGCGATGTGCAGGGGAGATGTAGTACCTGGAGTGCAAGTGCACTGGAATGCAGCGACGGCCGCATGGCACAAGCATGGCAGAGGTTGTCGATGTCGAGCTACATCTTCCACTTGTAACCAATAGCGACGGCGATGTGCAGGGAGATGTAGTACCTGGAGTGCAAGTGCACTGGAATGCAGCGACGGCCGCATGGCACAAGCATGGCAGAGGTTGTCGATGTCGAGCTACATCTTCCACTTGTAACCAATAGCGACAGCGATGTGCAGGGGAGATGTAGTACCTGGAGTGCAAGTGCACTGGAATGCAGCGACGGCCGCATGGCACAAGCATGGCAGAGGTTGTCGATGTCGAGCTACATCTTCCACTTGTAACCAATAGCGACGGCGATGTGCAGGGAGTTTAGTACCTGGAGTGCAAGTGCACTGGAATGCAGCGACGGCCGCATGGCACAAGCATGGCAGAGGTTGTCGATGTCGAGCTACATCTTCCACTTGTAACCAATAGCGACAGCGATGTGCAGGGAGATGTAGTACCTGGAGTGCAAGTGCACTGGAATGCAGCGACGGCCGCATGGCACAAGCATGGCAGAGGTTGTCGATGTCGAGCTACATCTTCCACTTGTAACCAATAGCGACGGCGATGTGTAGGGGAGATGTAGTACCTGGAGTGCAAGTGCACTGGAATGCAGCGACGGCCGCATGGCACAAGCATGGCAGAGGTTGTCGATGTCGAGCTACATCTTCCACTTGTAACCAATAGCGACGGCGATGTGTAGGGGAGATGTAGTACCTGGAGTGCAAGTGCACTGGAATGCAGCGACGGCCGCATGGCACAAGCATGGCAGAGGTTGTCGATGTCGAGCTACATCTTCCACTTGTAACCAATAGCGACAGCGATGTGCAGGGAGATGTAGTACCTGGAGTGCAAGTGCACTGGAATGCAGCGACGGCCGCATGGCACAAGCATGGCAGAGGTTGACGATGTCGAGCTACATCTTCCACTTGTAACCAATAGCGACGGCGATGTGCAGGGAGTTTAGTACCTGGAGTGCAAGTGCACTGGAATGCAGCGACGGCCGCATGGCACAAGCATGGCAGAGGTTGTCGATGTCGAGCTACATCTTCCACTTGTAACCAATAGCGACGGCGATGTGCAGGGAGTTGTAGTACCTAGAGTGCAAGTGCACTGGAATGCAGCGACGGCCGCATGGCACAAGCATGGCAGAGGTTGTCGATGTCGAGCTACATCTTCCACTTGTAACCAATAGCGACGGCGATGTGCAGGGAGTTTAGTACCTGGAGTGCAAGTGCACTGGAATGCAGCGACGGCCGCATGGCACAAGCATGGCAGAGGTTGTCGATGTCGAGCTACATCTTCCACTTGTAACCAATAGCGACGGCGATGTGCAGGGGAGATGTATAGTACCTGGAGTGCAAGTGCACTGGAATGCAGCGACGGCCGCATGGCACAAGCATGGCAGAGGTTGTCGATGTCGAGCTACATCTTCCACTTGTAACCAATAGCGACGGCGATGTGCAGGGAGTTTAGTACCTGGAGTGCAAGTGCACTGGAATGCAGCGACGGCCGCATGGCACAAGCATGGCAGAGGTTGTCGATGTCGAGCTACATCTTCCACTTGTAACCAATAGCGACGGCGATGTGCAGGGGAGATGTATAGTACCTGGAGTGCAAGTGCACTGGAATGCAGCGACGGCCGCATGGCACAAGCATGGCAGAGGTTGTCGATGTCGAGCTACATCTTCCACTTGTAACCAATAGCGACGGCGATGTGCAGGGAGTTTAGTACCTGGAGTGCAAGTGCACTGGAATGCAGCGACGGCCGCATGGCACAAGCATGGCAGAGGTTGTCGATGTCGAGCTACATCTTCCACTTGTAACCAATAGCGACGGCGATGTGCAGGGAGATGTAGTACCTGGAGTGCAAGTGCACTGGAATGCAGCGACGGCCGCATGGCACAAGCATGGCAGAGGTTGTCGATGTCGAGCTACATCTTCCACTTGTAACCAATAGCGACAGCGATGTGCAGGGGAGATGTAGTACCTGGAGTGCAAGTGCACTGGAATGCAGCGACGGCCGCATGGCACAAGCATGGCAGAGGTTGTCGATGTCGAGCTACATCTTCCACTTGTAACCAATAGCGACGGCGATGTGCAGGGGAGATGTATAGTACCTGGAGTGCAAGTGCACTGGAATGCAGCGACGGCCGCATGGCACAAGCATGGCAGAGGTTGTCGATGTCGAGCTACATCTTCCACTTGTAACCAATAGCGACGGCGATGTGCAGGGAGATGTAGTACCTGGAGTGCAAGTGCACTGGAATGCAGCGACGGCCGCATGGCACAAGCATGGCAGAGGTTGTCGATGTCGAGCTACATCTTCCACTTGTAACCAATAGCGACGGCGATGTGCAGGGGAGATGTATAGTACCTGGAGTGCAAGTGCACTGGAATGCAGCGACGGCCGCATGGCACAAGCATGGCAGAGGTTGTCGATGTCGAGCTACATCTTCCACTTGTAACCAATAGCGACGGCGATGTGCAGGGAGATGTAGTACCTGGAGTGCAAGTGCACTGGAATGCAGCGACGGCCGCATGGCACAAGCATGGCAGAGGTTGTCGATGTCGAGCTACATCTTCCACTTGTAACCAATAGCGACGGCGATGTGCAGGGAGATGTAGTACCTGGAGTGCAAGTGCACTGGAATGCAGCGACGGCCGCATGGCACAAGCATGGCAGAGGTTGTCGATGTCGAGCTACATCTTCCACTTGTAACCAATAGCGACAGCGATGTGCAGGGAGATGTAGTACCTGGAGTGCAAGTGCACTGGAATGCAGCGACGGCCGCATGGCACAAGCATGGCAGAGGTTGTCGATGTCGAGCTACATCTTCCACTTGTAACCAATAGCGACAGCGATGTGCAGGGGAGATGTATAGTACCTGGAGTGCAAGTGCACTGGAATGCAGCGACGGCCGCATGGCACAAGCATGGCAGAGGTTGTCGATGTCGAGCTACATCTTCCACTTGTAACCAATAGCGACAGCGATGTGCAGGGGAGATGTATAGTACCTGGAGTGCAAGTGCACTGGAATGCAGCGACGGCCGCATGGCACAAGCATGGCAGAGGTTGACGATGTCGAGCTACATCTTCCACTTGTAACCAATAGCGACAGCGATGTGCAGGGGAGATGTATAGTACCTGGAGTGCAAGTGCACTGGAATGCAGCGACGGCCGCATGGCACAAGCATGGCAGAGGTTGTCGATGTCGAGCTACATCTTCCACTTGTAACCGATAGCGACGGCGATGTGTAGGTAGTACCTGGCAGTGGCGGTTTGTGCATGAGGCAAGGGAGGCTGTGCCTCCCCAAAATAAGAGAAGAAAGGGAGAATCGTATTTTACAACTCTTAACTTCATATATAATTGTGAATATCATTTAAATTTTAAATTATATAAAGATAAGTATTTTACTTTGACTGATTGGTTTAATTCGCCACGCCAATCCCCGACAATGAGTGCGCGCGCGCTGCTGAATACACGTTAGCCGTATACGCGGACTGCAAGGGAGGCTGAGATGCTTACAGCCGCCGTGTAGCCTCCGATTCATACAGGCGAGGGGCAAGCGCGGGAGTGCGGGGTGAGCGCAACGCATGCAGAGCTATGATGACGTCAGGGAGGCGGCGAACATGCCCGAGAGGGTCCGAGGAAACGACGAAGTTTCTGCTGCCCGCGCCGGTTCTTCCCCTGTTCTTACCGCCTAGCATCGGTGACACGATTATTATGGTAGCCTAAAATCATGTGCAGTGAAATACCACGTTCAAATTGAAATAATAGTGACGAATGTTTACTTCAGTCGCTTTGATGTATTTAATTGTTTTAGTGAATTGTGTTTTATAGTGTTTTGGTTTTGTTTAATTTGACTCCGTCGCGTTTAGTTATTGTGAGCAAGCAAAGTGAAAAGTGCGGTTATGATGTGAATTGAACAGGAGATCGTGGTGCGGTTTTGTCGAGTCGTGGGGAGTTCCTATGAACAGTGCTAGGTAGAAATACACGCTCTGTGTTGTACATACGTAAAGACGGTTTAATATTCTTATTTCTTACCAAGAAAGTTTTATCATAATATTTAAATATGCAAGTTGGTAACCAAGTGGACAAAAGCAATATTGTGGACAAACTGTTAGAAGTGCCGTTATGTAGCCGTGATTTTAATGAGAGGGTGCAAATAAAAACCGCTGGCAGACCTACCCCCAAGATTGACCTAGTACAGGCCAGTGGGTCGAAGAGACATTCTTATAACAGATCATTCTCGACTTCTTGGTATGATAAATATGCATGGCTTGCAGGAAGTGAAGTTAAAAGCGCATTATTTTGCTGGTCGTGTGTATTATTCCCTGCGAGTGGCAAATGCATCGTGTGGAATGGCGAAGGTTACAAAGATTGGAAGAACTTGCCTCGTTCATTAGCGAGACATGCGGAATCCACTGCGCATAGGCAAGCAGACGTACGATATCGACTGTTGGGACGACAGATGATTGATCATGCAATTGACCAGGGGATTCGAATTCAAAATGAGCTTCACAATGCCAGAGTTACTCAGAATCGCCTCGTATTAAAGCGACTTATAGACATTACTACGCTATTAGCTCGGCAAGAGAAGGCTTTCCGTGGCCGTGATGAAGGTAAAGATTCTGCGAACAAGGGTAACTACCGAGAACAGTATGAACATTTGTGCAAATACGATGAAGTTCTAAGAGCCACTCAAGAGTCCACAGTTTTCACTGGTGAATCAAAAATAACTCAAAACGAACTTATTGAGTCAGTGACTCACGTTATACAGGAAGAAATCAGTAAGGAAATTTCAGAAGTTCCGTTTTTCTCTTTGGAAATAGACGAGAGCACCGACATCTCGTGTAAATCACAAGTATCTATTATCATAAGATACGTGAAGGAAGGAAAAGCAGTTGAAAGGTTCATGGGATTCTTCGACGTCAGTGCTGGCCGCAACGCAACATGTTTGAATGAATTGTTAAAAAAGGAGTTCAGCAAGTTTAACTATAAAGAAAAGCTCGTTGCCCAAACATATGATGGAGCAGCGGTCATGTCGTCGGAGCTAAATGGACTACAAGCAAAAGTAAAGGAGGTTGCCCCACAGGCCCTATTCGTGCACTGCTATGCACACAAATTAAACTTGGTTCTAAGTAAAGGGGCGAACGTAATTAAAGATGTACGCATATTTTTCAGCACACTGGCAGGTTTCTCAACGTTCTTTTCCAAATCAACCAAAAGAACTAACGTTCTTGATAGTGTCCAAAATAGACGACTTCCCACGAACGCACCAACGCGCTGGAATTACACTTCTCGTGCGGTCTTGACTGTGGCTAGCCACCGCGAGCAGTTGCTCGAAGTCTTCGAAACAATCAGAGATTCACCGACTTTCGATGATGAAGCAATCCGTGAATCGGTTGGACTTATTAACGCATTAGAAAACTTCCAATTCATGTTCTTACTGTATACTTACCGCAAGATTTTCCATTTTACTGACATTCTGTATGAGATATTACAATCAAAATCAACAGACATTGAATTCTGTCAAAGGCGTATTTTGGCAGCCACTGAATCCATCCGGCGTCTAAGGTCCGATCGAGAGTTCGATACAGTTTACGCTGAAGTGAGAGAACTGATATCCGACGAGCCCGTGGTGCGACGTGCATGTCGAAACAACATCCAGCAAGCAAGTTTCCGTCAAAACATCAGAGCCCTCAACTTCGAAATCCATGATAACATCCTTGGTCAGCTTGAGACACGTTTCGGTGACATTGAAAAGGTGGCTTTTTTAGCACTTGTTGACGTATCCAAATTTGACGTATACGGCCAAGAGTTTCCCCAGAATGCCTTAAACCGAATTACAGAACAATATGGCAGGTACTTCGACGTGATTGCATTAAAATGCGAACTTACGGTTCTGTACGGCGACAAGGAACTGTGGAAAAACTGTTCTTCTATTGCAGCATTGCTGCTGTTCTTTGTTAGCAATGAATTAGACCAGTCAATGCCCCAAGTGAAGAGACTTCTCGAGCTCGTGCTGACAATTCCAGCTACGTCCGCTAGTACAGAAAGAAGTTTCTCGTGTTTAAAGCGTATCAAAAGCTTCACCCGCAACACCATGGGCCAAGAACGGTTGACATCCCTTGCTCAAATCAGTATTGAGAAGAGTCTAGTCAAACGCATGGAAAAAACATCACAGTGGTATGACCGGATAACTGACTTCTTTGCTGCAATGAAAGATCGCCGTATTGATTTATCCTTCCGCTAATATGGTAAGTTTATTAAACGTAATTATAAATATTTTCTGCCTCCCCACTTTTCAAACCCACAAACCGCCACTGGTACCTGGAGTGCAAGTGCACTGGAATGCAGCGACGGCCGCATGGCACAAGCATGGCAGAGGTTGTCGATGTCGAGCTACATCTTCCACTTGTAACCGATAGCGACGGCGATGTGCAGGGGAGATGTAGTACCGAGTGCAAGTGCACTGGAATGCAGCGACGGCCGCATGGCACAAGCATGGCAGAGGTTGTCGACCGCCGCGGCTCGCTGGGCGCTGTGGTTGCATGCCGCTGCACCGGGGAGGAGGCCGATTACTGGCCGGTGTGACTGGCTTCTTCATGGCCATCTTCAGTGGATTCCTCTCGTAGTATTGTCAGGAGGAGACCAAGCTGCGTGGCTTTTCGAACTTTTCTTAAACATTGGAGATACTATTTTAAAAATGTCGTCATAACTTTGTGAAAATAATTATCGAAGTTAATTTTTTGCTCGACCTTATAAACACCATCTTATAAATACAATATTTGTGCCCAAACTCGTGGAAAAATGACCTCTCTTTCAGAAATTATCTACATAGCTAAACTTTAGAAATATTTCCTAAATATCGCTATAACTTTTGAACCATTAAAGTTCTGAAATATGTAAAAATAATTAGCGTGAAAAATAATTAGCATTGTTCATTATTTTTCACATATATATTTGAATTTAAATGGTTCAAAAGTTATAGCGATATTTAGGAAATATCTCCTATGTTTACCTTTTAGTACAGCCGACTATACTATGTAGTTTGTATATCATTGGTTATTCGCTTTTATAGATTTTGCTTGAGAAATGTATTATGTAAGAGGGTCTAAGATTAATTTAAGCAAATAGATTGAGCAACTGAAGTTGTAATTTAGTAAACAACCGCCCCCTCCACACAGACCATACGCTTCTGACCACAAGCTCCTATTTCCACCCTCTCCCTAGCACCCTTTCATCATAAACTCCCAAGAAGTTTCAAGTGCAGTCCAACTTATTTCCTACAATTTTAGGGGACTTACAACTGGTTGTTTCATTTAGTTGATTCATTCAAAGAATAATCCCCAATTAAAAAGAAATTAAAAGTTTATATCAACGTTAGAATCTACCCTCGCAATAGCTGGAGGCCAAGTCTTGAAACTTACGCTTTCAGGACGCAAACGCTCTAGGACGTCATAAAGTCCCATTTACTGTAAGAGTGATCGACATTGAAACATAAAGTCAAGCCACTTATTTGATTGTCATCCAGCAATCTATTGGAAACAATTTATTAACATTATAATTATTATTACAGATATTATACAGTCATAAAACTTTATTCAAAATGAAGATAAACAGTTATCTGTAGATTTCAAGGTCGTCATTCTTACAGTAAATGGGACTTGTTGACGTCCTAGAGCGTTTGCGTCTTGAAGGCGTAAGTTTCAAGACTTGGCCTCCTGGCGTCTTTTGACAAGTTTATTATGACTACAAATGAAAAACGAAGCTATCATTAGAACGAATAAAACAAAATGCAAAAAATTGTAAGAGCATTTAGTTCGATTCAATCGATCAAGGTTATTTCAATTAAACTCGTCCATCTCAATTGCCTGTCTCAATCATGTCATTGCCACGCTGTCACCGATGCCATCGCGTCCACTGCGTCGAGTTCCCGCCATGTCTGGCGTTCCCGCCCTTGCTACACGTGTCGCCTTCGAGCAGTGAGCGAGCTGGCAGATGTCTCCCTCCTTACTTCCCGCAGTCTCGCCTCGTGCTGTCTCCGTCGCACTTGTGGGTCGTCGCCGCGTTGTGTCTCCCTTGCGCGCTCTTGCTCGCACACCCTCGTGTCGTCTCACTCGCATGCTCGCTTCCCGGCCGCATCGCGTCTCCCTTGCGCGCACACCCTCGTGTCCTCTCTGTCGCACTCACAGGTCGTCGCCGCGTCGCGTCTCGCTCGCACACCCTCCCGCGCTCTCGCTCGCCACCCCGTTCATCGGCCTCTGCGCCGGGTGGGTACCGCGACACAACGCCGCGGCAATCACTGTGCGACGCACGGGGAGTTGGCTACCCTCGTGGCTGTTGGAAACGATGGTAGAGGTTGAGAATGAAGGACGGAAGGTGGGAAGGAGATGGACCACCTTCTTCTCCTATTAGCCTATTAGTCGAACACCTTCCCAGCGTTGCCTATCGACTGAGGGTAATCCTCAGTCGGGAAGGACGGCCGCGGGAATCGAATCAGAGACTCAAGTCTTGAAATGTCCCTATGTTTTCAGCTTTGACACGAGTTTGGGTACAAACTGTGTTTAAAAGACTCAAAAATTAGCGACTCGACTTTATTGTCATATTTTTCAATATTAATGGTAGGTATACAAAAGTTATATCGACTATTTCGAGTTATTTTGATCTCCAACGGTTACCTACGAGTGCAGCCGACTCTTGATGTGTTTTATCAGAATTTTACAATAGCTTTAGTTTTCTAAAAATTCTAGTTTGTACATTTTATTGACCAATATTTCAGTTATAGCGTTATTTTATATTTTATATATATAAAATATATATAATTCACAAAATATAAACTATTTGGCTCGCTTTACAATCTTACGGGTCGTAACGAAACAAACATGTAGATTCATATATAAAATTCTATACATTTTATAAAAACCAACAGTGACAAAATAATGTTACAAAAATATTAATTAATTTACTTACAGCATATCTTATGGATATTATCAGCTCGCATAAAAATTATCTTTAACGAAACAACAAAGATTATATTTATTTGCATAGCCACGGAAATAAATTACCAAAAAATATTAATTTACAACATGTTATAGTCTATATATATTATCAACTCACATAAAAAATTATCGTAACGTAACAAAGATTATTGAGCGAGCGAAGCGAGCGACTCCATTTGGCTCTTTTAGCACGGACCTCTGTTTTTTTTTTTTTTTTTTTTTTTTTTTTGTTTTTGTATGCTAAAGGAAGCAATAGAAGTCGCACCGTTTCACCGATCGACCTGAAATTTTGCACACATGTAAAGACAACCTTCTCTGTTTGCAGACCCAATTTTTTTTTGAAATCCATCCATTGGTTCATTGTTAAAATAAGTATCTCCTGATAGCCTAAAAAATGAAAATGGTCTTCGAGAAATGTGATCAAACTCATATTTAGCATGGTCAGTAAGACCAACAATGTCACTTATTTTACCAATTTTCAGCCGAATCTGTCAAGAAAGTATGCACTTATTGACATTTTTAATAGCTGTCAGAAATGAAACATTGAAAATGAATGTCTTTCCAATGCAACTGAATCTGATTTGCTTTAGGTACAAGAGTGTTTTGATGGTATGTACACTTTTTTAGTGAAAAGCAGATATTTTTATGTGTATTGAGTTGATCAAATTTGAATAATTCAATTTGGATCATAGTTTCCAACAAATCATTTCGAGTTTTTAAGGACCTTGATTGTCTTTTCGTCAATTCGTAGTTCTGATGGCCGTGCCTCCCGTGTTTCTACTTGGCTGATTTTGCAACCAGGAGGGATTAGAAACATAAGCTCACATTTCAATAATATCATTGAGTGGCGTTTGTTCTCTTCTAGCGTTCACACGTCATTCCAAATCTCTCCTGCATTGTGCTTCTTTTCGTTGATAATTTTGGCAATTTGGTGTACTTTGTGAAGGTATTAGTAAAATTGAATCGCTTTTAAAGCATAGATATTAGGTATCTACAGTTTTTGTCCAGGGGATTGATTATTTCAAATTATTTTCTTCTTGGAAACGTTGGATTTATTCCGTTTCTGAGCTTCTGTCTAGCCTGACATTTCCTTGAAGGTTAGGTATATCTCGGATTACACATTAATGGTGGTCATACAATGACACATTGTTTTATATTGATTCAGTGGATCGTAGTTTGCTTTCAGTTTGACTTAAAATAATGTTTTCTGTGTGTTAACGAACGCATATTCGGTTAATGTTTGCGCACGTGTCGTGCTCGCTCATTCAACGCGTTACACAGAGCGTTTTCCTAGTATTTATTTGCATAGCCACGGAAATAAATTACCAAAAAATATTAATTTACAACATGTTATAGTCTATATATATTATCAACTCACATAAAAAATTATCGTAACGTAACAAAGATTATATTTATTTGCATAGCCACGGAAATAAATTACCAAAAAATATTAATTTACAACATGTTATAGTCTATATATATTATCAACTCACATAAAAAATTATCGTAACGTAACAAAGATTATATTTATTTGCATAGCCACGGAAATAAATTACCAAAAAATATTAATTTACATATTAAATTATGTTTACATAATTACATTATATTAAATTATGTTTACATATTAACATATTAATTTATCTATAGATATTATCAACTCACATAAAAACTTATCGTAACGTAACAAAGATTAAATTGATTTGCATAGCCAGGCAGTGGCGTGCCGAACCTATCTTGAGGACCGGTGCTTATTCATTGATGGGTATACCCACCCACCCCCAATGGTCAAGAACATAAAATTGGCAGCGATCGCAATGGGGTCTGGGGAGAGGACCCCCTAGTAGGTACATGCAGGTCCGGGGTGCGAGCATAGCCTCGGAAAAAATTCAATTTCAATACCAACTTTGAAGGTTTTTGGTGGTGAATTTAAGTTTAAGCTCTGGGAAGTAATTAATTTAATTATTAAACGGGTTGACCCCACACAAACGCCGCGCATCGTTTTTTTTCTTCTTTTGGTTATAGACGGGTTTACAATAAGTTTACAGGCGGGTACGATATTTTTGAAGGAAAACAGAACAGTCAGTATAATTTATATTAGAAATAAAATCAAACAAAAAATACCGCGCAGCGAAATTTTGGGATTTATGACTACATTAGAACGAGTTTCAAATGATTTTACAGGTACGACGATTTTGAAAGAAAACAGAAAATCCATTCATGTATAAAAATCACACATAAAAAAGCTGCGCAGCGAATTATTTTTTTTTGGCTTCATTAGAATGGGTTTAAAATGATTTTACAGGTACCTACTAAGTATAATTTTGAAAGAGAACAAAAAAAATGCAAACATTAAAATGCCGCGCAGCGAATTTTTTGTATTTTGGCTACCTTAGGACGGGTTTAAAATGATATTACATTAGCAATAAAATCACACGTATAAAATAGCCGCGCAGCGAAAATTTTTGTTTTTGGCTACATCAGAACGGGTTTAAATGATTTAAGTGATTTAAATGATTTTGAAATGAATAAACAAAAACGCGATTTATTTATAAAAAGAAAAGCACACATAATAATGCGCTGCAGCGAATTTTTTGGTTTTCGTCTACCTAGGACAGGTTAAAAATGATTTTACATTATACTCTATTTTTTTAAGGAAAACAGAAAAGTTCTTAATTTATATAGGTAAGTAATAAAATTATAAATAAAATAGCCGCGCAGCGAAACTTTTTGGTTTTGGTTACATTAAAACGGGTTTTAAATGATTTTACAAGGTACTGTATTTTTGATAGAAAACAAAAAAAATGCGGCGCAGCTATTTTTTGTTTTTCAACTCTACATTAGCACACGTTTAAAATGGTTTTTCAGGTACCTAGGTACAATAATTGTGAATGATTATTTTTTGTATTAGGCTACCCAAGGGTGTATCCAGGATGAAATTTCGGGGGAGGGGGGGGGGGGGGCCGACATTACTAATATTTTGAAAAATGACAGTCTAAAACAGGGGGTTCGGGGGCACAGCCCCCGAGAAAATTTTAGATCGAGGTCATTCATTTAGGTGCGATTTTGAATCGCAATGTATAGCTTTTTTGGGAACTTATAAATTACAAAATATCAAAAAATTAGACTAAGAGGTTAAAGAAATTTTTGTGAATTTTAACTCAATTCTAAACAATTTGGAACGTTTTTGACATGATCTATCTATTTTTAAGTTTTTTTCCACATATTATTTTAAATGTGCTTATTTTCTTAGATGAAATCCTGATTTCGGTGGGGGCCATGGCCCCCTCGGCCCACCCCTGAATACGCCCTTGAGGCTACCCAAGGACGGGTTTAAAATGATTTTGGTACAATTAATTCAATGGATTCAATGGATTCATGTTCGTTAATTTACATCCATCATAAATTATACACAGACAAAATGTATCTCAGCGATATTTAAATTTCCTATGCTTCTTTGCTGATAATAAATACTATTTTCGATCCAGCATGCAGGAGCATGAAAGAAAATACCTACAGAAGATGATTCTCTAACCGTTATGCTGTTTTTATGATTCATCAAATCCTTTCAATAAGTACTGAAAATGGGTCAATTCAATATTCTTTCATAAATATTTTAGTATCCATCCACCCACCGAACCATCAACCTGCAGTTTTTGCAACCATCCACCCACCTAGACCTACTCAACCCCTAAAATGTATTAATTGCATTAGCACAAATGTACATGTTCACTGCATACATTTATTGATAAAAATCTGTATTTCCCTTTCCTTTATTGATATTTACCTACATTCTACATTGTTACTGCTTGCTGTGCAGCAATACGACGTATACACCCTCATCACCATGTTTGTGTGAATACATTATGTTGTATTAGTGGATAATGTAATACTGTTACATTATAAAATGTGTCGCAAGGTGGGTAGGTCCCCTGGCGGGGACCACCCACCCCCAAAAAATGACTGTGCTTGAGCACCAAATTTTGATGGGTCGGCACGCCACTGTAGCCAGGGAAATGATTCCCCTATGACATGATTGTGTCAGTAACGAGGTGTGTCTTGTGACGCACTGGACAAGAACCCGCGACACGTGCAGTGTTTATTACACCGCGTCGTGATCTCGACGTGTTGACAGCTTCATCTCGCACGGAGATGAGTCTACAGCCTCCCTGGTCCAGACCTTGTTGAAGGAGGTTTTATGGTCCATTCGCAGAATCAAAGTCTTTTGAGATGTAGATATTCAATTTACTTGGTCGGTACTTTTTGTATGGACATAGGGAGGTGGTCGTGACCTAATAATCATATGCTTTTGCTTCTCGATACTGAGGAAAATTAATTCAAAAATTCTTCAATTTCTTGGAATTTCAAATGTTTATTTAGAGGAAAAGAAACATGGACCCTATTCTGTAACTTTATAATTCCCAATTCTGTTGGAAACCGATTCGGTACAATGTTAATTTTATGGCCGTGAATCGGATTCTGGCTGAATCGGGAATTTTAAAGTTACTTAAAGGAGAACAAAATACGTTAAATACGAGAAGTATGCAATGTAATATTTATTTCTATGAATTTTAGTGAAAACCGCATATTTTTTTAAAAATTCCTGATTTTTTTATGATTTATTTCATGTAGCGCGCAACGAATATTCATCTGATGCGTGACGTACGTGGTGCGCGGCCATGTGTTCTGAGTCATGAGTCGCAGCGCGGCCGAGCACATGGCTATAAACAAAATCAAGTGTGACACTCATCTGTTCTTTAAGCAACACACATGCAGTTCGTGTCCAACACGAGACGTAGAAACACTTCTGTGTCTCATATTGTGCATTTATTTTGTGAACTAATTTCTAATACGCTAACTGCATTATTCTTACTGTGAACCGTTCACTATACAATAGGATAATGAGTCGAGACAACTACATCACCGCATCAGTTTGAACCAGAATATGCATAGACTGATCTAGACAGTGTTGTTTTAGTGGACGAGAACGATATCACTGTTCAGATTATATTCGGGACGAAAAGATATAATAATTTATTGTGTAAACGTGTAATGTGCAAACCAATGCCGAGTGATTTTGAATGTTTGTGTTCTCAGGAAAGTGAAACATTGGTACGGTTAGACGGCAATTTGATTGTGTCACTAAAAACCCCTTTTTATTATTTTAATTAATTTGCAAGTAGGTACTGTACTTAACTGTTTCTGTTCCATCCACACATTTTCAAGTTCGTTTTGAAAATACATTTTAATTTGTTGATCAAAAGTAGTGCGTGAAAAACAATTGCCTTTGGGTTGATTGCCCTTCATAGTCTGAGATTGCCAGTGTAATTTATGACCTGCTTCACACGTGGTCGTCACCCCTAGCATAGCCCCTCGACTCCACCTCTTAGTTTTTACAACGAGTGCCCCACATTCACGGCACAATCTAAACAGGGTGGACAAACAGCACCAAAATACAAAATAAAATAAATGTGGAGTAGTTATCACTGTCACTGTCATTTTCACTGTCGGTTTGGAGTCCTCACTATCTGATGCTTCTTCTTCTGGGTCCAGTCTAAACTAAACATCCAAATCTTGCGTTTACTTTCCGATAGTTGAGGTGATCTATTTTTATTTGGGTTGCGGTATGATACCCGAGGCACTTACTTTTCTGTATTATTAAAACCCTAAAACGAACACTGAGTCATTATTAAATCGGATTATACTAATATTATATATTTGAATTACACTTTCTTCACATCCTGACTCAGTGACTGCAGGAACTCGACTGATTTTCATGTGACGAAAAAACTAACGCCTACAACTCATAAACATATCAGGGCCTCTTGGGTGCATTGCTTGGGTGAGGCGTCAAATTCCTGAGAGCTACGCATGCAAGTTTCTCAAGTGTATAATGATCTCATCTAAATTTATTACCTACAAGCATTTTTATAGTTTAACTCGTAAAACATTCTGAAGATGGAATAATGAAACTAAAATAACGAAACCAATGTCGAGTGATTTTGAGTGTTTGTTGAGTGAATGTTTGTGTCGTCGGGAAAGTGAGACAATTGACGAGGTAAGACGGTAATAGAATGCGTATCTATAAACCCATCTATATGAACGTGATAATTTAATCATTTATATCATAAGATCAATCAGTTTGTATAGCACTAATACTTTGAGACGAAAGAAGCTTTGAATGAGCTTTGGATTTAGCTTTCAAAACAGTGAATCGTTTCGGCGCTTTCTTTCTATTAGGGAATCGGTGTTCGCGGCGATGGCATGCCTTTTCATTACTATTACAGCTGTAAACAAGACACTTTGGCATTAAGAAATAGTATGATACTATTATTAGATCTTTAAATTGCATTGTACATCCTAAGTTAGTGCATGAATGAATGTAGACTGACTTGCATGCATGCATACGAACTCACGCGGCACCCATATAACCAATGCATAGCCACCCGTGCGACGCCCCAGTGACGTCATCGTTCTCGTAGCGTTGCGCAAGAACGTCTGCCAAGGTGTGTTACGAATTTTTTTCATAACCAACAAGCATGTCTATGTTATATGAACACATACAACATTCTGACACTGAAATATCACTAAACTTATTTTGTTCTCCTTTAATAGGGCCTCTCAAGTCTACCATGACTTCATAGCCAGAAACGTAGATTCTATTCGCCCTCTCTTATGGTACCAAGGTTTTGTGGTACTGAAAACGAGTTTTCGACAAAAATGTGATACGTTTTTCAACATTAAAAATCATAAAACCACACTGGCAATATTCTCGTCATAACATGGGTTTTACTACTGCGTGACAAGATATTGTACATATCTCCAGACCAGAATGTTACATTGTGTATACATTTTGAGAGGAATTTCACGCGCCGCCATATATTTTGTTGACAAGTTCGGTTTTAGTGTCGCCATTATATTTCGGTTCCTGACTCAGGGTTGATCTTTACGATGAGTGTTTGTGAGTGGTTGTGATAACCCCAGTCTACTCATATCACTAAACATCGCTGGTAATGGAAAAATACCAGAGCCAAGGGGTGACACTAAAAGTTCACACTTAAAAAAATATGGATCCGAAATTAATCGAAATATTTAAACATTTCAAAATGACTACACATGGCTCGTAGGTATATGTTTCAAAATTGTTGAAAACTACACCCAAATAACAAATATTGAACATGAATGAACCTTTAAAAAAATGTACATGAAAATTACAGCGATCAATATAAAATAATGGTACATTAAAATGAACGAGAAAATAAAAACAAATATTATTTTCACTTTCTTGGGGATATTTAATTTTGTTTTATTTTAAAAAATCAAAAATATGAATTAACAATCTTATTTTCTAAGTATTTAGCCCCTATTCCTGGAATCTTTAATAAGAAGCCGTGAAATGACTGTTTCAAAGGGCTTTTTGAAGGGCTATCGTCGGTCAACCTCCCCCCCCCCCCTTCACACCCTCTAAGAAGTTCCCAGCCTCCCGCTGGCTCCTAATCTTCAGTTCTTCGGCGGGAAATGTCACGAAATCAGGGACAAATTGATACACGTTATTTACGACTTCCTGCGAGTCTGATAAACTTCGATATTGAGAAATATCTGGAGGAAACAGACTTTTCGAATATCACTGGCCAGAGATTAGGATTATGTTTCTCGAAACTGATAAATTGTGAGGCGTGAGGGAGAACTGATTGTGGGGTTCTGTATTTTCTACGATTTTGTGATATATTTTACTACCAAAATGTGGGAAAAGCTTAAAATCATAGTAGAAAAGTAAGGTAAAGGCAAATAAATAAGTAGGGGTTGATTTTCTTTTAACGTTTCTACTTTGTAAAGTAAGAATATACAAAATGGAAGGATTCAATCTAGTCAAAACATTGGTTTCTTGTACCTATTACTTTTGAGTTTTTCAACTTGAAAACATGATTATATTAGAAGGATAATATTTATTGGAAAAATCGGTTCTATCTTCCTTTGATTCACTTTTCTCTGGAAAAACAATGTCTTCTGAAAACTGACTCGAAATATCTCTTTAAGTGTAGCAGCGTCGAATTTCTGTTCATCAATTTGTCATAACGCCGAAAAACAGAATTCCACAAGGGACTTTCTGCTCATTACTCATTTAGTTGAATTTCTTTGATACTCTGCGGGAAAGACACGTCAACGGATACCCCAACCTTCTGTTATTGTTATTATTGACAATTGAAACGGAATATCAAATGAATACACCCAAATTTCCAATTACATCGTGTCAAAGGAACAAACTGATCGAAAATCGATCTGAAACTTCCAAGAAGAAAACGTGTCCTTTTCTCGGAAATCGTTCGAATCATAACCGATTCTCAGGTGGAGTTTGAAATGCCATCAGGTGTGGAGGTCAACCCAGGGAAAACCAAGTTATGATGTTCGATTCCAGAACACATAAACAATTCAATAATCTACTTGGCTTTGGGATATGTGGAGTGACATTTTGTCAGTTCATTCGATATTTAGATGGACAACATTAACTCTTTCAAGGTATTTGGGTCACAACGTAGTTTTGTATTTGACGTAGTTGTAGTAAAAAAAGATACGAAGTTAGAATGCAGCAAATATATTAGAAAAGTTTTTAGTTTTTGAAGTTAGTTATTTTCCACATCGTCGCTTAATTCCAGTCCAAATTTTTGTTATTTTTGTCTTCTTTCATATCCCTTGTGATTAAAATGCTCAATATAAGCTGTAGTATTAGCATTTAGCACTACAAGAGAATTGAGATCTATAAAAGGGCATAATTTCTGTACGTAGAAGCAAAAAATACAAAAGTTTCTTGAAAACTATTCTGATTTATCGGACTTCAAGCGTTCACAATCTGGCAGAAATGGAGCCTATTTTTGTAGATTCCCACTGGTTCTCGTGGTATAAAATATTGAAGGTGTATGTAAAATGTTACTACATGAAAATCTGAACCAATAAATGACACTATGAACCCACCCAACCTCTACCCAATTGAAAACAGATAAAAACTCGTCTATTCCACCCATAATTCCCCACGTGCCCTCGTTGCGCCCCGACATTGCCGCGCTTTCCACCGCCGCCCCTCCAGCCGAGGGGTGGGTCGGCGGGAGCGGAGGGGAAGTAGTCTAGCACCCCCCACCCCTCCACGTCGCGAGTACTATGCACCCGAAGCCCGCCAAGTCCGAGCAACTCCGGTGCGCGCAACTTGAGAGCCCACGTGTGCGCTCCGGCCGCACCCTATGATTCACCACGAGACCCGGTGGGGCCCCCCTCGCGTTTCATTCATGATGGTTTTGTCAACTCATTGGGAGCCAGATGAGTCGTAAACCTTGACACTCTGGCAATTGGTGAATTGAAATCATGTTGTCGGATGGAGTTTTTGTCGTTCTGAAGTGACTGACGCCTTTGTTGGTACATAAAATAGCTTCCGTTCGAGCTTTCATTGATGTTATAATCAAATAAACCATCCTAAATGTGTGGAAAATCCGACTTCGGCATCCCAGGGGCCTCATTCACAAAGCAGGTTTAGCTCGGATTAGCTCGTAGTCCCATATGAAATAACATTGGCCGCCCCCGGTAACACCGTCAAAAAGTTTTGTGAATGAGGCCCCAGGAGGCCCTAGAGGAAGGTGGAGCTACCTCCACCCCCCAACCCGACTTTAGTTGGATGGGGTAATTAATTGTTAATTAATTGATATAATAAAAAAATAGACTTGCATTATATTATGTATAAATAAATAAAAATGTATTCACAATAAAACGAAAACATTGACAAAATAATAAGCTCCTTTTTATCATACTTTCATTGACAAATTGCTACATCAAATAAACCATCCAAAAGCCTGGAAAATGTGAATTGTTTTTTTATAGGCTTGCATTATGTATGTGTAAATAAAAATGTAATCGCAATAAAAAGGAAAACATTGACAAATAATAACCTCCCTTTGTAAATAGAATGTTTATGTTAAATCGATGGCGCCTTGTTTTGATTGATATATGATGCGGTGCCAATTCCCCCAGCATCGATTTTACGCCACGCTTGTTTACCTACTCATTTTCCAGCAATAAACGATGAAGACTATAAAAGAATAATGTTGTTTTGGCAATTTGAATACATATTTTTTTATTTCCCCCTATTTTCCATGTAATTGGAAAATTATTAATTCGAAGGGGTAAATATTTTGTCCTTATATTTTTTTAATGGGAAATTCGTTGCCATTTTATTGTGTTTGATAAAGCACATTTTTGTTATATTGTTTTTTTGGAACGAACCTGAAAATCCCTAAGGGACAGGCAATTGTTTATAAAATAAATAAATTATGTCCAAAGGGCATTCGTAAGGTTTGAGCTTATTCAATAGACACTTTAAATCAACATCGATTTTGAAATAAGCTTTATAAAAATGTTGAAATATTACAAAATGTTGGCTCGATGACCGTGTAAAATTTCAACTTCATCGGAGAAACGGGCAAGTTTAATTTTTTAACCAAAATGTAGTTTCTTCTACTTTTCCACCAACCCTTGATTTTTTTCCTAACTAGAAACTTGGCAACATGGAACAATTTAGTTCGATCTCAGAATCTGTATGACCTGTCTGTATCGAACAAACAACTGCGCCAAATGAGTCAGTAGGCAACGCTCGCTTCGCTCTGTCTCAAGAATCTCCGTGGGCTTGCAAGAGCATTGCACTTACACCAAGGAGGTTCATAAACCGCCTCTACTCTGCTACATCTACATACATGGCAAGTGGTTGTCAACGGACACCGCCACATCGGCGACCACGGAGTTCGAACCCAGGACACGTGGGAGGCGGGAGACAAGGTCGTCCGTGGACCTCGTCTACAGACTGAGACAAAGAGCATCTCTGACATCACATGGCTGTCGGCCAGTGGCGTAATCTCCCCCCTTCCCCACCAGAATACTTTTCAGAATACTTTTCCAATACTTTTTTTTGTGTGAATAAAATATATTTAAATTGAAAATTAAATTGAGAGCCCCCTACTTTTTTAGTCGGTATCGTAAAATTTTCTAATAATATTAATAATGTGCATCTTTTTACTTTTCCATTATTGTAAATCCAATTGCGTGCTGTGAATTTTTGTAAAATACTATTAACATTTGGTCCGATTTGGGTCTAGGGGGAGGAGGGCCTCAAAATAATACGCGGGTCTGGGCCGCGAAGGCCCGGGAAACATTTTGAATTTCACTAGAATTTTTTGTATTTTAACGCGATTTAAACCCAAATTATGGTCGATTTGACAATTCTTTAAATTGCCACTATTTTAATTACTGCTGATTACCTTTATGATCTGTTTTTATGGTATTCATTTTTATCCAAATTTTGCCCCCCCCCCTCCCCGGGGGGGGGGGGGCTGCAGCATCGAAGTAACGCCAGTGCCCTGGAGATCGAACCCCGGACACGTGGGAGGCTGGAGCAAGGCCGTCCATGGACCTCGTCTACAGACAAAGCTCATCTCTGACATCACATGGCTGTCGGCTGGCTCTAATGATCAGAGGATGTCTCGGGACTGGACCGGAATATTGATACTGATTCGCCGCGCCGTCTGCGCTTTTTGCACGCGAAGAACAAAGAAGAGTTCGAATTGTTTTTCTATAGCTGTCGAGGTTGTTGGACAATAATGCGCGCCTTTTCTTGCGTTCGTTTTCATGTGGTCAAGCGACCAAGAAACATCGGAGACCTCAAGGTCGGAGACGTGGAACAAAACCTTAGTTATCAATATCAGTTGACACAAATGCCGGAAGTTCCAGTAAGAAATCCAATCACTATTATCGAACATTGCGTACTACAATGTTATCATTCGTAGTGCTGACATTTAAAATAGTCACTATACAATATCACTTTCACTTTCTGCCTTCTTTTCGAATTGTTCAGTTTATCTCATTATTTAATTATTCTGATACTTGGGAAAAAGTAATTAGGTACGCTTGGTTTTCGTTCCTGAAAAACTTAATTTGTAACTTTTCAAGCTCTCCATAAGCTCTCCAAGCTCTTCAAAGTCAGTGCCCTTTAAACTTGATACTTTTCTATCCCTTTTTCCTTGTTTTTAGTAACTTTAATTACTTTAGAACCCTTTGTAGTACCAGCCCTGCTCTATAGGGAAAAGTGTCAACGTCCAAACATCCTTTTAACTTTGTTAATCTATAATTATTCAGTCACCCCGTAAATGCCTCCATAATTACCCAGTAGCTCTTTATTATATCACAGAATATTTTGTCTTGGGCTTTACTCAATGGCTATTTTATCCTCCTAACAGCCAAGTTACTCTCTAAGTCGGGCACCTTCCAGATAACCCCCCTCAGCGGGGTGCATTTAATCTCACCTCCCCCCCCCCCCCCAACCCCATTAACACGTGTACTTGAACCATTAGGCCTAATTAAATTACCAACTCTCTGCTCTTTGAAGCCTATCCGTTGTTTTGATAAGCCCGCCCCGTGGCGGTGTTGGATTTCAGGGGGGTTGGGGGGGGGGTCATGTGACGTGTAATTGTGAGATATCCCTGTACCAGGGAGGATGTGGGTGGGATGTGGGAGGCGACGCCCGCGTGGGATTGCCGTAATGTGAGACTTTTATGGGGTTTGTGTTGTGTGTTTTTTTTATCTGTTTTTCTCGCTGCGTGGGATTTTTAGTAGTGATTTGTGAAATTTGAACCGAAGGGGTGTAAATGATTTTGTGGATGGATTTGTTCGATCTTTGTTGGAGATCTTTGAATTGAGTGTACATCCGTTTTGCGATATGGTGGGAATTGTGGAATGATAACTCTTTTTTGAATTGTGGTCCGTGTCTTCGCTTGGCAGTATACGAGTGACGATTTGTCCCGACAAAGTTTTTGGTTCCTGCAGAAAAGGGAAGATTGGGGGAATAAACTTCCCCGAAACGCCTCGAATCCACATTCTCCGACTATTCATTTTTTAGTTTCGTGATTTTTGTTTGTTTTATTTTGCTCCGATGTGGCAATTGTTGTTGACGATGATCGAAGAAATGATTCATAATTTTCCTTAATCTCTATCTATTCTGCGTTTCCGACACTTTGCGTCAACACTTCCTAATAAATTGCTGAATATCAATATTGAAGCTCATTATAAAAGTTAGATAAATAATAAAGAGCATTTCCTATGATAGATTTCATAAATCAAGAGAATATCATTGGACTGTCGCTGCGAGCAAATGATTCCTGAAAAGTCAAGCCATGATCTATATTCAATTATTGTTCAAAACATCGTCGACATTTTTAAAACATATTTTAATTAGAAAAGGCAATATACAAATTATTTATCTAAAGGTCCCGAAGTTCAAGTTCCTTGGATGGGTTGACGAAATTATTTTCAGTTTTGATCATTATTAGATAAAAGACTTACTTAGGGTTATTTACTTAATACATTTTAAATTTTTTCCTTGTGTCTATTAGTAATAATTAGTTGATTTTTGGTGAAAAATTAGCTATTTTCTTGTCTCACTGGGTGTCGTATAATGATATTGGTGCACGGGTTTGGTATCCAATCGTATCCGAAATAGCATAGTTTTGCGCGGTTTTGTTCAATAACCGGAGATACGAAGCAAAAATAAAATAAGTTATGATCAGACTGATCATGTGAACATCCTATTAAAGTTACACCCACTTATGGAACATTTTATATCTCTCCTTGCTCCAACGGCCGAGCGCTAGTGGACGAAACCTTCGGGTCTGGAGAGAGCTCAGGACGAAGAAGACCCTGATCCTGGAAGTGTAAGCATGTACAAAACACGCAACATCCAAAGCCGCGAAACCCAAGACCGCAACATTGTTTTGCCCCATGGCTAATGCCACCAAAACTTCTGTGACAGATGGACGAAAACACAGTTACACAACTTTACTTCACGCACTCCGCCAGAGATTACGCACGCACTTTAAAGACTATAGAGTCATGGTTCTTATGACCAGCTCTAAAGTTCGGGCCAACCCCTTGGTTCGCTTCTGGGCGCTTTTGGATTATGGTAGAACTCGGGGTTCATGATTTAAAACTATGCTTGTTTTGGTTTGCTTATAACTTTAAAAAGTTGCAAAAGTGACTTGGCTTACAACTTTTTAAATTTTGAACAAAATACTCTTGGATTCTATAACCGAGATTATACCTAATTTTGCAAAATTATTAATGAAAAACGGCGATCGTGCCCAAAGCAGCATCTTTTCACACCCAAGTACTCATAATCATAATCGACAGCGGAAATCTCCATTTTGTACTTTCCGAGGACTTTTCGAAGAACAATCGTTCTATAAAACTATGTCGCTTCGTGAATTCTTTAAGATCATGACCCTCATGGCCATTGCCTCTAAGGGTGATTTTACCGTAACTTAGTATAACAACGTCGACCTTATTGCAACGCGCAATAAGGATAAAATACAATCTTCAAGCCTATTGGATTTTACGCAGTGACGTCACATTAAATAAACTCTTCCCTCTATAACAAGAGAACGTGAGCCCCGATTACTTTCCGACTAAGACACCCCGCGCTCCTGAATCAACTTCGCGAATAATATATTTCAATTTCATCTCGTGTTCCTCCGCCTTTAAGAGCTCTAATTACCCCAGCTGGATGTATAAGATTGATTCCCCAGCCCCGTGGAATGCTCTAGCCGAGATAAGAAGTCGGGGACGTCGTAAGTCACACTGGGGTTCTTGCCGCGTAGAGGACGCTAATGGCCGAGTGTATGTCAAGTTTATCGGCGTCGTTAACGACGCGGCGGTGGGCGTGGGCGTCGTTAACAGGTCGTTTACACGTGGGGGCCTCGGGTTCGACTCTCCGCTCTCGGACGGGGGCGGCGATGTCGGGCGTGTGCTGGACGATGTGGGGGTTGAAAAATGTTGACGAGAATGGATTCGATGTGGGATTGGATGTCATGTTGCGTAGGTCAAGATCTGATATCTGTAATGGAGGGAGAAGGGGATTTGAATGTACATAAATGTGCTCCATATCTTGAAGAATACCGTTTTTATCTGCGGACGGAGCATGAAAGCGGTTTCCCAGAATGTAAATTAGGAACTGTAATTTCTGAGAAATCGTAAAATGTCAGGAAGACAGGTAAAAAAGGGGAATTTCTGAGAATGTGTGGGAAACTAAGGATAAGGGATTCTCGTATGGAACCTTCTCAGAATTTGTCTCTCGATTGGGTGAATTCAGGAAAATGTTCTGTCAGGAAAGACGGTCGCTGGAACCGGACCCCAAGTCCACAGCTAATGAGGAAAACTAGGAAAATAATTTGTTGTTGTTCATGAACACATGCATGATGTTGTCACTTCCTCCTGCTTCACTGCGTTAGCGCGTGATCGTGATAGCGTCGGGTTCTTCCACCATGCGTTGGGCGCGACATCGCCACCTCCTGGACTCGAACCCGGGACCTGGAACAGCACGATGTTGTTCATGAACACATGCATGATGTTGTCACTTCCTCCTGCTAGCGCGTGATCGTGATAGCGTCGGGTTCTTCCACCATGCGTTGGGCGCGACATTGCCACCTCCTGGACTCGAACCCGGGACCTGGAACAGCACGATGTTGTTCATGAACACATGCATGATGTTGTCACTTCCTCCTGCTAGCGCGTGATCGTGATAGCGTCGGGTTCTTCCACCGTGCGTTGGGCGCGACATCGCCACCTCCTGGACTCGAACCCGGGACCTGGAACAGCACGATGTTGTTCATGAACACATGCATGATGTTGTCACTTCCTCCTGCTAGCGCGTGTTCGTGATAGCGTCGGGTTCTTCCACCGTGCGTTGGGCGCGACATCGCCACCTCCTGGACTCGAACCCGGGACCTGGAACAGCACGATGTTGTTCATGAACACATGCATGATGTTGTCACTTCCTCCTGCTAGCGCGTGATCGTGATAGCGTCGGGTTCTTCCACCGTGCGTTGGGCGCGACATCGCCACCTCCTGGACTCGAACCCGGGACCTGGAACAGCCCGATGTTGTTCATGAACACATGCATGATGTTGTCACTTCCTCCTGCTAGCGCGTGATCGTGATAGCGTCGGGTTCTTCCACCATGCGTTGGGCGCGACATCGCCACCTCCTGGACTCGAACCCGGGACCTGGAACAGCACGATGTTGTTCATGAACACATGCATGATGTTGTCACTTCCTCCTGCTAGCGCGTGATCGTGATAGCGTCAGGTTCTTCCACCATGCGTTGGGCGCGACATCGCCACCTCCTGGACTCGAACCCGGGACCTGGAACAGCACGATGTTGTTCATGAACACATGCATGATGTTGTCACTTCCTCCTGCTAGCGCGTGATCGTGATAGCGTCGGGTTCTTCCACCATGCGTTGGGCGCGACATCGCCACCTCCTGGACTCGAACCCGGGACCTGGAACAGCACGATGTTGTTCATGAACACATGCATGATGTTGTCACTTCCTCCTGCTAGCGCGTGATCGTGATAGCGTCGGGTTCTTCCACCATGCGTTGGGCGCGACATCGCCACCTCCTGGACTCGAACCCGGGACCTGGAACAGCCCGATGTTGTTCATGAACACATGCATGATGTTGTCACTTCCTCCTGCTAGCGCGTGATCGTGATAGCGTCGGGTTCTTCCACCGTGCGTTGGGCGCGACATCGCCACCTCCTGGACTCGAACCCGGGACCTGGAACAGCACGATGTTGTTCATAAACACATGCATGATGTTGTCACTTCCTCCTGCTAGCGCGTGATCGTGATAGCGTCGGGTTCTTCCACCGTGCGTTGGGCGCGACATCGCCACCTCCTGGACTCGAACCCGGGACCTGGAACAGCACGATGTTGTTCATGAACACATGCATGATGTTGTCACTTCCTCCCGCTAGCGCGTGATCGTGATAGCGTCGGGTTCTTCCACCATGCGTTGGGCGCGACATCGCCACCTCCTGTTCCTGTTCCTCTGCTGTTCTTCCTGTTCTCACCGACCTTCCTGTGACAACTCCTGAGCTACCTGTACGCGAAGCCGCAGGAAAACATTTATTTTTAGAACTAAAACCGAACTGTCACGTAGCTTGTGAAATCGACTGTTCTTTTCATAATTAAAATCATCTTCTAGCAAGATGTGACATTTGTTGACCCCCCCCCCCCCCCCTTACAAACACACACAAAACAGTATTTACCATTATCTAATTATTGTGCCAATAATTTTTGTATTATACTATCTTCCTCTGAGTCTGATGTGTACCTTTCTAATTTTTGTTATTTCTTTGTATTTCTTTTTAAATTGATATTATATTGGTCGCAATGCGCTGCAACTATGATGTAGAAGATGATGAAGAATCATCTATAATTATGTAAGATAGGAAGGAATAGGTCGTTGACAAATAGATGGAACCTTCCCATCATTTGCTTCACGACTGAGGTAAACCACGAAACACGACGGTGTCGGGAATCGAATCTGGACTACCAGAGTTCAAGTCTACCTTTTTACGTAATACAATCATTTTTTTTATCAAAAGTGCATTAAAATTAGATTGCATTTCTATTCTGACGTGTATTGTGTGCCAATGACGTCTGGAAACAGTAAACACGGTGATAAGTCTGCAAATAGAACTTTAATTACAACTTTATTTCCTACGCTATTACTCCAGCCATCATTCAGCGTGCGTCATTAAACTCGGTGTAATAAGTGTATTCATTGAACGTGCATGTGCCGTAGCGTGTTATATTTGTTTTGTAATTGAAAACTTGAGCGCGTGTGCAGTTTTATTGCTCCGGGGTCGTCTAATTGATAGCGTAATTACTTGTCGCCTTAGGTTACCGTTGCATTGAGAAATATCGAAAAGACACTAACTGAACTCTGAAAAATATCAAGTGACAGTGCAACTATTTAGGAATTTTTATTTTGTGTTTCTCGGTAGTGTTATCATTATCAATACTAAAATCGTAACAAACCTTGATATGTTATCAAATACCGATCAAAAACAAAACTAAGTAATCATAATATATCGTCCTTATCTCACACATTCGCAATCTTTCCAGGCGCCGTCGAGGATTTACCCAGGTAGTAAAGTTCAACGGTACAAAATTACACACGTGTGTGTCTGGCGGCGCCACGTTGAGCGCGCACGGAGTATAGCAGAGTCTGGGTTTCCCCTCCATCCCCCCACGACCGAGCCCTCATGATCCGTTTAGGCGGGAGAGCTAGCCGTAGTAGGGGCAATGCGCTGCTCTCCCCCCCTTCCTTCCACTTCCCAGGCATTCCAAGTCCAACCGAATTCAAACAGTAGAGTTTCGACGGCGCTTGGCGTTTGACGTGGAATCTCAAACGTCCGTTGCCTGTAATAGTTTATTTATCAAAGTAACAACAGTTCTGACAAGGTTGTTATTGGATTATTTATCAAGCTGTGTGCGCCGTATTCGTGTTTTGTTTTTGAGGAAAACCAGCGAGCGGGAAATTCTAGCGGTGAAGGCCGTTACTAGAAAATCGAACTCCGCACGTGTGTCAGATTTTCGGAGTTCTGCGTTTCAAGGAGCAAGGTTACGAACTGTGATCGCCTTTTTCTTCGTGTTTACCGCCGTGAATATTATGGACAGTAGTTGTTGAAGGACAGTTTGTTTACCGATTCGTGAGGGAAGATGAACAAACCGGAAAAGTGTCGAAGAGGCAACGTTATCGTGGCTGCACTTGCGAGATTACTGGAGCTTGGGACCAAAGCGAAATCAAAGCGGAAGGTAAGAGATTGTTACGGAGTTATCAGAGCGGAGAGTTATGATTGAATAATCACGATGCTACATTGTAGGTATTGTTGTTTTGTGTTGCAACTGCGCTTCGACTTTGAGGCTCTGAAGGTGGAAGTTGTCTTGTTTTCGTGGTGTAGTTCGCTGCCACATGGGTGGGACTTGGGACCTACCCTTATCCGGTTGCCCTACCTTTATAGTTCGCTTTTACGACGTATTTTCTGTGCGCGTGCAGTCTTCATTTCCCACGTGAATAGCACAGGCTGACGGACGGGTAGTAAAACCTGCCAAGTACAGGTCTTGGAGAACAGCATGACGTTGAAAACATGCCGCGTAATTAAATTTCAGCAGAGATAATGAAATGGGAAAATTAATTATTTGTATAACACTTGGAACCACAATGTTTCCATTATAATTCGTATCTTCAATAGAATGGCACGATTGAATTATATTTGTGACTTTCTATAACAAAAACACGATTAAAAAAACTTACAAATCGAAACACAGAAAATGTAATAATATTATTAATTTAATTTTGACAGCCGAGTCTTTAAATTGTGGTAGTGGACAGTTTGGTCCATGCTTCCTCCAGTGTGTTCTATAAATAGCGCGAGAGCGAGTCGATCTTCTCACGCAAGGCAAGGCGTGTTGCTTCAGAGCAAACTCCTCGGCAACCTCTCAAGGTAACTTCGCACGCGGGACCACTGCCTTCTTCCAAGGTCGCCTCTTTCATTGTCACTAGTTAGCTCGTGGTAGAGTGGTGGGGGGAGATCGACTTGTAACAAAGACGATGGAGCTGGTCATCATACCTCGGCGTAATATTTATTAATGGATAATGATGATCGTGTTGTTGTTATTCAATTTCATGTCGTGTACAAGGCTAAATGTTGCTTAAAACCAGAAGGAAAAACAGTATTTTAGTATGTAAATAATTCTTTCTGACCATGAGACGCCTGGCAGCTGTGTTCTTTCCTCCTCTGAAACTGTTTTTGAGGAAAACTGATTCTTACGCAACAAAACATATTTTTCCTGGCTGTTGTGTACTCGTATATTATACCTTGATCACAATAACGTCTTCTATCGCCACCCCTAAGAGCTAAGAGGGTGTTATTGTGCTCTTGCGCAACCGCGCCAGGTGTGCCCCTGCACCGACACAGCTGTCGCAGACACCGGCACCACCTGCCCCATCTCAGACGCATCTTAGACATCTCACCTGCCTGCGTCTCTACTGCATATTGTCCGTCTGCCAGCCCCGCATTAGAGCAGACACGTGGCGGGCTAAGATTCAATCTTTTCACTGCGACCACCTGCCTCATAGTAAATTACTGTTCATGTAAGACTTTAATTATTACTCTTTTGTTGACTCGATGGACATCTGCTGTTGCTTTTTGTTTCTTTTTTATTCACATGTTATACAAATTGTTGTCCTTGGAACGTCTAGGGGTTTTGACCCAGTGGCTTACAACCTTGGGCGTCGTTTTGTTTATTTCGCGATTTTCCAATGGTTTTGATCAACTATCAACTTCATAATGATTGGCAACATCCTCAGTGTTGATCAGTTTCATCCGGATCGTTGCGTCAGGGGCTGCTTAATTACCCAATTGACACCAGAGTTCAACCATGCCGGTCTGGCGTAGACCACTTGATCGTCTGGTGCCACATGGCTTACAGAAGTAAATAATACCAATGACTCTGTATTTACGGGAATATGAATCAACAAACTTGTTATTCTGTTGTTTGTTTGTATTCTGGAATATTGTTTTGTTATTGAAATTCGAAATTTAGGTTGAATCATTGCCGATCCAAAGTACAAACTACGCGCTTGTGAACGTTTGGTTATTAGTTTTGTCGAGGTTGAGTGAAAATAGTGTTTGAGGTGGCGCCTGGAATGCTGTGATCTGAAACCGCCGCCGCGCTTGAGCAAGTTGTTGTTGTAGGGTTTCCAAGAGACAACGAGTGCTGTAATAGGCAAATGAGCGCTGTGGCAATGCACAAGATTTCTCATATTCATGGTAAATAATTGCAGGGAATTACCGTTTATTACGGCGGCTGCTATTCCAGTGTCGGATTCCGAGTATTGCACACTATTATTAGTTTGATAGCAAAGAAATAGACCTATTAATTCGCATTCTGGTACGCCTTGGCCCCGCGGAACTGGGTAATCATAGGTTTCGTTAATTTTTTAAGTGCAACTTTGGAATTTGTTTACTAAAGACTGCTGTCAGTTACTTCCGTTTCTTATCGATTCTTGGAACGTTATCTCTTCGATATTGATTTGAACAAATATTCGAACCATTGACACAGTTTCCGCGTATAGCTCTTTCCGAAATCCTCCGTGTTTGCTATGTAAATTGTCGTCAGTTTTTCTAAACTGTGTACCGATGTTCTGTAATTTCGAGCCAACACACCTGCGGTGCGTCGATCGGCTCCGGCAATGACGCACGCAGTGACGCACAGCCTCCGAAGCCATAATATTTACTCAGGCCCAGTCATGCGTCGTATTTGTCGTACGTAATCGAGATGTTATCTCATGTAACGCATTCGTATTTTGTTCTGTGGTCCGTCGAGAGAGGAAATGACCGATTGTCGCATTTCCTCGCTTGCGGTTGGGTTTATTCGGATGGGTTTTCCTCCTTTGATAGAGATCTCCCGAGTTGACAACATGTTTGTTTACACCACCACGCTCGCACTTTGTAATGATATATAATACAGTTTTATTTTGGGACGAGGTCTAAAATTAATCTTAGTACACAAGATTTTGTCATATTTTCTGGCTTAGCAACTGGTAGGTGACCTTATGCCGATTTTGATAGATTTAGATGGCTTATTTTGGTCTTGGAGAGGTGTTTATCAGTAATCAGTGCAGGTCAAGTGATGCCAACCGTGAAAATAACGAGCTGCTGTGACCTCCTCTGGTTGGATGTAAACACAGCGATGAATGACAAGAAGAAAGTTGCTCAATTTCAACGTCCATGTTTCAAAGTCGGGCGATAAGGCGACACAACTCGTGATAATGCCGCGTCGATTTCTCAAATACTTGGAATAGAGGCGGGTGACAGTGCCAACATGATGGGCTTACGCAGAAAACAGCGCAATGTGTACTGGCAGCGGCGCCATAAGGTAGAATGGGTGAGATTTATCAGGACTTATTGCTGTGTAACGTTAGTTTTTCATATTGCAATCTTGGCAAACGTTGAGAGCAGGTACATCGCATAAAGTACAGTTCATAGAATTCGCTATTTTAAAATTGTTCGAAACGTCGTTTTCTAGAAGCTGTATACCTTCTTCCTACGCGTGAAGTAGTTTTTAAAAACAAAGGGAAAGACGGCAAAGACTGCCAAGAATACTTCCAATATTGTCTGTTCGGTTTTACGACTTACTTGGAAACTATATTGAAAGAAGCGGTATATCTACAATGTATGACGCGCTAAACTCTTGGCAAATACGTTCTTTTTTATCATTACCTGCGCGCTGCATGTATTTGACACACTTACAGGGGATAGGAATTCGCTTGGTAATTGATGTTTACATTCTTCAGTCATGCCTTCCTTCGGCTATCGCTTTTAAAACGCGCGATAACGTGTCCTAATCGCGTAGCCAAGTAGCCAGAAAATCACGTTGCTGTTCTTTATCGGCGCCTTGCAACTGCGGTGATAATGTCCAAACAAATGCCGAGTAGTTTTCGGATAAAACATTGATAGTGAAAATAGGCCAACCAGGTGTTTTTGTTTATGCTTTGTATATACGGATCCGCAAGGCTGCAATATAATAAGTAGTTAGATCCTTTTCGCGAGGTCGTCACTCAAGTAAATATGTGTCAGCCGCTTGCGAATTGTCTCTTACCTCATACGTACAAGAGTTATGCGTATCTATCGGAATAGATTTCAATATGGTGTACAGCCGTGGTCCGTTACTGCGGTGGCGGCCACGCCCGTAACCGACCTAATTAAATAGCAAGTGCTGCCCAAATTATGCACCCACATTATTAAATCACGAGGTGCGAATGCGTCATCGGTATTTTTAGTCGTTTGTTTCCGTGTTTTACGCTCCGTGTGTACTCAATATTATATAAATACGGTCGCAGTTTTCCCTGTGGCTTTGTTATTAAATAATACATGTTGCTTTCCTTGTTATTATGGGCGCTGTGTTGACATAGAATGTAAATATAGTCAGGGATTTACAGAGACATAAAATAATATTTAGTTTTCTAGTTGTTTGTCCATTGGCCGCGAAAGTGACGGCCGCTTTGGGGACAGACAATTGGCTCGAGGCTTCTTGCGATGCGACCTTCGCGGCGATTGCCGTTTGTTTACTGACGTCACACCGCGATGATACGATTGATAGTCGGCTGTCTTCGCTTATTAAAGTCGCTACATTGTTTGCACGTTCCAAGTGCAGTCGAGTGCATCGTATAATGGAATCGGGTGGTGTTTCCGGTATGTTGTTTTATTCATAGGCTCATCTATAATTAGATTAGATCACCATTCGAATCACGTGCAACAAGAGAAGAGTAGGAAATTTGACATAAGAAAGTTAAAATTTCGGGAGCTAAGAAGGATGTTATGATTTTGAACTCGCCGCCGTGCCTTTTAAATTCCGTACATTCTTCGGTGTTCACACCTGGAAATCCCCCGCGCTTTCTTCGTGCTTCTGCATCCTCATTGTCTCGCATGTGTGGGCGCAACGGTTGCCATTCTCGTGACGTCATCGTGCTTAATTACTGATCAATCGAGTCCCGTTATTGATTGATTTCATGGCTGTGTGCCGTGTGGCGCAATTTGTGAAAGTTGGGACAGGGGCCAAGTCGCACCGTGGAGGTTTATTAATTATTAATCTTGGTGGGGTTTTTCAATAATTTACACCGATCACGGTCATACCGCTGGCTTTACATGTGTCGCTTTTTTCATTAGCATAATTTTGTTTATTTGGTACATGACTGAATTCGTGATGAGTGTTGTCACTTTGTTGTGTAAAACTGTTTACTTTTTCACATCATTGGCACAGAGAAATTTTTAGAAACTAATCTCGACATTTTTACACTTCCACGATTTTTACTCCACGTCTTGTTTTTTTGCAATTTTTTTGTTGTCAACAGTTTTCGTAACCGTGTCAAGCACCGCCTAATAATCCGGCGTTTTGTCACATTTGGCAATTAGTTCGTCGTACTTGGGCGATAACCGCGGCGCCGATAACTGTTGTCTGTTTGTCTATCCAGATTAGTTTGTGTACATTGCGCTAGGCGGCCGCTGGTTTTCGACACGGCGGCGCAGTTCGGATTGCGTTCCGCGGCCTAGATAGCATGTTTGTCGTCTTGTATGTAAACACTGGCCTGCGAGAGCGTGTGTACCTGGTTATAATACGCGAGGAATGTGCTGAGCTCATGCTCTGACGTCCGAGGTCCGTTACGAAGCGATTCGCAAGGTTTTCGCAATTACCATACCGCGAAAATCAGACTTTTTAAACTTTGGAATATATTTAGGTAAATGTTATCTTCCTTTTTATCCATGTTCATGACAATCTGAAATTACGGAAACGAAAACTATGTTTTGTCTCTGGTTTTTACTAATGATCTATCCAGCTGTCAAAATGTTTATTATTCTTTCCACATTTCTCCATTTCCTGGGCGACGGAATCAGCTCTGTGCATCTCCGAAAAGATCAAAGCAAAACACTGAGTAATATTCACAGTATTTACGTCTTGCTGGCAGCCTTGTGGGTGTCTGCTAACCTACTTCGGCGGCGAGTGGCGGTTGACTTGCAGTTTCCTACAACGGTGAATACCTTCGCATTCCTAACGGTCTGGAAAAATGAAAACATGCCGCCGATCGAATTATTCGCCGCTTCGCTTCATACTTTCTTGCTGTCTTGAGAAACTCCACGAGAACGCCGAACCGCCTACATCCTACTCGATGGCATAGACTCTCTCATTATGCGCGCAGTTGGCTGAAACGTAAACAAACGTACCTGCTTCGTAACCCCGTTTCTTGATTGTTGTTTGCTGTGCACAATGGCATGATGCATGCTTGTAAACAGTTGTTACTTTATGATATGTGATGGGTTAGATACATAAAATGAACCGTACAGCCTTTTTGCGCCTAACATGGCGTGCTCAAGGCAGATCAGGATGTAATAATTACCAATTGTAAACAATTCTTCAAATTGAACAGAATAAAAATTGTAATATGCACTCAATATTATCGACTCGTTCAAAACTGTGCCAAACCGAGAATTGCGCGTCAACTTCGTGCTTCTCCCGAAACTCCTGTTTACCTTGGCCAGCACCTCTTGCAGCGGATTGCGTCACACGGGGGCCCATCCTCCCGACTCCTCCGCAGACCCTCCTGCACCCGCGATTGCGTCATCCGCGCCCATCTGCCGCCGCATGTGAAACACAATCACGCTGTCCGTCACGGTGTTCGCAGACAGTGGGTTATAAATAAACGCGCGGATGGCGTAATGCGCGGCGATTACGTGTGTCTCTCTGCTCTCGAGGCTTTCAAGGAAGGCCTCGGCCGATGACGCGATGGTATTGTTCGGGATTCACAGTAGGTACATGGGCGGGGTGGAGTTTTTATCACGCCTCTAGCGGCCTTTCGTTCGCGGAATTGCGAATTGAATGGCGCCGGTTGTGGAAGGTAAAAAGTTAATGTATTCAGTTTTTGAAAAAAGGGTTTTTATCTCGAAAGGATGTGTGTAATGCTTGGCATTCGGCGTTTTTACGATTATATTCAATTGAGGCTGGAATAGCCTTCGAAAATCTGAAAACTATGACAATCATTGCAGTTATTACTTATTATTGTGTAAATAAACTAAACAAAAAATCCACAAGTTACAGAATCTGGAGGTTATGACACTTGTTTTTCTGCTCGTCCCACTTCCAGCGCGGGGGCGCGACCCCCCTGACTGAGAGTGCATTGCGACGCCGACTATTAGCGTCGCGACGCTAACTGGTGGTCGGCCCAGACTGTGTACAAACATTGGGCCAAGGGAGGGGGGGGTTATTTACGACTCGGCGGCCCTGCGGTCGGATATTCATAGCTCACTCGCGAGATTTGTTGCGTTTTTTGGCGACGATGATTCTTTGACCGCAGACGAGTTTTTATGAGGCGACGTGTATAACGTTACAGAGTGGCGACGCCCGGCTATTTTTGTAGAATGAAAATACATCATTTGCGTAAAATACCCGTCGGTATATTTTCAGCGCACCTATGTGTGTATGCTGTAATTATTGTTTTGGTTTGCAAGGTTACAGGTTTCACACCGATGCTGGTATGATTAGGTATAAACTTTGGGAGTTGTCTAACTTAGGAATCTAGACTCGAAAGGTGCCACTTAGGAATCTGGGCTTGGAAGTTACCACTTAGACAGATGACTAAATGAAAATGCTCCTCCGCCACCTATATATATATATATACCGAGTCGGGAAAGTGGAAAAGTCTGTTCAATTCAACCACACAAATTAAGGCGGTTTTCTTTCGCGCGCACTTCCATTATTGAGCAGATCGTTTTTTCCGCTTTATCTTTGGAGTCTCTGCTCTTTTTTGCCATCCCCCACTTGGAATACCGCTTCAATAGTTCATATCGCGAATGTAAAGTATGCCCTCGCATTTGGAATTGAGGCATTTCAAGTGTGAATGCGACTTGGAATCGTACTTAGTCTTCAGTTCTCCTTTCTTACTTCGAACATTGTGTTGATTTACGTATAATTGTCGTCTTTATGGATTGAAAATGTAATTACTGAACGTTTAAGGGTGAAATGTCGATTGAAATAACACATAATTGTCGCCCTTGTTGAAAGTCATTGCGCAACCTGACAGGGCATGATTATCGCTCTTATGGGTTTGACGCGTCATTAGGGGCGACAATCGTATTGAATAACACACAATTACCGCCTAATGCTTTGAAGATGTGAAACGGTGTGACACCATACTGCGCAGTATTCAAGACTTTCACTCGATCGAGTGAAATGGAGACTTTCTTTCGCACGTTCTCCGCCGCTAAATGTAAACAAACAAGCGTTATGATGTGTAAGACGTGTAGCGAACGTCACACCGTTTCCGAAACCGTGTTGATTCCGTTGCGAAATGGAATTCACGATTAGCAGCTTTCGGTTGCCACGTCGGAATGTTATTGTTTGAGGATTGAGTGAGGAATTGAATCTAGTCAACACTTCACAGAGAAGTAACAATTACTCAAGAACATAATTATGGTTCAAACTTAGAAAGCTTGAAATTTAATATATTTTATTAAAATACTCTGCTATTTGAAGATTATATTTTTATAATTACTAGATTTTTTTACTTTTTAATGTTTTACGGGATTGACTCCAAAGAAGAGGAAAAGATTGACACTAAAAGCGCTCTATTATGATTTTTTTTCGGCTGTGTGTGATCTAAAGGCCACTTCAAGGCAAGAAAGAACAGTGTTAATCTGGTTTTCAAATGGACTTTTGAGAACCGTGAGTCGACTGCACATCATTTCCCACGGCTTGGAGCCTTGTTGTGTGTATTCTCTCAAGTCTCGTGAGATTGTACAAGTGCATCAGGCGCCAGAGCTCGGCTCCTTGTATGCACCGGCTATTCCCACGGCTTGGAGCCTTATTGTGTGTATTCTCTCAAGTCTCGTGAGATTGTACAAGTGCATCAGGCGCCAGAGCTCGGCTCCTTGTATGCACCGGCTATTCCCACGGCTTGGAGCCTTATTGTGTGTATTCTCTCAAGTCTCGTGAGATTGTACAAGTGCAGCAGGCGCCAGAGCTCGGCTCCTTGTATGCACCGGCTATTCCCAGCCCGTGTGGGATGATTCACTGTTTCTCTGACGTCACGCGCTGTGTGTTGAGAGACGTGAGAAGCTGTGTGGACCACCGCCCCGCGTCTCACGCCCTCCCTCTCGCCGAGGCTGAGAATGCGGAGGAGAGCCGACATTCTTCTTCCCAGGCGGGTCGACAGCTAGCTCATTCGCGGCGCGGGGCGTTATTTATGATTTTCGATCTAGACGCTCGGGCCAAGTTTTCGTGTTTTTCGATCTCGAATTATCATACGAAAATAATTGTCACGGGAGAAAAGTTACATAACAAAATGACTCAATTTTTTAGTTGTCAAAAGCCAATTTTAAAATCGGGCCAACAAGTTTATTTGATTTTTTTGCAGTTGAGTTTGTTTGACAACAACAAATATTTATAATCGCATGTCTTTTCCTGTTCATGTAACCTTTTTTGTGGATTGTATTGTATCTAGATAACTTAACGGCCTTCACGTGTATGGAAGTTTCTAGGAAATACCTGTATTGTTATTTAATTATTATATTATGAATTATTGCGAATTTCCTTTTCATATATAACTTTCAGCGTAGGAAGATTGCGGCAATTTAAATTTCCATGTAAAAGGTTTTTATGTATTTACCATCAAATTGTTTGGATACAATGAATAGGAAATTGTGTATTGTTATTTAATTATTTTATGAGTTATTCGGTGCTAATTTCCTTGTCATATAAAAATCGATCGTTTCTTCGTAAGTAGTGTTTTTCTTCTACTTTTACTACGAAACTGTCGGTGAGCGATGAATGAAACGACGTGATCCCTGCCTGTCAGGTGATAAATATAGCCGAAGCGATGACGTACGCGGCCGCAAATACTCGCGTCTCGTGATCGAGAGATTTACATAAATCCTGCCCCGTGACGCGGACATCTTTGCGACGCGGTCACGTGCGGAAGCCGTAAGGGCGAGAGTCGTGAAGAAAACAATGCAGTCTTCGCCCTTACGGTGATACGCGGCTGTCTTCCAGGACGATAAGGGCGAGAGTCGTGAAGAAAACAATGCAGTCTTCGCCCTTACGGTGATACGCGGCTGTCTTCCAGGACGATAAGGGCGAGAGTCGTGAAGAAAACAATGCAGTCTTCGCCCTTACGGTGATACGCGGCTGTCTTCCAGGACGATAAGGGCGAGAGTCGTGAAGAAAACAATGCAGTCTTCGCCCTTACGGTGATACGCGGCTGTCTTCCAGGACGATAAGGGCGAGAGTCGTGAAGAAAACAATGCAGTCTTCGCCCTTACGGTGATACGCGGCTGTCTTCCAGCATGATTGTACTGATAACCGTACCAATTTCATCCTAGCTGGTATACACTGCGTGTATTATGTTGATTTTAGCTTATAAATACGTCAATATATAAATAGTACAGTGCAGAATTGCAGCATATCGTGGGGAAGCATTTTTACGGCTCCTAGAGTATGAAACTCCTTTCGACAACGTACAGTGGTGAAAACGAACTAGGCCTTTTGCACGGTTCCAACCCCCTTCTCTCTATTGTTACACGAGTACAGTGTCTACGTCAAACAATGACGTATTCCTCATGAAATCGCCCCCGGTGCCGCGTCACCACTGTGTGCCCCCCTCCCCCCACCCTCCTGTACAGCACGAGCCGCGCGCCTGGGGCGGGGCAGGGGGAGGGGGGACGACGTCATCGGGCGTCGTGACGTCTGCAGTGACGTCGCGGCGCCGGGGCACGTGGCGCGCGACCTTGGCGCGACGCCGACGCCGGGTTTACGACGAGGATTAGGTGATTGGACCGGGTTTACGGCGAGCTGTTACCGGGAACTGAAGCGATTAGTTGTAATTCTGCTAATTTTGTGTGGTTGTAAATCGTTTAAAATGAAGTATTTCATGAAGTTTATACGTAATATAAATCATGATTAGATATTTATAGTTTATCGTGGAAATTTGATTCCACCATTGTCATACCAAAGACAATCCACACAATACAGATTTTCTTGGGATATATGCGTCTTAGTTTTTAGATTTTCTTTATCTTTTCCCTTGCGCTCATAAGCAGCAGAAGAGTGGATATTGATTACGTCATTTCCATACTCCATTTTGGTACTGACTGGTCAGTGTGTCACTTGTTTTGTACTCTATTCCGGTGACCAAACACACTTGTGACATATTCCATCCTGAGGCAGGTGATATCACTGAGTCTTCCTTCACTCTCAATGACAGTCAATAACAATCAATCAATAATAGATTTGATCCTGTACCGACGGATTTTGATCCTGAGCACGCGAGCTGTACCGAGATGAGATAAGATTAGGGCGGGATTTCTCCCCGCTCGCTTATCTCTTGTTTTGTTGTTTGTTTCCCAGAAGAGTGGCCGTCCACTCCGGGCGCCATTATTCTGCATCGTTTCGCAAGGCAGATTCAAGGTCGGGGTTATTGACTGATAACGTCCGCCGAATAGCAGGCCTTGAACATGTATTTTGGCTGATCGTAATCAGCGGGTTTATAACCATTTATTCCGTGGCGGTTCGGAATGTGAAATGTAAACACCTGCTTTTCCTCATCTTTGGATCTGGCTTATGTCTTAGTGCTTGTTTTGTATACTAGTCAACCTATTTTCTGTTACTTTATAGTTGCGAATTCCCGGAGGTCGTAAGCCGTAAGCCTCGTTCTGGATGCAGCGTAATCGCTTACGTAATAAGCCGAACTAGATCTATTTCTTGGGATGTGTGTTTTTACATTTATTAAGTTGAAAGTCAATTTCGAACATAATCCATGACTTGAGAATGGACTTTTGCAACTTCGAAGCTGCCAAAGTATAGTTCGTATGGAAACCCGTTTATCAAGCCCCTTGTTAATTCGTGAAAAGGATCAATTCAGAAACCAGCAAATGAGAATTAAAGGAGTTGAGTCATCATAATTGTGACCTTTATGACGTCATCTCTTCACTAAGACCTCGCGATGACACATCCATCTGGTCACACTGTTTTGAACTCGGCCTATCCGCCCACGCGCTCTCTGAATCTCTTCTCTCTGTACTGTGGAGTGACGTCATTGCCTGTGTGACGTCAGCCGCTAGTCATGAATGGAGCGATGCGGTGCGATGATGACAGATAGCTGTCGATTCCCGGCCATGTCGGTTGATGCGCGGCTCTAGAGTATATCAGGGACACGTGCGACCTTACTTCTTGCGAACACGAGCTTACGACCAGCCGTCGATAAAACTGCAGGTAACATATTACGTCACATGTGTTATTATTAGTTATCCTTGAGTTATAACGTTCTATTTCGGATTTGAGTTACACTGCGTACGTACACTCGGCCAAACAAAACTTGTACGTTGACCAAATTTGAATGACTGCTGGTCATGTCCCATAACCAATCAAAGCTTGTTATTATCATTGAAATGTGAGGTCACCTGCTAGAGTGAGACAATGAGATCGCTTAGACTGACTTCTGATGGTGCGATCTTACATTTATCAGCCTATCAGATTTATTGAACGTTCAAGTTTTGTTTGGCCAAGTGTACGTTATTAATTTTGCATTGCGCGCTGTTGTACACGATTTATTGTTGATGTCAAAATGTTCTATTTTAGTTTGAATGGCGCGCATATTTCTCACGCGGGGTCGAATTCGCGAACTTTCCAACGCCGCGGTTGTGTAACGCGTTATTGATTCGGTTGACGAGTGTGCCAAATTATCCCCACTCCCGCATGCCGCTGACGTCATTTTCAACTGTCAAACTTGTATATAATACATAGAGCATGCTTTCGCGCGGCGCCTTGAATGAAAATGTTACGGAGAGTCTGTCTGCTAGGTCACGGCGCGTTTTTTTCTGGCATTCCGCTTTCATAATCTCGGACTTCTAACTGCGCGCACTGCGCTCCGAATTCGTCCTCCACCATTTTCGAAATTCGTGGGAGATCACGCAGCGGTTGTGGCAATGAACTACAAAACATTTCGTCAACATGTGATTTCGTATTCAATATGTTACATGAAAGAGTGTTTTGATAGCACGCATAACTTGTGATTGTTGTGCAACAGTTTCGCAGTTTTCCCGAGGGTCATTGGGTCAACACGCACGCCGGCATGTGTGTGGAATGATATAATGATTGTGGCTCGTGTCGGCGTTGAAAAAAGCTTCTTGCGATAAGACTGCGGTGAACTTGCGATGATTTCGAGGTCACCGGGTCGCCGGAGGAAGTGATGACCTCGGCCACTCTGAGATCGGCAATGTTTCTTGCGTTCTCCACTTGACATTGCCACTACTTGTTCTATGTATGCGTTCGCCGGGTCTCGGTTGCGTAATACCTGAAGTCAGGTGGCTGCGTCTCTATCTTGACTATCAATATCAAAACATCACGCATGTACTTGGACTCCTGTACTTGTCTATTTTAACAAACGTTTCAACAACAACTGATCCACTTGTAAACAATTACAACACCAAATTAAGTGAAGAATATTTTTTATTTTTTTTATGCACAGGATACTTGACAATACTTGTCAAAAAGAAATAGGATGGAGGTATAAATTTGTACTTCCTCTATCGAGCCACAAAGCTTATTATTGAAATAAAGAATCGTTCGATATTTCTTCTTGAGTAGTTGCTCTTGCGCTGCGATGCGAAAGACCACGAGGCAAGCATGCACGGCGGCGCACCGAAACACATTCCTCGATGTCTTCGCGCCGGCATTCCTCTGGAGGTTGTTGCCTCCGCGCGCTGCTGGCCCGAGCAATTGCGACGCGCACATCGCTCTTCTCCTCCGCCGTCGTCGTCGACTTGTTCCTCCACCTGCCGCGCGACCTTCGCCGCGGTTTTCCCGCCATCGCGCTCCCGGTCATCGGACTCCGCACACGTGTCTTCGCCGCGCGCAGGTGGACGCCGGCCCGGGGTTATTGTTTGGCGGCTTCCGCAGGATGTCGCCAAGACATGTGGAGAGAGAGATGGGTTATGTGCGAACGAAAGGATATTTTTTGCAGAGTTTTTTTCTTTATTATTATTCTTGACGTGGTTTTGGATGTAAACCGCGCATCCTATATCTGGCCTTCGGAAATTTACTGAGACCACATGTAGGTGAATTGGGCACGTGGTATTTTTTATGTTGGTATCTAAGTCAGTGTCCTTCTAAGACCGGAAACACGTTTTTTCTTTAAATATACGTCCAGAATAGGAAAGTTTTCTGCTTCAGAAGGAACACGTGCTGCCCAGAAATGTCTAAATGACAATAACTTTTCTCAAGCTCATCATGAGTCATCTTTCCTAGCTGGAATTTTGCGAATATCCGTTTGCATAAGTAATTTGCCAAAGTCAATGTTCTGAGTTGGAATGACTCATGGTTCATAGAAGGTTTTCTTCGCCCGGCCCAAGAAGAAGTACTTCCTCGTGGCAAGTGTTCGAGATTCACCGCCCCCGCCCGCTGCAATCTCATTTCGCATATCGCCCGCCAGGGATTTGGATGTCCAATCGACGCCCTCGGTTTAATTTAGACGATCGTCTTGCCGAGAGAGAGGACAAGAGATTTGTTCGCCAGTTTCAAGATTACCTTTTACGCTTCTTTTTTACTTGAAATGGCGTCATAAATCCCCACTAATAGGGCCATTTAAAAAAGAAACTATTCATACGGAGAGCCGGGGGTATTCGGTGCTAAATCACAATTTAATGGTCAATTTATATTATTTGATGCTCAATTATAATAGCTCGTACATATTGCGAGCATATATTAGGACATTTGTCAAACTCCATGGTGCTTGAAATGAAATCGGGTTACAATACAGAATGTAACCTGTGCACTTTGAACTATTGAATGTGAGTAGGAAGGAAACTGTTAGCACTGGGCGGGCGTAGGCAGGGAACTGGGTTGCCCCCCCCCCCCCCCCCCCCCCCCCCAGCCTACACCAACACAATCCCATCCTCGGCGACCTTCGCCTGACAGCCACTGTCACTTCACTGGCCAGTTGTGACAGGAGACCGATTATCAGGACTGATATGACAAGGACTGACTACTGACCAAAATAAAGCGATAGGTTTCAAGTCTTCAAGCCATATTCACTGTTCAGTATTTTATAGCTCTGGTGACTTCTGTTTGAAACAAATATACCATCCCAAATCAGTTCTTTCTTTATATATATTTGCGACTTCCAATGTACATTTTTTGCAATTTCTATTTGATAACCCTTGGGTACTTACTGTTTGAACCTTTTTTTGCCAACAAGGTGTCTAACTGTGTGCCGTCTCTTGTGTTGCAGCGTGTACCAGCGATCACGCCGGCGTGCGAGAAGCCCGCGCTGACGGTGACGATGTCGCCGCCGCGCGCCACGGAGCCGCCGCCGACGAAGCGCACACCCATCGACTTCATCTTCGGGAAGGTGATCGGCGAGGGCAGTTTCTCGACGGTCTACCTCGCCAAGGACATTCACACCAGCAAGGAGTATGCAAGTGAGTGCGCCCGACTTCTCGCAATTGTCGAGCAGGTTTTCAAACTCGTTCGGTGCATGGAAAGATTAAATGCAAATTTCTTTGTTGCACTTGCATTTCTTCTATCAAGTATCAAGGTGTCAGATTATAATCAAAATTACAACTAAACCTAATAACCAAAAGATTTCCTTTCACTACCAGTATAGTTAAAATGGGCAATAGAAGCAAAATATTCTATTTCCCAGTTGTGTTGGCTTTAAACTTCAACGCAGTCAGTAACTCCTGCTACGGTCCAAATAATTGCTCTTGGCAGCGACACAACTTTTCAACTGCGGGTAATAACAATTTGAAACGATTAAGAATGCATAATTTGGTGACCTCCGGCTAGGCCAGTGACAATCTCTCGATTGACCTTGCCTGCATCCTCTGTAGAGGCTGGTTTAAATATAGATAATGCCAATCTGAATGTCAATGTCAGGAACTTGTTTTTTATATGTGTGCCAAGTAGAATTATCTCCACCGACAAAAACCGCAGATAAAATTAGCCCAGTTGCGAGCACTGTTGCCAAGGAGAATGCTTGGAATCTACAGATTAAATGTGTGGCATTTCTATATCGGGTGGGAGAGAGTTCGACCTTGTTGTGACAGTGACAATGAAACCACTTTTCTGATTGTTCTGCCAATTCATTTATTTAATTGGAATAATGGCAATCGAGAGGCATTTGTCATTTTACTTAAAATTTAATACCTCCCTACTAATTTACTATTTGTCTACTTCAATCAATTTTTTGTTTGTTTTCTGTTTGAATTCTTTGATGCTTTCTTGTCATGATTTAAACCTTGAAAATAGAATACTGCGCTCTCAAGGCTATCTCTTGTGTCTTGACTGACAGACTTTGTCTTGCTTGCAGTTAAAGTATGCGAGAAGCGGCACATCATCCGCGAGAAGAAGACTGAGTACGTGAAGCGCGAGAAGGAAGTGCTGAACCTGCTGAGCGCCAAAGCCAAGCCCAGCGCGCCGTTCTTCGCGCGTCTCTACTGCACGTTCCAAGACCTCGACCGGCTCTACTTCGTGCTGTCGTACGCCAAGAACGGGGAGCTCCTGCCGCACATCAACAAGGTGGGGTCGTTCGACGTCGCGTGCACGCGGTTCTACGCGGCCGAGATCCTCCACGCTCTCGAGCACCTCCACTCCCTCGGCGTCATCCACCGAGACCTCAAGCCCGAGAACATCCTGCTGGACGAGAACATGCACATCCTCATCACGGACTTCGGCTCGACGAAGATCCTCCAGGACGTGGACCCCCCGCGAGTCAGCTCGCAACGGCGGAACAGCTTCGTCGGCACGGCGCAGTACGTTTCCCCCGAGCTGCTCACCGACAAGTCTGCGTCGAAGAGCTCCGACCTCTGGGCCCTCGGCTGCATCATCTACCAAATGGTCTCCGGACTCCCCCCGTTCCGTTCGCGGAGCGAGTACCTCATCTTCCAGAAGATCCTAAAACTCGAGTACGAATTCCCGGACGGTTTCGCTCCGAGTGCCCGAAACATCGTAGAACAGTTGCTGGTTGTCGATCCCCTCGAGCGGCTAGGAGCCACCGACGTCGGAGGTTACCCGAGCATCCGGTCACATCCCTTCTTCGCCGGCGTCGACTTCGAGACGCTCCACCGACAGACTCCCCCTCAGATCTACCCCTACCTTCCCGGCACCTCCGAGAACGAGGAACTCCGAAGTCACTACCGCGTCCCGGACCACCTCGAACCCGGCCTGGACGACAAACAGCTGACGCGGCTGCTCGGTCTCGACCTCCAGGACTCTGAGCGAACCACGCCGCCTGCCGAGCGGCCACGCAAGCGCGCAGGCATCACGGACATCAACGCGGAGGAGGCGGTGGCGCAGCTGCGGAGCCAGCGCGAGGGCAAGTGGGACTCGCTCGTGCAGGGCAATCTGATACTCAAGCAAGGGCTGGTGGACAAGCGGAAGGGGCTGTTCGCGCGGCGACGGATGCTGCTACTGACCTTGGGACCTCATCTCTACTACGTCGATCCAGTCAACATGGTGCTCAAGGGAGAGATCCCATGGAGCCCGGAGCTGCGGGTGGAGCCCAAGAACTTCAAGATCTTCTTTGTACACACTGTAAGTATTGGATTCGTACACATACTCTTCATGCAAACTTCCCTCACATTACATATTAAATTACATAGCCTTTGATCCATTCGTTTAATTGGTATGGGAATTTCAAATTCAAGCACCACTGCTGGTTCAGGATCTATTCATACATTTTTGTTGTACAATAAAATATCTTACAGTGTTGTGTATTTTAGTAGGTAGTTCTAATGAGAGATTTGCTATCTTTCACTATAATAAGTGAGGACATTCCATTCTCTTACGCATTCAGCAAATGTGATTTCTGGGCAGTTTTCTGCTGCCTTATTAAAGTCTATACATTGTAAATGATGTGCTTGATGGATGATGACTGACAAGTTTCTTCTCTCCTTCCAGCCGAACCGAACCTACTACCTGGAAGACCCCGAGGGCTACGCGCTGGAATGGTGCAAGGCGATCGAGGAAGTGCGAATACACACGTACGGTCTAAACTCGTAGGCCAATAGCGTGCAAGCCCTGGCGGCAAGTTCGTTACTCGATTAGGATAATTGCAATTGTTACTGAGAATGCCATCGTGAGGTTCATTAATACAAAAAACATTTACGAGAGTATACAGCAGCTGTTCAGATTAGTCGACGAGTTATTTATTGGAAGAAAGAAGATTTAATATTGTTGAGTGAAGCGTATGATTGTAATCTATTGTGTGACTGAGGTGAAATTGAATTTCGTAATATGTAAATACTGAATGAGTTGTTAATTTATATTTATTTTTTTATTCGATTATCCTTGCAATAAATATCTATGGCCTTTGACGAAACGTGGAGTAGTTTTGGTTAAGACAGCGTCGATGTTAGCGAGGAAAAACAATTATTTCCACTGACTATTCAACGAAGAAAATCAGTTTTCGCCTCTAGAAACAAATTATCAGTATTATTCCTACCATGAACAGATAATTATTAAATATATTCTGTATATATAGTACAGTAGTATAAGTCAAACAATTATTTGTTAAATGTTAATTTATGCTTCCTAATTTGAAAATGATTTCCAAATGCAGGTTGTATGTCGTAGTAGTTATAATGTTTGTCTGCATTGTTCCTGTATTGTACTGTAAATAACGATAATTTATAAATAAGTACAAGTATACTACTACTATTAAAATAAAACAATTCTGCAATACCATGTAAATTAAAACACCGCATTACGCTTTTTATTAAAAAACCACATCACATTCCAATATTAATCCGATTCCTTTTCAACTTCCTTTTCTCGATGAGTAAGGACATGTTTCTTGAGATTTGGAATTGTGTTGGACACAAATTTGCATTTGTGGCACTGCAATCTTTGGCCCAGAAGCAGTTTACATTCGTCCGACGACTTCATCTCGACTTTGCCTTTAGTCTTCACTTGGTTGTACACAACTGCAAATTACAATTACAATAATCAAATGGGGAGCCCAATAGTTGATCAGGGAAACTTGCCCTGCTCTACTGAAATATGGGCCTGACAAGATTACATATTGTGTAATTTCATTTCTTGGCAGTTGGTATATATGAATACAGTGCCGGACTGGCTCGTCAGGGGCCTCGGCGGCTATTGTTACTATTTATAAGTTTTTGAAAGAAAGCAGCTCACCAACCTGCCCCGCAGGGCATTTTTTGGATTTTTATAACTTTAAAATCAAATGTAAAAACAATTTTGTGATTTTAAAAGTTCATTTTTTCACAAGAAAAACATAACAGAAAGACCTGCCAATCATGCCCCGCAGGGCGCTTTTTGATTTTCTGTCACTCTAAAAATGATTTTGGGATTATGAAAACTTGTTATTTTTCAGAAAATGTACCCTTATTCTGCCCCGCAGGGATTTTTTTTAAATTTTATTCACTTTTACAACGATTTTGAGATTATTTTTATACGTATTTTATTTTGAGCGAAGAAGCTAACATTGAATTGAAATTAATAAGATTGGCCCAGCCTGCCCCGCAGGGCGATTTTTGATAATTTGTACTTATATAAGCGTTTTTGGGATCGAAAAATGTGTATTTGGCTCCAAATGTCAAACAAAGATAAAATGAAATGAACGGTAGATGCGATAACCCGCCCCGCAGGGCGCTTTTGGATTTTTGTTCCTTTTAAAACGATTTTGGGTTGCCAAATCTTGTATTTGGCTTCAAAATGCCCCACTTACAGTTAAATAGAAGAGGCCCCCGCCAGCTCCGCAGGGCGCTTTTGAACTTATATAATTTTTAATTTGTTTTTTGGGATTTGAAAAATGTGTATTTTGCTGCGTAATGCCTAGAGGCCCCCAGCCTCCTAAGCGCTTCTCGAATTTTGTAATTATTAAATCATTTGGTATTGTAAAATTGAGTATTGGTTGTGGTGCAAAATGTCCAACATAAATATAATATTAAATGAATGCACAAACTAAGAGGCCCCCAGACTGGCGAGCAGGGCTTTTTTTAGATTTTTGTTATAATTTTCAATTGATTTTGGGATTGCAAAATCGTGTACCTAAATGGTTTCAAAATGCCTAACATGCTGATATTGGAAGAAACATTTAAATAGAAGAGGCCCCCAGCCTGCCTCCTAGAGCGCTTTTTGAACTTTTGTACTTTTTCAATCGTTTTTGGGGTTGTAAAAATGTGTATTTTGCTGCAAAATTTTCGACATAAAGTTAAGGGAAGATGGGTTTACATAGAAGAGGCCCCCAACCTGGCCCGCAGGGTGCTTTTTTGACTTCTGGTATTTTTAAATGGATTTTTTTTATTATAAAAATGTATGTTATACACAATCTAGGGGCCTCAGTAGCCAGGGGCCTCGGCGGCGATCGCCGCCTAGCCGCCAGGGGCCAGTCCGGCCCTGTATGAATAGGTGTAGCACCAACGTACATTTCTCTTCACCCATCAGCTTTGTTTTACGTGCAATCATGACTATTGTCTATAGTCGATAAAAACATTGTAAAAACTTGGTAGTTATAGTACGTCCAGCGAGCGTGTAGCCTTTCCTTTCATAAGATGAGCAGTATTGTTCGACCCTTGTTCGACCGTTAAGCTCTGACAAGATACAACTCTTTTTATGACCTGCCACCCCTTCCACCTACACTGTTGCCATTTTAAACAACTTTCCTTGAATTTTAAAAGCCAACTGCATTGAAAGATATTTGGCACCACAACAAAACAACCCTTTCCAGAACACCTGCAGTCGTTGAGAGATAATTACAACCGCACACGCGTCAAAACACTCAGGATTACAAGCTAAACCCATTGTTGAATTTTACACAGCATTTGCTGAACTGGCTACACGCTCACTGGACGTACTGTACCAATGGCAGCCTACCAACATGGGTATTACATTTGCTGATTTGCTTGAGAAATATATAACCACTGCAAATTATACCTAAGTGAAAACTTGGGTCAATGTAGAACTGGAGAAATGTTTGGTTGGATTAATTATGTGCTGAGCAGGTGCAATCAAAACTTGTCATATGATCAATTTTGCTATCATAATTCAATGCAAAATATTTTTCAGCTGTTTTGGTGTTGTATGGTAAACCATAAAACACAGTCAGAAAAGCCAGATGTAAATTTCTACTCGCTATAAGTTTTTTTATAATCGCTCGTATTCTTCTCTCCTGAGGCAAGTAGGAAGTAAGTACTTAGTTCTAGCTTCGAGAACTTCAGCAGCTTCTCATAACAAAGAGAGTTGGAAATAAAATACAACCAATATTTAAATGTTATCGAGATTCTTTCTGGCAATGAAAGACCACTCCACATTAGAGGCATCTACTTATGCTGACTGGGTATTTCCGTGAAATTATAAAATTTCAGTGAAGATAAATAAGAGATATTTTGTGCCTGAACTTGGAGAAGTATTATTTTGTATTTGTAAATAGATTTCAAGGAATGATTTACAAAGACTTAAAGAATTATAATTTTTCTAATCTAATCAAGCAACCAGCTAAGTGAATTTTAAATGTATGGTTGCCTGCTAAAAATTTCACGAACATTGCATTGCAATCAATCCAAATAATGATTAATTAGCCTTCTGCACAATATTAATTTATATGCTATCTCCTTTACAAACTGAACATTACTGACTGCTTGTACTATTGTCAATAAAATTAATACAAGGACAGTTTTGTACATTTCATATTTTTGTGGGCCCATCTGCAGCTAAATTTTCATTTTCCAACTTTTTGACTAGCTTTATCTTACCCTTGTATGGTAAAAAGAACTCGGATGTGTACGAGTTCCAATGTTTCTTGGTCTTCAGACTCGGTGAATTGAATTCGTCGCTGATCACGTGGAGATGCAATCGACTCATACTCGCTTCAGCATGATAACCGATCTTGAAGGTTCGTTCCGGTTGCTCCGCTGCTAGATGTTTACCAACTTTGTGCATTTCCTTCAGTAGGGGAAGATGTTCCTTCGATACATTCTTGAGACTAGCAATATCCATCTTCGGGATCACCAAATAGTGGCATTCAGCCTGGAAAAATAATGCTAGTTTAGATTTTGAAGGTTGACACCATTGAGTTTTGAGTTTTGCGAGATCTATAAAATTTTACGTGCATCTTTTAAGAACATACAAGTCAAGTGTTAATTTATTTTTAAATTTACAGAAACAGACAGACATCGAGTGGACAGAGGCGAGACAAGGCAGGTGGTTTGTATGGACATGTCAGGAGAATGATGGAAGTGAGCAGTGCCGGACTGGCTCGTCAGGGGCCTCGGCGGCTATTGTTACTATTTTAAAGTTTTTGGGAGAAAGCAGCCCACCAACCTGCCCCGCAGGGCGATTTTTGGATTTTTATAACTTTAAAATGGAGTGTAAAACCAATTTGGTGATTTTAAAAGTTCATTTTTTCACAAGAAAAACATAACAGAAAGGCCGCAGGGCCCGCAAAGAAAGGCCCCGCAGGGCGTTTTTTGATTTTCTGTCATTCCTAAAATGATTTTGGGATTATGAAGACTTGTATTTTTTCAGAATGTGGCTAACAGAAAGTGAAGTTAAATGTACCCAAATTCTGCCCTGCAGGGATTATTTTCAATTTCAGTCACATTTAAAACAATTTTGCGATTATAAAAACGTGTATTATTTTGAGCGAAGAAGTTAACAACGAATTGAAATTAAAGAATGGACCCAGCTTGCCCCGCAGGGCGATTTTTGATAATTTGTATTAATTAAAGCGATTTTGGGATCTAAAAATGTGTATTTGGCTCCAAATGTCAAACATAAACTTAATGGAAAATGAAAATAAGTGAAGATGTGACAAACCTGCGCCGCAGGGCTCTTTTTGGATTTTTGTTAATTTCCAAACGATTTTGGGATTGTAAAATTGTGAATTTTACTTCAAAATGCCCAAATATAAGAAGTCCCCGCCAGCCCGGCAGGGCGCTTTTGAACTTGTATAATTTTTAATTTGTTTTTGGGATTGTAAAAATGTTTAGGTACTTTGCTGCATATGCCTAACACAAAGTTAATGAAGACACATTTCGCCTGCGAACGCTTCTCAAATTTTGTAGTAATTAAATAATTTTGGGATGTACAAATGAGTATTGGTTGGGCTGCAAAATGTACAACAAAAACATAAATATAATATTAAATGAATGTCCATACTAAGAGGCCCCCAGACTGGCAAGCAGGACGTATTTTTTTTAGATTTTTGTAATTTTCAATTGATTTTGAAATTGCAAAATCGTATACCTAAATGGCATCAAAACGCTCAACATGCTGTTATTAGAAGAAACATTTAAATAGAAGAGGCCCCCAGCCTGCCCCGAAGAGTGCTTTTTGAATATTTGTAATTTTTAAATAGTTTTTGTGAATTTAAAAATGTTTATTTTGCTGCGAAATGTTCACCATAAAGTTAATGGAAGATGGGTTTACATAGAAGAGGCCCCCAACCTGCAACGCAGGGCGCTTTTTTACTTCCATAGTATCTTTAAATGGATTTTTTTATGATAAAATTTAAAAATGTATGTTATACACAATCTAGGGGCCTCAATAGCCAGGGGCCTCGGCGGCGATCGCCGCCTAGCCGCCAGGGGCCAGTCCGGCCCTGGAAGTGAGGTGGTCAAGAAGGATGTCACCAGCATCCGTACAGAAGAAAGGGTGGACAACAGAGGAGCTCGAAAATCGGAGCTCGGAGGATTGAAAAAAATTAGTTTGTTTCCTACTTTGTGACGCATCTATTACTCTTAGAGAGCAGAAAATGTTACCCCATATAGAAGATGGAGAGGCTTAAAAAGTGCAAAAACACTTTTTTCTGTCAGACGCTCCGATACGCCGTATTTACAGTTTATGTCCTTCAGAAGCAGAAGAGCACAATCCTGATAGGTTTTCATCCACTTTTTGTCACTGTAGGTTAAAGCTTGTGGGGGGTCAGCTACGCTCGCTTCGCTCGCTTCACTTACCTACCCTAACCTAACTTTATTATAAAATAATCTTCTGAAGAACAATCAATAGAGAATAGAGGCATCGAAGGATGATTGGAAGGATAGGGATCAGTGGAGGTTGAGATGCATGAAACGGCAGATGCTGTAAATCCTGTTCATAAAGTGTCAAATATGAAAGAGGGTGTGGGATGAGGTGATGGAACTTACACAGTAAATCTCCGAACCGACAATTTTCAAGTTTTTAGAAATCACGCAATTTTAATGTTACATTTAGGTATTCAAATGACCAGGTTTCATTTGTACTGCAGTCAAATTTTATGAGTGGATCGAATGAACTCAAAGGCAGGGCTCAAAGGCTTTTCTTTTAAAATTTCGGGCAATTGTTATGACTGGGTCTACATCAAAATTGCAGAATTCTGACATCAAGGACAAGTGAGAGTTGAAAATGCTACAATATGCTTTGCGTTACTTAAATGCTGTGCAATGACAACGCAGTGGGTGCCAGAAATCTACAACTTTGACCTGCAGGCAGTTGGTGGAACTTTATTGTTGCTGCACTCTGCACACAAAACCATTATCAATTCTTACAAACGTGTGTCAGAGTTTTTTGCAATGAAAATTGTATGAAGTGTATAGAAAATTGCACAGAATCCCAATACTAATTTGCGTGCTTCGTTTATTAATTCCGAGCTGGATATTCAAGTCATTTGTTGTCATTTGATAAGTTGCTAGGTTACGGCCAATGACGAGATATGAGACAACTGATAGAGACTCTGCCAACTTATTCGATTTCTTTCACTAGTGGCTCTGGGGTATGCCCCATAGGCCATACGTTACATACGTACGTCTTCACATTCCTTCTCGACAGTCACTCATTGTTATTGTTATGACAGACGGAAGTCAGGCAAAGGAACAAACGAGGTTCACTCGATCTTTGCTGCCTGGCGGAGGGAATAAAGTGACTGCCAAGAAGGCTGTGTAATAAACTATAACTTGGTCCAATCCTAGAAACAGGACATTACCCAACCATGGAGCGACAGGTAAAAACAGTGAATCTAAAGTAAATGAAAAGCATTTTGTGTTGGTCATTTATTTTACAGAATGACTATTGTATTGAGGTACTGATATTTGAAAGAATATTATAATAGAGAACTGATACCTTGGGGTATTTATCTTTGATTACAACAATTTGGTCGTCTTCTTGCACAATGAGGTTAGGATCTTTCATGGCAGAGAGGAGTCCTAGAGCCCAGTGCCCGGCATTTGCTGGGATTTTGGCTGCAGACGCTTCTTCCCCACCTTCCAGAGCTCGTTTGGTGCCCATAATATTAGCTGATAGTCACTTTCCAGGTGTTGTACTAAATATTCGCCTCAAATGTTGAGAGAACATGTGCTAAAACTTTCCCGGTCTCGAACTCGAACTGTCAAAATCAGGTGTCTAAGCAAGTAAGCAGCAAAATAATAATCCACTTCCAGAAATCTGTGTTTACCATCATGTCAAAAATTAAAGAAAAATATTCTTTGCTTGAAAACTGATCTGCTACCATTGTGTATTTGCAATAAACATTTAACTAATACAACATTGTCATACTATAAATTTTGTGTCAACTGTAGCTTACATTGTCACTGAAATATAATAATTTATTTCTATATATGATGTACATCTGTTGGCTAAACTGATATAGATGAAACAGAAAGAGCGCCACTTTTTCAAAATTATGTAAGAGCCTAAGAGGTAAACAAAGTTATTCAAGTGATTCACCCTTATTATTTTCATAATAATCTTAAAAATACGTTTTATTCAAAAATAATCTTCTATTTTCATACCATTATGTACAAAGTATTTCTTCACACATATTAAATATCAAATCAATAAGTATTATTGAAAATGAAAACAGAGAAAATGTATAAAATCATTTACTGATTTTAAATTCGGTTCTTATGTATAAACTTTACTATATTTCACATTTTTATTCGTTGCTCTGTAATTCTCGAATAGGTGACAGCCAGGAACTCTCTTCCCTTACTGCGGCACTAGTAACGGCGGCGACGGCGGTTTCTGTCGTCATTATCAGGAGCAGATTCAAAATACATGAAGTCCTGAAACCGAGCATTATTAGAGAGTAAATACAAGTAATGCCATTGTAATAAGGTAATACAATAAATAACCACTTGTGATGGGAAGAGCCAGATATAGCTCCCGTGCACACGTCAAAGTAGTTTGGATGTAAAATCTACCTCGTCGGTAACTTACTATGAGGAAGGTGGCGCCCAACAACACAGCTTTCATGGAGACGTTGGCACTTGCTGGGAACTGGATGCCGAACATGTCGGCGTCGGTAAACATTTCCTGGACAAATCCACTGGATTTCTTCGCGATGATTCCGACCTGCATACCGTTCTCCAGAATCTGCAGGAAGAGACAACTAAACCAATTATTTGAGATTTACTTGTTTATTTGTTTGAGATTGTTTATTTTTGTTTCTTATAAAGTAGATTTACATTTTAAATCTCAATTATTCATTTTTAAATTTTCGTTTTGATTAAATTTTTTTCTTAAATGTGTTTGGTCCGAACCCCAAAATCAGAAAATGCTAAGTTGCTATGTCATGGACCAGAACAGGCAAAAAACATTTATCTGGAGCTAGGTCTGACTTTACTTCAAATATTTTCGTTCAGCGCTCTTCGAGATCATTCAAATCCGTATAAAATGATCGAATTATGTTGAAAATAGTTCTCCATGAATATGATTTTTGAGCCGACGCACCTGGAAAGGAACGTCCTTTCCGCAACAAGAAGTAGTGCAGCACTGGCCGATGATGCGGTAGACCTCTTGGTGGTACATGTCTGAGACGACAAGGTTCGGGGAACCCTTTGGCCAAACTTGATCGATAAAGCCTGCGAGTCTGTCCGGTGGCGCGTAGACCGTCATTGTCTACAAACATAAGAATAAGTCATCAAGTTGAAGGAAGTTGAAACCCTCCTCACTCAGAGGGTTTGGAGCTATTATACAACATACTTCAATGATGTGTGACTCAGTGGCAGGGGCGCAGACTTTTGTTAAATCCTTTGGGTCCCTGACAGGCGCGTAGGAACGGTTTTCCATCATGATCATGGGAGGGGGGGGGGGGGGGGTGACGGCCATATCCGGATGATGGTCTTAGAGACGAAACCCAGTTCTAACCCCGCAGGGCATTTTTTAAAATTTAAACAAATTATAAGTGTTTCTATACTGCACAAATGCAACTGAATCAATCAACCAACCCTCCAATTGATGCCCCGCAGGGCATTTTTTTTTAATTTTAACAATTTAGAAATGAATGTGGACATGATGCTTGAGTGACCTTCCTTTCCTACGAACCTAGTGCCCAACAAATAATGTATTACAACTAATTTTGTGGGACTGAAGGGAGGAAGATGACATTCAGGCAGGTCCGGAGCGCACAGCCCTGTTTTTTTTTGCATCATCACTTCTTTTAGTATGTTTTTATGAGAAATGTTATCAGTTATCATTTATTTGTGACTGACTATTCTATGACTATTATATTTGTGACTATTCTAGAACTTTTAAATTCCCAAATCCACTAGAATTCAATTCCATACAATGTTAATCCTTATGGCCGTGACTGAATTCCATCAGAATGGAATTGGAAAATCGTTCTAGAATATACCTCCTGGGGGGCTATTCTAGAACGAAATCGAAATCATTCCGGCCTATCATTTCACGGCCATAAGGATAACATTCATCTGAAATGATTCCAGACCGTAATGATTTCCACCTGTAGACAGCAACTGAGAGGGCGTGCGAGGTAAATGATCTCTTCAAAGTCATTGTCGACGACTGTCATCTCGAACCCTCTTCTGTGACAGCAGCAGTTCCGGTTCCAGTACCCAGAGTGTTCCCTGGCGAAGTACAACTTTTGACCGCGATCATTCGTGATCTTGTACCTGTTCTCTGTCTCTTGGCCGGTTAAAACTGAGATCAAAATGAAAGTTTTTGTAAATGCGAGCTCTTTCAAAACACATCATTATTCCGAGATTTCAATCAATAAAAACTTCCTTCGTTTTGATGCTTGATAATTTGTTTATATCCATGGCTAGTTCAAAATAATATGGCTAATTACTTTTAGACACACCACTGAAAATGCAGATTTTTTTTTGACTGTCTGAAATAGCTATTAGAGACATAGCTCTTTGATAAACATCTCTTGGGCTTGATGATTTAAAAAAATGTTTTCTCGCAAGAAGTATTAATTTACTAATTTTTCCAGAAATATTTATAAAATGTCCTCATACTTGTTTTAACATTTTTCCTGAAATATGTCCAACGTCACCTACTAGAAAATATTTGTTTGTTCAAATCAGTGGTTCAAATCTGCCGAGCAAACATGGGTCTACCACATGGGCTTTTCGCAGACAGAGGTTATTCTAAATTTCCTTGTCGTGCCATTTCACTTGATTCGGACTCTGCCCAAATGGAGTGCTACCTATTTACATTGTTGTTCACTGTCTAAATCTCAGGTCTACAAATAATATAAGCAAGGGCTTATTGCAAAAAGTCACTAACAGTTTGTGAAAATTGGAGAAAAGAGGAAAAAGAAATATTTTTTCACAAACACACAAAAATGTGTCGTCAGCGAAAGAAAATGATAAACTTTTACAAACCAAAGTAGGCCTAGCCCCATTTACACGGTGCAATTTCTTGAACAACTTCTGTATCACATTCCCATTTTTCATACAATTTTGTATTTACACGGCACAACTTTCTGTCACGAACTTAAAACATGTTCTAATTTCCATTCAAGAAGTGTGACACAGAAGTGTGGTACAGAAGTTGTACAAGAAATTGCACCGTGTAAATGGGGCTTAGGCCCGTATGGTTGTATACAATGTCCCGATAAAAAAGATAAAGTTCACTTTAGCCTAAAGTGAGCTATAGCGGTCTAGATGGCTGTGTTTTATTGGCTGTTGCCATGGTTTCAGCCGATAAATTCTGCCGCTAACTTTATCGGGACTTGGTACAACCGGGCCTTTTAGAATACCTAGGTCCTCCTGTAACCAAAAGTTACTTGATGTAACCTTACTTTCTAGTAACTCTAGTTCCTGATCAATTTTCAAAGTGTTGAAATTAGCTAAGGACTGAAGACCTCTTTCAGGAGCAATGCTGATCATTACACTTTTAAATAATAAAAAGAATCTATACTTGAAATAGCAACAATCAACAACGGTTGTTTTGTACGGGTTGTTTTGTTGGACGGTTGTTTTTTCACGGCATTATGGATCGAACATTCATGGACGTCAAAGTTGGTAGAAGTCTTCCATGATTAATGTGATTCTGTTATTTTCAATAAAAATAGATATTTACAAATGCCTATTCCCACAAATAAGTGATACGTGATGGAGCCACTTCTGGCAAGATGGCTACTATCAGGTCCACATATTAATTTGTTTGTTTTTACATTTCGTGTTTCCATACAGCAGTGAAAAAACAAAAAACAAATGAAATTGATATTTAGCTATAAATCTACTTTCTTGGCCATAACAAAAAACTATATCAAAAAATATTTGTATTTATATTTATGCAAATGCGCCCTTGATAGCCGCCATTTACCTATAGTACCACAAAATCCACCAGAGGTCAGTTGTGTTCCTTATTTTCTCGAATTAGGTAGGTACATTTTATAACAATAAAGTTGTAATGATTTTATTGGAATTATTGGATGACTAATAACTTTTAACATTTTAATACATTGCATTTCAATAATTAGAGTGAGCAACATACAAAAAATAACTAACTATTATTGTCATCTAAAACATTGTTGTAGATCAGCTTGAATCTTCATAAAACATGTAGTCCTGAAAAGAAACAAATAGGTAGTATTAATATTAATATCATGATGAAGGGCTAGGATGTTTAGGATCTATGAAACGTTCAAAAAGGCAGGCAAATTGTACCTTAAAACTATTAAAAAGGACCACAAAATCCGAAAAAGGACAAATCAAATGTTATGGTATGTAATATTCAATATATTATTATTCAATTTATCGGTTTAGGAGTTCGACTTGGAGTAATATATTAAAATTAACTTAAATTATTGTATGAACGTGTCATTATATCAAGTGTCTATTGGTGATGGCCATCCAAATGGTGGATGAAAATTTTATGAATTGTAGTCTAGACCAAAATTCATAAAATTGTTGTAACTTGCAACAAACATTTCATATTATTTTCCCCAATAATTTAAAAAAAATACAAAAATACCTTAAAATAGCAAGAAAAGGACTGAATAATAAAAAAAATAGAAAAGGGCATTTTCAGGCAAAATGAAACACATATTTTTGAAATCAGGATCACATGAAACATATTTATATAAGGCATTTTTAGACGTGTCTGAACAAAAAACTAAAAAAGGATATGTCCTTAACATACTAGCCCTAATGAATATGTAATGTAACATAACAAGATGCCATGATGTTTTTGATCTTACTATGAGGAAGCAGGCGCCCAACAAGATCGCCTTCATATTGACAGTCGCCTCCTCGGGGAAGATAATCCCGAACTTATCGGCGTCTGTGAAGAGCTCTTGCTTGTAGCCTGGCCAGTTCTTCGCGATCTCACCTACTTGCTGGCCCTCATGCAGTATCTGCAGGTGAAGAACGTTCACATTCATACCAAGTAGAACGGATCTCTTGGCATTCTTGATGAAATCACACTGCAGAATGCAGAAAGTATTGAGTTTCATATCCTATAATCCTCATATAGCATGGGAGTGGTATTTTAAACTCTCGTTGCGTTTAATTTTATCGTACGGGTATGTATATAATCTCTGAACATTATCCATTAAATTCCACATAGGCAGAACACTTGATAGAATATCCAGCAATTTTCTAATCAAAGACACATTCTAAAATTTATACGGTACATATTTTCCTTTACGGACATTTCTCACAGTGGATAAAGCGGGCATACTTATATATAAACAATGGTGCTATTGTATTCCCATAATATGCGTATTGGTCAAAACTTCATCAAAATGCAACGAAACTAAAACAATGCAATTCCTATATTATCATTATTCTACTACAAATGGTGGCATAAGTAGGATTTGTTTTATGTAAGACGCTATTTTATCAAGGAGGATAAACATTCTGGATATTATTGAAAGTGTAAATAAATTAGACTTTTAACAGATTTCCTAGAAAAATCAGAGAACTATCCTACAACAAATGGTGGCATAAGTGGGATTTATTTTATTTACGCCTTATCTTAAATTATGAATGATAAAATTATTCTGTATATTATTTATTAATTAAGGCGATTACAAATACAATTCCTGGGCATCACGTCCTACTACAAATGGTGGCATAAGTAGGATTATTTTTATATTGGTACGACACATCTTTTATGATGGAGTCTAAAATAGTATGCAAATTAAGAAAGATAAATTATCAACAATTCCTTTGATTGGAATGTTATTTCACGATAGGGCACTAGCCAAACTATCTCCCGCTAGGGTGCTGCCATAGGTTTTGTGACAAGTGTGAAGTAAGCTGTTCGTGCCACTCAAAATTAAAACTCGCGAAACTTTATTTTGACATGCGTAAGAAGATGAACTCACTGTTTAGATACATAGATTTTTTACTCTAGTATAATTAAATGTGTAAAAATAAGAAGATAGTGCAATATCTAAAGCAAATTCTATTTCAATCTGAAGCGACACCCTCTCAATTGTTTTAATTGGAAGTTACAAAATTCCATTAAGCAGTGAGTCAGTTCAAGAGAGCACTGGAAACAAAAATAATTCTGTGAGCTGTCATTATATGATCAAAATATCATTATTACACTATCATTTCTAATAATTATCCACTATTTCGTTAAATTACCAAATATCAACATTAATTATTATAATATAACATAAAAATACGGACTGTGGGGTAAGAAATGCGTTGATTTGAAAAGCACAGCCTCGACGCTAGCGCCAAAGTGGCCGATCCCGTCGTCCTAGCTTGGCATCGCCCCATTGAAAAAAATAAATTTCATCTCATAATTTTATTTTCTTATAAACGATGGTCCAAAATACAATTGGCCTTCATTAGCAGAAGACAGAAGAACTAAAGCATCCACCAAATGGATTCTTTTTTGCTAAATGTCATTTGCAACTGTTTATCATGATCATGCTTATAAGAAACGTTGTGAGATGGAATTTGATACATGAATGTGTTACCTAAGTAAAATAGCTGTGATTCAGATATTTTAGTTTTATTAATGGTTACAAGGCTTCGGAGAAATCATTAGTATGAAGAGGAATCACTCACTTTAAATAAAATCATTGCTAAGTTTAGATCAATCTCTTTCTCAAACCGACCCGCACTGACCAAATTCGGTGTCTGCACATGCACGGCCAGCGACGTTTACTAGTCGACGTTTTCATCGGTTTGAAACTCGGTGTGATACAGGCTTTAAAAGACATATTTCATACCTGGAACGAGCCGTGGGTGCCGTAGCAAGTGGTAGTGCACCACTGTCCATGCATACGGTACCTTAAACGAACCGTGGGTGCCGTAGCAAGTGGTAGTGCATGTATACGGTACATGGAACGAGCCGTGGGTGCCGTAGCAAGTGGTGGTGCACCACTGTCCATGTATACGGTACCTGGAACGAGCCGTGGGTGCCGTAGCAAGTGGTGGAGCACCACTGTCCATGTATACGGTACCTGGAACGAGCCGTGGGTGCCGTAGCAAGTGGTAGTGCATGTATACGGTACCTGGAACGAGCCGTGGGTGCCGTAGCAAGTGGTGGTGCACCACTGTCCATGTATACGGTACCTGGAACGAGCCGTGGGTGCCGTAGCAAGTGGTGGTGCACCACTGTCCATGTATACGGTACCTGGAACGAGCCGTGGGTGCCGTAGCAAGTGGTGGTGCACCACTGTCCATGCATACGGTACCTTAAACGAACCGTGGGTGCCGTAGCAAGTGGTGGGGCATGTATACGGTACCTGGAACGAGCCGTGGGTGCCGTAGCAAGTGGTGGTGCACCACTGTCCATGTATACGGTACCTGGAACGAGCCGTGGGTGCCGTAGCAAGTGGTGGTGCACCACTGTCCATGTATACGGTACCTGGAACGAGCCGTGGGTGCCGTAGCAAGTGGTAGTGCATGTATACGGTACCTGGAACGAGCCGTGGGTGCCGTAGCAAGTGGTGGTGCACCACTGTCCATGTATACGGTACCTGGAACGAGCCGTGGGTGCCGTAGCAAGTGGTAGTGCATGTATACGGTACCTGGAACGAGCCGTGGGTGCCGTAGCAAGTGGTGGTGCACCACTGTCCATGTATACGGTAGATCTCAGCATCATCCTTGTTTCTGACGCTCAATGTCGGCAGACAGCAATGCAACTCCTCGACTATGTAGCCGGCCAGTTGGTCGGGAGGGGCGTTAACAGTCATCTTCTACAAGACACAAGGACACAATAGGAGTTTTAGGAAAGAGCGAATACACTTTTCACTCTTTTGGTATAATTTTTTTCCAATTATTTGTGCAAAACAGATCACACCATTCCTCCGCTTAAACTGAAGTTTTGCAGGTATATCAGGTTACTGGTTTGATGAACACATCTGTTTATTAAGGTCAGCTTGTTTCCAAAAGCATGAAAAATTACCAACATTATCTTATCAATGCTTTGCAGTTTACAGTTTACACAGTGATTTTTCTAGTTCAGCTGCTCTTTTGGTTAGTTTGTACAGCCTTCTATTACTACCTGTCGACAGTACCGACAACAGCAACACATCTCGTTGCACTTCAACGGACGAGTGATGGAGATGACGTCAACATCGTCGTTGTCGTAGATCTTCATGTTGAATGCCCTCGCAATGCCGCAGCACATCCGCATACAGCATCCCGTCTCCTCGGCGGCGTAGTAGAGCAGCTGCCCTCTCTCGTTCAGTATCTTGTACTTGTTCTCGTTGTGGAAGCCGGTGAACACTGCAACATGACATGACATGACATGACATGACATGACATGACATGACAGCACATCCGCATACAACATCCCGTCTCCTCGGCGGCGTAGTAGAGCAGCTGCCCTCTCTCGTTCAGTATCTTGTACTTGTTCTCGTTGTGGAAGCCGGTGAACACTGCAACATGACATGACATGACATGACATGACATGACATGACATGACAGCACATCCGCATACAACATCCCGTCTCCTCGGCGGCGTAGTAGAGCAGCTGCCCTCTCTCGTTCAGTATCTTGTACTTGTTCTCGTTGTGGAAGCCGGTGAACACTGCAACATGACATGACATGACATGACATGGCATGACATGACATGACAGCACATCCGCATACAACATCCCGTCTCCTCGGCGGCGTAGTAGAGCAGCTGCCCTCTCTCGTTCAGTATCTTGTACTTGTTCTCGTTGTGGAAGCCGGTGAACACTGCAACATGACATGACATGACATGACATGACATGACATGACATGACAGCACATCCGCATACAGCATCCCGTCTCCTCGGCGGCGTAGTAGAGCAGCTGCCCTCTCTCGTTCAGTATCTTGTACTTGTTCTCGTTGTGGAAGCCGGTGAACACTGCAACATGACATGACATGACATGACATGACATGACATGCCATGACATGACAGCACATCCGCATACAGCATCCCGTCTCCTCGGCGGCGTAGTAGAGCAGCTGCCCTCTCTCGTTCAGTATCTTGTACTTGTTCTCGTTGTGGAAGCCGGTGAACACTGCAACATGACATGACATGACATGACATGACATGCCATGACATGACAGCACATCCGCATACAGCATCCCGTCTCCTCGGCGGCGTAGTAGAGCAGCTGCCCTCTCTCGTTCAGTATCTTGTACTTGTTCTCGTTGTGGAAGCCGGTGAACACTGCAACATGACATGACATGACATGACATGACATGACATGACATGACATGACAGCACATCCGCATACAGCATCCCATCTCCTCGGCGGCGTAGTAGAGCAGCTGCCCTCTCTCGTTCAGTATCTTGTACTTGTTCTCGTTGTGGAAGCCGGTGAACACTGCAACATGACATGACATGACATGACATGACAGCACATCCGCATACAGCATCCCGTCTCCTCGGCGGCGTAGTAGAGCAGCTGCCCTCTCTCGTTCAGTATCTTGTACTTTTTCTCGTTGTGGAAGCCGGTGAACACTGCAACATGACATGACATGACATGACATGACATGACATGACATGACATGACAGCACATCCGCATACAACATCCCGTCTCCTCGGCGGCGTAGTAGAGCAGCTGCCCTATCTCGTTCAGTATCTTGTACTTGTTCTCGTTGTGGAAGCCGGTGAACACTGCAACATGACATGACATGACATGACATGACATGACATGACATGACAGCACATCCGCATACAGCATCCCGTCTCCTCGGCGGCGTAGTAGAGCAGCTGCCCTCTCTCGTTCAGTATCTTGTACTTGTTCTCGTTGTGGAAGCCGGTGAACACTGCAACATGACATGACATGACATGACATGACATGACATGACATGACATGACAGCACATCCGCATACAGCATCCCGTCTCCTCGGCGGCGTAGTAGAGCAGCTGCCCTCTCTCGTTCAGTATCTTGTACTTGTTCTCGTTGTGGAAGCCGGTGAACACTGCAACATGACATGACATGACATGACATGACATGACATGACATGGCAGCACATCCGCATACAGCATCCCGTCTCCTCGGCGGCGTAGTAGAGCAGCTGCCCTCTCTCGTTCAGTATCTTGTACTTGTTCTCGTTGTGGAAGCCGGTGAACACTGCAACATGACATGACATGACATGACATGACATGACATGACATGACAGCACATCCGCATAGAGCATCCCGTCTCCTCGGCGGCGTAGTAGAGCAGCTGCCCTCTCTCGTTCAGTATCTTGTACTTGTTCTCGTTGTGGAAGCCGGTGAACACTGCAACATGACATGACATGACATGACATGACATGACATGACATGACATGACAGCACATCCGCATACAACATCCCGTCTCCTCGGCGGCGTAGTAGAGCAGCTGCCCTCTCTCGTTCAGTATCTTGTACTTGTTCTCGTTGTGGAAGCCGGTGAACACTGCAACATGACATGACATGACATGACATGACATGACATGACATGACATGACATGACATGACATGACATGACATGACATGGCAGCACATCCGCATACAGCATCCCGTCTCCTCGGCGGCGTAGTAGAGCAGCTGCCCTCTCTCGTTCAGTATCTTGTACTTGTTCTCGTTGTGGAAGCCGGTGAACACTGCAACATGACATGACATGACATGACATGACATGACATGACATGACAGCACATCCGCATAGAGCATCCCGTCTCCTCGGCGGCGTAGTAGAGCAGCTGCCCTCTCTCGTTCAGTATCTTGTACTTGTTCTCGTTGTGGAAGCCGGTGAACACTGCAACATGACATGACATGACATGACATGACATGACATGACATGGCAGCACATCCGCATACAGCATCCCGTCTCCTCGGCGGCGTAGTAGAGCAGCTGCCCTCTCTCGTTCAGTATCTTGTACTTGTTCTCGTTGTGGAAGCCGGTGAACACTGCAACATGACATGACATGACATGACATGACATGCCATGACATGACAGCACATCCGCATACAGCATCCCGTCTCCTCGGCGGCGTAGTAGAGCAGCTGCCCTCTCTCGTTCAGTATCTTGTACATGTTCTCGTTGTGGAAGCCGGTGAACACTGCAACATGACATGACATGACATGACATGACATGACATGACATGACATGACATGACAGCACATCCGCATACAGCATCCCATCTCCTCGGCGGCGTAGTAGAGCAGCTGCCCTCTCTCGTTCAGTATATTGTACTTGTTCTCGTTGTGGAAGCCGGTGAACACTGCAACATGACATGACATGACATGACATGACAGCACATCCGCATACAGCATCCCGTCTCCTCGGCGGCGTAGTAGAGAAGCTGCCCTCTCTCGTTCAGTATCTTGTACTTGTTCTCGTTGTGGAAGCCGGTGAACACTGCAACATGACATGACATGACATGACATGACATGACATGACATGACAGCACATCCGCATACAGCATCCCGTCTCCTCGGCGGCGTAGTAGAGCAGCTGCCCTCTCTCGTTCAGTATCTTGTACTTGTTCTCGTTGTGGAAGCCGGTGAACACTGCAACATGACATGACATGACATGACATGGCATGACATGACATGACAGCACATCCGCATACAGCATCCCGTCTCCTCGGCGGCGTAGTAGAGCAGCTGCCCTCTCTCGTTCAGTATCTTGTACTTGTTCTCGTTGTGGAAGCCGGTGAACACTGCAACATGACATGACATGACATGACATGACATGACATGACATGACATGGCAGCACATCCGCATACAGCATCCCGTCTCCTCGGCGGCGTAGTAGAGCAGCTGCCCTCTCTCGTTCAGTATCTTGTACTTGTTCTCGTTGTGGAAGCCGGTGAACACTGCAACATGACATGACATGACATGACATGACATGACATGACATGACATGACATGACAGCACATCCGCATACAGCATCCCGTCTCCTCGGCGGCGTAGTAGAGCAGCTGCCCCCTCTCGTTCAGTATCTTGTACTTGTTCTCGTTGTGGAAGCCGGTGAAACTGCAACATGACATGACATGACATGACATGACATGGCATGACATGACAGCACATCCGCATACAGCATCCCGTCTCCTCGGCGGCGTAGTAGAGCAGCTGCCCTCTCTCGTTCAGTATCTTGTACTTGTTCTCGTTGTGGAAGCCGGTGAACACTGCAACATGACATGACATGACATGACATGACATAGCATGACATGACAGCACATCCGCATACAGCATCCCGTCTCCTCGGCGGCGTAGTAGAGCAGCTGCCCTCTCTCGTTCAGTATCTTGTACTTGTTCTCGTTGTGGAAGCCGGTGAACACTGCAACATGACATGACATGACATGACATGACATGACATGGCATGACATGACAGCACATCCGCATACAGCATCCCGTCTCCTCGGCGGCGTAGTAGAGCAGCTGCCCTCTCTCGTTCAGTATCTTGTACTTGTTCTCGTTGTGGAAGCCGGTGAACACTGCAACATGACATGACATGACATGACATGACATGACATGACATGACAGCACATCCGCATACAGCATCCCGTCTCCTCGGCGGCGTAGTAGAGCAGCTGCCCTCTCTCGTTCAGTATCTTGTACTTGTTCTCGTTGTGGAAGCCGGTGAACACTGCAACATGACATGACATGACATGACATGACATGACATGGCATGACATGACATGGCAGCACATCCGCATACAGCATCCCGTCTCCTCGGCGGCGTAGTAGAGCAGCTGCCCTCTCTCGTTCAGTATCTTGTACTTGTTCTCGTTGTGGAAGCCGGTGAACACTGCAACATGACATGACATGACATGACATGACATGACATGCCATGACATGACAGCACATCCGCATACAGCATCCCGTCTCCTCGGCGGCGTAGTAGAGCAGCTGCCCTCTCTCGTTCAGTATCTTGTACTTGTTCTCGTTGTGGAAGCCGGTGAACACTGCAACATGACATGACATGACATGACATGACATGACATGACATGACATGGCAGCACATCCGCATACAGCATCCCGTCTCCTCGGCGGCGTAGTAGAGCAGCTGCCCTCTCTCGTTCAGTATCTTGTACTTGTTCTCGTTGTGGAAGCCGGTGAACACTGCAACATGACATGACATGACATGACATGACATGACATGACATGACAGCACATCCGCACACAGCATCCCGTCTCCTCGGCGGCGTAGTAGAGCAGCTGCCCTCTCTCGTTCAGTATCTTGTATTTGTTCTCGTTGTGGAAGCCGGTGAACACTGCAACATGACATGACATGACATGACATGACATGACATGCCATGACATGACAGCACATCCGCATACAGCATCCCGTCTCCTCGGCGGCGTAGTAGAGCAGCTGCCCTCTCTCGTTCAGTATCTTGTACTTGTTCTCGTTGTGGAAGCCGGTGAACACTGCAACATGACATGACATGACATGACATGACATGACATGACATGACATGGCAGCACATCCGCATACAGCATCCCGTCTCCTCGGCGGCGTAGTAGAGCAGCTGCCCTCTCTCGTTCAGTATCTTGTACTTGTTCTCGTTGTGGAAGCCGGTGAACACTGCAACATGACATGACATGACATGACATAACATGACATGACATGACAGCACATCCGCATACAGCATCCCGTCTCCTCGGCGGCGTAGTAGAGCAGCTGCCCTCTCTCGTTCAGTATCTTGTACTTGTTCTCGTTGTGGAAGCCGGTGAACACTGCAACATGACATGACATGACATGACATGACATGACATGACATGACAGCACATCCGCATACAGCATCCCGTCTCCTCGGCGGCGTAGTAGAGCAGCTGCCCTCTCTCGTTCAGTATCTTGTACTTGTTCTCGTTGTGGAAGCTGGTGAACACTGCAACATGACATGACATGACATGACATGACATGGCATGACATGACAGCACATCCGCATACAGCATCCCGTCTCCTCGGCGGCGTAGTAGAGCAGCTGCCCTCTCTCGTTCAGTATCTTGTACTTGTTCTCGTTGTGGAAGCCGGTGAACACTGCAACATGACATGACATGACATGACATGACATGACATGACATGGCATGACAAATATTAACAAATATGTGCTAATAAAAAAAAATACTTCAGGCAATATAAATGTTTCTAGTTATTTCTATTTTATTAACTATCCTTGTACCTTGCCACTCCTCATTTTTGACATTAGTGATGGCAAGTTGTTGACCTTGAGCACTCGCCACTCGCTGCTTTCAGCTACACATGACAGTCTGTCCTGTGCTCTACAAGTGTCAAATCCCCTTTCGCCATTTGCATGGGTACCAACATTGAGAAAGAAGTGATGTCACAATACCCCCTTTACAAATTGTTGCTACTCAACAATATGCCATCGCCTTATTTTAAATTTGTACTTACGTTCTAGCATATCAGTGTCTGGTTGTATTTTCATCTTGCCAACTTCCTCTAGAGCTGTCAAACCTCTTCCTGCAGCAATGTTGATCATCACACTGTTTTACACAAATGTCATATCAAATAAGACATGCAGGTGTTTTCTGAAACAAAGTCTAGAGCGTTTATAAGCCCCCTTGGTTGTTTCGAATTAAATCAAGGTGTCAGGATACTCATTGAGGGCAAGTTTCTACCGTTATGTACACTTGGCCAAACAAAACTTGAACGCTCAATAAATCTGATAGGCTGATAAATGTAAGATCGCACCATCATCTCATTGTCTCACTCTAGTAGGTGACCTCACATTTCAATGATAATAACAAGCTTTGATTGGTTATCGGACATGACCAGCAGTCATTCAAATTTGGTCAACGTTCAAGTTTTGTTTGGCCGAGTGTACATACCACGGGAGAAGGGGAATAGAATCTATATAAAACGGTTCCATTTCTTAAAGTATTGATAGATATACGTTTTAAATTCTTTAACAGCTTTTAACAGCTTTAACAGCTTTAACAGCTTTAACAGCTTTTAACACAAATGTTAGTTTTAGAATTGAATTATAATATCCGGCCACCGGAAACACGTAGTTTCCTAAGCTGTGTATCTAATAATAAATAAATAAATAAATAAATAAATAACTTTCTTACAGTCTATTTAGAAGCAAAATACAATAGACTTCATTTCCAAATTAAAATTTTGATAAATTAAAACGTAAAAGAGTTTACGTTTGGGAAAACGTATCCCAAGAAACTGGGTCATTTTGTGTGTATTTCATTTCCCTCCTCTTATAGATTGGGTCAATTCGAAAGAAGTTACTAATGTTTTGGTTTAAAATTAAATTAATAGTATACACAAAACTTATTTTTAAAATTGAAATGAATGCGTCGTCATAATTTATTAAAATTAATTGAAACAATCAGATTATCGAGTAATACTTAAACTTGATATGGCCTAAATGCATTTTATAATATTTGTATGATGTGATAAGATACAAACATTCTATGTGTAGATATTTTCCATGGCACTATGGATTGGTCTAATGAAATGAGGAACAAAGTCAGCAAGATAACTTAACATTTATTAACAAATAAACCAATCAAATTCATTGTAGGCGTTTAACAGAATTAAAATTTACATTGTTTTCTTAAACATAGGAATTCCATGGAATACTGCGTTTTTCATACCAAATATAATCTATGATCCACACCCTTCATTATTTTCAAAGTACTTGAAGTCCTGAAAGCAATCAATGTAAAAGTTTAATGGTTTAATTAACTATTTAACATTTCTTCGAAAATTAATTGTTTTTTATATCTACTTAAGGTGGCTGGAGCGATCGAGGCATAGTCTTAGATCTTCATAATTTTTTGCGTTTATTGATATTCATGCATATAATGCACAACCCCTGAAAAATTATACACTTCTCGTGTCTAGTTTCTGAGATAATTTGAGTTTTCTCCCCTATGTTATATCTTATGGCAGCCAAGTAAAATCGAGACATTTTTAATCTGTAAAAAGTTATTTAAAAGTTAGAAACCATATTCGAAACGATTTTACTATCTCTACCATGTTAACGCTTTGCTCATTCTCTAATAACATAATAAATGAAACCTCACTTTTGGACTGGAGTTGCAAACTATAAAAGACATTATGGAAAACTTTTTTTGAACTTAAGCTGGGTTTCCATACTTCACATCGAATTCGCTTCCGGTTTGCTTCGCTTTCGCAAAATAGCTACCTTTTAACAAAGGAAATCGTCCATGTTTACATTCGCTTGTTCCCGTGTTTCGGTTTCGTTAAAGTTGAGCCAATTTTAACTTTGACGAAACCGAAACGAAACCGAAACAAGTGAACATGCGAATGTAAACATGGACGATTTCCTTTGTTAAAAGGTAGCCATTTTGCGAAAGCGAAGCGAACCGGAAGCGAATTCGATGCGAAGTATGGGAACCCAGCGTTATGCTTTCAAGAAAAATATATTTTAGTAAATATCGATCGCTCCATAGCCACCTTAATATTGTTTGTTTTATATTGTTTTGTACTTTTTACAATTGTAATAGTAGTTGCATTTCCGCGGAAGGATTGTCGTCCCTTTGTTTATATGTAGAATATAATCAGTGCACTTACTATTTGGAACATGGCACCTAACAACACCGCTTTCATGGCTACAGTGCAGCCGGGCGGGAAAGTGACGCTGAACAAGTCGGCGTCAGTGAAGGCTTCTTGGATTATTCCCCCGAATCTCTTTGCGATCATGCCCACCGGCTGTCCAAACTGCCTAACCTGTACAAGACAACTTCTTCACACTTGTCGCGACACTCGATATTGAAGGAACTAATTGGAACAAAATGATTTTAATGTAATGGAGGCAGTATCTGTATTTTACAGTTAGATAACAAGCATTTCTTTTTCATTATTAACGTGAGATGGACGAAGGAAATATTGTATTTGAAGTGAAAACATCTTGTTCTATCATCATCTTACTTATTTCAATTTGACAATGATATTAGTTTCACTGAAAAACTTTAGTTGTGACAATGAACTCGTAAGCTAATGGGGAAGTCTACTCATTTTTTCTTGAATTTGAATTAAAAACTAGAGGAAAAATGATAAATGTCAACACTTGTTTTCCTCGTCTAGTCCGTCATTTTCATTGTCAAATCTTGTATTGAAATCTCGCCTAGCATTCAGGCTGGTAAAACGGAGTTGGACAACATGAACGATTATGACGTAGACAGCAATGTTATCAGCAACCGGTCTCATCATGATTATACATTGGGTTTATGTGATTCAATACACGTTTTTGACGTCAATTGTCCCTTGGGTCGTTCTTGCGCTCGCGATAAGTGACTCTTTTTATTCAGATTCGATTAAAGCTTTGCTACTTGAGTATTTATCACACAGAATAAATTTTTTGATCATCGAGATCAGAAATGTGTATATTTTTAAAAATCCACGTATTTATTTTATTCTACATTCTAAGAGACTTCCCTATTACCTACCCCATAAAAAACACTCCGTGTAAAAATACCAGCCAAGTCTCTTCAATTAAAGAAAATATAAGAAATCTAAAAATTCAGCACTGAAAAGTAGTGATATCAAAAAATTGGCCAAGTCAAAACTTTTCAAAAAAAACTTTGCGCATCGTGCATTATAAATAGTATAGAAGTAGGCCGGAAGTTAAATATACTCATCTATACATCTATAATAATGCACTAAAAAAACGATGCGCCAAGTATTTTTTGAAAAGTTTTGACTTGGCCAATTTTTTGATATCACTACTTTTCAGTGCTGAATTTTTAGATTTCTTATATTTTCTTTAATTGAAGAGACTTGGCTGGTATTTTTACACGGAGTGTTTTTATGGGGATATCACTCCTTTTTTCAGTTTATTCTTGCAACTTGTAACATATACGTATTGTGGCACCAAGACTTAAATTCCTTTAAAAAATACGCCTTTGTGATTTGGTTTCTAAGTAAAGTTGCGCTTGTTACTATGTTTATGCTGAATATAATATGCTATGAAGTATGAAGTATAGCGAAAGTATCGACCCAATCGGTAAAGTGGTTCTCGAGTTATGGCATCCCTTCCGGTTTTCAAAATGGCGGTTGACATCACAGCCACCTAAAATTTGTATCTATAAATGTTTTGAAACATTATAAGCCTTCTGAATATGTAGATATTGTTATAAGAGATGATTTTAGTCAGATTTGGCATTTTTATGACGTCATTTCCGGTTTCGATAATAGTACAGTTCTATTTCGACTATTGGTATTTTATATAGATGACCGTCCGAATCGTTTGGCACTAATTTCGTCCTGATCGGGCCATCCGTTTTTGAGATATGACGGCACTTCCGGTTTCAATATGGCGGCTTCCGGTTGGTTTTATAAAAAGGCACCTCAGACGCCAAAAGTGCACATGTGGTAAAAATTTCAGAGCGATCGGTTTTGCCGCTTAGGCTGTGGCGGTGATAGCAACGTTTCCTGACCAGGAGAATAATAAAAATAATAATCAGATAACTTTAAAAGGGGTGTAATTTCACTGTTTTCACGGCCCTCTAGCTCGCAAATGGCATAAACTGTTGTTCCCAAATTTGGTATATGGTGTGGGGTGGGCCATAGCTCGAAATTAAGATATTTTGCAACAATGTGAGAATTTCCAATTTTAAGATCCAGTAGGCCGAAAATGCCATGTTGTTGCTTACAGTAAAAGTGTTTGGTCTGCTCCTCAGTTGATTATGCATTTACGGTATGTTGAGTGAGTGTGAGTGTACAGTACGACTTGGCTGGGTGGAGCGACCGCTCCACTAGATTACCTATGGTAACTAGGCGCAACTAAAATTGATCGTTCAATAAATCTGATTGACTGAAAAATGTTCGATTGCACCATCAGAAGTCAGTCTAAGCGATCTCATTGTCTCACTCTAGTAGGTGACTTCTCATTTCAATGATAATAACCAGCATTGATTGGTATGGAAAATGACCAAGCAGTCATTCAAATTTATTCACCGATCAATTTTTGTTGTGCCGAGTGTAGGGTCAGCGTCAAAAGAAGCCAGCCAAACAACCTACTTGTTTATTTCAACTTTTTTCTATAGGCTACAAGGATGACCGGTGGGGGCACCAAAATCAGTGCATGACGCGACAAACTATTTATCCACCTCATCGCCCAGCAAAATGTTCTGGAAGACGTATTTAATGAATAAATGATTGGTACCAGCATCCATTTAACTCCATTGAAAAATCACTTGAACAAAGGGGAGAAGCGTATTAAAACTTACATTTCGGCCACTAGGTGTCACTGTTTTTTTGTGCCCCCACCGGTCATCCTTGTAGCCTATTGGGATCAACTGAAGTTGAAACAAGATATGGGGTTAGGTACGAGTTTGCTCGTATAGTAACAGGAGGACAGTCTTGGAAACGATCCAAGATAATATGTTGAATTTTTAAATTCCTAGCAATATAATACCGGGTGGCGCAAAAAAACGCACAATGGGGGAGACATCGCTGTGAAGAAACTACTACATAGATCGGTCTGAAAATTTCACATAATATAAACAACATACATTTTATCTGTAAAAGTTTCAAAAACATTACTTTTGTGTGCCAAAAGTTACAGCAGTTCGAACTTGGTTGTCGAAAAATCGATTATACGGAGCTAAAATAGGGCGCGTCCAGAAAACGTGCATTGGTTGGGACGCTGTTAATTCAAAACTACGCATGATAACAAGCTGAAAATTTCAATTTTTATGCAAAATATATTGCCACCATTGGTGTAAATATTTCAATACATTTGAATTAATTGGACGAAAGTTATGGTACCTTGAAGTTGAGATTAAAAGCAGAATTAACTTGAGATAATTACACTTTTTGAAATTATCGTGCGTAATAAAACTTAGAAATGATATTCTGCTAATAGGCTCAACTTGAAGACACCATAAATTTCGTTCATTGATCTCAATGTATTTAAACTTGTTCATAATTGATAGCAACGTATTATTTTTAAAATTTAAAATTTTCAGATTGATTTCGTAAGCAATTTATTTAAATAAATAACGCGGGTTATTTGAGCTCTGTATAATCGATTTTTCGACAACCAAATTCGAGCAGCTGTAACGTTTTTCCCACAAAAGTAATATTTTTGAAACTTTTACACATTAAACCTTAGTATGTTGTTTATATTATGTGAAGTTTTCAGCCCGATGTATTCAGTAGTTTCGTCACACCGATGTTTCGCCCATTGTGCGTTTTTTTTGCGCCACCCGGTATACACCTACCTATACGTAATGTTATTCCATATTCTGAGGAAACCTATGTATTTTGTTATAGTAGATAGTGGCTGATTGACAATTTGCTAGAATAATAATAATAATCCTGGCTCTCCTGAACCACCAGTATAGGAAGGAGTCTGTGTTAGTCGAATTTTCACCACACACCTCGAAATCAACGTTGCCACAACAAGACGAAGCACATAACGGTCCGTGGATAGTGTAGACTTCCTGGTGGTTGCTGTCCAGTGCAACCAGCTTCGGCATACACGGGTTGCAACCCTGCTCAACGTAGCCGGCCACTTGGTTCATCGGCGACCAAATCGTCATGACCTACAGACATCGAGACAAGATTACGGACCAGTTCCATGCAACTGAAAGCTACAAGCCTTCATGTTCAGGAACATGAGCGTCCGCAGGATTTCTGTCAGGATGGGGGGAGGGGGAGGTCTTTAAAAGTTCTGTAGGGGCCCTGACTTCCATCTCGGTGATGGGAGCCACGACCCAGTGGATACGAAACAAGAGAGAAAAAGAGTAAGAGATTGTTACACACAGCAGCAAGCAGTTGACAAACATGATCTTCTAATGTACTATAATTGATTAATAAAATATTCCATTTATTTATGCACTGTGTTTTATATAATAACCCAAGCTTTACAACATTCAAATACAGCGCTGCGAATTCATCCCTTCAGGCTATCCGACAGCAACCTCATGATTCACTGCGACACATCGCAAAACACGCAACGTCCTTTCGTGCTACTTCCTCTAAGACGTCAGGTGTTCGACAGTCTGCACATTCTGTCTCACCCCGGAGTTAGGGCAACCACCAGACTAGTCACAGAGCGTTTTGTGTGGCCGTCCATCAAGAAGGACTGCAAGGAGTGGGCCAGAACATGCATCACGTGTCAACGCTCCAAGGTTACACGTCACACCTCAGCACCCATCGGTCATTTCGTCACCCCGGATGCTAGGTTTGAGCATATTCATATAGATCTGGTTGGCCCACTGCCAGTCTCAAAAGGATGTCGTTATCTGCTCACTTGAGTGGATCGTTTCACAAGGTGGCCGGAGGCAATTCCCATTCCAGACATTACCGCGGATACCATGGCTGCTGCTCTCGTCTCAGGATGGATAACCCGGTTCGGAACACCGCTCAGGATCACCACTGACCAAGGGCGCCAGTTCGAGTCAAGCCTTTTCAGGTCGCTTAATAACCTGACAGGTATGACCCACCTTCGAACCACCGCTTACCACCCACAAGCCAACGGGATGGTCGAACGACTACATCGCCAAATCAAAGCCGCCATCATGTGTCACGGCGACGAGAGATGGACCGACGTTTTACCTTGGATCATGCTCGGTATTCGTTCCGCCTGGAAGGATGATTTGAAGGCTACTACAGCTGAGCTTGTCTATGGGACGACACTTCGCCTCCCCGGCGAGTACCTAGCCCCTTCCAGCACGGCAATGGACGTGACGTCCACGTATGGCGACCAACTCCGAAGCTTTTTCATGCAGCTGCGCCCAACGCCACCCTCGCGCCATGGCCAGAAATCAGTTTTTTGTTTCAAGGACCTAGCAACGTGTTCGCATGTTTTCGTGCGCCACGACGCCGTCCGTATTTCTCTACAGCAGCCGTACGATGGACCCTACGAGGTTTTAGATAGGCGAGAGAAATTCTACACGATCATGCGGAACGGACTGCGAGTCGTGGTGTCCATCGACAGATTGAAACCAGCTTTTATCCTGGTGGACCCAGAGACAAAATCCAGCTACACTCAATCCAGCTCGCCTTCATCTACCACTACTCGGACAACATCCGTGCAAGTCACTGTTCCAACGACATCATCTACCGTCACTACGCATTCTGGTCGACAGGTTCATACGCCGGTTCGATACCCGTTATAACTATCTCGTGTTCTCCTGACGTTCGGACACTGGCGAGGGAGTCTTGTAGGGGCCCTGACTTCCATCTCGGTGACGGGAGCCACGACCCAGTGGATACGAAACAAGAGAGAAAAAGAGTAAGAGATTGTTACACACAGCAGCAAGCAGTTGACAAACATGATCTTCTAATGTACTATAATTGATTAATAAAATATTCCATTTATTTATGCACTGTGTTTTATATAATAACTCAAGAGTAACAACAGTTCTATGAGACTATGGGTGACCTGGGGGGAGAGTCCCGCAGCACATGCGGTTCAGGGGCACACAGCCCCGGAAAATTTCATAAAATTTAACTCAATTCCAAGCTTTTGTGTGTTTTAAAACGGAACATAGTGACATAGTGACATAGTGACATAAAACGGAAACATGCGTTTTTTTCGTATTTAAGCAATATTGTTAAACTTATTTAGAATCATGAACATGCTTGTAAGAAATGTACCTACCCTAAATATCATAGGTGAGGCAAAGTACCTATTCACTTTCCTCGAAATAGAGCAAACTAAACAAAGAAATTGGTATATTTTTTCCATAATTTATTTTCCTTTTTCGGCCTTTTGGAAATCTAGGGGGCAAGCCCCTGCCCCTGTGACGGCCATGTTCAAGAAAGCTTCCATCTTTGAGTGACTTACCGCCGTGCAGCAAACCAACGGACGAGATATCGAGGCGATCGGATCCATGTTGTTGTCGACGATGGTCATCTCGAAACCTCTGTTCTCTCCGCAACACATCCGGTTGCAGCATTCCGAATGCTCGGTGGCGAAGAAGAGCTGTTGGCCCCGCCGGTTCACTATCCTGTACTTGTTCTCAGTCTCAAACCCGCTGATAACTAGAAGAGCAAGTGTTTGTTTTTGCTGTCAAATAACTGGCAATAACTTGTCACAACCTACACCTAGATGCTCCAAGTACAGCTCGATATTTGTGATGGATACTAAGGTGTGGAGATATGGGTGCATTCCACAATAGGGGCGACTTGGGCGTGTGACGTCACCATATGATTTTTGGGCTAACACGGCTGGGTATAGTGAATGGCCTTGACGAGTTTTTAATCGATTTTTATCAATATCTTTTACCAATGTATTTGTTAATAAAATAAGGCTTTGTACGCGTCTTCAGAACTGTTCAATAAACGAGCTCAAACCTGTGCCCAATATGCCCCAACTCAAAAGCCTGGGCTTTCTGCTCCAACATGGATGCCTGTATTTTCATTTATTCGATTCGATACGAAGGATAAGGAAAACTGGGCGTCTGGATCAAATACGGTACACACTGTCAATCAACGCTTCACTTTTTCGATCATGAACGAATGACAGAGAGTCAAATAAGGTCACGTGACAGCTGTCAGCCAGTGAGAGAGCTGCTCTCCACTCTCCACCCTCACAGAAATTGACAGTGTGTCCGGTAGTAATACAAAATGTCAATTAGTAAATGTCGTTTGAAATAGGTACGTGAAATAAGAAGTAGTTCACTGGACCCTGTGATAGCATCTACCAAAATAAATTGTTTATCATGGCGTGTGACACCTGCACCTACTTTCTAGAATCTCAAGCTGCTGCTGAACTTTCAGAAAGTCAGCGTCGGCTAGAGCTTGGAGACCTCTCCCGTCAGCAATACTCCACATGATGAAGGATGTGAATACCTAAACCGAACCACAATATCTCTGGTTCGGTATAATATCGCGCGACCACATGTCGCATGTCACCACAAAACAGACGCAGGGTATGTTGACAAGTGGGCACGGCATCATGGATGCAGTTGGAAACAAGGTTACAAGAGATCGACTTGGACAAGAATACTTTCAGTTCCTTTTCGTATGTTCGGCTGTCTGTCACCACTTTTCACCACTTTTCACCACTATCATCCACGCTGAAACCTATACCTCAAATCTATACTATAGATAGACTATATATTTTTTGAGATTTTTGAATATTCTCCGCATAATATAAGACTTGATGACAAATTCTCACAAATTAGAAAAATAAGAGATATTTTTAAACCACAAAAATATTACTTTACTGTAGAGGGGTTTGAAAGTAGTACTAGGTATTACTTTGCAAAATGTCAAAGTTCAATGGCCTCCCAAGTACAAGTGATTCCATTCCGGTACGCACAGTCCCTGAAAATGTTTTAAATCTGAAGCATCAGTGCTGTTTTGATGCATGTTTTGGTCATGATCTATAATAAAGTTTAATCTGTGTTCAACGGAACAAAAATACTAATTTTTTTTGTTTCGCATCGAGCAATTTTTCCTACCTATAGATACAGTAGGTACATATACTATAATTGAAAGCATAGTTCAAAAACTGAAAAATGGGTCAATGTACCCAGTTTATTCAGCATATGACTCAAGTTTACTTGACTTTATACACATAAATGGTTGTCTTTTAATTGGACACAAACAACTCATATGCACGAAGTAAAATCTGTTAGAGCAACTGAACTATAATATTCATTTCTGGCGAAATGTCCATAATTTCCCTGGAGCTCTGATCAGCGCCGGGGACTTCTATCTATGACCTCGTGATTACTGTTGGCTTCTTCAAAATACATGTAGTCCTGAAAACAAACAATATATTTTTTAGTCTGGGGCTTAACGTCGCACTGTTCTGCAGCGAGGCGACGGATGAATGATTATGATGATGTTTGGGAGATGATGGTGAAGAAAAGGTAAGGATGGAAGGTGGGAAGGAGGTGGTCGTGGCCTATTAGTAGGGTACCTTCCCAACATTTGCCTGTCGACTGAGGGAAAACCACGAAAAACCCCCAGTCAGGAAGGACGGCCGCGGGAATCGAACCCGGGCCTCCGGAATACAAGTTCAGAGCGTTACCACTTAGCCAACCTATTCCGTACAAACAATATTAAGGAATTCTGTGGAAATATAAGTAACGAATTACCTAGCTTTCTCGGGTATAATTGAACTATAATAGATTGGTGCCTCCTTGAAAAGTAACGATCGCATTTCTGGCGACTTATTAGTTTAAAGTTAAAATTTAAAATCACATTTTTCTTTTAAAGTTATAAATAAATCGCTAATAACAGAAAATGTTTACTCAGTCTCTACAATAGAACAATGAATATTACAGCCATGAAGGGTTTACAGGAATTGAACGCTAAAGTAAATTTTTTGAAAATCTTGCTATGATTTTTAAGAGCTTTCAGAATATACCATCGGTTTTTAGAAAATATTGCCACAAAGTCTTGAAAAACGCAATTGAAATATCGATTTGAATGCAAGATAGACAAGTTTCAACATAAAACTTCGTTTATAAATCTCAGTTTCACCCGAATGTGACTTATAGCATTCTTTCCCTGTTCCCTTCATGCATTCATTTTCTTGCGAAAACTAAAGCAATTCTATTCTACTTTTAAAAACACATCTTACAATTTATTTTAGGGATAAATGGGTGGGGTGATAACATAGTACATACATAGTAATAATGTCAAATAACCCCCAAAATGGAAGTAATTCCGTTTTCAGCATTTTCGAATGAATTGTCAAGTACAACCACTATTGTGAGAGTAATGTAAGTGGGGACTTACTATGAGGAATGTGGCACTTAGCAACACTGCCTTCATTGTGACGTCAGCACTGGATGGGAACTGGATGCCGAACATGTCGGCGTCGGTGAACCTCTCCTCTGAGTAGCCACGGAACTTGCTCGAGATCCATCCGACCTCCTCACCTCGCTCCAAGATCTGCACGCACAGTTTCATTCATCATTTTAGTAAAGGGTTCATTAAAACTATACAATGACTAAAATAAAATACATGTTTTTGATTTTGTTTAATGTAAAACCACAGAAGTTAGGGTGAACGGTGGGTAGGAGATGGTTTTGGACATGAGTGTCCGCAGGGGGGGGGGCAAAGGGGGCCCCTCCCCCCTCCCCCCCCCCCCCAGGATGTCAGGAAACATAAATTTTTGTGGTATTTTACGTATACATAGTTTAATTTTGTAAACAAAAAGCTATTACAAACTTATTTTCAAAGTGTCAATAAACAAAAAATTCCCTGCGGGGCAAAGTGGTGGCTTTCCCTCCACCACCCCAAAGTGTCAATTTTTAAAAATATATTGAATATTGCAACAAAATACACCTCACAACGTCTCAAAATTGATTTCAAAGTATCAAAAAAACAAAAAAATGTCCTTCGGGGCATGGTGGTGACTTTCTCTCCACCACCCCAAAGTGTCAAATTAAAAAAAATCAACAAAATACACCTCACAACGTCTCAAAATTGATTTCAAAGTGTCCAAAAAACAAAAAATGCCCTGCGCAGCTGGGTGGAGGGGGCGCGCCCCCTACAACCCCCTTAGCCCGGGGAAAATTGTTCTCTTTTCCAAGCCCCCCCCCCCTGCCCTGGCAGAAATCCTGCAGACGCCCATGGTTTTGCACTGTTTGTACCAAAAAAACCTTCCCGACATATCCTTTCGACTAAGGGAAACCATGAAAAATCAGCAAGGACGGTGACAGGAATCGAACCCGGGACCCATGACTACCTGAGACTACTTGCTTCTTGTTGACGTTGATCTAACTTTGAGTATGCTTTGTTTCGACCTTCAATGGAACCATTGGTCTTCATTGAGGCAATAATAAAATGATTGTTCCGACAACCACGACAGAAGGGAACAGAGTTGTCTGGCACATCCCAGTCAGCAGCAAAGACGTTAGAAGATGACGATGATGACGATGTGTATGGCGGATTTAGACATGACATGACAATATAATGTAACTCTGCACATGTACAGTACCATGTTGGACGACAGGTTGTTTATCACCTTGAAAGGAGCGCTTCTGCAGCGCGAGGAATTGCAACACTGTCCGGTGATGCGGAACACCTCCTCGTGGTGTCGTTCTAGCACCACGAACTTCGCTGAATGTTATCTAGGGTCTCCTACGCACCTTGAAAGGAGCGCTTCTGCAGCGCGAGGAATTGCAACACTGTCCGGTGATGCGGTACACCTCCTCGTGGTGTCGGCCTAGCACCACGAACTTCGCTGAATGTTATCTAGGGTCTCCTACGCACCTTGAAAGGAGCGCTTCTGCAGCGCGAGGAATTGCAACACTGTCCGGTGATGCGGTACACCTCCTCGTGGTGTCGGCCTAGCACCACGAACTTCGCTGAATGTTATCTAGGGTCTCCTACGCACCTTGAAAGGAGCGCTTCTGCAGCGCGAGGAATTGCAACACTGTCCGGTGATGCGGTACACCTCCTCGTGGTGTCGGTCTAGCACCACGAACTTAGCCGAACACGGCGGACATTCTTGTTGGATGAAGCCGACGAAGTCACTAGGAGGCGCGTTGATCAACATGCTCTACAACACATAAACACAACACAATTCTTTGTAATTTGTATCTTGTACTTGGAGTGTAGACATCAAACCTTATGCACTATACAAAACTAGCATTTCGATGGTGTGGGGAATGGATATGCCAATTTAAGATTTCACATTTGTTCCTGTAGAAGATACATCAAACATTATATTAACAGCTACATTCGGATGACAAATTGGATTTGACATTTGTTAACATCTTTTACCTCCAACGAACAAAGACCGTATCGCACTTGAGTACCGGCGTCCTTTGAAATAAGGTTTTGTATCCAAACTTATGCAAACGAGCTTATAGCTGGTAGTGTGATGATATGGACTTAATCGCAAAAGATATCAACAATGTATGAACAAAAGTGTGTCCATTTTAACCTTACCTAAAATAAGAATTAATTTTTCCAAAAGATATCTTCTTTTTGCTCATAAACTGATGAAAGGTTTCGATTAGCTGTCTCTGTAGTTCGGATAAGACTGAGCTGTCTACAGCAGCTGAGTGGACGTGAGATCGAGATGATCTCGGTCATGTCGTTGTCAACGATCGACATCTCGAAGCCTCTCTTCCTACAGCAGCACATGCGACTACAGAATCCAGACTCCTCGGTGACGTAGAATAACTGCTGACCTCGCTCTTGTACTTGAGTTTGTACTGACCTGTCTACAGCAGCTGAGTGGACGTGAGATCGAGATGATCTCGGTCAGGTCTTTGTCAACGATCGACATCTCGAAGCCTCTCTTCCTACAGCAGCACATCCGACTACAGCATCCCGACTTCTCGGTGGCCTAGAATAACTGCTGACCTCGCTCTTGTACTTGAGTTTGTACTGACCTGTCTACAGCAGCTGAGTGGACGTGAGATCGAGATGATCTCCGTCAGGTCGTTGTCAACGATCGACATCTCGAAGCCTCTCTTCCTGCAGCAGCACATGCGACTACAGCATCCCGACTCCTCGGTGGCGTAGAATAACTGCTGGCCTCGCTCGTTCAAGATCTTGTACTTGCTCTCCGTCACGCAGCCAGCAAGAACTACAGACAGAGAGAGGATGTGGTACAATTAGTACAGAAACTAGTATAATTTTTTTTTTTTACATTTTTGAGTAATCATCCAAAAGATGCAAAAGAGCAAAAGATGCTCACACAATGAATATAGGAATCAAGGGAGCGTCCATAAATTACACACTCGATTGGGGGGGGGGGGGGGAAGTTGTGTGACGTAATACTTTCTTCTAACCCAATTTCTTACTTGGGTATTTTAATATTTACACATAAAATAGTTTCTTTCAAAAGTTCATAAGTTGGCACACAACATTGAATTTTGTTGAATTGAACTGAGAACCGTATTAAAACTAAAACTCAAATATGTTGCCTTATAATAAAACGAAGAAGTTAATGCACCGGGAGTGTATATAATAAAAAAAAAATTACTCTGGACAAAGCCGGTAGGTAGGTATAATATGAATTCAAATAAGGTAGGTATGAAGAAGACAGCCGAACTCTCGAAATATTGCCTAAGTATTTTAATGTGTGTTTTTATATGGTATCGGTGCTGTCCAGGGCAGTCCATGGTGCGATTGGGAGGGGTGGGGGAGGTTGCCAAATGCCAAAATACATGACATAATTTGGACGCCCCCTTGGTAGTTGCAAAGTAGTTGCTATAACCTTACTTCCGAGCATATTTACGTCCTGATGAACTTTCAGTGACTGCACGTTGCTGAGGGCCTGTAGACCTCTGCCAGAGGCGATGCTGAACCTTCGTCCATCATGCGAAGATTGTTTGGACATCACACGTTTAAACTTTAAATACAGTTTCTAAGTGTTATAACCATCCAAACACTAGGCAAGAAGTAGCAAGTGACAGCTGACAGGTCATGTGGTTTGACGTTTCACGGCATCATGGATTAAACTTTCTACATGGTCAAGGTATGTATACAGGTCGATTAAAATTTTAAACAGATTTTCCACGATTCTAGACAGTTATTTTGATGTCCTTACAGCTTTTAGTTGGGAAATAGTTAGAGATAGTAAAACAATTAACAGAATGAATAGCTTAATTATCAATCAATATCAAAAGCAAATACATAAACGATGACTTATCTTATTTGACTTGACTCAAGTTACTCCAAAACAATTAAATTGATTTTTTTTGTCTGGGGCTTAACACGTCGCACTGTTCTGTAGCGAGGCAAATGGCGACGGATGAATGATTATGATGATGATTGGGAGATGATGGTGAAGAGTAGGTAAGGATGGAAGGTGGGAAGGAGGCGGTCGTGGCCTATTAGTAGGGTACCTTCCCAGCATTTTCCTGTCGACTGAGGGAATACCCCGAAAAACCCCAGTCAGGAAGGACGGCCGCGGAAATCGAACCCGGGCATCCGGAATATAAGTTCAGAGCGTTATCACTCAGCCCACTCAGCCAGCACTTAGCTCTTTACTACAGAAGTAGTAAAATTGGAAACATTTGGAAGCTCTGGACTAGTTTGGCACGGATACTTTTTATGAGCTTAGAGAAGCAGACAAAAAGAAGGTTAAGATAACAGAAGAAAGCGTGGACGACCAAGAAGATCTTGGAGCGATGTAGGATAGATTTGGAAGTGGTTGAGGGGCAGAAGGGGGAGGAGAGATTCATGAAACGAGCGGAGTTTTTTTTTATCTTGACATAGGAAAAGTGCGAGTATCAAACTCCATGGCTCTCGACACATCTTTTAATGACGTCACTGTACTGTCAGGAATAAAGCTTATACGAGTGGATAATAATGTTCATTGCAATATTCTGGATATAGATATTCCAACATTATTTACGAGTTAGAAGAAAAACGTGGAATACATCTGACAGAGTGTTGGAAATCAAAATGAATGGTGATCCCACTTCACGCATAAATAATTTGTACCGAATGTAGTGGATTTTGGGGCTCGAATCCGCCTAACATTGATCGATGCGCTGCGGCTGGCCGCGGCCGAACTTTGAACTAGGAGGAGATGTATCTGTTAATCACAGTTCACATTCAAAATTACTGTTGACGTGATGAATAAGTATTTCCAAATTCAATTTTTCTCGCTCAATTTGCTAAAACGGCCGAGCGCTTGTATCACCTTACCATTATGCAAAAAAGCTAAATTTGATGGTAAATGTCAAATGCTCATTCCTAGTAATGTGTAGTTCTCACATATGCCTCTGGGATTGCGTCGGTCTACAAAAAGCATTTTGTAGACATGTTTGTAGACAAGACATGTTTTTTTAATAAAGCGGCATCACTATTCATTGAATGTGTACAAGGCTGTGATTTCCATACACTCTGAATATTATTACTATTATTATTATTATACATAACCTAGGTATTGTATTCTCTTATATAATTTACTGAGCATTAACAAATTATTATTCTGCAAATTAGTTTTGTCAACTATTCATTATTTTCATTGTCAGAAAAGGCCGGTCTGTTTATACCTCTCGTTGTTGTTCTTGACAGCGTTAGCAGCCGTCTTTCAACTTGAATTGCGAGGTATGTACTTATACATTTTGTATATTTGACGTGTATTCTTGTTGAACACATTCCTCAAAACACTTTGTATTAAAATCTTATTTATTAAAAAACGCTCTGCGTAACCCTTCCTATTGAATGCGAATTAAATGTCTGAGCGTTGTTTATCTAATAATCATTGGAATTATAGGAAGACTTCATGCGTCAAAGGAGCATATTTTATTCTTTGAATAAATTAAACACCTTAATTGTTGGCCCCAATGATCATGCACAATTTAAAGTTGATGGGTCAAACCAATACCGCTCCTTGTGTGCGCAAAATTTCAGATCGATCGGTTGAATGTTTTGGCCTGGGCATTGCGTACAAAAACACAAACAAAAAACAAACAAACAGAGAAAGTGACATAAGAGTACCGTAGTGACTCAGGGGCAGGGGGGGGGGGCAGGGGGGGAGCTGTCTGGCTTTCAACAAAAACCAAATCATCACGAGGAAAGAATAGAAAAATTATCGAACGTTTATTTATGATAATTAAAGGTAAAGGCTTGTAGTAGTTTTTATAATAAATTATCAAGGTTATCAAAGTTCAGTACTTGATAATATAGATAATGTCTCTAAATGAATGACAACGTATGAGGTCAAGGACTCTATCAGACGATCACACTTCACTTTTGTCTCACGTATGATAAAACATGATAATATCATTTAAACTCTGAGCTCAAAACCACACGTGCTTGTTTGGTGTCTTTGGAATTGTTGCTAAAATGAAATCAAGTACTATATTTTTGGGAACCTGCATACTAGGTACTCAAGAGTCGATCAAAATTTAAAAATTTTGCCATTTTTTGGGGCAACAAATTTTGTCCAACAATCATTTTTTTCTCAAAACAATCAATGATAGAAATAGGTTGGCCCTAGGTTGTCAGTGATGTTAATAATTTCGCAGCATTTGTGGATTTATTTATATTGAGTGAAACGGTGGTAAATATCTCAGAGGATAGATTGTTGTATAATTATTTATTAATCGTTATGTGTCATTAATTATTTTATTCATATGTTGTAATTAATAATTTATGGGTATTATGTATTGCGTATATTTTGTGTAATTGTGTATTATTGCTTGCAGACTATAGACTAACATGTATTATTATTCATGTAAATAAATCTAGAAACCTTAAAAAAAACTCAGATCAAGGAGGTTTTTACTGGAATATAATAATATTGGTATTCTCACATCATGTGTCCATACTCTGAGATACATTTGATTCAGATCTTGTGAAACCTGGACAAGAAATAACAAGTCTTCTCAATCTCTGCAAAAAAGTAATTTGATTGAACTGTAGAATTTCACACACTTCAAGTACCTACTAATATTTACACATGGCCTTCAAAAAACCATAGTAATATACGCGGCGTATCTGTAATGATGTAGCAGGTACTTGTATTCACAATGTGAAGATAATAGAATGTGTGATTGGGGATCCAGCGATATACATGACAGTTTTCAGATGATGATCTCGCAGAACAAAGCGTTTTCATGACAAAGAGGTTGTAGTGTGTAGTTGTGTCGAACTTTTCAGTTTATAAAAACACTCCGTGGATTATTATATCGTAACAATTACAGGTATGAAAAAGAATTATTAAAAACTCGAAATGTATAACTTCTGTTTTGCACGTGCCAGTTTTCGGTAATGTGAACAACTGGATTTTTTTAATTACGGCATTTTATTTGGTTTAAATTGAGAGTTGGTCTTCGTTTCTTGTTCTGTTGATTTTTTTTTAAAGACATTGTTAGAATTCGTTTGTTGTGTAGCGGATTTCGTATTCGAGGACCACTTTCAGGATTCAGGAACAGAGGAAAAATAAAATCAATACTTCTCTTACAATTAAAATTTTGTTAAACTCAACTGAATTCTAGATTTTTACCTCAGCTCTCCTTCAAACACTTTTTTGGGAAGGGGGGGGGGGGGGGGTGAGTATTACTTTTGGAATCACACAAATTTTATCTATTAGGTCGGAACGTATATTCACAACGAATACCTATTGTATCTTGGCACTTATCTACGAATCACCATCACTACAGCACTAGACTAAATATTGAGGAAGGTTTTCTTTTAGCAAAAGCAACCATGCCGAAAGTAATGAAGAGGTAACGCTAATATGCAATTTTTTGATTTTTTTGTTACAAAATGAAATTATACGTAAAACACCACAAAAATTTTAAGTTTTCCTGACATCAAGGGGGGAAGGGAAGCGCCCCTTGCCCCCCCCCCCCCCCCATGTGGACGCCATGCTAATGTCATCGACTCTAAAAGTATGTTCTCATGTTCTAGCAACTCCCCGTCAGCCATGGAACATGTTGAAAGCAACTGCAAGTGTTGCTGTGCCGTGCTGCTTGCTGCTGCTTTGTTGTTCGCTTTTCTATTCTCCATCAACAAGACCTTCAGATTTCACGCCAAATTCATGAGTTACTTTGTTAGCGTGTCATTGGTTTCTTTGGGAACGATACCTTTCTTCCTTTTTAATCGACACCCTCATGTCAAAAATGGATGGTGAGAATAGACCTAATAATAAATTCTCGTTGTAAAAATGCCAGTCAAGTCTACTTCATAAGAAAATAAATGAAACCACAAATAAATCATAACTGAATAGAACTAAAGAATACGATATTTTTTTCCATTTAGTCTCTAATTTATACCAATAATACCATGAATACCATGATTTTATATTTCCTAATTGCTACTTTCCTAGTAACAAACTTTATGAAAAACATAAAAAATGTTCAAAGAAATTGTTAACATTTACACACAAACAATGCAATTGGGCAGTGAATATAAAATATTTCGAAGTAATGTTGGTGTACAGGGTGAATACTGGTGTATTTAATTTCAAATTATTATTATTTCCAGGCATTCTTGGTATTTGAACACATTCCTGGGATATGTGAGCTGCATGCTTGGGATCACATGGGAGATCAGGAGCGCAGAGATCATGGCTGAAGAAAGAGGCTGCGTTGTTATGGCCAACCATCAGGCCAGTCTCGACACCCTTGGTACGTGTTTCCACTTATAAGAAGCCCACATCATGACGCAATGCTTTCACCTTATACCAGGGGCGGCAACCTTTTTTGGTGAAGGAGCCAAATACCCAAAAATTAATAAATTAGATAATTATGATAGCCGTAGCCGTAGTTTGTAGAGGCAATCAAATACAATACACCTAAAATAATAAATTGAATTACTATTTTATTTTGATATTTTGACGAAGCCCCACAGTGTTGCCCCGCAGGGCGGCTTTTAAGAATTTCAACAATTTAAAAGTGATCTGGGACTCTACCAACAAATTGAATCAAATAATCTTCCAATTGTTGCCCGGCAGGGCGTTTTTTTCGAATTTCAAATTTTTCGATTCCAGATCTTTATTTCAGTTATAAAGAGCCATTCAAGAACCACTAAGGAGCCCCATGCGGCTCCGGAGCCGCAGGTTTCCGACCCCTGCCTTATACAGTCTGTCTAAATCAGTGCTATGTTCGATGTAGGTATCATGATGAAGTGGACAGATATTGGTAAACTAGCGCCAGTGGTGAGGAAGGAGTTGTTCTACCTCTGGCCGTTTGGCTTGGTGATGTGGCTTGGCAACACTGTATTCATTGACAGGCACAAACCTGCCAAGGCAAAGGAGCAACTGAAGACGGCCATCAAAAGAGTTAAAGACAGGGTGAGTACACGATAAGCATTTCAGCATGATACAAATCGAGTTCTATCACAAAGACAGTTGCGAGAGTAAGATTAAGATCTTGACAATCCATTTTTTTATTCTAAATCTCCATATACACATTTAAAAAAATATAGATTCTGACTTGTAAATATATTTTCAAGTGGCTATTGTTATAAACCAGAGATTTCTCTGGTAGATTCTAGAGCAAAATATATTGCCGAGCTAGCGGCAGAAAAAGACACTTCCCAATCTTCTTCTGTGAAATGAATATTACTATCGCAGATTACAAAACAATTCTTTTTATTTTCAGTCGAAGTTGATCTTCTTTCCCGAAGGAACGCGGAACCATGATGGCGGCTCTCTCCTGCCCTTCAAGAAGGGAGCTTTCCACGTGGCTATCACGTGTCAAGTTCCGATCATACCCGTGGTCTTCTCTCCGTACTACTTCATCAGTCAGAAGAATAGAACTTTCGGCTCAGGTGAGGCAGAAAACTAAGTTTTAAAGAGAATCGTAACTAAGCTATTTCTTGTTTCAAAGTGACTTTTGACAACTTATACGTAAATGGTTGAAACCTATGGCTACTCTAAGAAATGGAGTATTTTTTTATGTAGATTCGACTCCTCATCTCTAGTGGTACATTCTTGATTTATACAGTCTAAGATAGAATACCCTCAAGATTGTTTTCTCAATATGTAAAATCTGCTAAGTATATCAAACTCTAAAAAATGCATAAAAATCAAAAATTTTCGAGGATTATAAAGTAAACTTGCTAACAAGTTTTTAGACCTGTATGGTCCTTGAAATCGACATGCACTCATGTCAACAAAAAGTGGATTTATGATTGTGAAATACATAAAATTTTGTTGAATCAATGATGCTTGCAGAAGATGCATGGTTTATCTAACATTGTTTCATTACTATTTATGTGGTAATGTAAGAGCACCTTTGTGATATTATTCGAAAAAGATATTTATGAGGGCCTTTGCCAGTACATCAACTATAAACTGTACTGCTCTGCTTTCATTATCAGCTTTCTTATTTCCAGGCAAAGTGATCATGAAGGTGCTACCTCCGATTCCAACTGAGGGTCTAACTGATGCTGACATCAATGATTTGATGGAGAGAACAAGAAACACGATGCTGGAAACTTACAAACAACTCTCAGAAGAAGTCAAGTTGATGGTCACGGAATAAACATCAAGTCTCTACGTCTGAACGTCCTCAACTAAAACTATGTAAAAGATAATGTGAAAGATTTTTCTACAAGATTTATTTGGCCGTGCAGCAATCAAAATGTCACTAGTGAGAAAATATGTTGAACTTGGAGATTACACAGTAGATAGTAATGTTTTCTTTTTTAGTTTTTTTTTAGTAGTGTCGTTGCACTTTTTACAGCTAGGCTAGTGGCGACGGATGAATGATTATGATGATGATTGGGAGATGATGGTGAAGAGTAGGCCAGATGGAAGGTGGGAAGGAGGCGGTCGTACTCGTAGCCTATTAGTACCTTACCAGCATTTGCCTTTCGACTGAGGGAATTCCGTGAAAAACCCCAGTCAGGAAGGACGGCAGCGGGAATCGAACCCCGGACCTGCGGTATACAAGTTCAGAGCTCAAACCTCTGAGCCAAACCGGTTCCGTGTGAAATGTCAATTTGTGATAGTGTTGTTTATTACCATAATTATATGAATTGTAGGTAGGTATATGAAGCTATTATTATATTATAAAGTATTTAAAAGGTAATACAAATTCTCACACTAAATACAACCAAGCCTAGATTATAACCTCGTCTAAACCCTTCCAATTCCACTTCCCAGTTTGTTGACTTCTTAATTATTTTGTTCCAATTTATTTATTGACACGATAACTTCCAATCAACAATTTAATTAAAAACGATTTCATAGCATGCTTATATCAAAGCGTTATACAGAGCGTTTGCTAATAAGCTTACTCTATCTCGTTGGCTTTATGTTGAAATAATTATCTGTGTCATTATTGACCGTGACATTGAGATAGGCCAGTGTGTAATTCTTATTATTACGAGATAGCCAGTCCCTGAGCAGAAGTAGGCATTAGTCCATTGTATGAACTCTTATGGTTCACGTACGTCACTATAGAGTTATAATAGTAATATTCGAGTATGTAGCTCTAATTAGGAGGTAGTTACTCGCATTTAGTAGGTATACAATGGGATAATGGGAGATACAGGCAAAATATCACTGCTGTTTCAGAGGAAGTGTTTGCATGACAAAGTGATCAAGGTCATGAGCTCTTCAGTATAAAACTCTCAGTGAATACAACGCAGCAATAATCAGGTAGGCAGAATTATACGAAACACGATTCGCGCAAAGGTGCGCTTGCAAAATACCTATTAATTTTATCAATGGCTAGGTTTTATGGTTGTGGAGGCCGTGCAATAAATGTCACACCGTCCTTTTTAAGAAGTGAGGTGATTTCTTGACAACTTGTAAAACATAGAAATTTGTGAAAATATTTGTGATGAAACTAGTATTTTTATTTAGGTCAAATACAAAATAACTAGGAAAACGCTCAGTGTAACGCGTTGATGAGCGAGCACTGGTATACGTACGTGTAAATTCTCCAATAGGAATTCCTTACCAAACACACAGAAACATATACATCCATATTGAATTGAAATATTGAAATATTGAAACTTAAGAACAGCAATCTATACACTTTGTTTCCTACATAAAGCAAATCAGATCCATTTGGCAGTGGAAACATTCATTTGATACGTCATTTCTGACAGTTATTAAAACTGTCAATAAGTGCATTGTGTTCTTGACTGATTGGGCTGAAAATTTGTAAAATAAGAGATAATGTTGGTCTTAACGACCATGCAAAATATGAGTTTAATCTGATTTATAGAAGATATTTGATAGGTCAAACGGTGGTGTATGCCACAGGCCATTTTAAATTAAGCATACAAATGTCTGTAAAATGTCTATTAATCTTGAAGTTCATTAAAGATTTGTCAAAATACACTTATAATGCTGGTGCCAATGACAATGCAAAATTTGGTGATGATCGGTCAACCGATGACAGTTTTATTGGCACACAGAGTTGACGTTTCTTTCATATTGCCAAGCCAAGTAGGTACTACTACTACTAATCAAGTTTCCGATGAAATTAATGGACCGATTTTGCTGGAAATCAATAGCCTTCTGCTACGGATTGTAATACATCTTTTGTAAAAAAAATTGGCCGGATCCATTACTTCGTTTAAAAGGTAATGCGAAATACACAGATAGACAGACAGACAAACAAAAAAACAGAGATTCGAGCCATAAGTTTCAATTGGAGACGCTCGCTCAATTATAATCATTCAAAGTCTTTATTGACCAAAATCAAAATTGTAAGACTTACTTTCATTTTGATTTAGAAATGGGCCACTTGTTACCATAACGCAGTGGTAATACAATCTGTCTGTCTTTGCATATATGTAATTACTAATTCTATCTCGATCATTTATATAAAAAAAGCTCGCATTCCTCATCCTCAAAAAATCCTCATTTAAAAGGATAAATATGTCATCAACATCGCAAACGAAATGGTTGACTCTTCTCTAACCCCCGATCACTCACCTCCCCCATAGAGATATCGACAAAGTAATTTATGAAAAGTAAAAAGAAATCAGTGTATCTAAATGTACGTTTACATATCTCGACGCTCAACGCACTGACGTTCGACGCTCAGCGCTAGCGCTGAAAGATAAACCATAGATATCTTATAGTAAGAAGCGTTGCCATATCGGATTTTCGAAGCGTGCTGTATCGCGGTTGAAAAGGTAGGTACTAGATTGGGTAAAATAGTACTAGATTTCAAAATCGACGTGAAAATGCCGGAAAATGCCCTCAGATTTCAAAAGCAATCGGATTTTTCTGTCTAAACACACCCACACACATATACAAAACGCCAATATTTTATGTTGTCAAGTGAATTTTGTTGAAGAAACACGGAAAATTGATTTTTTTTTAATTTCGCATAATGAAGATTATGAGATTATTGAGATTGAGATTAGATTATTGAGATTGGGAATAATTTGAGCATAGACAATCATGTCTACGATTTGAGAGCTACAAGCATGAATTTTTTATTAATTTCAAGGACGTTCAAAATGATTTTATTGCGCATAAAACACACATTCAAATGCCGCGCAGCGAATTTTTTTAAATTTAAGCCCTGAGATTTTGTCTCAAAATCGATTCGTTATGTTAAATTATTGGAATAAAACGAAAATGTACAAGAAAGTGAAGATTATGAGAAAGGAGGACTGACGTACTGACGGACACCAAATTATACTAGATCTAGTACATTTGTACTGATGCAGCAACGCTGTAGATGAACATGGTTTATCTTTTGACCTTGAATTCCAGCGCTCGGGCGAGCCTCCTCGTCGAGCGCTAGCGCTGAGCGTCGAACGTCGAGCGCGACAACGGCGAGCTGTAAACGTACCTTAGTCTTGTCCTAATGTTGTTCTAGACAACTCTACGTCAGCCATGGAACTTGTTGAAAGCAACTGCAAGTGCTGCTGTGCCGTGCTGCTTGCTGCTGCTTTGTTGTTCTTTCTTCTATTCTCCATCAACAAGACCTTCAGATTTCACGCCAAATTCATGAGTTACTTTGTTAGCGTGTCATTGGTTTCTTTGGGAACGATACCCTTTTACCTTTTTAATCTACAACCTCATGTCAAAAATGGATGGTAAGAATAATAACCAGAAACACTAGTAAAAATACCCGTCAAGTCGAAAATAAAGGAAACACGAAGAATTCAGAACTGAAAAGTGGTGATATCAAAAGACGGACCAAGTGAAATAATTGAATAGCTGGCTGATAGTGATAACCTTGCAGATAACCTCGCTGTTTAGCTCCATTAAGATTGCTGGATCTTTGAGGCATAGTCTCAGATCATCATAATTTTTTGTGTACTTATTGATATTCATGCCATACACAATCCATGAAAAAATATACACTTCTCGTGTCTTGTTTCTGAGAATATTTGAGTTTTCTCACCTATGTTTTCTTATGGCAGCCAAGTAAAATCGATACATTTTTATTCTATAACGAAGTTCTATTTTTTGTGCCGATAGATTTGAACAAAAAACTCTTTTTAATGTAGATATACAGACGTACTATCCAGAAAAAAATAAAAACAATACCAACGTGTGCTATTTTAGAGTTATTAAAATTCGCAATGATTTTCCTATGCCTCCCATGTTAAAGTTTTGTTCATTTTCAAAAGACATAAAATTGAAAACTTATTATTGGGCGGGAGTTGCAAACTACAGGACATTAAAAGAATCTCTGATACTTAAATATAGTTGAAATATTGGAAAACGTTTTTTGACTTATACTTTCGAGAAAAAAATAATTTTGAATAAGTACATCATATTTTTTTTGATTTTTAAATTAAAATGTTGTATTGGCCCATTTTTTGATATTACTACTTTTCTAGGTAGATTTTTTAGATTTCTTTCAGAGTTTTTACAAGGAGATTATTTACTTCATACAATAATGGAGGAAAATTATAGGGACAATAGAATAATACTAAATTTCAAAGTAACCTATAATTTTTGTTGCATGGCTGAAACAGGTTCTTCACTTTAATTTGCTATTGTTTACAGGCATGCTTGGTATGTGAGCACATTGCTGGGATATGTGTGCTCCATGCTCGGCATCACATGGGAGATCAGGCGCGCAGAGATCATGGCAGAAGAAAGAGGCTGTGTGGTGATGGCTAATCACCAGTCTAGTCTTGACACCCTTGGTAGGTAATGCATCGCTTTGGTAGTACCAGTGTATAGTTGTGTACTCAACAAGTTGAAGCAATGTCGAGAGTATTATTTCAATCATATTTTATTTTTATTTAAAGCTTCGTGTATCTTTAAATGCATTTCTGTTTGTCTACAATTTAGAACTTTAAATTATAAAACATTGTTATTTTCATGATCATCTTTTCCGAATATTTTTTACTTTCGTTTGAGTTTGTATATTTAGACAAGTATTTTAAAGTACACAACCCTAGACACAATATAAAACACACAATATATACAGTCGACTGTAGAAAGTGTGCTAAAAAGTCGAACCACTCCTCTTAGCCAGGCATTCTGACGCTTCTTCTTCATAAAGAATCAAAGAGGAGTGATTGCTCCACGTCTCTGATCAAATGAAACTAGATACAATACTGAACACAGCACAGTCCATCATCTGCCACCATATGTAGTAAACGCAGAAAGTATAAAGTTGTTCGTAACATAAACCTCTTCAAGTCCCACTTTGAAATAATTACTTTTCAGAGCTGCATTTTGAGATTTTGCTTGAATGTTTGGTCTAGGAATCCTTATGAAGAGGACAGATATTGGTAAACTAGCGCCAGTGGTGAGAAAGGAGTTGTTCTACTTTTGGCCGTTTGGCTTGGTGATGTGGCTTGGCAACACTGTATTCATTGACAGACATCAACCTGCCAAGGCAAAGGATCAACTTAAGACGGCCATGAAGAGAGTTAAGGACAGGGTGAGTACAAGCAAAATATCACTCTTAATCGACAAATTTAGAATGTTTCTGTACAGCTTTGGGTTTAACCGAATCTGTGCAATTTTATCTTTGTAAAGCCTGTACTACGATATAAGGCGGGAGCCTTATATTCCGCTATTGACTCTAAAATCCCATATCCCAAGTAATTTAGCCTTTTGGGTGGATGCTATTGTACTTTATCTTGGAATGAATATTACTAGGTAACATAATGTAAAATAGTGTGTACTTATTCATTTTTGTTGTTTCTTGTTATTAACTTGTATAGGTTCTTCTTATTTTCAGTCGAAGTTGATCTTCTTTCCTGAAGGCACGCGGAACCATGATGGCGGCTCTCTCCTGCCCTTCAAGAAGGGAGCTTTCCACGTGGCTATCACGTGTCAAGTTCCGATAATACCCGTGGTGTTCTCTCCGTACTACTTCATCAGTCAGAAGAATAGAACATTCGGCTCAGGTGAGTCTTTCCACGTGGCCATCACGTGTCAAGTTCCGATCATACCCGTGGTGTTCTCTCCGTACTACTTCATCAGTCAGAAGAATAGAACATTCGGATCAGGTGAGGCCGAAGATTTTCTCATCAAATTGACATGCACTTTACTGTCAAAAAGATTTTTTCGATTGTGATATACAGAAGCGTTCATTAACTTGAAGAAGATACTGTGTAGTTTCTAGTAACATTGACACTGCGGACTAAGCAAGCAAGTAAGCAAGTTTGGTCTCATTTTTCGTAAAAAGTTTTCAGATAGCACTTGCTTGTAAGTTGTACATTAATTATACTGTATTCTGTTGTGCTTTCATGATGAGCTTTCTTTTCCAGGGAAAGTGATCATGAAGGTGTTACCTCCGATTCCAACTGAGGGTCTAACTGATGCTGACATCAGTGATTTGATGGAGAGAACAAGAAACACGATGCTGGAAACTTACAAACAACTCTCAGAAGAAGTCAAGATGATGACCACGGAATCCTGAACGTCCTCAACTAAAACTGGGTGAAATTCAAAACGGTGTCAGAAGTTTCTTCGCGATCAAACGGCACCAGTGGGGAGTAACACAGTAGTTAGTAATGGAGATTGTATAGTGATTTGTTGAATGTGTACGTTTTCGTTTATGCTAATCACAAATCTCTTTCAAAACTCTTCCATAACTTTTAAACGCTTTATTAGGACTGTATTGTCATGGCAACGACCATAATGAAATTCTTTTGGTACTGGTCTTAGCAGAGTATTGAAAAACTGGACCTAAATAAAATGATGAAAATGACCGTAACATAGGTACACTCCCCCAAATGATAAACGGTACTTGGTACAAAACGTATTGGCTGCTGGGCCGGTTCCTTGACAATCAATCCTTGTTATTATCAATGAAATCAGAGCTCACCTAAAATAGTTAGATAATGCGTTAGCACTGACTTCATGGGATGATGCCATCAAACCTTAATCAGTCAATTCATTTTCTTTCGAGTACCGTTTATTATTTGGGGGAGTGTACCTACATCTGATTTTAATGATAATAAATGTTAACTATGTGAATACAAATTCAGTTGATATGTATATTACGAACACAGTATTGTATAGGAATCCTGCTCGTGACGTCACAGTGGTAGAAAAATGGAGGCTGCTATGGTAGGGGAAATGTGTCAAAGCTCTAAATAATAGCAATAAATCATATTTATCAGATGAATATTTAACTTGAACATGTGTATGGATAAATATTGCGTATTATTATTAACTTGTACTTACTTAAATATCTTTCTTTCACAAGTAATCACTCAAAATATGAGATTTAGATTGTCGCTGTCAGATTTGTTTTTCCCTATACTTTTGTATAGGTTACTATGGCAACCTTTTCTCACGCAGGATGCCTATATACAATATGTTTATATTTTCTTAAATGTAGTGTTACATTTAAATTGTCAGAATCTGCAACATTTATTACACTCCATCAATGGATTCGCAACGTTAATCTACAGTTCAAAATATTTCCTCTTCAGTCACTTTAAAGCTCGAAGTACATAAAGTTCTGCAAAAAGAAGAATAATTATCATGAAACTTATTATCAATTATTACTTATACTTATTTATTAATTATATAAATCCGAATATTCTTGACATGTCCTATCAATCTCCTAGAATGACAACAGTTATGCTTAATTAGTTGCGTTACAATTGGCGCCCAACGTGAGTGTCTTAAATTGTGAGTTTTGCGAATGGTGTAAAACGTACTCTAAAGACCGAAGCAAAAGGTCAGCGAGGCTAGCATTCCATGTGGATAACTTTTCTTGATGATAACAAATGAATAATCAGCTGATGACTTACAAACAGAATGCATGCGCCCAAGAGTATGGCCTTGGTACGCACGTTAATGTTAGGAGGGAAGACAATGGGGGTGATTGTGCGAGTCCCTTCGACAACGCCAGGCCTGAGCATCTTGATCATACCAACTTCCTCGTTGTTCTGCAGGATCTGAAACATGCAGCATCTTTAGCACAGGGGAAAATCATAAAGACAAAATTGAAATCTATTCGAAAAGGAGGAGTACCCAGCAGTGTGGCAATTGTACAGATTGCGACTGATATTGTACCACAAGATGATGGGAAGAACTCCACGCAAAAGGATCCATTTCTCGGGAGTTGTCAAAGCGTTTCAAAATAACGTTTGTCCGAATGGTTGAGATTTCTACCTTTATAGTGGGCTCTAAATAGCATAAATGTCTCAAAACTATTAAGAATTTTGTGTGGATACTATTTAATTTGTATTGTGGGTGGACAGTTTCGTAAATTGTATTTAATTATTGAAGATAAAACAGGTATTTTTTAAAGTTATTTTCATATTGTCATGATATTGTTAAGACCAGTTATTTTTTATTTTTATTATATTTTTTTTTGTATTTCAGGTAGGTAGACAAACAAACACGCTGTTTATAATTAAAAAATCATATTTTCGTTCTTTTATGATAGTGCTGAAGGTTAAACCTTAGACTAGTTTCACTACATATCTCAACTCACTATGGTTTAACCCAGATTAATTTAATTCAACTGAGCAATTTAGTACTTTTGGCTGTTTTCTTGTTTCGAACCGTCTTCAGAGTGTTTCAATGTTACCTGGAACTTGACGTCATTTCTGCGGAATATCTTGGTCTTGAGACACGGAGCCTTTATCTTGAACAGTTCGACATCATGTTCATCTTTTACACTGAACTTGGGACAGCAACAAAGAATCCTCCATTCTTGTTCCACACATCCCGCCATGGAACCCACTGGCGCGTACACTAGCACCTTCTACAGGTAGAGAGAACACGTTAGATTTTCAACAATATTCAACAATGTGTAGGGAGATCTATTCGTTGTTCGTTCTATTCTAGAGTGTTTGTTTGTACCTGTAAACAACAAGGAATGCAGCACCAAATATTTGTACATCGCAAGGAACGGTGCAGTATGATAACCTTTTCATGTTGCGAATCATATATTCTTATAATAAAACCTCTGGAGCTCCGACAGCAGAGAATGTTAGTGACACATGTTTTCTCAACTGTTTGAAACAACGGTTCGTCGGTGTTATTTAGTATGTTTAGCTTGTTTCTTATTTCGCAAGGCAATAAAACTGAAATAGACAATCAATGACATAACAAAGTCAGAAAAGTACCTACAGATTTGTTGAGTTTTAATAATTTGTTCTCACCATCTGTAATCTCCCATTGTTTCTGTATACGCAATTCATCCCATTGAGAGAGTCCTTGCAAACCGGTTGGAATATTACGAGTCATGAATTAGCATGAATAAATCGTCGAATTATTATTTGTTTGAAGTAAAGGTTTGAAGTAAGTTTGTACTTGTCTTTTAGTAAATTCTACAGTTATTTGTGTAGTTTGGCGGGCGGCCATTAAAAGTCACCGCCTGTTAAACGTTGACGTAATGGTGTGAAGCTAGGAACAGTCCGAGAGTGACTGATTACGTCACAGATCAGCCAGCCAGTGCACGAAGCAACAGGAACACATGTTGAGGACAAATTTTGTAATTTAATTATTATTTTGGCTAATTAGATAAAATATCACATAATGGCAGAGTACGTCCAGTACCGTACCGAGGAAACTATTCCTGAATTGGAAGAAATGCAACGCATTGGTTTGTTTAAGCCACTGGAATTGAGGTAAGCATTTTGTAGGTTAGGATTTTAAGTCAGTCAATGTCCTCTCTGATCTAGGTAGGTATTAACATGGTTAGGTACTACCTATATCTAAAAGCCTATCCACAATAATTAACTAAAGACTCAATTAATGTCACTGTCAGTCACACTGTCTCACTGTCACTGTCAGACTGTCTCGTGGTGCCTACAGTCTCCGCCAATGCTGTTCAAGTATTTAGACGAAGAGTTGCGAAGTTGTACTTTTTGAAGCATTGCGCAGAGCAGCAACAAGTGTTAATATGCCGTTTGTTGCAACATGCTCCACCTTGTGATAATTACAATGACTGACCGTAGCATTTTAGTTTCGGTTTTTTAATGGGCTCTAACCTTTGCTCGTGTCGTCGCTACATGTCTAGGTACTTTACCTAATTAATGTATTTTTTGTTTATGGCATTTACTTTGATTATTTATGTGTGACTGTTTGACATACCTACCTACTTTATTTATTAATTAGTGCTATTATGCTATAGATTATCTCCCCTCCCAATATAAATGTCACAATTTGTCTTTTAGGGCCATTGTCAAGCGAAGAAAACAAATGGAATATAAAATTCAAAGAAGAACAAAGTGCAAGGAAGATTTTGTTCGTTACATCCAGTTCGAGGTCCATCTTCTCAAACTGATAAAACTGCGTAGAAAGAAACACAGGAGGTTTGAAAAGAAAACGGAGATTGAACATACGATCACAAACCGTGCTGACAAGCTGTTCCATCAGGTTGTACAAAGATTCAAAGATGACATCAAACTTTGGCTTTCACACATCAAGTTTTGTCAGGATGTGGTAAGTGACATTTTGAAATTGTAATTGTCATTTGGAATTGAATCACATCCTCTTGAAATCAGAAATGAAACCATAAAATTTAGCACTTTTAACAAACAAAACAGTAGTAATTGTAAAGTGGGTCCTTCATAATCTGAAAATGAATAATTGAATAATGGGTCAGACTTTTCCAAACAGAATTCTACAGAGTTGGGTAGTAACTTAACTAAAGTAACTAGTTACTTTTAAGGTAACTTTTGGGGTAACTAGTTACTTTTCATCCTCAGTAACTTTGTGAGTAACTAAGTTACAATTTTACAGGAACTTGTAACTTAATTTTCGTTACTTTAAAAGTTACTTTTAGGTGAAATAATTTGACAAAAATATAATATTTTCACAGTCTACAAACTCCCTATCTATCTCTTGAGAGAAAATCTAAAACCCAGACAACAAATCACAGGAAATGAAATGTGTGTCCTTCCTTCCCATTGATCTCTTTCCTTCCACAAGTCATTAGCAGGTAGTTGGGCTGGGGGATGATTGCAGGTGCAGCAGCAAATTTTTCCGAGAATCATACCAATCCAAAGTGAAAACAAGTATGACGTCATTCATTACTAGCCAATAAGGGTCGTTTTTACATAAAATGTACCTATACCCAATCAGATGCAGTCTTTCACAAATCAAAGCGATTGTCACATGGATGGACCATTTAAAGAAGTGAAGAGAACGAGGTGCATGCAATAAATTTACCAGTTATCGCGAGTGCAATTTAAATTTATTTTTTTGACTGTGAGCACGATGACTGTGAGTAAATACAAATAATAAAATTGCTTTGCTCGCCTATTAGACGAACAAGTTAAACCCTCGGCGGAGTTCAATCACGTTTGTTTTTTGTCGAAAAAATATCCGAAAAGTAACTTTAAAGTAACTTAAAAGTAACTCAGTTACTTTTCAAATCAAGTAACTTACCAAGTAACTTAGTTCCTTTTGAGATCAGGTAACTTACAGAGTAACTAGTTCCTTTTTACAAGTAACTTACCCAACTCTGGAATTCTAAACCATGGGGGAATGGTCCCCCAGCTGTATGTCCTTGGGCGATGCTCTTGATTCCATATGGATGAATGAATTACGTGTCTAATTGGTTTTAACTCCTACAAATATTAAATCTTCTTGCAGGGTTTTACATCGGCTGTGAGCAGTACAATCGTGCGAATGCTCGCGGTTCATAGTGACAAACCAAATCTCTGGAAGGTGGCAGCCGATTGGGAATTCGACAACTGTCACTCCGTAGAAAATGCAAGAAGGTTCTTGCAGCGAGGTCTTCGTTTCAATGCCGACTCACAATATTTGTACAAAGAAGCCTTCCATCTAGAACTGAAAAATGCTCAGAGAGAAAGAGAACTTCTTGCTGAAAAAGATGAAGAAATGAAGCGCTACTCATTGGAGATTCCCGAGAGGAAGGTGGACCTCATCCTGGAAGGTCAACTCGCTGAAATTACTTACAATTGCGGCTGCGACTTGTTTAAAGATGTTCAATTCAGCGTAGACTGCTTGGCCATTGCCGCTAAATTTGACTTTACACAAAACCTCCAAAATAAGATTATCACGAAGCTAGCGAGTAGTCATGAAAAGGATGAAAAGTTCTGGGATCTTTTGGCGAAGCGAGCAAGGAGAGGTTTGCCGATTGACCCGCAAGTACTCGGCGATGAGAAAAAGCCTATCGTTGAACTCGACGTAAAACAACCGACCAGAACGCAGAAGCTGCTGGCCAGTGTGGCGATCTACAAGATGGGAATCGAGAGGGTGAATACGGTGGTCATGTGGTCAGCGTACGTGGACGCGCTCGTCAAAGAGACCACGAAGTTTCCGGCTTCACGCTCGGCTAAACTCTTGCTGAAGAGCGCTTTGAAAAGTGCTCACGAAGGCGGCTTCTTGCAGGAGAAGTATTACACTTGTTGGGTGAGTATTGAAAACCTGTTACAACTTTGCTTACCTACCTACTTATACATGATGTCGATGTATTTAGGTACACTCGAACAAATAATAAATGGTACTGGTACCTATTCGAAAGAAAATGACTGACTGATAATGGTTTGATGGCATCATCCCATGAAGTATATATAAATGTGCTAACATATCATCTAACTCTAGTAGGTGAGCTCTGATTTCATTGATAATAACAAGGATTGATTGTCAAGGAACCTGACCAGAAGCCAATCAATTTGTTCAAATACCATTTTTAATTGGTTTGAGTGCACCTCTCTATTAAGTAGGTATATTTGCTGTCATTCTAGTTTTTTGTGTCACTTTGAACCCATTTTAAATCAAGTATGTACCCTTAATGTGAGATTTTTTTGTATAAAGCTCGACTTCTTTTCTAAAATTTTAAATTTTAAACCAGTTTTAACTTTATTTTAGCTTTGATTTGATTTTTTTATGGCTGGTAAAATTAAATTGTATTATGTGGATAACACTAGTCTTGGTAGGTAGTACTACCTACTACCTACTAATTCAATTAATTTGTTTTCTAAACAGACATGAGGCAACATTTATCAAAACAATTCAGTGAATTAAAGATGCAATCTCTTTCCTCAGACGCTTCTCCTTCGAGAGCTGGGACAACCTGTGAAGGCGCGTAAGGTTCTGACCGCTGCGACACAAAGCTACCCTCTCTCCCTGGACTTGTGGCGCATGTTGCTGAAGCATCACATCGACGCCGGCGCCACCGAGCGCGCTGCTCTCGTGTTGGAACAGGCGACGGCGAAGCTCGGCGTGCGGGAGAAGGGATTGCTGCCGTTGTGGATGGAGATGATCAGACACTTCAGCCACGTGGATGCTGACCGTGCGGAGGAGTTGTTTCGCAAGGGGCTGGCGTTGGGCACGGACATTTCACAGGGGCTCAAGCCGGTCTTCCTCGACTGGCTCAACATAAACAAAGGTATTACTTTTAGTTTTATTGGATATATTTGGGCTCTCATACTGTTACTTCAAAATTTGGGTTGCTGTAGAACTATTGTTAACTTTCAAAAACAGTCTGCTGTCTCCACTTTCAGGTCTAGTACCATATAATTTTAAATTCCTCTCATTTTAAATTCTTTTTGTTGACTGTCAGTCTGGTATAAGGAGATGAAAGGGGAGGTAGATATAAGACAAATGGTCTGTAATACTTAATGTATGATCTCTTCAATATGTTTTCCGATAAATATTCCGCCATTTTATTCTAGTAACCACCTTAGTATTATAACTTTGTCGTTATAGTGTATGTAGGTACAGACAAGAGCTTCATTGCTTGTGTTTTTAAGATGATGTTTGAAATCTAGCAGCTCTCTTGGTTGCTGAATATGATAAATTTGTCTCAGGCCTTGCTGCTACTCGGACTAGCTACGAGTCTCTGAGTCGGCAGCCGATACTCAGCCTCCCGCTGCACGAGAAGATGATAGAGATCGAGTTGTCTGGGAGGTCGGTCGATGCCAAGGTCGTCCGGCGTTGCTTCGATCTCGCCACTCACCAGTTCGGAGCAGACAATTGCCGTGAGTTGACACTCTTCACATCTTCAGAATGTAGTTTCTATTCAGATCTAGTGGAGCGGTCGCTCCACCCAGCCAAGTCGTACTATACACTCACAGTCACTCAACATACCGTAAATGCCTAATAAACTGAGGAGCAGACCAAACACTTTTACTGTAAGCAACAACATGGCATTTTCGGCCTACTGGATCTTAAAATTGGAAAATCTCACATTGTTGTGAAATGTCTTAATTTCGAGCTATGGCCCACCCCACCCCATATACCAAATTTGGGAACAACAGGTTTTGCCATTTGCGAGCTAGAGGGCCATGAAAACAGTGAAATTATACCCCTTCTTAAAGCTATCTGATGATGATGATGATTCAGATATCAGGAAACATTGTTGACAGGGCCACAGCCTAAACGGCTGAACCGATCGACCTGAAACTTTTACCACATATGCACTTTTGGCGTCTGATGATACCTTGCCTCTTGTGATTTTTTGTGCCGCCATTTTTAAACCGGAAGTGACGTCATAACTCAAAAACGTCTGGACCGATTAGAACGAAATTAGCGCCATTCGATTTAGATGGTCATCTATATGAAGTATCAATAAAAAAAATATTATTTTCTTATTTTCTAAACCGGAAGTGACGTCATAAATACGCAATATTTAGCTTATTTCAACAAATTATACTTAAAATACATACATAATTAACTTACATTGTAACATAGACAATACAATTTATATATTCAAGGTAGCAGTGTTCTCGGCCGCCATTCCTGAAACCGGAAGTGACGTCATATATCTAAAACGCCTGTACCGATTGCAACTGAACTAGCTCCTGCGTATTCATTCTGCTATTTATTTGAAAAATCAATTGTGAAAAATGAATAAATAAATTAATGGTACCGGAAATGGCGGCAGGAACCACTAAATGAAACCGGAAGTGACGTCATATATTACAAACGGCATGACCGATTTTACGGAAATATAGGGATTAGGAATTCAGATGGTCGTTCATGAAGGTATCAACTAGATAAAACTAGATTGTTTTCTTATTACCTATACCGGAATTCGGCCGCTATTTCAAAACCGGAAGTGACGTCATGTATCGAAAACGGCTGGATCGATTATAACGAAACTTAAGCTATTCTTCTTGGATAATCATTTTCATCTTATACCAAACGCAACTTTTCATAGTAACCAAATCGGTTGAGGCGTATTTTTTTAAAGAAATTAGTCCCTGCTCGGACATGTGCTACAAGCTGTATGAATAAACTAACAAAAGAAGTGATATCCCAGAAAAAACACTCCGTGTAAAAAAGGCAGCCAAGTCTCTTTACTTTAAAAAAATTCAACACCGAAAAGGAGTGATATCAAAAAAGGAGCCAAGTCAATGACATTTCCAAATATTTAATCGTATTTTTGAAATAAAAGAATAAACACCGAGAAATACTTTACAAAAGGACTTGGCGCATCGTTTTTTTAAAGACATTTTTCTATTCATAAGCATAAGTCATTTATATACAACAGTCATTAAGAATTTTTAGAATAATAGGGAAACATCCTTCAATTACATATTATACATACCTACTGTAAAATATTTTCTATTTGAATATATACGCGATGAAACTTGTTGTCTATGTTTTCTATAAATACACAATAGTTATCTTCGTAATATTGTTTCGTGGTCAACATAATTAAGTCTCATGCGTTATACCTTCTCATCATGAAATACATTTCAATTAATCCACATTTTATAACAATACATTTCACAAAGTACATAGTCACATTGTATTTCTATTAAAAAAATATCTTTATACTTTAAAAATATATAATAGTGTTCCATAGATAGGTAGTAATTATTTGACAACGTTTCATGAATTCCTTCAGTTAAGATCAAATTATGAAAAGATACCCTTCTAATATCACCATATTAACAGTACTGCAAGAATATGTATGAGCCCACTTCCAATTGTTATTTAATTCTTCCATCCTTATATTACTTATCTATTACAGCAGGGCTGCCGTTTTTACGGATATTATCCGTTTTTACGGATTTATGAGTACAAAAACGGACACACGGATTTGTTGACTCTTTAACGGATACTGGTGATTCATAGTTGAACCACATTTTCTCTGTTGAATGAGATAATATTTCAAATTTATTACGAAAATGTATAGTTTGACAAGATATTTTCGTTTCCTGTCCAACAATTTTCAGTGCAGAGATTGTTTCAAAACACCCTTTTGTGTAAGTAGGCTAGCTATACTACAAATAAATGGTTGCGAGTGAATGGTTGAGGGAGGAAGGGGGGTGGGGAAACTGGTCGACCTTGAGCAATGTCTTGAGTGTCTAGGGGCGCGCGCTGCCTGAGGCATCCACTTGTTAGTTGTTTGCAGCTGGTCGTGGGTTAATGACCTGATTAGTGATTGCATCCCTTATTCTTGCGTGTGCTTATAGTTTTGAAATTTATTATGCTCATTATGAATAATGTGTTGGAAACGGGAGAAAGATATTTATGATTCTGAATTCAAAATTACCATTCCATCCACAGCTGTCAGTCCAGAACCCAACCCCCTTCTCTCATGTCCCATGTTGCGTGAGGAATTCAATAGCTTATCTGTCAAGTGGCCCAGTTAGTGCTTGAAATATGGGAGTTTTACATCATTTTAAAGGTTTTTAATGGGCATATTGATTTTTACGGATTTTTCATGCTTTTTAAAAGGATATTAATTTGTATGTGGCGGCAGCCCTGTATTACAGCATGAAATCTTTCTTCTCGCCATTGACAAAACTATAAAATAGCCATTACTAAAAGTAGCTTGATTCATAGATTCTAAATCTAATAGAAAGAGGAAAATGTACCTACTTGTAAATTTCTTTCCACTTTTAGGATAGAATTATGTCTTTAAAAAAACGATGCGCCAAGTCCTTTTGTAAAGTATTTCTCGGTGTTTATTCTTTTATTTCAAAAATACGATTAAATATTTGGAAATGTCATTGACTTGGCTCCTTTTTTGATATCACTCCTTTTCGGTGTTGAATTTTTTTAAAGTAAAGAGACTTGGCTGCCTTTTTTACACGGAGTGTTTTTTCTGGGATTGGTAGTACCTGCAGGGATGGAATCGTATTCGCTAAATCAAGCTTCCGCTCTGCACTCTGGTGGTAGAAATGTGTACTTGAGGAAGGGTGTACGCATTCAATTCTCCATAAGGTACCTGTAGAGTTTGGATACCTCTACTTCATACACTATTTAACATAGAACCATAAAAATTGTAATGAGTATAGAAAAGATTATGCTTTTTCGATCTGTCACCTCAGACATTTATTTTTTGTGTCTAAATAATTATAAAATAACTTTCCATATGAAGCAAATACGGCTTACACTGGACCCTTACCTAATATCGCGAAATGTTGGTGTTACGACGGTGCTGAGCTCTAGGTCGGTGCTACCATGGTGCTACGACCAAACACCGATCGAATATGACATTTAAGACGTAGCCCGGTGCTGGAGTAGCACGATTTCTCAGCACCAGTCGAGAGTGGTGCTACCGATAGGTCCTACGACGAAAGAAGCGAAAATGGCCGCCTACATTGCCGCAGCTTTTGGTGATGAAGATGTAGAAAATGTGAAACGATATGTAAGAGTAGCAGATATGACTGATTTTGAATTGCATAGAAATACCAGATTAAATAGAGTCATTTTTTTATGTTTTGGACCTGCTTTACGACGACTTGGTGCGCCAGAACGATCGGAATCACGCGATTCCAGTTGACACCAAACTTTTAGTTGGGTTATCGTTTCTGGCGAGTCGAGTGGAGATGTACAATGTTTCACAGATGTCAGTCAGTGAAATATTTTTTTTTTGACATGGCAGTGGTGACGGTTTGTTCCGTTGGAGGTGCTGGTGGTCCTGATAAGGGCCGTTCGCGACGTTTCGAAGGATGTACTTCCTTCATCTTCTGGCGGTTGACTGCGACGATGTTGCTGGCAGCGCGGTCTCTTATTCGTTTTCGGGTTGGTCTGGTTTCCCGTTGGTGGAGAGTGGACGACCAATCGCAGAGGTTGGATTCGCGATGATTTTCATCCTTCATTTCTTCAGTTGAGCGCGCGCTCTGCTGCGGGTAAGACGTACCGGCTGGAGCGCTCCTGTCGGTGCCCGCGGCGGACGCTCGGTGTTCCTCGGCCTTCCCGCGAGGCTCGTTCCGCTGATGCTCGGTGCCGGCTGTAGGCGGGCTCGACTTCTCGTGCACGGCCCCAACAGTGAACTCTGCGAGATGTTCTCCGCGGCTGGCTTGGCTGGTGGCTCGGTCGGCGGCACGAGTATCCTGGACATGACGGGCTTCCACGCGTGTGGAAGGCGGATGCTGTCGTCGCGCTTGTTGAGGTTGCCGGGACGCCTCTCGATTTCGACTGCCTCTCGGATGGTGCGGACGACGTAATGCTCGATGGAGGCGAGTGGCTTCATTGCCTCGAAATCGATAGAGTGTCCGGTTTCCTCAACGTGCTGGGCGAGCGACGATGTGCTGTCCATCTTCCTGACGGCTCGCTGGTGCTCCTTCCGACGCGTTGACATCTGCCGCTTGGTCTGGCCGATGTAGGTGCGGCTGCAGTCCGAGCAGGGGATCTCGTAGACGCCTCTCTGCTCGAGATGGATCTTGTCTTTAGCGCTGCCCAGGAGCTCGGAGATCTTCTGGTCGGTGTTGAAGACCGTTTTGATGTCGTGCTCTGCCAGGAGTCGGCCGATCCAGTCGGTTGTCCCCTTGACGTAGGGCAGGAAGGCCAGCCTCGGGGGCCGCTCGTTCTCTTCCTCTCCCCCGGCCTCCTGGGTGGCGGCCTCCTGGGACGCGACCTCCGTTGGCTTCGGGACCCGGTTCCAAGCCTTCTCGAAGACTCGGTTGGGGTAGCCGTTGTCCAAAAGAGACTCCCGGAGAGTCCTGGCCTCGGCGTCGATGTGGTCCGCGTCGGCGATGCGCTGGGAGCGGGTGGCCAGAGTGTTGGCGACTGCGCGGAGCTGAGACGGGTGGTGGTGAGATGCCGCGTTCAGGTACCGGTTGGTGTTGGTCGGCTTCCTGTAGACGGTGTGTCCAAGGCTGCCGTCCTGGTTCTTGATGACGAGGCAGTCGAGGAAGGGCAGTTGTGCACCGGACTCCATCTCGTGGGTGAACTGGATGTTCGGGTGCACGGAGTTGAGATGTGCCAAGAACTCGGGTCATGTCCAGGATACTCGTGCCGCCGACCGAGCCACCAGCCAAGCCAGCCGCGGAGAACATCTCGCAGAGTTCACTGTTGGGGCCGTGCACGAGAAGTCGAGCCCGCCTACAGCCGGCACCGAGCATCAGCGGAACGAGCCTCGCGGGAAGGCCGAGGAACACCGAGCGTCCGCCGCGGGCACCGACAGGAGCGCTCCAGCCGGTACGTCTTACCCGCAGCAGAGCGCGCGCTCAACTGAAGAAATGAAGGATGAAAATCATCGCGAATCCAACCTCTGCGATTGGTCGTCCACTCTCCACCAACGGGAAACCAGACCAACCCGAAAACGAATAAGAGACCGCGCTGCCAGCAACATCGTCGCAGTCAACCGCCAGAAGATGAAGGAAGTACATCCTTCGAAACGTCGCGAACGGCCCTTATCAGGACCACCAGCACCTCCAACGGAACAAACCGTCACCACTGCCATGTCATTACAAGATGGTTCCGAAAACGTCCACGATATTTTTTTTTTATTTGTATTTTCATTGATATATAAATGTATTTAAGTTAAATGTTTCCAAATTTAAAAAAATAAGTTTTTTGCCCTAAAAAAATATTTATATTTTACAACGAGGCGGTTTTCAGCAATTTGTAATAATTTTGAGAATATTTAATAAAATTTTGAATTTCAAAATCTTGTGAATACTGCTGATTTATTATGGAGTAAGAATAAATTAAAAATTTTAAGATGGATAATTTTTATTTTATTTTATTTTATGAATTATATATTGTCAGGCTTTAAAGATTTTTTTCTCCATAACCTGTTTGTACACAAAAATATGATTTATTTTGTATCCTACTTCTACAAATTTTGTCCAAATTACTTGATTTTTTTGTGAGTGTTCCATGGGGCTCTGTGAAGGACTTTACGTATCACTTTCTTGATCTCTTATCAGACAATTAAGAAAAAAAATTAACAATGCCTTCATTTTAGAGAAAATCACGTTGAAAAAAATATCACGGTGTAAATAAAATCATAATTTGAAAACAAATTTGAATATTTAAAAAATTATATGTAGAGTCCTACTACTACAGGTCAGCTACATTCTAGTGGAAAAAAACTTAAAAAATCTTATATTGATGGAGTAGCACGAAATATAAATTTCATTGTTGTAAAATGAGTAATTGTTAAATATTTACGTCCATTGTTAAAAAAAAATATTTTTAATTTTTTTATATTTAGTGTAAGTCTACATATTATGTGCCAATTTTGAAGTCAATAAAATAATTATCAACAAAGTTAGAAGTTACACCTTAACGAAACTCGTGAGAAAAATGATGTGGCACTGGTGAAGTTTTACTTCACGATAAAAAAATTCGTTCCAAAGTTTGTAATTGATTCAAATTCAAGCTCGTTCTATTTCATCCCGCTAAAATTAACCAATCACAATGCGCCGGTAAAGTAGCATCAATGACGTTTGGTGCTGAAAGTGGGCGTGGTCGTGTTGTCGTAGCCCGTCGGTAGGATGTGTATACTCGATCGGTGTTACAGCATCGTCCTGGTGCTGTGCTACTGTAGGACGGGGCTACGACGTAGCACCGTCCTACCATCTCGCGATATTAGGTAAGGGTCCTGTAGCCTGATTGGTCCGTTGGACCATTTCCTGTCCTCTGATTGGCTTATGCATTACATGTTTGAACGATTATTACGCTGCAATTTAACCTCGGAGAAAAATTCTGAGGTGACAGATCGATAAAGCATCATCTTTTCTATACTCGTTACTTTTTTTGGGGTTCTATGTTTAATAGTGTATGAATTAGCGGTATCCAAACTCTACAAGTTCCTTATGGAGAATTGAATGCGTACACCCTTCCTCTAGTACCACATCTCTATCACTAGAGTGCAGACCTGATCTTAATTGTGCGAATAAAATGACAACATTGTTCTTCTTTTGGCGCAAGTGTGATGGTGAGGGTGTGGGTGAAGGTTTGGTGAGTGGTAGAGACAGACGTAACAGTAACAACGGTTTATTAAAGGTAAGGTTACAGAGTTGTAATGGCGGTGCACGTCTGTCCCTCTCGATGTTCTGAGACCGACTGGCAATGGCTGCCTCGTCAACGAAGACGGTGATTGGTCAAGACGGCGAGCGCGCTGCATGTTGGGACTGCCGGTAGAGTTGGCAGGCCTGTGCCGTCATGTTAGCGTGTGTGCTGCTGGCGGGAGATACGACAGGGCAGATCGAACCGCCACATTCTCATCTCAATGTTATTCACGGCCTTCTCGGCGAGAGCTTGTCACTCGAGAACATTAGTTGTCATTTTATATGAACACATTTCAGGTCTCAGATAGTTTGTTTTAAACCATTTTGTATGACCTTTCACAATGGAGTGGTGGTGGTTATTTGGGGACATATTGGTTATTGATTGGGTTACATTTGTTTTTAGAACTGTGGCTCCAGTACGGCAGATTCGAGGTGACAAACGGCGACCCGCAGAAGTCGAGCAATGTGTACAGCAGAGCCATCGCCGTGCTGAAGCCGGAACTTGTTGACGACTTTGTTGCCAAGTTCACACTTTTCAGGAGTGGAGCAGACGATATGGACACTTCAAGTTAGTTGCTTCTCAATGCTGGGCTCAATACAATGTAATTAAAACATTCTGTAGCCAGATTATTTATAAACTGCATAGCACATATTCCTCCTGTGTATAATTATTAATTATTAATATTATTTACAAATTACATTATTATACTTGTTGGATGAAAAACTTGTCTTCAAAATTTTTGTACCTACTAAATTCAAGTTAAGCAATGTTAAGCCCGATTTACACGGTACAATTTCTTGAACAATCCCTGACAATTTCTGTGTCACATTCCCATTTTTCATACAATTTTGTATTTATACGACGCAACTTTCTGTTACCGAACTTAAAACATGTTCAAATTTCCTTCAAGAAATGTGACGAAGACTTTGTCAAAGACTGTGTCACAGAAGTTGTTCAATAAATGTGGCCGTGTAAATCGGGCTTTAAGCAATGCAAGAAGTATCGATGTATGATAATTAATTAACAGTAGTACGTAATGGAAATGTCATAGCCTGCGTATGTTAAAATTCTTAACTCTATGAGCATTGTTTTGAAGTGCAGGATTCTTGAAAAATAAATATCGTCTATATAATAAAATTGTATTATATTTAATTCCCCATTAAATTTATTTCGGCATATATTTATATAGCTTCATGTTACAAAGTACGAAGTAAATAACAGCTACCACATTACGTTTTAGTAACACCAATAAAAGTTGCACTATCCGGCAATCGTCCACTTGAACACAATGGGATCGGGGCTTTCGACTACGCACTCTTCTGCAATCGCACACTCTGTCGGAAAGAGTTGGAGCTCAAAAAATGCACATTTAAAGTTGGATGTGTCAAAAATTTCATAGTTTTGAGTTTTGACTCTAGTTTTGTATAAAAAATGTAGATCGATCTCCAAAGTACAACATTTGCCGCTAGGGGAGGCCAAAGAAACATCTTTTTCTTATCGAAATCAGAGCTAGATTTAGATGACGAGTAAGCATACAGTGCGCGTCTACTAAAGAAGAGTTCTGCTTAGCTGTATCCCTTCTTTATTCGACGCGTACTGTAGACTTCATCGGATGATGAAATAAAATTTGGATTTCAAAACTCACTTAATTGGCTTATTATTCTGAGTTAGGGGTAGGTAAGACCAGTGGTTAATTTGTAAAATAATAAGTGGGCAGACGTTCGGCGATGTCAGGCGAAACATATTTGCTTACGAAAACAATGGGGGGGGGGGGGGGTTTGGGGGAAGGGCCCCCAATATAATGCGGGTCCGGGGCGCATAGCCCCGGGAATTTCAGGACTAAATTTGGTGCCTTTCTATGCAATTTGTACACAATTTTAAGCCAATTTTTACTTTCATAAAAAATATGTGGGCGGACAGCGTCTGCCCTGAAAAAATAGTGAGGAGACGCGTCCGCCCTAGTTTGCCCCCAAATTAACCACTGGGTACGACCCTTGCGTACTGGTGCGCAATCTTTCACCCATCTTGACATACAATTCAGTTCAGTACGGGGACTCACATTATAGAGGTTAGTTCGTTTCTTAACTACTAATTAGGTATATTAATTAATCACATTAGTTAGAAGTGCATTATTCGTGTATGTAGCCGACTGTAGTTCATCATTATTTTAGCACACTTAACATTATTTTAGTCCCTTTCAGTTTTAAACAATGCGATATATTTAATATTAGTTTACTAACGACAACGTATAACAATGGAGATTATCTAATCGTAAATGAAAAATATCATTGGTAATACCCTTGAATATTAATACCCAAGTGTGATGCAGTTCCGTGCTTAAAATTAAGTGAAGCATATTTTCTCCATTTTAATACATTGTTAATAAGGCCAGGTAGGACCAACTTTGGATTAAGTCGACTATCGATAGTTATGGAAGTTACAGTGGAAGTTAGCGAATACCATTGGCTGTGAATTCGAACCAACTGGATTCATTGGTTAACTGCCTACGAACTATCGAGAGTTAGTTAATCCAAAGTCGGTCCTACTCGACCTAAGAATAAGAAACACATACCTATAACAGTAGAGATTCACAATTGAAATTTGAATCAATAGCAATTCACTAGACCTAATCATATTTGTACAAATTAGAAGACTGGTAGGAAACACGATAAGAATAGCTATTGGCTAATATATTTCATTATATAAAACTCGATTCTACATTTTGAGCCTACCTAAAACTTTCACATTAAGCAAATATAGTTTGTGACTTTAATTGGGAAACAGTTTATTTGCTATATTTAATTTCATAGATAATAGAACCTTCCTGAAATTTTGAACACCTTAATCGCTTCCTTATAGAAACATGTGCTACAGGTAAACATTGGAACAAAACAATTAGATACCGCTCTAACCGTTCTTATGACATAGTATGAGCAATGCGCCTACACGTTCTATCTGAAGTGACATAACTGTGAAACAAGATGCGCGTGGTCCGGTAAATCGAGCAAAGTCTCGACGCCACTTTCGCCGCGTTACAAGAAGCAAGCGACGAGGTTGTGACATCACGCCGACCGGCGTTGTCGTCGCGGTCAGTCGGTCAGCGCGGATTTCTTCAGCATCATCGGCACGCAGCTGAGCCACGAGCGCGACGTCGGGAGGTCGCCGATCACCTCCCACGTGTTGGCGTCGGCCGAGTAGCACTCGATGGTGTCGTGGTAGCGGTCCCAGCCTGGATGCAAACCCATTCTTAGTCATTACAAGATGGGGATCACGCAAAGTTAGCGAATTGTAATGACGTTTTGAAAGGGAAAACACATGTATGTAGACGAAGGGATATAATAATAGATACGCGAGAGAGCTGTACCAATTCGCGTTTTCGAGCAAAGGGGGCACACTCTAGTGTGAGAAAGTATTAGTGGTGTAGACGCAATCGTTTTCGTTTCGGCCACGGCTGCCATTGTCATGATGGTTATAACAGACTGGAAAGTGCTGCCATCTGGTCAGCCCGAAAATGCGAATTACACTAAAATATTTATGGAAAGCCAATAAAATCTTTATCACTTAATTTTTTAAGAGATTTAGGGCCCCCAAAAATGCACAAAGACGTAATATTTTCAGGCTTCGAATTGAATTAGAACATAAATTATAGAATCACAACAATTGTCTTTCTAGAAAGTGCAAAATAGAAGAAACAATGTGAAAAAATTATTTTCAAGTCAACAGCAAATATGTCTTCATATGAACAAACTGTTATTCGATTATGTACAAGATTAGGTATTATAAAATATCGATCCGATTTCATTCTTGTTGAATTCTGATCTAACCATTCACAAATCACAATTGAAACCTCTCCCCTTACAGTCCCATTTCACTTTCTCTCTAAATCAATGTTTTCAGATGGAACATGAAGAATTCCTTGTAAACTGTACTTGGGCTCGCTTACCTTCCTCTCCGCCGAGCACGTAAATCTTGCGATCGATGACCGCGACGCCGGGCCGATACCGCCGCTCGCACATCGGCTCTTGGAACTCCCACTTGTTGTTCTGGACGTCATAGCGTTCCACCTTGTTAGTGTTCTCCGTGGACGCGTGCCAGCCCCCTGCGCATACATAGCAGTTTGTTAGGGTTGAACAAACCTTCAATTTTGAAGTCGAACCCGAATCTCTAGATTTCCGATGCTTTTGTACAAGGAGGCAGGGGCGGCGGTCTGGGATGTAAAGGACCGGGATGCGATGAGGCAAAGGCCCGGATAAACATGTGACAGGGCCCGTAAAACAAGAGAGAAAAAATGTATGTGAAATGAGTAAAAATGCTTGTTGAATATGAAAAAGACAGTAAAATGTACGTAGGGGCCCGTAATATGGGAAAAAGGGCCCATAAACGACAGGGGCCCATAAACGACAGGGGCCCGGGATGCGATCGCACCCTGGGCCAGACCGCCACTACAAGGAGGTTTCACAAATTGCAGAGCGACAAAATTTGTGAGAATCTGCTTATAAATCACTTAAATTAAAAAAAACACACCTAAAGTTCATTCACGATTAGAATAGCAACCCGTAATGGGGGCGTGTACTACCGTAGTCAAGTGAACGTATACCTAAACATGTAAATATCAATATAATTAAAAAAATGTGTATAATACGGCTGTAGATAAAAATAAATCAATTTTATTGAATTTTTATATTATTTACTACTATTAAAAATTGTGTATTTGACATAATTTATACAATTTCAATAATACAAAGAAGAAAGTCTTGCCATTGACAGGGCAGTGTTCAAGTGACTGACCAATGAACGACGTGATCGACTAAAACGTCAGTGATATTCTTATCGTGAACGAACTTTAGTACCTAGTACTAGTAGTATGAAAATCAACAGCAAATATCTCATAATTGGCGCGAAATTAGAAAAAAAATCCTTCCAGTTTACACAAACTCCCAGTTTGTTATGTTAACCTCAGCTCAACAGATCTTCCGTTCATTCCGACACAAGGCATTGAGATCACTCACCGAGGACGTAGATGTGCTTGCCCAGCACGCACGCCGCCGAGCCGCTGCGTGGGATCAGCATCGGGGCCAGCTCGGTCCAGCAGTCGGACTTGGGGTCGTAGCGTTGGACCAGCTCGATGCCGTCTCCGTCCTCCAGCACAGCTCCGCCTGGCGACGTAGCACACACTTCAACACTCATCTATCACTCATGATGTGTGGCCAAATGAACTACTAGCACACAAGATTTTGTACCAAGAAGACAGTTTTCAACTTCGGATTCCAGATTCAGTTACGGAAAGTCTGCCCAAATATTTCAATCGTTCAGAAAAGTGTGTGTGAAACTTAACTAGTGAATACCTCTCTAGTGAATACAATAATTGGTTCATTAAATGTGCAAAATATCACATTTTACAAATAAACCTTTTGATTGTGATTCTGAATGTCCCAGTTTATCACAGAAGCTACATCTTAGATTGTAGATCGCTCATGACTGTAATGGAATATTCTCTAAATATTGTTTTCTTGCACAACTAGGGATGGGACGTTAACATATTTAAATATTGGTAGATAAATGTGCCATAGTAAAATGTGCTGCTTTTGTAGTGCTCAAAAGTCATGTCGAAAACGCTGAAAACTAGTTGTTATATTAATTTTAAGAGTCGAAAGGACTCGCAGAAAATTTCGATTCCGATGTAAAAAAAATTCTAGAAATGCATGAAAATTAGGGGTGTGCGAGTACTCGAAATTTCGAGTTCGAGTCGAGTTTGGGGGGTGAATCGAGTCAAAAAGAGTTAAACTCACTTTTTCGAGTTTTCAATTTTTTTTTTTTTTTTTTTTTTTTTTTTGAAGACAATATTTATTCTGCCTACATCCTTAACAGACCTCTACCTACTTCTTCCATCAATAATCCACTTCTCAACTCACAAGAACACATGAATTTCTGTTAAAATGTCACACAATGAAATAATAACGAAGCATTGTTGGATGAAATTGTTGAGATTTGGGAAATATGATATTCCTGCTGATAAGTGACAGAACTCGGCTAAGTGCTTCTGACAATACTTCTAGGAATGCAAAAACCCAGAATTCTTGGCCTAAGGAAGTTCTAGGGTCTTTGGCCTTCACATTCTATGTAGTGCCTAGTACCTAGTAGTATTTCTAGTTGCAGATTGCATGGTTTTTTCCCCCCAAAATACAGTAGCTTGTCAGCTTGTATATATTGTATATATATATAGTAGCTTGTATACTTGTCATTCCAAGCTACAAATTTCTAGTAGCAGCACTTCAAACCCCAGTAGTATGAGAATCAAAATTATTTACCTATACACATCTTATATTATAATAAGAAATTACATGAATTAGCAGCCCTACAATGCATAGATGATGTATGATTAATGTAAATATTTCTATTCATTTCGTGTTGGTCGAATAATAATTTTATGACCTAATAGTACATAGGTGAACATTTGCTGAACATGACTCGAACTCGACTCGAAAAACTCGATTCATCTCACTGACTCGACTCGAACTCGACTCGACCTTAAAATATCAAACTCGCACAGCCCTAATAAAAATGCATTAGCTCTGGGTTGTACGTGACATTTAATCGTGTGTTGCATGTTGCATACTGCTGTGAAGTAAGTTATTTTAATTCAAATATTGAAAATCACAAAAAACCATAAAAAGGCGGCCCCTACTTTTTTCTTAACGGCTTGACCGATTGTTTTCAAAATTTAACAGCATAGAGATAAAGAGTAAATCTGTGTCTCTAGTGATCGAAAAAAGTAATACAAAATGTTTTTTCTCGTTTCGAGGAAGTGCTAACATGGGCAATATATGAGTCTTTTTGGCACCTCTGCCCTGAAATAACTAAACAAAAAATTAAACTTTGAGGCCACTAGAGACACAGATCTACTCTTTATCTATAACCTGTGCAAATTTGAAGACAATCGGTTAAGCCGTTTGGAAAAAAGTAGGGACCGCCTTTTTGTGCTTCATAAAACATGAATTTCATCAAGTATCGTAGACTCTTAATAGGATTCCAGTAAGGTGTCCTGGAAAGTGTACCTGAAGAAGTTTTGATATCAATATAGAAACAGAAAATAATCAACTCTAAGTCAATAATAATCAATAGTCCACGAACCTGTAACGTAGAGCATGCCCTCATGCGCGACGACCGCCGGACTCGTGACCGCCATCTTCATGGACTTGATGGTCTGCCAGGAGTTGCTCCCCGGATCGTAGCGCTCCACGGAGTCGAGCCTGAAGGTGCCCTCCCAGCCGCCCACCGCGTACACGCATCCGTCCAGCATGGCGAGGCCGAGCTCGGACCGAGGCGACATCATGGAGGCCATCTCCTGCCAGTCGTCGTGCACGGGGTCGTAGCGGAAGACGCAGCGGGACGCGCTGCCGTCCGGGAACTCACCGCCAGCGAGGTACACCTGGCTGCTGCCCGTTGCCACCAGTCCGTGCTTGCTGCAACCATAGGGACAGTTAGCCTCGCTTCAAAGGTATTCATGGTATTTGTAAGCACTAGCACTAGGATGTTTCTGACTTATGAAACGCCCAAAAAGGCAGGCAAATAGTACCTTAAAACTATTAAAAAAGGATCTTTAAAACCCAAAAAAGGACCATATGAAATTTTATGCTTTGCAACACATTTATGTCACAATTTTTGAAATCAGGAACACATGAAACATATTTTATGTATTATTTTTAGACGTGTCTGAACAAAAAACTAAAAAAGAATGTCCTAAACATCCTAGAAGACCTAGTAATCAATCACAAACAGGTACTTTAGTGCATATGTCAATCAAGGGGTAAAGATATAACAGGCTAACCAAAGCAAAAAATGTATTTTTTTACTATCCCTGAATTATTAGAAACAAACGTTCAAGTGGGCAGTTCGAGTTTGAATCAGTGTCTTTTATGGTCCATGTTTAGTACAAATGTGACATGGAGCACGCACATTTTGTGGTATTTTTTTCCCACTCTTTACAAGAGAAAGCTTGACCTTGTAATCTCACCTGACGGCAAACGGCAAGCAGGAGAGAGTTTGCCACTTGCGAGATATCGGCTCGTAGCATTCGACCGATCGGAGCACCACTTTGTCATCCTCTCCCCCCACGGCAACGACCACCTGAAATTCATTGCATCATTTGTTAAGATGTTATACCTGCCTCCTAACAAGTCAAGTAAACGTAATCAACAAACTATCAATAAAATCGATCGGCACAATTATCCCAACATTCTTATCTTTCTACATCATTCAAATTCTGCGCTAGTTGAAAGACGAAGAGGTCATTCTTTTTTACATATCCAGCCCCAGATGTTTATTTCTATTTTACTGGGCATAAAAGGGATGGGTCCATTAAAAAAAGATCAATTAACTAAATGATGTGTCACATTTATACTATGTGCCTATTTCATCTGAAATCAATCCCCAAAAAAGAGGCTGCAAGCAGAAAATTCGATTAAGTTTGCTTCGCATCTAAATACTGATGTTAAATTACAATTTTATCTACGTGTGATATTGTTCAATCTAGCTTTTAAACTTTACATGCTCCCACATTTTTTATTAAATCTTCTGGTAGGTTGACTACTGCATTGCCACATCAACACACAACTCGCAGCATGAGTGTAAGACTGCACTCACATTGACTGTGCCGGCACTCCTGCGATGCCGGGCCCGGGGCGACTGCAGCTCGCTGCGCCGGTCCGGCAGCATGTGGTAGATCTTGGCCTCCTCTACGAGCTCGCGACACTCGGGCAGCTGGCGCACCACCGGCTGGCTCTCCACGCAGTCGTGCAGGAAGTAGGGGCTCACCAGGCACAGGCGCACCTTCTCCAGCACCTGGCACAACACATACGCTCAGTCAGGTGCCAACGTGATACTTAACAGTTGCCGTTGCAAGAGATCAAGGTTCTGTGCACAGGTACCATTTTAAAAAAGGTGAAAAATGCCTAAACTCCTAAGAGGACTGCATAAGGTAAAGGGAAACACACTGTTCTTCGAAATGTTTTTTTGTATTTATGGCGTTTTCCATTGGCTGCACTGGACTGCACCAGGGTTGCACTGAAATGACGTCAACATACAACATTCAATGCAAATTTCAAACAGAAGCAAAACTAGTGCAGCCCAGTGCAGCTAGTGGAAAACGCCATTAGTCTTCACAGTAACGGAATTTAAAAAAATCAGATAGTCAGATTTCAGGCTTAAGGTGGCTGCATATCACGTGACTTTTCAACCAAAAAGCTACACATTTTCATTTGGAAGGGTTCAGTTTAGCAAATACTTCTCACTCATCAGATAAGTTAGGACACATCTGTTGGAACAAATCTACGCAGAAAAGAACTGCGAAAATAACTTATTAGATGATTTTACTTCCTTGCACCTAAATATTCTCAAATCAAGACCTGAAGTTTAAGGAAATCCTATGAGTTGCCAAGAACAGCAAACTTTAATCTAATAAAAGGGCACATATGCATCACAAACCTGACACAATTTTGCCAACAAAACATGCGCTCTTTCTTCATCTTTCCAACGAAATGTTGAGATATTAATTATATCCACTATTATGAATGTAATGTTTAAACGAACAGCACTTGGTTTTGACAGTCTTCACACGCGTACGTATACACGATATTTGTGTTGTTTTTATTATAAAACCACTGCAAAATTAAATAATATTGACTGCAAATATTGATAAGCTCCAGTATGCAGTGAATTTCCTTCATAAATCACCTTGGATTAATCAACATGAACGATGTAAGGTATGTACTCATAGGTAACTATTTCTTTTGATCGGATGTAGAGAAATAAAGTCACGTGATATGTATTGGCCTTAATAGATTAAATAATGCCACACACTGGAGTACATTACGACCTCTGGTAAGACCTCAAAGTGTTATGGTGGGTCTAGCGCTCGGCCGTTTTAGAAAACTGAGAGAGAAAAATTGTTTCATAAGTGGGTGTAACTTTGACAGGATGTTTAAACATGATCTGATCAGTCTGCTTGTATATTAGTAGCACTTTTTCATTTTAACTTGGTGCCTTGTTAATTAGGCGCCGGTTATTCAACAAAACCGCGCAAAACTATGAAATTTCTGATACAGTTGGAGACAAAACCCGTTAACAATTGATCTCAAATGTTATCATGATTAGATGAAAGACAAACTTAGGGTTATCACTTGGCACATTTTTCAAATGTAATTTTATACGGCACCCAGTGAGACAAGAAAATAGCTAATTTTTCACAAATAATCCACTAATAAAAAAATATATAAGTAGTAGTAGTAAATCCTTTATTTAGCATATTTGCTATTTTTCTATTACATTCATAAATTACATGTTACAACCCTTCATCATAATTCTATTTACTAACATTACATACATTTCCTAGAGATTCTAAATTTCTAATTAAACATCATTCAACCAAAAACCAACATTCTCATGTGGCAGTGGAGTCAACATTATATTTTTAATTAACTTACAACACTCCCTTCTGAACATTTTTGGTGAATCACTTTCTCTAATTTCTAGTGGAATTCTATTATATATTACAATACCTTTATGAAATATTGAGTTGTCTGTAAATTTTGACAATGTTCTGACAATACTTAAATTATTTTTTATTCTTGTATTATAATCATGTACATTTACATTCATTGCTAAAATACTGCTTAAGTAATTCGGAGTTAGTCCATTAGTGATCTTATAAATAAAAGTCATCGAGTTCAGTAAAACCCTGTCTCTAACATTGAGCCAACACAGTGCGTTTAGCATTTTGTTAATGTTCGTGTATTTATTAACTCGCAAGATAGCTCTCATAGCCTTATTTTGAATCTTTTGCATTATATCAATTTCATTTTTCCTCAGGAGAAATAATACAGAGCTACAATAGTCGATGTGTGGTAAAATAATAGATTGATATATAAGTATTTTGGATTCTAAAGGCAGACATCCACTAATTCTTCTGAATAAACCAGTCTTTCGGGCAATTTTTTTAATAATATATGATAATATAAGAGTTTGTCTTTGATCTAATTAGTATTAAAATTTCAAATCTTTTTGTCAACCCATTTTGTCTCTAATCGTATCCAAAAAAGTGTCTACAAAATGCAGCAAAATCGCTTGCACCACCATAAATACAATTATTTTGCAATGAATATTGTATTTAAAACTAGGTCATTACTCCAGCCAGTGTGTGGCATTATTAAGTCCAATAAGCTTGAAGGTGTCGCTAATTCTGCTATAGTGTAGACAAAACTCAAAAAGTGCTTACGAAGAACCGTACGTTTCCCGTTCTCTTACGCAGGCCTTTCAAGTTCTTCACCGATTTGGACGATTATGTGCGAAACAATAATGTGACTAAATGTATCTCATTGACTTATTGACTTGATTGAACAAATGTTAATTCACAATGCTCTTTCATTCTCGTTCTGCATTCCTACGCCTCTCATCCTGCTTCCAATGAAACACGTGAATGAACGAGACATACACGATGTCTTACCTTGGGGAAGTCTTTGACCCGCTCCGAGGGACTGTGGTTGTACCAGCGGATTGCCGTTTGGAACACCGCCTCCTCCTTCTCCACTTCAAGGTCATCGCTGTTGATGAACTCCACCAGCTTGGTCCACGGCAGTGTGAGGATCTCGTCGCTAACGCCAACGTCAGCAAAGTTCCTGGGAGACAAACATCATTATATTGAGCATGCTACTAGTGACATGTATGGGGCGATGCCAAGCTAGGACGACAGGATCGGCCACTTTGGCGCTAGCGTTGAGGGTGTACTTTTCAAATCAAAGTATTTCTTACACCACAGTCCGTATTTTCATGTTATATTATAAGAATTAATGTTGATACCTATTTAGTTATTTACCGAAAGAGTGGATAATTATTAGAAATGATAGTGTAATAATGATATTTTGATCATATAATGACATCTCACAGAATTATTTTTGTTTCCAGTGCTCTCTTGAAACTGACTCACTGCATAATGGAATTTTGTAACTTCCAATTAAAACAATTGAGAAGGTGTCGCTTCAGATTGAAATAGAATTTGCTTTAGATACTGCACTATCTTCTAATTTTTACACATTTTATTATACTAGAGTAAAAAATATATATCTAAACAGTGAGTACATCTTCTTATGCCTGTCAAAATAAAGTTTCACGAGTTTTAATTTTGAGTGGCATGAACTGCTTACTTCACACTATAGCACAGAACCGATGGCAGCACCCTGGCGGGAGATAGTTTGGCTAGTGCCCTATAGTTGACTCTGCTCTAGTATGGTTCGGGATCTCTCTGGCAAAGCAGTGAGAGTCAAAATAACATGTCTTTTAGCATTACCTACCTACGAGTGTTAAACGGATTGGCTGAAAATGATTTGATGGCATCTTCTGATGTAATCTAATCTAATGCATCATCTAACTCTAGGTGAGCTCCGATTTAATTGATTAAGAAGGATTGATTGTCAACGAACCTGACCAACAGCCAATCCATTTCGCTCAAATACTTTGTGCCACGTATAGGTAGGTATACACATTATGAAACAGTTCTGAAGAAAAATGCTTCAAGGTACAGTAATCATCAAAAGAATCCAGCCAAATCCCCATGTTGACATGGGAAACCGGTATAGAAACTATTGGCAGCGGGTATTCTACGGCCAATCTGATCTGCTACCTATCTAAATTAATCAATTCTGCTTCATTAGGTACATTGAACGAGGGTAAGCATTCTAAAAATAAATTTTACTATGAAAGCAAGGTGGAGAAACAGGTTGACCAAACCTGGCACCTTCTCTTCCTGCTCCTGACCGATTAGTCAATAACAGGCCAGGGTGACTACCAATTCTAAATTTCCTTGTCGTCTCGTATCAATTGATACGGCGTCACTACCATGTTAAATAGAAAGCACTCCAGTGTGCAGTGAGCCAGTATCAAGTGAAACAAGACAAAAAGGAAATTTAGAATAACCCTCCAGGTTGACCGATTTACTGTTCTATAACTGTAAAATTCCTGATTTTGCTCAGTGCAATGTTATTCCATATGGTTCAGAATCAGTTTCCAGCAGAATGGGATTTTAAAGTTATAGAATAGGGCACCTATTCATAGCTTGCACGAACTTCTGTCGTTTTATATCAGCAATGCTAAATTATTGAATTTTCCACCTAAGGACGGACATTACGTTGGCACGTTGACGGGTCAGTTTATAACTTATTGAGGTAAATTGATGTATTTTTGTAATGTGAGTGATTCCTCTTCGTACTAAAGATATCTCCGGAACAATACAATTTCCCAGGTAGCCATTAACTATCAAATATCGTCAAAAAAGCAGAGAATCACAGCTATTTTGCGTGCCGTTAAGATGGCGACAGGCAACAATGAGATGACATCACATGCAACCTATGAATTCAGTTCTGCCCTAGCCGTTCTGCTTACTGCAGCACGAAGTCCCGAGCCTTGCCCTCGAGGTCGGTGCAGGCGTGCGTCTCGGCGAAGCAGTGGATGCCGATGCAGTTGGTAGAGTCCATGTGACTGTAGAGGAACGAGCACGCGGCCTCGCGCACCGGCATCACTTGCAGCAGGTTGGCGGCGGCGAGCAGCGACTGCACGTTGGTGCGCGTTATCACAACCTGCGAGAGTCGGTCATCGTAGAACACTCTTAGGTCACTCTTTGATGGTGCTAGGATAAGTCACTCTTGTAATAATTTCTTTGATGGTTCTAGGATAAGTTCACTTTTGTAATAATTTCTTTGATGGTTCTAGGATAAGTTCACTTTTGTAATAATTTATCAGTCAGGCCATTACTTAGGGGCTGTGCATAAAGGACGTCACGCTTCAGGGAGGGAGGGGGGCCTGGAGCCACTGAGATGTCACATTATTACACATGTGTGGATGTCACATTTTCATATAGACATTTTAAATCATTTTTAATTTCAGTTGATGTGTCGGGACCCGATATTTCAATAAAAACAATAAATTCCGATACATTTTCAATTTTGCAGTAAACTAGGTACTATGTCTATGGTAGTACTAATTCTATTTTGAGGGGGAAGGGGGTGGAGCTAGTTTTGTGACATCACTTTAGAGGGGAGTTTTTAGGGGGGGGGGGGGGGGAATCAATATAACCCATTTTTATACCCCGTTCTCACTACAGTCTCAACCGCGGTTGACTTCAACTGCAGTTCAAATAAAAATGGCGTTGATCTGTGTTGATCTACCAAATCTGACACATGCGTTCACACACAGAATCAAGCTCAACTGCAATTGAACCCTGTAATCTACGCAACCCGCCTGACAACCAGCTGTTTTTGAACAATAAACAACATGGCGCTCACCGAAAGTGAAAGTATTTATTTATTTGCTTTGAAGCAAATTATCAACGCCAATATAATCAACAAATTACTAAGTAAACACAGGAGTAAACTTACAATACCTACGGGAATGTCGGCAATGACGAAAATGTCAGGTAGGACTAGGTTAGCTGTCAAATGTCCAAAGATTTTATAGTGGTGCGCGCATATTTCCTGTGAACTGCTTTGGCTAACTGCAGTTCAGATCTCAACTGAGTTGTAGAAACACGATCGAGTTTTCGATCGCGGTTGAACTCGATTGTGTTGCGTTCACACTGATGTTCAACTGCGATTGAGATTCTCAACTGCGGTTGAAACTTGTAGTGGGAACGGGGTATTAGTGTGACATCCTATGCACAGCCCCTTATGATCACTGTAGGTATTTATTGCAACACTATTCGTGTATTCATGTTTTACTCTTGAAATTACAGTGAAAAATTGATGATCTATTGATAACAGTCCTATAGGTGCAGTACCTAACATATGATTTCATTAGGTCTAAGTGTGTAGGTACCTACAAAGAAATACCTACGGTGATACTGATCACATCAGTATTGGCTTGCCTGACATTTATGGTAACATTTTACTGAAAAAATGACTAACCGTGCTGGTGTAAGCGTAATCTAGTATCACGGACATTATTCCCGACTCGACTCCTCGCACTGCGACCACTGATTGCCTTGACTCTGCTAGACGACTCGTAAACATCGCTTTAAAGTACGGACTAAATGATGCTAGGACGCATTTATGAGCAGGGAACTTCACTCCATCGACTGCTAATGTAACGTCGCAGAAGTTGGCTTCTCTTCTTAGTTCGTTCAATCCTTGAAGAACCTAAAGCATGAGACACAGGTGTTTAGATATAGGTACAGAAAAACCTGATGAATAGAACCTTAAAATCAATGGAAATTACCTCTATCGGATGTGAGGTACATGTGAATTTGTATTCATCAGCTCCTGGACCTTCCAGGTCTGTTGTGCCACTTCTCGAACCACCGTCGCTGCCTATACTCGGTTTTCTTTGTCGACTGTGTGCAATTGCTCGCAGTCTCAATTGCTCGGGAGTATGAACCCCCACCATGTTGGCCACTGGATTATTAATATCGTCTAAGTCCAGCATCATCAATGCAAGAAGTCCTGGGAGGTATAAATTTCCACACACCCCACAGATTCTCAAAAATAGGCAGTGGCTCATAGACCTGTCAGTCAGCCACTGTTGACACTAGCTGACCTAAATCACATTTCTTCGACCTACCGATATCATAGCGTATACCACAGAACCAATAATGAGCACTGATTTTAAACTGAGGCGAGCAAAAGTTTGTTTTAAAACAGAACTAATGAAAACAATAAATATAAATTAAAACAACAGACAAATTTCCATTCTATGTTCTCCTGTCATTCCCTTACCTCTCAGGGTCAGGAGAGATAGCCAACTGCTGAATCTTAAATCCCCTACTTACCGAAATGTTTATTCCAAAAGTATTCCTCTAAAATGTGTTGTATTTTAGTTGAATTGCATAGGTAAAAAGAGATTGATCAGGGCATAATCATTTTCCTAAAAATGTATCAATAATTTACATTCTTTTTCCATAATCTTCTTTTCTCAAAAGCAACATTTTCCTCCGGAGTGTTACCAACACTGTAACATACTTTTGGCGCGAAAGATGTAAAAATTGGTATCTGAACATTTTAATTAATAATTACAAATATAATAATATAGTGTATTCAATCATACGAAATTAATAAATTTTTGCGGTTAAATATGATACATTTATAAATGGTAAACGGGATTAATTAAATGGAGAAAAATTCTAATTCTAATCTAATTCTAATCTAATTCTAAATTCTAATTCTAATATCCTGTGTCAACCAGGACTCCGTGCCTATGAATACATCAGAGTTATGCAGTTCGATTGCTGAGTTGAATTCTTCAATCTTGTTACAAATGCTTCGGCAGTTAAGTTGGGTTATTTTCAGCTTCAGAGGAGCATCATAGCGCAAAACACTTGGCTCTACAGACAATGATGTTACGTGACTAGTGGCATGCGGTCCCCAAGCCGGAAATTCTGCCTCTGCGATCTGGGGTTGATGAAGAACCTACGGACCGCAGTCCCCTCTGGCCAAAAGCATGGCTTGTTCAAAGTTTCAAGCAGAGATGAGTCTGCACCAACCTTGAAGGTGCTCTGTAATGCTTCTCCAGCATTAAGCCTTTCCACGGAGAACTCCCGTCCTGGTAGTTGCTTCTCTAGGTAGCTCATGATCATCTGCGGAGTTACAGACGTACTTAGCCGGCCTAAATGAAACCACACTTTCCTTGAGGCTATTTCTAGCCCTGTGCCCTCAGTGGTTGCAGTTCCAATCACGAGAGTCCGTGGGCGTTGTTTTCGTCGTCTACCGATCACTGTGCTGTAGCTATCCAATCTATCATTCTGTGCAAATGGCTGGTTGATCTCGTAGGTAGAAGTAGATGCCAGAGTTTCTGCATTGTTTTCCTTCTCCAGAGATCCTTCATTGCCATCTTCAATGCTGTTCACTTTAATCGCCTTTGACTTTGCTTTCATGCGCTCTAGTTGGTGTCTTGATAGGCTATATATGTCAATAGTTATGTCGATATCTCTGAATACCTCTTGCAGGATCGGCTTCACATCAGTCCATTCCTTCCTATCGAGACCACTTGCAATCTTCGGAATTGCCAATGCCTTAATTTGCTGCTCTACGCAAATCTTCCTGAGGTTGACGAGACAGGATTTGATAGCTGCCAGCGTGGGTTTTTGCTCATATATCAGGCATATATCAGGCAATGCATATATCATTGGTGCATACCGTCCACAAGATTGTAATGCCATCCAATTTCTCAATGTGTTAACTGATCATCTTAGCCCACTTTACAAGGAAGGAACGACAAATCATTGCTTCATTTTCGGAGGGGATCTAAATCTACCAAATATTGTTTGGGATGCTGATCCGATCGTTACACAGTGCACAATCCAACCCTCCATTAACACTTTGCTTGAAGACTTTAACTTCCAACAAGTCATTTCTGTTCCTACACATGTATCAAGCAACGTGCTGGATGTTTTTCTTGTTAGCCCCCCGGACATTTACTTGTCAAGCAGTGTAGAGACAGGGATAAGTGACCACATGCTCATTAATTTATGTGTCACTCTTCCTACTAATCGCAAAAAAAGCAACAAACGGAAGACAGTGTGGTCTTATGCTAAAGCAGACAAACCACAAATTGCCTCATTTCTCATAGAAGCTTTCGATTCCTGGAGCAACCAACCAGGGAACATTCATAATTACTGGACTAGCTTCAAAGAACTACTAGAAACTGCAAGATCCAAGTTTGTCCCACAACGATTACTTGCCAATAATCCAGACCCTCTGTATTACAACACAGAGATACGAAAATTGAAAAAGAAGTGTAGACAGGCTTACTCCACGAGATTCACCAGTGACAAATTTAAAAATCTCAGCCGAGATCTCCTTGACCTTAAAAGCACTTCTCTCAATAATTACATGCATACATTATTGGAAGTGGATAAACCTGGAAACTGGAACCGTTTTCACAGGCACGTAAATTCAAAGAAGGGTGACAATAATTCAATACCAACCCTTCTTAAGAGTCCAGATGCTCAGAGTGCAACGACGGATGTTGAAAAAGCTAACTTACTAAACCTCACATACAGTAAGGTATTTAGTGCAAGTCCAATTTGGAGCTTAGCCAACTCTACATCCTTACCTCAAGCCATGTCCGCAAACAACCAGAACAGTTTCACAATTAACATCAGTGCCATAAAATCTGCTATACAACGCTTGAAAATAAACACGTCACCAGGCCCGGACGGGATAACTTCACAAATGTTGAACATCGGAGGATCTGTTATTGCCCCTTATCTACATCGACTTTTCGTCATATCCATCAACAACTCTGAAGTCCCAGAAGATTGGAAAACGGCCACAGTACGACCCATCTACAAGAACGGCAGCCGTGATAATCCTGCTAATTACCGTCCAATTAGCAATACATCGATCGTCTGCAAGTTATTGGAGCGAATTATCACGGATTACATCCACGCCACCTGGAATGAGGAAAACTGGCTGTTTGACAATCAACGCTTTAGGAAAGGCTATTCGTGTGAATCGTCTCTTACGGTATTCACTCAAGAGCTAGCTAGGCACTGGATCAAGGGGATCAAGTGGATGCAATCTTGATCGATTTCGCCAAGGCGTTTGATGTGGTACCACATAATCGCTTACTCGACAAGATCATGGGAATGAACCTGGATAACAAAGTGATACAGTGGATTCGTGAGTTCCTAACTAATAGAACCCAGCGAGTTCAAATAGGAGAAGCAACATCAGATCTAGCAAACGTCACATCCGGAGTCCCGCAAGGATCAGTTTTAGGTCCGACTCTCTTCACTGGATACATAAATGATATAGCTGACAATATGCAAACCAACATACGCCTCTTTGCTGATGATTGTATAGTATACTACACCATAAAGGGAACAGAAGATCAGCTGCAACTCCAGCAAGACATCGACAAAATCAACACTTGGGGTACTGTCAATGGTATGAAATTAAACACCAGCAAAACAACAGTAATCAGTTTCACCAGGAGAAGATCACCAATACCTACTAGGTACATATCATATCCAGGGAGACAGCCTCGTTAAATCATCAACATGTAAATATCTCGGAGTCACACTTTCATCAGATCTAAGCTGGAATAACCACATAGGTAGAGTTATCAGTAGGGCGAAGAGAAATTTGAGCTTCGTAATGAGGAACCTCCGTGGTAGCCATCGTCGCACCAAAGCCCACGCCTACAAGTGTCTCATCCGACCATTGCTCGAATACTGTTGTGGGGTATGGGATCCGTATACCTCGTGTAGGACCTATGACCTCGAAATTGTCCAGCGGCGAGCAGCTAGGCACGTCACGAACAACCTGCGGTGGTGGTCGACGGAGAATGGACGGCCACATGTCAGCGTGACCAAACTCCTGACAGAGCTGGGGTGGGAAACACTGGCAACGAGAAGAAGTAGGGTTGGTCTCCTCTGTCTTCTTAAAGCTTTAAGCAGGAAGCCAGCCTGGCAAGGCCTAGATGGGCTATGGTCATTCTCAACCAACATCACCCGGCATGACCATAGCCTCAAACTAAATCTAAGGCGATACAAGACGAACATCGGTCTGCACTCATTCCTGGGTAGAACTTGTCGGCTCTGGAACTGCTTGCCAGCGAAGAAGATGGAGTCCCTACCTGACGCTGCCCAATAGACCATTTTAAATATTATCTCGGAGGCTCTGCTTTCTAAGAAAAATCATATGCAGTTTGATTTCCAGACACCTTAGTCCCTGTTTCAACAATAGGTAAAACAGGGACTAAGGTGTCTGGAAATAATACTGCATATGATTTTTCTTAGAAAGCAGAGCCACCGAGATAATATTTAAAATGGTCTATTGGAGAATATACTCTCCGATGAATTCCAGATCTGATTTCTTGAATATTGTCAATTGCATTGTAACAACACTTAAATGTATTTTATATATGTAATTCCATCTCCAGCCACCGGAAATTTATTTCCAAAGCTGTGTAAAATTAAATAAAATAAAAAATAAATAAATGTTGAAAATTAAATTCAAATCTTATGATAACTAAAAGTGACAGCAGATGGAACCACTAAACTCAGCGCCCTCTAAAGAGTAGAGATTTCGATTCGCTCTGCAGTCTGCGCTTGCGCAAAAGTAAAGGGAAAATGGCGATCATCATCTCGGAAAGAAACTTAAGTTATCAAATCTATATTTAATTAGTAAAGATTGTTTCGATTTTTCAAGGAGTTTACTAGGAGAATGCAATATTCTCATGACTCTTTGAGATACTTGTTACAGTTCCGTAAGATCATACCAAATGCTATTCTTCGCTTAAGTTAGCGTATACATTGCCGTACGTACAGCCCATGCTCCAATCTGGGTTTCTGTTGCGTCTCTCGCTGCAATTTGTTCTCTATCTCAAGTTTTATCTCGGATTTGTTGATGGGAAGACTACTTTCTGTCGTAATGTTAAGCTGTAGGTAATGCTAACTAATAGTCCAGTTGGCAAGCTGAAAGCTTCTAAAAGCTCAAGAGACTTGGATGAGTTGAGAGATAAAGAATCTGAAGGACATCTCAGGCTGAAAATCTTTGAGAAGGCTGGTGAAGGCGACCAAGATAACAGCATATACTATTCCAATAGTACTCGTAACAGCACACTGTCTTCAAAAATCTTCACATCCCGGGACAGGGTTGACCTGAAACCAAAGCCAAGAACCCGCCGAGATGACTACCAAATGCCGCATGCCAGTTCCGGTGACAGACGAGGTAGCAGTCTACGAAGTCGAGGCTCTGGCTTTGCAAGAAAAGTGGAAAGAGAAAATGATTCGGGTGGCGTATCTCGTGGAAAATTTCAAGAATCGCTGATCAAAGGTAGCCACTCTGACGTTACGTTGCCATCATTTGCACCTTCATCCAAGTATTACAATGAGTTTGAAGGCAGCAAACTGAGATTGGGTAAGACACCTACCGAGCTTTATGATTTAATTTTGGATAATGTCCTTGAAGTCTATACCTAGTTCTTATTTTACCTGACGTTTCTCGTAACCAAGGTCATTAGAGGCTGACGTCTTAGTATGTAAAGAGTATTGAAAGCAGCACAGTTGTCTGAACTGAACTAGCTAGCTACCTACATAGGTACATCTGACGTCCTTCAAACTTATTTGAACTTGAGAGGCAACATCTAGGTACAATCTGTTGATCTAAGGTTCACATTCTGTTCTGTAGGTACCTATTTTCCATGATCTAGTTGTGCCATATGGACAAATGTAATGTTTCCCTATGCTGTGACTAAATCTTGTTTCATCAGATTATTCAAAGTTAGGTAAATTATTTTTCACTTTTCTCTACATTTTTCGACTAGAATTGAGTTACAGCCATCACACACATTTTAGAAATAAATTAGGAATCCCCTCATGATTCATAATCAAACTCTCGATGTGCCTATTACTAACTTCCATCTTGTCTATTTCAGATCATGCTTCTTACAACATTCCTGAAGACTGTCGAATATCAAAGATTCTTCGTCGATTGAGCAGGGAGGATGACACAGAGAAGTTTTTGTCCACATGCCAGCAGCTTCAAGTAAGCATACTACGTTACAGGACCAACATCCTACTTGATGTGTTAACAGTAAAATCCACAAATTGGTTAAAATGTAGTTAAGATTTTCATTGATATCATAAAAATATTTTATTTTGTAGGTACTACTCTAAAACGAGCAATTATTTAAAATTGCTAATCCACCGTTCCGTTAGTAGGTATACACAACTTAAGCGATAACTACCTTAAATTGATATTAATGGCGTAAGGGATGGAACGAGAATGTTGAAATGTGAAGTTCTATGATCTGTCCACAATTCATGTACTACACTTGGCCAAACAAAACTTGAACGGTCAATAAATCTGATAGGCTGATAAATGTAAGATCGCACCATCACTCAGAAGTCAGTATAAGCGATCTCATTGTCTCACTCTAGTAGGTGACCTCACATTTCAATGATAATAACAAGCTTTGATTGGTTATGGAACATGACCAGCAGTCATTCAAATTTGGTCAACGTACAAGTTTTGTTTGGCCGAGTGTACCTACCTACCTACCAGCTACCTAATGGTGGAACATGTAATAAAGTTTTAAATTTGTATTAATTTTGGTTACATCGCCATTATGATTAATGATTATGTTACCTCACCGCTAGGTACGTCAATTGTAGGTATCTAGCGCTTCAAAAACATTAGTGTCTATAAACTGACTCTATAATTAAACTACTACTCTGTTCTTCTGCAAAGCGGTAGCAATGTCGTTACTCGTTAGCAATGAGATTTTGTCATACTCATAACTCATAAGCTTTAAATGCAGAATCGCAACCCTTGGGATAAATGACCACTTAGCAATAATCATTTGAAAATCGAAACTTGTGCAATGGCACAGCTTCTTGTAAAAACAAGTGAACAATCTCTGAATGTTTCCAGGAATCTCTGTGCACTCCGGACAACTCGCGCTACGTGCGTCGCGCGTTCGACGACATCGCCAACTCTCTGCTCAACACAATGCATCGCGCGCCGGGGGCCGACGCCAGGAACATGGTCGCGCGCTGTCTCGGACGCACGGGCTTCGTGCTGATCGAACACGACTTCAAGCGGTACACGGACTGGCTGTTTGCGCAGTTCGAAGTGGAGCGGAACGACATCAGGCTCATGTTATTGGCCGCCATGAAGGAGACTTTGAGACTGGATAAAGTCGCTCCGAACATCAAAGAGTCTGCTGTGAGTTGGAACTTTTCTTCACAAAACCAAGAGGAAATTCTTTGTTCAAACTTTTGCTTATATTTATTTTATTTAAAAAGTAGTACAGTACGTAGAAGGTACAAACAATGAAATGTTGATCTAAACGACCTTATTCCTTACCAATTTCAAACTGTCAGAACTATGGATATTAACTTTCTTTGGGATATTTCATCCTGTTTTTTTATTTTATGATTGGTACCAAAATTTTGTCTTGAAGAAGATTCCAACATTGGTCCTGGACTACCTTTTTCATGAAATAATTTTTCTATTGCTTTCTAAGTGCTGCTTATTGGTTTCATTTTGATGAAGTTCCATGCAACTTGATAGACTGTTATGATTGGTTACAGGCACTGATGGCCGGCCTGCAGACGGCACTAGAAGCCACCGACATCCCCGAGGCTATCATGGCGTCCGTGGACGTCATCGTCATGGTGACAGAATCCTACCCGGCCGCCTTCACCAAACACTTTCGCGTGAGTCACTCCATCCATACACCTGCTGTTCTGGTTCGCTCAGCTAGTTCTCAGTAGAGCTAGTTGTAACCCCATTTCATTTGTGCCTTTGATCCTTGGCTTGCGTGTTAGTACGGGAGGTTGAGAGGTTGACCCTAAAGGACGCGACTGAATGCTGTCATCATTTTGGTTCTCATTCTTGTACTAATTTTGGCATCAGTCACATTCATAATCTTGGCAAGATTTGTTTTTAACAAGATATTGTAGGTACCTAAGTTTTTTTTGGCAGGTTTACCTCCTCCATAATCTTCATAAATCTCTCCTTAATGTAGTCAAGAAAGTACAAAAATGAGCAACAACAATAAGAAGATAATCTGGACATGTCTACTAGACATTACCTACCTACTTTACTAATTTGTTTGATGGCATTTTTAAAAAGAATGGTTATGTTTTCTACATTATAGCCAATAAGGAGGAATTCAGATGCTGACATAAAAATTAACAATAATTAGACATAACCTGGCTAAGAAATCATGTTCCGTTTTGTCTTCTCGCAGGACACTGTGGATATCCTGGTTGGGTGGCACATCGACGGCAGCTGCCAGCCGAAGGTGGTCTACTACGCGTCGCGCAGCCTGCAGAAGCTCGGCCCGTACTGGGCCGGCGACCTCGGCTTCACCGTCACGCTGCTCGGACAGTTCCTCGAGGACATGGAGTCGTACGGCGACGACTTCAACGCCAGTCCCTGCGACGAGGAGGCGGAGGAGAAGCCGCTAGTCAAGATCGCGGCGCTCATCAAGGTAATGGGATGAACTTTACAGTACCACGTTGGGTAACATTAATATCTTAGAAAAGTCAGTGGAACCTAGGCTATGGTGGGTATGGAAGTTACTGAAGTTCGGTGATGTTTCCATCCCTCTCAAAAGAAAGCCGACACTATGTTAGACACTCTTTCGTAAATGCATAATAAATTGTCTCTTTACAGTGAGTATTGACAGTATTTAGAGTAGAGGTATTGAAGAAATGTAAGATTCAAATGAAATTTGAATATAAACTGTACATTTCAGTGATTCAGTTATATCTAATGTGACAAGAATTACTGAACATTGAATTTGTATACTGAATGCAGTGGAGAACCAACTGAGCTACACCAATCTAAATTTGTAGTGACCATGACTGTAGGCACCCATAATGATGATGCAAGCAGACTTTCGTTTGTATTCTGTTGGCTCAGATTACATTAGGTCAGGGCTGCCGTTTTTACGGATATTATCCGTTTTTACGGATTTATGAGTACAAAAACGGACACACGGATTTGTTGACTCTTTAACGGATACTGGTGATTCATAGTTGAACCACATTTTCTCTTTTGAATGAGATAATATTTTAAATTTATTACGAAAATGTATAGTTTGACAAGATATTTTCGTTTCCTGTCCAACAATTTTCAGTGCAGAGATTGTTTCAAAACACCCTTTTGTGTAAGTAGGCTAGCTATACTACCAATAAATGGTTGCGAGTGAATGGTTGAGGGAGGAAGGGGGGTGGGGAAACTGGTCGACCTTGAGCAATGTCTTGAGTGTCTAGGGGCGCGCGCTGCCTGAGGCATCCACTTGTTAGTTGTTTGCAGCTGGTCGTGGGTTAATGACCTGATTAGTGATTGCATCCCTTATTCTTGCGTGTGCTATAGTTTTTAAATTTATTATGCTCATTATGAATAATGTGTTGGAAACGGGAGAAAGATATTTATAATTCTGAATTCAAAATTACCATTCCATCCACAGCTGTCAGTCTAGAACCCAACCCCCCTTCTCTCATGTCCCATGTTGCGTGAGGAATTCAATAGCTTATCCGTCAAGTGGCCCAGTTAGTGCTTGAAATATGGGAGTTTTACATCATTTTAAAGGTTTTTAATGGGCATACGGATTTTTACGGATTTTTCATGCTTTTTAAAAGGATATTAATTTGTATGTGGCGGCAGCCCTGCATTAGGTACTAGAAATAAATAGTGTTTTCAGCCTCGTACGCTATTTCCTATTTAAATTGTTCTTTTATATTCATGTAGGTAGTAATAAAGTTTAATGTGATGTATTAACTGATTATTAAATCCATTAACCTATGTTGAAGCAGAAGTACCAACTTCAGATTTGAAAAACAACTGACATGGAGTAACACAGATTGATTTAGATTGAAATGATCTAATTTGAATTTCATGACATGGGCTTAACAAGCTAAGAATGAATGGTTGTTACTAAAGGAATGTTCACTGACCGATGTGGTTTTCTCTTGGGCAGGTGTTCAACGCCGTGCTGCTGAGCCTGGGTCCGCACCTCAACCAGCCGCACTTCCTCGCCGACTGTCTGACCAAGGTGCTGAACACGACGGTGAAGACGCTGGCGACCGCCGCCGACCAGGAGCTGGCCGTCGCCGCCGACCAGTGCGTCGGCCTGCTGCTGGCGCGGCTCCGGACCGCCCCCGCGCACCACGACCTGCTCTACAGGCTCGTCGACATGCAGATGCGCTCCGTGAACCAGTTCGCCGACGAGACACAGGTATTCCCATCGCCGTTTCCATTCGCAGGGGTCCCGTCACTAGAGTTTCCTGTCAAAAACTATTCACAGTAGAATGCACAAAGTGCTCAATGTTGACCCCTTTGATACCTTACACCTTTTTTTCTAAAAGACATTGAATGTAATGTCTTGCCTAATACAAATAAATATGGATCTAGAAAATTCGTACAATGCGAGAACTATAGGAGTCCTTGACAATTCGCTGACAATAAAATAATAAAATATTTGACTTGATGACCTTTCATATTTTCAGCATGATCAGAGCATTTACACTTTTAATGGTGGAATTTGTTTTTAAAACTTGACACAAGTCGTCTTTACATATGCATACAAATTTCAGCCTAATCAGAGAAATAACAATATTGAAAAAAGATAACTTACCTACAGCAACAAAAGCCAAAAGAATCAGAAGGTGACTGTCGTCACTTAGTTAGGTACCTACTTATATATTTTTTAATTTTCTTGACATAGGGGCAAATGCAGATAATGTTTACTTAGGTTATGTATTCTTGTCCCACTCTTCATTTCCATGTCCCAACCGTCCTCTATTCACCGACCAAGCTACCAATGTGTTTGTGCTCGCCAGGCGGCCATGCTCGAACTGATCGCGACGGTCGTGCGCGAGGTGAGCGGCAACCTGTCGCTGGAGTTTGTGCAGAGCCTGCTCGCCACGGACTCGCCGCTGCTTGAGATGCGGCTCTCCCCCTCGGTGGCGATACAGAGCCGCGTGCTCGCCATCTACCTCGGTCTGCTCAACCTCAAGAACATCACGCTGCTGCAGGAAGCATACAGGTACGTTCATGATGCGATGCAGGAAGCGTACAGGTACGTTCATGATGCGATGCAGGGAGCGTACAGGTACGCTCATGGTGGTATTCGTGTTTCATTGATCGTTGATGGTGTTGAAAGCATGTCAGAGTTCATGCAGTATTTCTAATTTTAGTTTTACAATTTCTACCTTCTGCCTTTAGGCTTTGTTTCCGGTTATGCAAATTAATTACAAAATTCAGGGAATGACAAACAAAACTACACTTAACAAAATTAAACAAAACTTAATACAAATGTCTATCCATCATTGGAAATTGAGTCCATCCTACGCCATGCCAGTTTTTTCCTTCTCACTGCCTCCTTTACCCTTTCATTCCACCATGGTGTTTCTTTCTTCTTTCTCTTTCTCGAAGCTCTGCCACATACCTCTTCAGCTGTCCCCCCTAGTGCCATTTTAAATGACCGCCACTCTTTTTCCACTCCACCAATTGACCCATCAGGCGCTCGCTCTGATATCTTTTCTCTAAACTCTTCGAGTATTAATTTCTGTTGTAGCTTCCATGTTTTTATCCTAGTCGCTCTTGTTTCCAACTGTTTTCTACCACCTTCTATTCCTATCTTCATGACTAGTAATCGATGATCGCTGTCTAGCGCCACGGATGGTATAACTTCGACATCTTCCAGATGCCAACCCACTTCTCCGCCGACACAAACATAATCAATCACCGACTCCCATCTTTGATCGTTCTCACCATATCCATATCTTGTAACCTTTTGAGACTTGCGCTTTTCAAACCATGTATTTCCTATTCGTACTGATGATCTTGCACACCACTCCAGCATCTTCGTTCCCTCGATGTTTCTTCTTCCCCATCCATGCAATCCCATCACCTGTTCAAATCCCTTCCGATCTTCGCCAACCATAGCATTGAAATCTCCCATCACCCAAATCTCTCTTGTCCGCACTAACTCGTTTAGCTCATCCCAGAACTTGTCTTTTTCTTCCCTGGATCTGCCTGACTGTGGAGCGTACTCCTGGATGACATCAATCACTCTGCTTCCTAATGCCATTTCAATTCTGATTAGTCGATCATTTATTGCTTCTATCGCCAATATATTGGTGGCATATCTCGGACTCACAACAAACCCAACACCATTCTTACCCTCTTCTCCACCAGACCACATCAACTTGTAGTCACCTCTTAACTTCTTTTCACCACTTCCCTTCCACTTTGTTTCACTTAACCCTAACAAATCTAATTTTCTTTCCATCATCATGTCAACTATTTCTTCTATTTTACCTGTTAATGTCAATACATTGAGGGTTCCCACTTTGATGCATGATTTCTTCCTCTTGGGTCTTTTATTTCCTTTATGTAAAGATTTGCCACTGCCCCTGCCACTGCCCCTGCCAAAACATTTACATTCACTCATAGCGTTCTTCTCCATACCAGCCGACTCCGAAAAACCTGCTCTAAGTTCTTATTCTTGTTTTCCTTCACTCTTTCCACGTCACAAAAACCAGATATGGGCCATTATCCCACTATATTAGTTTCAGACATTTTTTTTTCATCAAATTTTTTTTACTTGTTTCATGTTGCATTATTTTTTTTAATATTACTTATATATTTGGGAAGCCATCTGGAAAGTAGCTTCGATCGATCCTCGGGTGTTTCGAAATTATTTACGATTTTGCATGATGAAACGTTCATTTTAGTAACCTCCGTCCCACACATATTTAATCCTACAATATAAAATATGTAACTCTGATTACTTGCTTATGGTATTTATTCGTAAGCTGATGATATGACTTATTATAAAAAAATTATCGTGACTTATAAATACAAATAACTTAAAATGTGTGCCATAAGTATTTACTATTTTGACGGAATTTATCAAAATTCCACATTAAATTTAGTTTTGCACATGCAAATCACAGTGCAAATGATACAAACTAAATTAAAATGAATAAGCTGTTGTATATACCGTATTAACTCGTGTATAAGACGCAATTATATGTCAATATTTTGATTCTGAAAACAGCCCTGCGTCTTATACACGCATACCAAGCTTTTTTCCCAGTAAATCCAAGGTGGATGTTTGTAAATAGAGCTGTGGTAGACTGCCACATGTTGTCTATCTCTGCCTTTCCCTCTCACTCTGTCTGGACTACTCATACTGAGTCTAGACACAACACTATTAACATATTACATTTTTGCAACAAAATGTTTTCCCTTGCATTTAGATCAGGAGACAAAATATATGTTTACGTCTGAAAAACATTGCTCTGACAGACATAAAATAGTCTAAACACTGTTGCATGCCTCTTGTTGCATGCCTCTTAGAGCAAGCAACAGCTGCTGGGAAGAGAGTCCCCTCCCCCCTTTCTCAGAAGCAGGAAATTACTGTTTGTTTACAACAAGTTGGCAGTGCTTTTCATTCAAATAGCTCAGTTAGCTGGAAAACCAACATTTAGATGGATATCATGCATACAAACACACAATGTTTTTCATCATTTTACTGCGTCTTATACACGCATGTTAAGTGTTTTCTTAAAATAGACTTCTCAAAACAAGGGTGCGTCTTATACACGAGTGCGTCTTATACACGAGTTAATACGGTATTATGAGGAAAAAAATATAAACAGATGCTATCAACAGTATTTTAATTTTGTCGACAGTTTTAAGGGTGGGAAAGTGGTTATTTCGGAAGGTCGGTAGTTACTTGAGTCCAATAAAATCATATTTATAGCACTTAATGCAAGAGTTTTTCTATTCTAACATACTATTGTACATATAATGGTAACTTTTAAAGCATCAGATCATGCACAAATTAAAATTTCAAAATTTTCGTTGTTCCTGGCCCCATTGAAATTGCTGTTTTGGGACAGGAGTTACGCGGGACAGGAGTTACTTTTAAGAAGAAAAATTATGACTGTAATTTAGGGGTAGGTGCCAGAAACTTAAAACTCTAGAAATATTCCGTGGCAACATCGTACAATTTAATAAAAATTAATGCTAGTATGTAACTTGACACGTTTTAATTATACATGGGTGGACAGGAGTTACGGGAGAAAGGGTACTCCCACCTTTTTTGATGAATAATAATTTCTCATTTTTTGACGTTTCGCCATATCGCCATGGAGCAAGCAGCAAATTCAAGGAAACAGGTTGACGAACCAATAAAAAAAAATCTGGATCTGTACTACCAACTTAAGAATATAATAAGCGGCAGTTTTCAAACGGGACGGAGGTTACAACCAAAGTGATGGACAGCCATTAAACAAATAGCTACAATTAATTGTGTGGACTAACTGATGTTTAATCTGTGTAAATGTAAACTTTGCGTGGACTTTTCACCAAAAAAAAATCATCCTACTATATTTACTGCCTCAACATTAAATGCCGTGCGCTCAAACATCGACTTTTCGAAGTAGGACACGGGACGGAGGTTACTTTTCACCTATAAAAGTAGCAAAATTGAAAATATTATTGTACATAAACACAAAAATAGTGATTGCAACATGTAGAGGGGTACGTAATACAAATTAAAAAAAATATTTCCCATCATTTTCTTTCAATTGCTTTAAGCAATTCAACTCGGACAGCGAAACTAATATAGTGGGATAATGACCCATATATGCCCATCTTTCATTGCAACACTCAGTCTCATTCCATTCATCTTCTGCCATTCAACTCTATCTCGTTTTTATCCTGAAATATATCCAATATCTATGAACACTCCATTATTTTCTAGAATCATATTTCTGATTTCCTCGTTCAACAGCCTTCCCTCAATTGTTTGCAAACCAATCACAACAACTCTCATTTCCGACCGAAAGCATTCTTTGTGACCGTAACCAATTCTACAAGTTGTTGTATCAATATGTCCTTATCCATTCCAGCATTTACCTCTCTATTACCAACTTTCAGTACAATCGTGCCTACATCTTCCATATTATCAGCATAAAACTGATTCTCCATCCGCCAAACCATCTCTGTGATTCGTATACCCACATCACGTCTAGCTCTGAGGTATTTCTCTCTTGTAAACATGGCAGCTTCTTTACCTCCAACATCGCCTATTAGTAGAGTGTACTTTTCCTTTTTCTGGTAAACACAGGCTATGGTTCTTCTGGTTTGATCTTGAACTAGATCCTGCATTCTAATCATGCTTTCCCTATTTTCATGCGCCTGCTCTCCACAGCTCTTTGATATCTCATTGGATATTTCAGTGCAATCTAGAATATGTTCCGATGTTATGATCATGCTTGCCATATTCTCCTGCACATGCTCTCCAGAGCATTTGGCATCCACCACAGTTTCCGACAAACTGTCAATTTTATGACTAATAAACTCTATATCAATTTGATAATCCATCATATTCTTCTCAAACTGCCACAACTGACTCTTTAAACCATATAATTCTTGGGAAATACCGTATTAACTCGTGTATAAGACGCAATTATATGTCAATATTTTGATTCTGAAAACAGCCCTGCGTCTTATACACGCATACCAAGCTTTTTTCCCAGTAAATCCAAGGTGGATGTTTGTAAACAGAGCTGTGGTAGACTGCCACATGTTGTCTATCTCTGCCTTTCCCTCTCACTCTGTCTGGACTACTCATACTGTGTCTAGACACAACACTATTAACATATTACATTTGTGCAACAAAATGTTTTCCCTTGCATTTAGATCAGGAGACAAAATATATGTTTACGTCTGATAAACATTGCTCTGACAGACATAAAATAGACAAAACACTCTTGAATGGCGATCTTAATGGAATGGGAGGAGAGGAGTTGGGTTTGTTTTGGGATGCAGAGGAAAGGCAGGTGGATGCCTCTTAGAGCAAGCAACAGCTGCTGGGAAAAGACTTTCTCAGAAGCAGGAAATTACTGTTTGTTTACAACAAGTTGGCAGTGATTTTCATTCAAATAGCTCAGTTAGCTGGAAAACCAACATTTAGATGGATATCATGTATACAAACACACACTGTTTTTCATCATTTACTGCGTCTTATACACGAGTGCGTCTTATACACGAGTTAATACGGTACGTATATTCTCTTCTTCTAAATCAAATTTAATATTTATAACCTCAGAAATACTAGAATCCAATGAAGTTTTCATATCTTTGTAGATTTCGTCGAGAACATTTGACTGGCTTACCAGATCTTGTTGGCATCCAAGACTGGTACCCACAGACATTTTCTCATACTGTTCTCTTGGATCTTTCAGCCATGTGGACATCAGACTTGCTAATTGTAAATTAACATCCTCCTCCCATTTAGTTCTTCTGGTAATCTCTAATGCCAAATCTACTTCGTATATCAATTCTAGCTTTTAGCTCCTCCATTATCACATCTCCCTTTACACTCTTCCCAATCTTCATTTTTCTTGCTCTTAGCTTCATATCACTCATGATTCCAAGCGATATAAATACCTTGACCAATCTCAGCAATTATATCTTTCCACTTCCCCGTGACTGAAATTTTCCAATTTTGTTTTCTCTCACCAAATTCTCTCCGTAACTAAATTTTACTGATCATGCTCAAATCTTCGGAAATAATCTTTAAATGTACAAATGTTATACCTTAATTTGTTCCTGGTCCTTCCTTATCCCCACGCCGCCAACTATATTTCAGGTAAAAAACTTAGCTTCCCCTTCCTCAAAACACAATAAATTCACCAGCAGATCTTCCTTCAAACTGTATGAAACCACGGCCTCCGTGGTTAAAGTTCATTCACGTTTAGAATAGCAAGTGGATCACGTCGTTCATTGGTCGGTCACATGAACACTGCCCTGTCAATGGCAAGACTTTCTTCTTTGTATTATTGAAATTGTATAAAGTATGTGAAATACACACTTTTTAATAGTAGAAAATAATATTAGAAAACTTCAATAAAATTGATTTATCGTTATCTACAGTCGTCTTGTTCATATTCTTTGATAATTGATATTTACATGTGTAGGTTTACAAATGCTCGCTTGACTACAGTAGTACACGAGCTTGCTATTCTAAACGTGAATGAACTTTATCCATGGTACCTAATTGAATTCTCCGTGGTAATTGAATATTTTGGAGTAATTTATTCGCCCCTACTTACAATAAAAAGCAAATCGATGTCAAACGATTATGTAATCTACGGTTTACCTCATCAAAACAATGTCAAATCAAATCCCAACAATTTGATTCACATTGATGATATTTCAAGTTTCAAGTTTCAAGTTTCTTTATTATTGATATTGATATTGATAAGCTACAATAATATTAATGTGCCCATGTCTTGCCTCCACAGACACACGCTGGGATCTCTGGAGCACGCGTACCGCACGCTGGTGCCCAGCTGCCCCGCGCTGACCCACACCAACCCGTACCCCGCGCCGGTCGCGCTCGACCCTGCGCACGCCGAGAACACCGTGCTGTTCCACCTGCGCGCGCTGGCAGAGCTGGCCAACGCCGCCAACTCCATCATCGGGATGTGGGCGCTGAACCCCAGTGTGCTAGAGCTGCTGGCCGTCAAAATGCGCCCCATAGGTGCCAACGCGCCCAGTCCCGCGGTCACGTACGCCATCGTTTATCTGCTGCATGGACACTGCGATAAGGTATTACTACTTTAAACACATGCTATGAACTATATTTACTGCGAATGTTTTGGAATGCTAGGTTTTTTCTGATGCCCTCGGCTTTTTCTGAAATTACCAATGGCACTGCAGTTTCGAAAGATTGTTGTAGCTTAGATTTTTAGAGTGATTGAATACAATGAGGGGTCATGGTTTTTTTTTTTTTTTTTTTTTTTTTTTTTTATTGCACACAATTATACACAATACAATAAATACACAAATCTACAAACTATCCCACATAGCCAAAAGGCTAGTCTGTGGGAGACAAAATAATGTAAATAAACAATAAGCATACAGAAACAATAAAAATGACCAAGTGCGTAAACAATAAAGTAACATCAGATTTAACAGCCTAGTAGAAATAAGGAAGTAATACATATTGAAACAATCCATATTCAAAAATTAGTCATCATTAGGTAACTGGATCAATACCCGTTCAACCAAAAACATTCCTAGTAAATAACCACATCTTAATTTCTTTTTTTATACAATTGTATGTATCGAAATTTCTTAAATTTTGAGGTAAATTATTAAAAATTGTGGGTACTTCATAATTAAGCTGTCTTTGTCCATACTTATTAATACATTTAGGTATTCTAAATTTTCCTTGCGATTTAGCCCGTATTTGTACTTCACAGTCATATAGAATTTTGAACTCTGAGCTAAAATATTGTTTAAGAATTAATTTATATTCAAAAAGATCCGAAATATCTAATAATTGTAAATACGAAAAATACATACTCTTCGATAAATTTTTATTCTGTATAGTAGCTGGAGATATAATAATTTTCAAAATCTTGCACTGCAACTGATATATTTTATTCAGGTGCACAGCAGATGCATTTCCCCATGCTAAAATTCCGTAAGCTAAAATAGACTCGACCAACGCTGAATATAGTAACTTCATGAGACTCATCGGTAAAAAAGAACATAAATTATAAAAATTATAACTGCATAAGCGCAATCTGTTACATAAATTATTAATGTGATCACTCCAAGAGAAATGCCTATCAATAATTAATCCTAGATACACATGTGAGTTCACTACCTGAATTTTGGTTGAACACGTATTACACATCCCATTACCCAATGAATGCAAACACTGTACACTGTGGCATAAAATATCTACTGTTAAATTCTTATTAATGTTATAAGGAGAACAGATATGAATAATTTTGGTTTTATCAGCATTAATTACTAATCCATTATCATGTGTCCAACGTAGCAAAGTATTAAAATTATTTTGAAGTTCTATCTGTGCTTCATCCAAATTCCTATTTGCGGCTAATATTACAGTATCATCAGCATACATGTACACTTTACCTTTATGAAATAAATTGAAAACATGGTTAACATAAATAATATACAATAAGGGACCCAAATTTGAACCCTGCGGCACTCCGCTGAATAATTCTCTTGAGCAACTATATACATTTGAAATTTTTACTATGATTTTACGAGATTGTAAATAACTACGAAACCAATTTAACAAAGAGCCACCAATACCTATGCAACTTAGTGAATCTATGAGTATACTGTAGTTAATAGTATCAAAAGCTTTTGAAAAATCTATAAATAATGTAATTATGTGAAAATTTTCATTGAGTTTTGAATTAATGTAATCAGAAAAATTAGTTAAAAGTTCCCCAGTACTTTTACCCTTCTGGAAACCGTATTGTGATGTATTAATTATGTTGAAAACTTGAATGTATTCCGATATCCTTCTCACAATAACCTTCTCCATAATTTTCTCAATTATGGGAAGTAATGATATAGGTCTATAATTATTGTATGCTAAATGATCCCCTTTCTTGTAAATGGGACGTACTATAGAAATTTTTAAATTATCCGGTACTATCCCTGACTTTATTGACAAATTAATAAGTCTTGCTATTGTTACACTGATATCATTGCATAGATATTGTAGATCTTTTCAATAGAGCTTCAATTTTCTACATTCCCACAAACAACATACCTTTCGAATCTTTGAAACTTTTGAATCACCCAAATGGATCAAAAGAAATTAATTTGTGCATTTGTGGAAATTCATGGAATCCATAAAATAATATACCTACCTATATTTTGGTATATCTAGATTGACTTTGTTCACTAACTTCTAAATTTTTGAAGATTAAATGGCGTAGAGCTGTAGTTTGAACCGCACAAACACCACTAATCCGTTCTCCCCGGACAGTCAAACAACTTCGTGTCGAGCAGCCGGCTGGTGACTGCCGAGCGAAGCGGCCTGCTGCAGTCCGAGTCACCGACCAACGGCCACCTGAGCGTCGTGCTCGGTCTGCTGGCCGAGATGCTGTCTCAGCCGGACCTCGGGGAGGAGCTGGCGCTGCTCGCGCTGGCGTGGTGCAGGCAGCTGCTGGCGCACGCCGAGCCGTTCTTCCCAGCGCTCTATCCCGCGCCCGAGATGGACAAGCTCATCAGGTATGCCATGTTCTTGACTCTGATTGCACATTATTGGGGTAATAAGTACATGTCTATCTAATTGAACATTAATGTATTATCTTCAATTAGGTAAAATTAATTATACAAATAAAAATTCTCCAAAATTTCTCGAGAAAATTCTCCGAATAAAAATCTCAAGAAATTTACAACACTATGAACCATTTGTCATTACCATTTTGTCATTTGTCGAACCATTTGTCATTATTTTACATTGCACTATTAAAGTGCAACTTGCAAGATGCACTAGGTACTTGCACTATTTATTTTAGAAAATATTTAAAATTCCTTCTGACTGGAAAGAACAGTATTTTAACGTAAAATTCATGTGTTTTGGAAGTAACAGGACATAAATAATTTCTTGTTTAAGGACCATTCACCAAAACTAAAAATACATTTTAATCATAAGTGAACAGTAAAATACAGCTTTAAATTTAGATATTTTTTCACACTCATTCTCAAAAGATGTTTTTTACGAGGTCCTGTGGTATTTTGAAATTACTGCATTCTTGCAAACTCGTTTTCTTTCCATCATGAGATTGTAAGGCTAAGAACCACCTAAATTGATTCTAAGTTTCTAAACGTCGTCAAGAGTGTAACATGTCCGTTCTGTGTCAGCATCGTCCTTGGCACCGGCGTGTCTTCCACGTCGCCACGCATCACCTCTCTGGTCCACGCCAACATGTACCAGCTGCTGGCGTGCCTCCCCTCGCACAAGTGGCGCTCCGACCACCTGGCCGCCGCCGTCGCCGCTTGCCTGCGCCACTGCGACTCCACCGACGCCCCCGTGCGACTGCAGGCGACCGTGCTCGCCACCCGACTCCCCCTGGAGGCGATCGCCGCCGGCGTGAGGAGCGACCAGGGGCTGCACGCCATGGCGCGCGTCTACGTGGCGCGCAACACGGCCGCCGACATGCAGGGTGGGTTTGTGGCTAGGGGAAAGTGCTTGCGTGTTTTTTGCATTTGACTGGATAAAACTTTCCTTTCTATTAAAACATATCTTTGAGTTAAGTTGAATTTATTTATAAAACTTGTGATATTTGTATCACTAGTGTAGAAGAAAGGATCTCTATATAATATGCTCTATTTCTGCACATGCATCTAATCTGTCATAAATCTGCTTAAAGCCCGAACATTCAGCTTTACTGGACTTCAAAAAGTAGGTACTTTTGTCGACTTAAACACTGAAAACATTCATTGCTTGATATGGAGCCTATTTATGTGGATTATCTCTTATCATAATGAAATAGTAATAACTAAAAACTTATATAACTTACGTAACTAAATTTATATAGAATTTTAACATTAGAACAGAATGTTTCAACCTCAATAGAGGCTATGAGAATGCAGGTTCTGAAAGTTATGTGGGTGAAAATAAGTACACACTACACACAACTTCAATTGAGTCTTTACTTGATCCCGAGTTAGTTCCTCTAGAGCGTCTATGTTGCATCTTGCAGGCCAGCACCTGCGGCGCCTGCTGGGGCACCTGCTGCAGGGGAGCGCCTCCCCCGACCTACTCTCCATGCTGTCCAGCTGTCGGCCGCGCGAGGCCAGCGCCCTGCACCGCGCCGCCCTGGGCTCGCAGCGCGCGCTGGCGCACTGGGCGCTGTGGGAGGCGGCGCAGCTGTGCGTCGCGCTCAAGCTACGCACACCTCTTGGCAAGCCCCACGACACGTTCACCGCGGTCGAGGCGGCCATCAAGGCACTGGCCAGGGAGGCATGCGACAAGACGGATGATACCAAGGTGTGTGGAACGAGTTGTTGTTGTCGGTAGTAGCAAAGAGTGAGGACTTTGGTTTTGTGCAAGGCTAAAACATCTGTCCTCTTCCGCAGACGTGCGAGTCCGTGCGCGTGCGCCGGCTGCTGCAGTTCCTCGACCACCTGGAGAAGTCGCTGCACGTGGCCAGCGAGGGGTGCGCGACGGCCACGCTGCCCGCGCCCTCCGCACCCGTGCGCGCCTTCTTCCGCACCAACGCGGCCACCTGCAGGGAGTGGCTGGCGCGTGTGAGGCTCGCTGCGCTAGCTGTGGCGGACAGGGCGGGACACTCGGCCAGCGCGCTCAGGTATGTGTCAAGGTCGCAGTCCGCAACACAGCTCTTCAAGCCAGATATTAGGCATGTAACCAGTGAAACGAGTACCTAAAGACAATCTTGAGAAACTTATAAACTACAGCAACACTTCTAAGTAAATTTGTTTTTATTTTTGTAGCTTGACTCTGTTATGTAAGTTTTTTTGGTTGTCCTTTAGAAAACCTACACAGGTAATTTATTTTATAAGAATTATCACTAAATTCCCATATCTGGTTACATCTTTATTGCTACTTCCCGATTTCATGATTTTAGTTAATTTATTCAAAGAGACAAGATAATAACGATAGAGAAATTCCATAAAACCATAGAATTGTAGAATTTGTGTAACAATCATGTGTTTTTGAAGGTGTTGGTGGCGTACCGAGGCCTGCCTTTACACTACTTTCCTCATTTTGGGAAATATAATTAACACAAAATGGTCTCCTCCATGTAATCTCCAAAGCGTAGTGATGCCTGGAGGCTGGAAGTATGGTGTATGAAGCAGATGTGTTGATGTTGCAGACATGGACACTGCCTGCTGGAGACGCTGCAAGGACCGTCGGTCGAGCTGGAGTTGGCCGCCGTGCACATGTGTTCGTCCCTCGTTAAGCTGGGAGAGCCGCAAGCCATCACAGGTAGCTACCACTCTTGTACCACTCGTGGCAGTATGTGATGGAAATGACAAATGAAGAGCATTCGGTCTGTTTGTAGTCACCAACTTGACATTCGGTACTAATAAATTGTTCAATTTGGACTGTCTTATTCACAAACATTTTTATTAATTCTATATTTTAAACAAAGTTGAGGCTTCTCTAGTGAGTATTTAATAGAGAAGGGAGGTGAGGGAACCCAGTACCGGCATGTAGCCTACTCCTGACGAAGATACCAATGGAGCAACGGCTTTATGTCTCATCTGAAGGAAGTGGAACTAACAAACACTAACCTCCTTGCAGTTTCTCTGGCCTAGCGACAGCAAGATTTTGATTTTGATCAGATTTTGATCAAATGCTGTTCAAATGAATGAACTTTTCCCTACATTGCTAACATGCATGAAATTGTAACAAAATTGTTTATACAGAATACATTTTGCAATTTTTTAACTAGACCTTATCAGAATGATTGTAGGATTTACATCCACGAGAAACTTTAGAATATTTTTTCGAATAAAAAAATAGAATATTTAGAATATTTTTGTTGACATATTTTTTCATAGAAAATTGCACAAAATCACAAAAGATTGTCGAATGTTCCCAGAATGATGGATTACATTTTCAATATCGCATGTGTGTGAAGTCTAAGCCTCTATATTGCTATACGTCTGAGTGTAATGTGTGTGCTCGTGCAGGGCTGCACGTGTGGTGCCGAGACGTGGCCGGCCGGAAGCTGAGCTGGCTGAAGGCGGCTTCGCTGCAGGCGGCCGGCAAGCTGGAGCTGGCCGCCGAGGAGTACCGCCGCTGGATAGACAGGACGGCCAGTGCGACAGACTCGACACCAGAGCCGCAAGTCGCGGGTGAGTCACGCATCATTCATGCTGGAATAGAGTTCAAGGCTTTTGTCACATTAGTATCTGGATTAGTAAGAATCTTACCAATAGAATCACCACCTAGTATCAATACCATTGTTACTTTGATGAAAGGGAATATAATTTTATAAATGCTCTCCATTTATTGGGATGTGACATTTTAAGGGGCCCGGGTAAGTAAACGGGAATCGCACGGTTCATCAGAGCATTTTTTTTTTAAAATTTGTCTTCACCACACTAACAGATTTTTAAGAAACCGTATAGTAGCGACTAGCGCCCCATAACAGCCTAATAGACTAAATATTGCCACACACTGCGGTTCTTTATGACCTCTGATACGATCTCAAATACGATATTTATCGAAAAATAATTGTATTTAACCCTTTGAGGTCGTATCAGAGGTCGTAAAGTACTCCAGTTTGTGGCATTATTAAGTCTATTAGGCTGTTATGGGTCCCTACTTTCTGATTTCTTAAAATTCTGTTGGTGTGAAGACAATATTTAAAAAATACACTTTGAAGAACAGTCAGACTTTTACTGACCTAAAACGTATAATTACCTACCTACTCGAAGAAATATAATTTTTTATGATGATTTTTTTCTCCTTCTCTTGTGGAATTGGTACAGATTGAACCTTGCTATCTAAAAAAACCATATGTTTCAATGCGTAGGGTGTGAACAAAGTGCTCCGTTCTGCTCAGGGTTCGTGAGCGAGCAGCTGTGCGAGTGCTACCGGCGCCTGCAGGACTGGGAGCGCCTGCACGAGTGGAAGCTGCGCGAGCGCGCGCTGTGGGGCAACGAGAACGGGGGCACGCCGCTCAAGTATGTGTCGAGCGCGGTGAGCGCGGACCAGGCGGCGGCCATGAGGGACTTCGAGAGCGGGGACGTCGCGGCAGCCGCGGCTCTCATGCGGTCAGTTCATCTCAAAGCTTTTCTCCATTGCCCTGTAGTTTGCTTGTTCTTTTTCTCCTTCGTACTTTTCCGTTTTTGTCCCTTTATGAGGATACCAATCAATGAAGTTCCACAATATTGAGGGAAAAGGGAATAGATTTATTTTAGAAGGAAGAATTTTTGTTGTGGGATTTAAATATGTTTAACAGCAAAACATATTGTATAGTCCTTATATGATCCAGAAATAAAGCTCTTTTCATGTTGAGACCAGATGATCAGTCATATCCTTCAATTGTACAGATATTAGTACTTTTTTGGGGCAAAATATCAAGTCCTCAGCCAAATTTTAACTAATAAATATAAAGTTTTCAGGTAACACACAAAAATGCGTAAAGTAAAATGTTGTTTTCACTTCGTTTGCTAACTTTTGTATTTATCTTGATTCTTGATTCAACACCGTGATGACGCAACTAGGTAATCAGTAGTGATGCCATCGGGTAGTAATTTTTGTACCCGGGTACCCGCCAGCAGTACCCGGGCGGGTACCCGCCATCTTTAAAAAAAAAAATAATAATTTTTTTTTTTTTTTTTTGGATTTTAAGATGATGGAAGAATAAACAGTATACCTTTTGAGTTTTTAGGTATTGTTGCGCAATGGAAATAGCACAATTGAAAATAGGACTGCAGCAAATAGTGCTGCACTGTCTGAGTGGGGACCAGAGTGGTGTTGGAGGGGTAAATTAGCGTGATGATTCCTGTTGGAGAGAGGAATGGCTTGATTGTATACTCCCCTGCTCAATTGGCGCAAAAAAACAAAATTTAATCAAAAAAAAAAAAAAAAAAAAATTTTTTTTTTACTTTTTTACTACTCGCGGGTTGTGAGTGTAACCCGGGTCTCCCATTACCCGGTTCTGACCCGGGTATCCGGGTACCCGATGGCATCACTAGTAATCAGTGACAAGTACTAACGAATGTTTGAACATTACAGCTGGCCTGAGGAGAGCTCCCTGCCCGACGTCGGCCATCAGTGGAGCAGCGCGCGCCTCATGTCCCAGGCAGAGTGTGCGCTGCGCAGCTCTGCGCTCCTGGTGCGCGCCAGTGCGCAGCCGGCGGAGTGGCAGCGCGCGCTGGAGCAGTGTGACAGTGTGCCGCGGTGTCTGCTGGAGCTGGGTGGACAGGACTCCCCAGCCGAACTGCTGCAGGTAAACAAGGATGACGTTAGACAATCTCATCGCAGCATTCTTTAGATCCTCAGTTACACGATGAATACCTAGGTTACTCAACTTTTTTGATATATCCCAAATACTTTTTGATTCCCTTTTAAAATTTTAATTTCATGAAATTTTACATATTGGATTTTTTTTTCTTGACTTCCTTCAAATCATAACACTGCTCAGCAGTGCATATAAGTTTATCGTTTACAAGTTCAGTGATTACTGATTTGTGATGATTAGGTACAGAAAGTTTCTGAAGCATCAATGTTTCTTGAAAACCTTATGCATAAGTCTAAGTGCATCAACTTCGACTCTCCTCGACGGTCTCGACATTCTTATCAAATCTCTCCATATCACTGGTATTTGGTTTCATCAAATAAGATAATCTCTTCAACTGCAACAATGTTTATCTTCAACGTCTAAAGGAAAGTTCCCATACTACTTCGCATTGTATTCACTTCGTTTTCGGTTCGCTTACGCAAAATGGCACATTTTAACGAAGGAAATCGTCGATGTTTACATTCGCATGTTCGCGTGTTTCGGTTTCGTTTCAGTTTCGTCAAAGTTGAAGTTGGCTTAACTTTAACGAAACCGAAACAAAACCGAAACACCCGAACATGCGAATGTAAACATGGAAGATTTCCTTTGTTAAAAGGTAGCCATTTTGCGAAAGCAAACCGAAAACGAAGCGAATACGATGCGAAGTTCAAGTATGGGAACTTACCTTTACTGTATCCGTCTTCTCTCCAAAATATATTGAATTAAATCTTTTTCGATGTGTCAATTAATATTTAAATTGACATCAACTGTACTTTAAGGAGTATCTTCCTTGACATTGGCTCTCTCTTGTTCAGGAGGCTGTGGTCCTCCGGTACGCCAGTGCCGGTCTCCGCCGCCTCATCGAAAGCGGTCCCGAGTGCAAGCCGAGCCTCGTGGACACCGCGCAGCTTGACACGGCCACCTCGTCGCTGCTCGGCCAGGCGCTGTGGTGGAGCGAGTGTCTCGGCGCCGCGGACGACGGCTTGAGACTGCAGGCCGTCAGGGCGGCCAGGAAGGAGGGCAACGCAGCGCTGGCCAGCAGGCTGCTCATCAAACATCTGGACGTCGACATGAAGCAAGGTAGGAGTGGACGGAGTTCAGGACAAAAGTATTTACTGTTACTAAAAGTCGTCCGGGGAGGCTTAACAATTTCAAAATTAAAATGATATTGTATGATATCGCCAGATATAAAACTTCGCCTGCAGATTTCACTGAGTGACATTTCTTTTTCTAGTTGGGTACCTATTTTAAAACTCCAACATCATGAATTGTGGAGAAATAGTGCAATACTTGTTATCTTGACTGCACTGCACCTTTTAATTTGTAGCACTAAATCAATTCCTGATAAATCCTGTAAAACTAACATTGACTTTTTAGTAAAAATATTTACATTCAGTAGATTGTACATGTTTATTCTTTCCTTTATCATCCCTTTTCATTAATATTTTGTAATTTTTATAAGTCCTTGTATAAAGTTGTGATAAAAACTACCAATACCTCTAATTATTATTGTCTTGATGACCTTGCAGACACGGAGAAGTGGACGCTGCCGGACGCCGCGCGCCACGTGATGTCTCGCGACGACGCCGTCTGGTCGCCGACGCACGTGAAGGCGTGCTCGGAGCTGGCCAAGCTTCTCCATGCGACGGAGTCCGCGAACACGGCGCTCGACGTCTGCTCGTACGCGGCCGTCGGCATTGCCAAGCATCTCGGTGAGTCAACGTACATCAACTACCCAGCTTGGAGTTCGATGCGAGAAGAAGCGCACAGAGATGGACAATTAAATGTAAAATGCGAGTAACTGGAACATTTACCGCACATATTTGTTATTGAAACTAGTAGCCTACCTAGGTATAGGAAGATAAGTAGCCAAAAATGCCAATGCCAAAATACAATCGCCAATAACATGATGATGCTGTATACATACACCTCAGAAATGTGGGTTTTCTTTGCTCCTCTATTGTTATGGGGTGAAATGGAGGTACAGTCGGTGTCACACGGAGCTGTCCGCCAGACATGGCCCTTAATGTTGCAAATAACCGGTTTTTGTCCATCCCTCAGTCGTTGCGAGCGATCGCGCGGTCTTCCGAGACATCCCTCTTTCTCGGACAAGGGGTATTCAAAATATCTTATCTGACAGCTCCGGTAAGACACGGACTGTAGTGCCAGAAAAATAGACAAATCCAAACAGAAACTAGATTTTTCGCTGCTAAAATTCCGCGTCAAACTTACGTAGATTCGTGATTTATGAAGAAGGGAATGTTGTAGATTATTATTGTAGTCTGTGCAGAGGCTGACTTGGCTAATATGGTGCGGATGAACAAGTACATAGCAGGTTTCACTAGAGTGAGTAAACGGACACAAAAGTAGAGCGAAAAGGCTTAGGAACAGTGTAAAAGACCCTTTTCCATACACGGACTGGCCTGGGATGGGATGATGGGATGCAATAGCAATGACTCTGTATCAAGTGACACTACAAGGAATTTTAGAGTAGGTAGCCCTCCTGATCGAGCTGGGGATCAATCCGAGGATCAATTCAAAGTAGCTGTATGTTGTGTTGTGTCAAGAGATCGTTGTTCTTCTGTTGCGCAGGCCCCGACAACGAAGACCACGCCGCGATGAGCGAGGCGAGCGCTCGGCTCCTGCTGACCTTGGCCAAGTGGCTGACGGACGGCACCGACGCGGGATATCGGCCACCGCTGCTGCCTGCGTTGCTCGGACAAGATCAGACCGACACCGGCGACGACATCGGCTCAGTGCTCAAGGTGAGATCATCTGACATGGACCACCAGTGGAAAGCTTCCTGTAATGTTTAATGCAGATCTAGATGGTCCGTGATATTCCGTGATTCCGTAGTTTCCTTTATCAAAACGAATATGCTCAAAACGTTGAACAGTTTCATTCCCTCTTTCTGTGGTTCTCCTTTTGCTCTTTAACATATTCCAATTGTCCTTGTCATCATCTTGATTATTTGTGTCCCAGAGTGAAGTTGACTAGACTTAATGCAGAATTAAGATACGGTTTCAGACATCATTCAGAGACCTGAGGATTTTCACCATAAATTAAAACAGGTTTTTTGTTATTTTTCAATAATCAATACACTCTCACCGACATGAAATAATGCCACAAACTGGTAGAACTTGTGTTAATTTAAATGATTTTTTGTTGAAACAACTCGAAGACATTGTGCATTGGTTGTATACCAACTCAAAAACCACATTGATAACTTCATGTTCCCCCATATCCTCGTGTATAATCGCATTGGAATACCGTATTAACTCGTGTATAAGACGCAATTATATGTCAATATTTTGATTCTGAAAACAGCCCTGCGTCTTATACACGCATACCAAGCTTTTTCCCCAGTAAATCCAAGGTGGATGTTTGTAAACAGAGCTGTGGTAGACTGCCACATGTTGTCTATCTCTGCCTTTCCCTCTCACTCTGTCTGGACTACTCATACTGAGTCTAGACACAACACTATTAACATATTACATTTTTGCAACAAAATGTTTTCCATTGCATTTAGATCAGGAGACAAAATATATGTTTACGTCTGAAAAACATTGCTCTGACAGACATAAAATAGTCTAAACACTGTTTAATGGCGTTTTAATAGAAGGGGAGGAGGGGAGTTGGGTTTGTTTTGGAATGCAGAGGAAAGGCAGGTGCATGCCTCTTAGAGCAAGCAACAGCTGCTGGGAAGAGACTCCCCTCCCCCCTTTCTCAGAAGCAGGAAATTACTGTTTGTTTACAACAAGTTGGCAGTGCTTTTCATTCAAATAGCTCAGTTAGCTGAAAAACCAACATTTAGATGGATATCATGCATACAAACACACAATGTTTTTCATCATTTTACTGCGTCTTATACACGCATGCTAAGTGTTTTCTTAAAATAGACTTCTCAAAACAAGGGTGCGTCTTATACACGAGTGCGTCTTATACACGAGTTAATACGGTAATGACCGTTTGCATTCTTCTCATTTCCCCGTACAATTTCTAATGTGATTTTGTGGTTTCAGCTGTCCACGTGGCAGTGCCCTGCGCTGGGCAAGGCGTGGGCGCGCTACGCCGCTTGGAGCTACCGCTGCGGCAAGCGGAGCGTGGAGGCCTCGTCGGGACAGCTGTCGGACGCCGACCGAGCCGTCGTGGCCGGCCTCGTCGACGGAGACGACCTCGACCAGGTGCTGGAGATACTCGGCCGGCCGAGGCAATACGCCCGAGACGAGGTGATTCTTTTTTCTTTTACAACATTTACATCGTATTTGCACATGATGTGGACTTCTATTGCACTGTACATTCTCACCAGGCTCTGAACTGTAAATGTTAATTTTTTTTTAAATTTGTAGAGAAGTACGGTATTTATTCAATATCCACTAAATGTTTATTCTGGTATGTTTGGATTGGTTTGGATAATAAAGCTTATAACATCCTGTCCTGCTGAAAAAGATAAATTAAGACTTTCTTGGAGTAAACTAAAAATGTGTCAACTTAAATGAAAATAATATGATTTTTTTTAAACAATAGAAACTAGAGATGGGCCGATACTGATACTCGCGATACCACCGATACCCATGGTATCATTGGCATCACGTCAGTGAGCTTTATCACCATTGGCAGATGCCTCAACCAATCAGAGCCAAGGCTGCAAGTGACATAATCTCCAAAAAAATCTCTAGTTTTGTGAATTTTGATTGAATTGAGACTTTGGTGGACAGGAACTACAGAAATATAAAGAAACAAAAGTATCGGCGATACTATCGGTGTCGCTAATCATAAAGTGAGTATCGGTATTGGTATCGGTATCGGTGAAAAAGTGGTATCGACCCATCTCTAATAGAAACTATTGTGTACCTAGCCACTGTTTGGGCTCCCTTAGTGGAAAAGGCTCACATTCTGTATATAGCCCAGATTATGTTAATCATTTCGATATCCCGAGATTCTCCTACGCAGGAGTCGCACGAATCTAACGTACTTCTGTTCCAGGAGGACATCGAGGGCGACGAGGGCACGACTTGCGAGTCTGTCCGCGCACAGCTGGCCGCTGCCTGCTCGCTGTCCCCGACCGCGCTGGACGCGCTGGTGGACGTGTGGCGGGCCGCGCAACACCGCGCGTACGGCTTCTATCAGCAGGCGGCTGCCGCGTACTTCAACTACCTCGCCTTCACACAACAGCCAGGTCAGTCTTACGCAATTGTGATGCTTGTAGCTTTTTGACTTATGCCATTTGATCGATCACTGATTGAGTCTTGTTCATGCAATAGTATCATGCTACTACTCAGCTTATATTCATGCTTACATGATTCCTGATGAAAACTAATAGCAAAAATACATGCACTAAATTGGAAGCTTTTAAACAGGTTCTGTAATTCATAAAGATCTGGGTTATTTGGTTTTTGTAGGTATTTACCATATTCCACTTCCATACATTTCCCAGAGTACGCACTTTCACTTTTTTTCTACACATTTATTACACTTTTGATAATACAATTTGAGAAATGGAAGAATATTCTAGCAGGAATGTTTGTTAAATTAAAGCCTCGTTCACGTCAGAGCGGTTCCGCATTTTGCGGAATGCCATTTATCTACTTTGATCTGAATTAATTTAAAATTGGCAACAACCTGAGACAATCGGCTTGTATTGCAGGCGGAGAATCGTGCGAAGCCGTGAGCGCAACGCTGCGCCTGCTCCGCCTCATCACGAAGCATGCCACCGAGCTGCAGTCGGCTCTGGAGCAGGGGCTTGCCGCCACGCCCACCGCCCCCTGGATGACCATCATCCCGCAGCTGTTTGCGCGCCTCAGCCACCCCGAGGCCTACGTGCGGCGGCGGGTGTCGGAGCTGCTGTGTCGCGTCGCGCAGGACGCGCCGCACCTCATCACGTTCCCCGCGGTTGTCGGCGCCAGGCTCACGGCGCAGCAGAACACTCCAAGGTACTGTCCAGGGCCGATCTGCATAGAAACACGAGATTATACCCTTAGATGGACAAGGCATCTTTTTGATCAAACCTTTCAGTTTTTACGCTGTGATCTTTTTTTCTAATTGTGTTTTAATTCTCGTATTAAATTTAAATCTACAAGAGGGTTTGTTTTTGACGACAACATATATTGTAAAATTCCACGAACTACAGTACCTAGTATAATTGAGAAGGAGCAGATAGATATATTGTACACTCGACAAAACATAAAGCGGTATGTGAATAAATTGGAATGACTGGTAGCGATGTTCTTTGACAATCAATCCTTGTTATTATCAATTAAATGAGTGCTCACCTACTAGAGATAGATGCCGAGTTGAGCATGAACAACTTATGAGGGTATGATCAAATCATTTTCAGACACACCAATTACAATTAGGTACCTACTACCTACTCCAAATACCGTTTTATCTTTTGTTGAGTTAACATAAATTTTTTGAACTTTTTCTAAATTGCAATTTGATATTGTTGACGACTTCAATTGGAGTATGGTTGTATTGCTGACATTGTGTTGTCCAGAAGTATTGTTATGTATTGAACTGATGTATTGTACACAGTTCGTCACGACTGTTCATCACCGGCCTGCCGGACGGAGAGGACGAAGACGACGATGACGAAGACGATGATGACGACGAGGGCGTTGACAACGAGGAGGACGTCTCAGTGTTGGTCAACTGCTTCCTGGCCATGGTCGACACTCTGTCCAAGCAGGCCTCGCTGGCCATCTCGCAGGTTCGTTCAAGTCATTGATGAACATTTGTCTCTTAACAATCTACATCACAAAATATTTTGTAAAAGAAAATTTTGCATTTGACAGTTGATTGATTGAATTTAATTCTTGATTGCTTCTTTTTAATTTTTTGGCGACACTAGTCCAACTTTTATGGTACTTTTTTGGTAACAATTTGGTAAATTCTTACAAAATTAGTTCTGTTTTAACATATTTTGTAAAGTTATAAGTTACTTTCTTTACCGAAGGCGAATAGTATCTACAGTAAAACCTCGTTAAGTCGAAATTGAAGGGACCCAAAAAAAAGCACTTCGACTCATGATTTTTCGATTTATAAGTATTTTCATAGAATGATGTTTTCCAGACGTGTAGTAAAGATAAGCCTCGTAAACCTACCCCCTCCCACTGCGCAAGGGTCTAGAGACCACTTGAAGACAGCTGTTTAGTGAAGGGTCAATGCCTCTAATGGTTTAAAGGACTCTTATTATTTACGCAATTATATATAATCTGCAGACTGGATACTAAACAAATTAATCACACACTTAATGTTTGACAATAAATCGATTTCACAATTATTATTTAATCAACTACCTATAGGTGTGGTGTTATTGAAAAAATAAATAATGGAACAGAAACGGAAAGATAATTGTTCGCTGTCATTTATGAATCATCAAAAGATTGAGAAAAAAATTAAATAGGTGGAAGATTTCTTGAAAAAGTCACTGATTTCAGTTTGTTTTTCAGTCGACAGAATATTTATTTTATGTGGACATCCATATTAAAAGTAAACATAAGATTAAATATTACGCAGAATAATAATTCAATGACCAATGTTTATGCCGGCAGTCAGTTGTTGACTATTTACAGCCCTTTTCAGAGTGACTTTTTGCTCTAATTCTTAGAAAGAGGGATTCAACCCTCCACCCGTGTCTGTTTTTTTGTTGAGAGACCCACTTGTCTTTGAGATAGAGCAGGTAGTGCCAGCTGGGGTGCCACAGAAAAGGGAGGGAAGTCAGGCGGACACTCTGCTCCAAAAATAGAGGACATTTTTGATAGAAATAATCCTGTATTCTCCGAAAATTGTATTATACAAAATAAATACTTCGATTTATAAAATGAAATCACATGTTATATTTCAACTTGGGGCCAAATATTACTTCGAATTACGACTTACGCAAATTTCGGTTTATAATTTATTTTAACATGTAACAGATTATACTGTGGACGGGACTTGAGTTTACTTCGATTTATGATGGATTTCGGCTAATGGTTGTTCGATTTAAGGAGGTTTTACTGTACATAAATATGCTCCAGACCAGTTCTTGGGGTATCCATTTAACAAGCTTTTATTTGTAAAAATCGATTTTGAAACTCTCGTGCTTTGAAGTGGATTTTCGACAACTTGAAAGCTCTATCTGTCAATACCCCCAAGATAATTTTGTTCCAAGGCAGTAGCACTGCTTAATCACATCAATGTATGCCCTCCTAAACATGTACGACATTCCGCCCCCAGGTGGAGCTGGTGGTGACAGAGCTGCACCGCATCACGCTGCTGTGGGACGAGCTGTGGCTGGGCACGCTGGCGCAGCACCACGCCGAGGTGACGCGCAGGCTCGGCCAGCTGGAGGCCGAGGTGCGCCGCGTCGACGACAACCCCTCGCTCAGCCAGGTCGAGAAGGACGCGCTCGTCGCCGAGAAGCATCGCATCATCATGAAGCCGGTGGGTTTTGCTGACAAATGTTGTACGAAGTGGAAGTAATATATTTTGCTAAGTGCTTAGTGTGGAATGTCTGTTTTTATGATTTGAAGGACTAATAAGTGGGATTTATTAAGAGGCCTGCATAAGGTAATGGAATGCACGTGGTTCTTTCAAGTTCTTTTCAAGATTTTTCTTTACAGTAAACGATTTTTAAATTTCAAAGAGTAAGCGATCATATTAACTCACCCACACACTGGAGTACGTTACATGACGACCTCTGCTTACTAGATGAACAGGATCTCAAAGGTTTGTTTTGTTGCAGCTGCTGTTCATATTCGAGCAGCTTCACACGATGACCTCGGTCCCTCCCGAGACTCCTCACGAGGTCTGGTTCCAGGAGAAGTTCGGTGAGTCACTCGAATAAACACTCTTTAGAGATAATACTTTTGATTTTTGAATTTATATATTAAACTAGCACATTGATATTAAAAAATAAAAACACTTATATTACCTACAGAAAAATCTCATAAATAATAAACATCCAAGAAAAGCCGTTCAAATGTACCTAGTACCTACCTATATATTTTATGTTGGCTCTGTCGAACTAAAAATTTAATTTTTAAATCAAGAATTAAATTTCAGAAACGCTGCCTAGTAGATGGAGTTCTAAGGGCCGGTTTTTGTACCTCTTGCTAAAGTTCTTGATAACTAGCTGATGGATAAAGTCAGCAAGCACCTAATTTTACATTGATTTCATCCTCTAGCTAACACTATCAAAAAGTTAAAAGACATAATATGATAACGCTATCAAGAAATTTATCCAGTTGCTACCTTTAGCAAGAGGTAAAAAAATCGGCGCTAATTTAACTGGCATTAATTATGAATCATATTTACGACCAGGGAGCTACATCGGTGAGTCACTGAGCAAGCTGCGCACGCCCGCCGACCCCCGCCGCCCGCACGACTCGTGGTCGTCGATGCGCGCTCTCCATGCCCGGCTGCAGCAGCGCGCCACCAAGCGAGCATCGCACGCGCTGCGGATGAGCGACGTGAGTCCCGCGCTGGCGCAGCTGGTGAACACGGAGATCGCCATGCCGGGTGTGGGCCCGCGCAGACCGGGGGAGATCGTCACCATAGCGGCGGTCGGACCGCTGGTCGCAGTCCTGCCCACCAAGACCAAGCCCAAAAAGCTGGTGTTCCACGGCAGCGACGGGCAGATGTGAGTCACACTCTAGCAGCAGTAGCTTCACTTTCAATGATTCAGATTGAGTTACTGAATTTTGAAAATTAGTTGGTGTAGTGAGATTTTTTATTTTTTATTATGCAGTACCTACGCCATACCGAACAACCCTTTGATCGGACCCCCTTTGACCTTTTCATCTGCCAAGAAAAGTGACACTGCCTACTTATATTTTTAGGCTACTATTTTAATACTCTTGGCATACCTACCAGCAGGGACATTTAATAATATTTTGTGACCAAAATCCTCTATTGTTTGTAAGGTCAAAAAGTTAAATTTATCACGGGTAGATACGACATTGACAGTGGGGACCGCCGTATTTTATCGAATATTAAGTCAATGGAATGTGTGTTTAAAGAAATTGACATTTTATTTCTAAAGAAAGTAATTTTAAATCTTGCAGATGTAGGTCCCCTGGTCCGTATTAGCGTTAATACATCTGCGAAGTCAAGGACAAATCTTATTGGTATGATAAATCCGCCTTTTGCGAGAACTTTAAATTATCAGAATGGTTTTTATTGCAGGACAGCCAAAATTTACAACCAATTACCAACAGTTCTCAGAGAGGAAACTAGTTTTAAAATTTTTAAATCCTTACTGTCCACCTCTTTGGCTGCCATTTAAGATATACCTATTGTAATATTGTAATGGTAATTTGACCTGTGATAAATGCTGTGTTTTTAATTGTTGTTGACTTGGGCCTTCGGGCACCATAATTCATGTTATTTATTAATTTGTCGTAATGTTTGTTTCTGTATTTATTCTATGTATCTGGTAGCCGGGCACTTGTGCTACGGGGCTTTGCTCTATTCCCGCTACCAGCAAAACACTGTATTCATGCTGATGTTTTAAAAATAAATAATAATAATAATAATAATAAGGTAACAATGAATCTTACGTCAGATTAGGTTAAACTATTGCATGGTCCTTTGTTACCAATCACATTTTAAGGCCGATTCACACGGCCGTTCCAAACTTCTCAAGTTTGCCAAAGTTCCGAATCGCCGTTTCAAAAACTCCCGTGTGACCTAAGAAAACAATTGAAATGGAAGATTGAATTCAATGTGTTGTTCTCTTAACAAGGCTCTAAATGATACGGCCGTTTGGAACTTCGAAATTTGGAACGGCCGTATGAATCGACTTTTACAATTTTTCGTCAAAGTTTGTTAAGAACTTAAGTACGGAGTTAATACCATTTTACACTAAATTTGAAGTTGTAATAAAATACTAGTAGTCACTCTAGTCAGATCGTAGTCAAAATTGAACAATTGATCAAGTAAAAGCACAATTAATGGTGCATTTACTTCAGGTTATCAGGTCAGGTGATAAGAAAAGTCAAGTGGATCTATTTTAGATCAGTCAGCAGTTCCTGCACTGCATGTTCCCCACTGCCTTGCTCGTGTACTGCTTGACATAACGCCTGCCGTGTATCTGTCGCAGGTACACCTACCTGTTCAAGGGGCTTGAGGACCTCCACCTGGATGAGCGCATCATGCAGTTCCTCGGCATCGCCAACACCATGCTGGCGCGTGAGCGCGGCGCCACGTACCGCGCGCGCCACTACTCCGTCACGCCGCTCGGCCCGCGCTCCGGCCTCATCGGCTGGGTGGACGACGTCACGCCGCTCTTTGGACTCTACAAGCGGTGGCAGCAGCGCGAGCAGCAGGCGGCCAAGGGTGAGGGATCTCTCATGTCTGTTCCTGTGACAAGGGGCTGGATTCACAAAGCTAAATGTTACCATGTTATTTCCATGTTTTATCGGGATCTTTATCAATTTTATTGTAAAATCCCCATTTGTAGTGAAAAATACTAAATTCGATCATGGTAAAACAGTATCTCACCATTTTTTAATAAAGTTATGCTGGAATAAGGCCTAAAACATTCAGTGAATCCAGCCCCAGGGGCTTATGGTGAATTACTGCCAAGTTTTTTTTAGATTTTATTCAGAATTATTAATTTAATGGATTGATATGCAATGTGTGGTACTATGTTGTCTTGTGGATAAGTGTACTAGTAATCTTTATTATGAGATTATGACAAATCTCAATAAAAAGGCTTCAAATCGTGGGATATTGATAATTAGGGGTGTTGATTGATTATTTTTTTTCAAATGGATTATGGAATGGTTTGCCAATGATATGGATCTGGGATGAAGTGATTGACGTTGTTGTTGTGATCAGGATCGAATGCTGCGGGCGGCAACGTGGCCGTGCTGCGTCCCTCCGAGCTGTTCTACAACAAGCTGACGCCGCTGCTCAAGGAGAAGAACGTCGGCAACCTGGACTGCCGCAAGGAGTGGCCGCTGCCGGTGCTGCGGCAGGTGCTCATGGAGCTCATGCAGGACACGCCCAAGGACCTGCTCGCCAAGTGAGTCCTTCTTCATTCTTCGTAGGACAGGATCAGATATGAGAGAGATTTTTCAAGTAGTAGAAGTCCACTTTTAAACGACCGTGCAACAAATGTGGAGATAGAATCAACGTGGAACGGCTCCATACTTGGTATATTAATTTTTACTACATGGTAAGCTGTCAAAAGCTCACTAAACAAATCGGGTTTCATGTTCTCTGAAAGACTAGAAATATGAAATGGAGGGTGGTTGTCACACTGACCACCAACCATCTCAGTCTTTTTAAGCCCATGACAGCAACTAGGAAGTATAAATAGTAGGTTTGTTCGTCGGCCTGCTCGGAACTGCTCCAAGCAGTTTAGAACAGATGATTGTGCTCGTTGGCTCGGCCTACAGGAAGTATAGAACTGGTGCAAGCTGGAGCATATTATTGGAGCTGTTCAGAACAGTTCTGCGCAAGCTCAACGAACAGACCTTGTATGTTTGGTGTCTTAGTTTCTTCAATCTTTTCCTAAGTGGATATGTTTTGTTCCAGAGAGCTGTGGTGCCACGCGACGAGCGCCGGAGGCTGGTGGCGCGCCACTCGCACCTACTCGCACTCGGTGGCGGTCATGTCCATCATAGGCTACATCATCGGCCTCGGAGACAGACATCTCGACAACGTCCTCGTTGACCTCGACACCGGCGAGGTACGGTCACATTCTTTTCTATCTAGAAATCACGAGCAGGAAGCGAAAGGTAGCTAGATTAAAAAAGTTGGCTAGCAATTGAAGAAACTGTTTCATGATCATACGAGTTAATTATTTATACAGCTGTAGCTGTAACTATTAGTATTTTCTTTGTCTCTTGGATTGCAGACTTTTTACAAATTATCTTGGTAATGGTTAATTATTGGGCTAGGCTAGTAACATTTGTGTTAACAACAGCTATGTATGTTACAAAGACTCTTGTCTGTTTCCCTTAGGTGGTGCACATCGACTACAACGTCTGCTTCGAGAAGGGCAAGACTCTGCGCGTGCCGGAGAAGGTTCCGTTCCGCATGACGCAGAACATCCGCGCCGCGCTCGGCGTCACCGGCGTGGAGGTGAGTACACGCTTGCTTCAATTGTCCGTACGTGTGGCCGTTGCCGTTTGCCTGGTGAAAAGAGTCACTCTTTCACCATGTCAATGGCAGCGTATAGCACAGTCGCTCAAGTGACCTTGGTTCCAAAGACAGCGAGAGCTCATATTCATGAGCATAATTAGCACTCGGGTTGATGGGGAGGGTTGGGTGACCTAAAGATTATCTTCTTACCCTTATCAATGAATACAACAAAATCGAATTATTCACCTACCGAACAACTAACAACGCAACTTGGCATTTTCCTCTGAATAATTATTTAGAAGGATCAAGGATTTGATTATTAAAGTTGATAAACTGGATATAATTTTACATCGTTTTAATAATTTTACATGAATTACAAACATTACAGCTATTTGTGGAAACACAGAAACACACATCACATAGATGCCCACATATCAGGACGTTTACATCGTCGTACTACCATCATAAAAGTATTACATTGTTTATATAGCTTAACATGGCATTTCGCACGACCATACGTCACTCTACGGTCCACACTTTTAATGCGTTGTGTGTGTTCATAGTTAGCACATTGCACATTGGTCATTAACTCATTACCAATGAGGCGATAGCTTCAATTTCTTTTAAGTCTACATTTCAGTCTGCTCCTCTTGCTTAACGTTCATCTCAAACGGCACTATCGTCTCCTCTCGCTTAACATTCCTCTCATACGGCACTGTCGTCTGGTCCGGCGGAACAACGATCAACTCCTGCGGCACACTAATCGTCCGTCCGTTCCGACACTTGGCACTCTCTCCTCTCTCCGCCGCGTTGTTATTGGCTGGTGCCTCCATCTTGGTCGGCTTGAACGGCTCGCGGTCCCCGTCGGCCGGCCGACACCGGAGGATCCTCGCGAAGGTGCGCTTGAACTCGGAGTTCTTCCACGCGTAGATGAGCGGGTTCATGCCCGAGTTGGCCATCGCCAGCGAGAAGGCTGCCTTGTAGATGAGGATGGACTCCGTCGTGCGGAACACGTCGAAGGACCGCAACGTGGCGATCATGAAGAACGGGAACCAGCAGGCGGAGAAGCAGCCGAGGATCAGCAGCACCACCTGGTGGGGGAGAACGGAGTTAGTTGCTTTCGGGCTGGGTGATGATTTGGAAAGAGATGACACGAGCCAGTTGTCGGATGAGAATTTTATTGAAGCGCGAAAAACACAATCAATACCTACTGCATAGTTAAGATATTTTAAAATAATTTTTCACCTGAAAAAGTTTAGGGCTGCTTTAAAATATAGTACCTATTACTAGTGAAGGAAGGACTGTTATTCAATTGTAGGTACATACACAAATTTTAGAGATTTTGGGGAAATGAAGTTCGGTATTTAATTTAGAATTTGATATTCAAGTATTTAGTTGCCTATAAAACGAAATATTTTCAGTCGTACATTTGGTAATACAGGTTGCATAACAATTTTTAAGATGAAGCGTGAATGATTTTATCAATTTTTTTTCAATTTATTTTTCTTGCTTGGAAATAACATGTTGTGTTAATGTGTACATAATTTGATTTATTGATCAGTTGCTTGACCAACTCTTATGTGACTCAATCTTGTGATTACTGATTACTAAGTAACGAGGTTGCTTTTCTTAGAACCTTGACTACTGACTTCAAGGGTATAGAATTCCTCTCAAAGTAAACTCCGTTACATGCATTGTATGCAATATTGATCCAGTATTACTTATTCATTCATCGGTGTTCTCATTCACCCTTGTGACATGTCATTCACAGCGTCGATGCAAACACGAAGGGTTAACTAGGTTGATGGGCTGTTGAGGAACTGTCACATCATTATCTTCCTTCACTGTGATAAGGATATTTGTTGCCTTTCCATTAACATCCATCAAATGTTTGCATCCACCTGCGTTGATTGATTAGTTAATCAATATGTTTACCTCGCTCTCTGACTAGCAGGTAAAACCGAAATGAAAAAGTTGGAGTCGTATCGCAATTCACGTCATTGAATTAAAAAACGACGGCTGGAGAATTATTATGTTAATATTATGATGTTCATTATTACTAATGGTATTGCGCTCTATAATTGAGGAAATGATGCCGAGTGATTATTAATGTAATTTTTAATTAATTGCTATTGCTTCAGAGAGCTAATAGACATTTGTATAATGTAAGAGATTGTAGACTGATACAGGATAATTGTTCATTAGTGGATTAATTTTAATTAGTAATCAAGTGGAGGTACGTAGGTTCAAAGCTTAATTGTTTAATACCAAATTCTTTGTATACAGGAATGAATTCTACTATAGTTGATATTTCCATTAACAAACTTTGTTACTTCCACAGAGGTTACGTTTACATTTGATGTTGAAATCAATAGTTATTTTGATATTTTTTTGTAGCCTTAGTTAGGTTTGTTGCATGCAATATAATGGGAATTTTGTTTCTATAAATATAACGTGATGTTGGTTAGACTAGAGCGAGAGCGTAGCACTAGCACACTACTCTAGAGTCACGATCGCGGCCGCACCTGTATAGACTTCCTATCGTTGACGCCCGGCTGGCGTCGCGCCTGGCCCCTAGCCTCGCGCCAGATGCTCCAGTAGAAGACGAACATGGCCACCCAGATGAGCAGGAACGCGGGCAGCAGGACGACGGCGAGGTAGTAGCGGTCCAGCACCTCGTCCAGTTCGCACACCACCGCGTCCTCCCACGTGTTCCAGTAGATGGGCACGCTGCCGATGAGCAGGGCGATCACCCAGCCCGACATGATCAGCAGGTGACACGTGCTGCACAGAAACAAGCTCTGATGGATCTCGCCAATGGATGACTTTGAAGGGATTGCAAAGTGGTTCTACTACGAGAGGGGATGAAAATCTACACAAGACAACTTAATTTCTTTGGATGTTTATGCATTTTTTCAAGTTTTTAGTTGACAAAAGTCCACTTTTAAATGCAAAACAGCTCAATTTTTACCACTTAAAAGTTGTAAATTTGCATTCTTTTACGAAAAAGTGGAGTCATTCATGGTGCTTCTATTCCCCATCTCTCTTATTATCTAATACAGTACATGTATTTAACTACTGAGGAGAACTATGCTTCTAAATCTGAATGTAAGTGCAAGTCTACATATGAAGACAGTCTAACTCTACGCGTCACGTCCCGCTGAAGATAGAGAATGAAATTGAGGTTTAGTTTGTACTTCTCAGAAATTCGAAGAGTGATTGAGTAATTGATGGATCAAAAATGAAGGACAGAACCTTGAACTTACTAGCAATGGAATGTAAGAAGCACAAAAGTCTACTGGAAAATTATGTTTGACTGGAGCTAACAGAATATGGTGGATACATTTTCATTGCCTTATTTTTATAAGATTAAGGAGAAGAAGGGGAAGGCCAGCGACGTATTGGTTGAATGGGATTGAAGAGGCCATGCATGGCAGACAAATGCAGGACGTCGACTGGCAGGACCGAGATGCTTGGCGGCAAGGAAGCGGGAGACGACGACAGTCGTAAAACAAACTCGCTATTATTATTATTATTAACATTTTTTACAAAAGTTACGAGTTAAAAATGCGAGTCCCGAAATTTTGTTGATGCAACCTTATTTTTGGCTACATGGTTACATTTTGGAATGGTTTGAAGTAGACTTGCACTAGTGTGTGTCGCTCACCAGTCCGTCATGAAGCGGCAGTAGTGCAGCGGATGCACGATGGCGATGTACCGGTCGACGGCGACCGCGATGAGGTTGAACACGGACGACGCGCACATGAGCGCGATAAGCACGAAGCGCAGCAGACACGTGGCCTTGTGGTGGCCGAGCCCGCCGCACAGGTAGAACGCCATGTGGTACGGCAGCGTCAGACCTGCGCGGAATGCAGTTGAAGTGAAACTAGGAGAACACTCTGTGTAATATGTTGGTTAGTGAAGTGGGTGTTATGGGCCTAATTATATTGTAACACAGCCGCAAGGAATGATTTGCAAGTGATCAAAGGGTGGCCCTTGATAATAGGAACATAATTTGTTTAAATGTGCTTGATTTGTCAAAAATTTTATGTTTTTTACCAATTTGGCTGAAATTTTAAAATATGAATTATTGATCTTGATGACCTTGAAAACTTTTAACATGATCATAACATTTTCACTTTTCAACCAATCGCAGCATTCAGCTTTTAACTTCTAACCAATTAAAAGAGTTTGTTCAAAAACTGTACAGCAAACCAGACTAGTGGTGTTTAAATATGCAAAATTTCAGCTTGCTCGGAGAAACAGTGTGAACTCTATTTCACGAACAACAAGACAATATAAATACAAAATGGTAATGCACAGCCAAAAGAGTATGGAAGTTGACTCTGATTAAAATCATTGGAATTTGAAAATACGAAATTTTAAATGCGAAAAGGATCAGTACCTAGTAGAAGATCGGACGTTGCTAGATTGAGTATGAACTGGTTGGAGAGCACATTGGACAGCCTCCTATTGGACCTGACCGCCACGATGGTGAGAGCATTGCCGAGGACGATGGCGATGACTAGGAATCCATCGATGACGGTCCACAACTGGCTGATCGGGAGATCCCCGCTGTAGTCCGTGTCGTTCTTCTCATGCCCCGGGATGAACATGGTGTTGGCGCAGAAGCCCTCGCGCCGGTGGAGCGCCGGTTCATCGGGGCTGCCACCGGGCGACAGCGAGGACGTGCTCAAGTTCACAAACATTGCCCTGGTTGTAATTTCTTTTAGTGATACTAAGAGGTTCAGTAATATTTTCCCGTTAGTTTTCTTGTTACACTTTTGTATTTCTCTTATTATATCCACTAACTCGCGAGTAGTTGTACAGAAGCTACGACTGATTGATTTTACTTTTTTAACTTTTTGTAGACAAGTTCGAAAACCAATGTTCAGGGAGGAATAACCACGACATCACCAAAAAATTCATGATAAAGAACTTGATAAAGTATGAATCTTAAGGATAAAATTCTCTTCTTTTTCAGTAACGAGATCCTAATTTTTGACACTTTTTTGGTGCACTCACTAATTGTAGATTCATAAATAATTGATGAACCCTGGAAAGTGTCGATTGGGCTTTGTTGAGATTTGTAGCTGCTTCACAATTTGTGTTTGTATCAGTTGATGTTCACTTGAAACTTTCAACACAATCAGCGACTGATTACTAACTCGATCGGAATGACTTATTAGTATTTGCACTAGATGTTGTGAAAATCACCTTCTGTTTGCTTGACATTGTAACACTCGGCGTTATTGAAGCATTTAGCTCCCGATGATGTTTCAATCGATGCACTCTCGGGCTATTTTCGCACACAGATATGGGTCAGGAGCAGAGCACTCAGCTTCTTCTTGGCTCTCGAGTTGAACTTATGATTGACGAGTGGGCAATTGTGCGAATATGTAGACCGATCTGTTGAAGAGAAAAGAAGTTACGTAAGTCGATCAATGCGGCTATGGATTCGTTGATGTTAGGTTTTGATCTTGAAATATTTCTTACTTTTTGGTTGTCTTTCTTTACACTGTTTCTATTAATATTTACGAAAGTTTGTTTAAAAATCATATCGGAATTTTGGCTGATTTTCTACGGGGTTCATTGGCTCCACAGTTAAATTTGCTTGCGAGGTAACTTTGTGCGATATGTCAATATTTGATTTGTTGAAATGTATTTTTTCAATCTTATATAATATTACCCCAAGAGCTGCCAAAAACATTGCCAATCCTGTAAATAATAAAAAAACTTCCCCTTCAGAACTTTCACCTTAAACAAATAAATATATTGCAATTTAAATTACAAAAGTTCTAAATCGTTTAAATTGCAATATTTAATATTTTTGATAGAATTATGATTTTTATGATTTTTTAAAGTTATGATAATATTGTTAGTTTTCAGTAAATGATTTTTTCTAATGTATCAATATCATACACTCTATTTTTTTTTAAATCTATAGCTATGTGATGATCAACAGTTTTCCTAAAAATATGTAATTTTGGTAAATGTTGTTTCTTTTGCAAGTTCTTGAGATTATACATCTAGAATGTTCACCTGCCATGTTACACATGCTCGTTCACATCTTGGTATAATATTATTTACACTGCACTTATATAGGAGAGAGGGCAAGCAAATAGCAACTACATGCTATTTACTTTTGCCGTACGATTCCCTGCTCCTTTTTTACTCTCATCAATACTCCCATTACCGGCCAACTTTTTTACCTTGCAATTGTTTTCCCAAGATAAAAAAAACACTCGCGTTTTGGGCGCTCCTTTGTTGACGTATCAATTTACATCAACATCTTAGTCAACGCGGTTCACTCTTTCTTTCCCTCGTTTTATAAAAATAATCACTTAACTTTGTCGATCAGCTGTGTTGCTAACTGCATCGCGTAACTTTCATCAGCATTCGATCGACAGCTCTTATGGGAGAATAACATGGCGACGTCGTAATCGATCGACAACCGGCCATGTCAATGTTATTCTCCCGTAAGAGCTGTCGACAATGATACGTGATCGTGGTGAAGAGATGTCACATTGAACCGTCTTATCAAGGGACGCGAGAAATGACAGTTTTATTGAAACGTTTCCAGATGAACTCTGGACGCCGTCGATGGGTGACTAATCGAGGAATTGGGTTTCACCTTGTGGTACAATGTTTTAGTTATTTGGAAGGAAGTAGATGAGAATATTATAAATGATTGTAAACGACGTGTCTCTAAAGAAGGGGAATTGAAAAGTTTTTACAACTTTTATGATGTCGAAAAGTCAGGTCAACTTCATTGGTAAGAGCACTTTTTTCGTGTAGGTAAATGGAAATTTGACAAATTAAAAAGTTATACAAAATGTAGCCTTTTGTGTGGATTCTATGAATCTCAAAACTGGATGCAAAAGTTTTGGTAAAAAGAAAACGGCTCTCGTTTCGATATGAATAAAATCTATTGAACATTTTTAACATTTTCGATTCAATTATCAAAAACGATTTCGTAATTGATGAGTTTGAAACTTACCTACCACATAAAGTTGATAAGTGATAAACTTGCTAAATGGGTCTCTGGTGGTTTACGTCCAGCAAAGCCAACAAGGAATAAAAGTGCCGTGCTATCTACCGTATTAGTTACTGAACGAAGTTATCCAACTGTACACCTGCTTGCAAGTACACAAACACAGCTACCTGAGCCGATGGTGTTGGTTTAGACCGCCGATATTGTTGTGTAATGTTACTGCAACGAAACAATACGGCGCATCCTCTTTAGATAGCTGCCAACCAGGAATTTACGCGGTATACCTAAGTTATGAGCTTAGATAATCAAATAAGGACCGGTTTTTGTAGCTCTACAAGTGAGGTATAAGCTAGGTATATAAGTGAGGTATAAGTGAGGTATAAGTGAGATATAAGTGAGGTATAAGTTGTACCTTTCAATAAGTAACTAATTTCACATTGATTTCATCCTCTATCTAACACTATCAAGAAGTTGAAAGACGTTTGCTCCTCTATGGTTTGCTAACGCTATCAAGATTCAAGAACTTGATCCGGTAGCTAACTTTGGCAAGAGGCGAGGTATAAAAACCGGCCATAAGCCGTGGAAATCCGAGTTCTATGCTGAAATAATTCAAAATTACATCAAAACTGAAGATTTTTATCTAATGCGACCATTGAACACGACGACGACGTGTACATATAAAACACAAATATTGCCGTAAATGATTTACCTCCTTTAATTCCTTTCTTTTTGAGAATAATTACCGGCTCTTCTTTCATGCAACTCGTGTAAATAAAATATCCCAGAAAAAACACTCCGTGTAAAAATACCAGCCAAGTCTCTTTAACTATAAAAAAAAAATAGAAGAAATCTAAAAATTCAGCACTGAAAAGGAGTGATATCAAAAAAGGAGCCAAGTCAACGAATTTTCCAAATTTTAATCGTACCATTGAAATAAAAATATCAACCCCCGAGAAATACTTAAAAAAAGGACTTGGCGCATCGTTTTTTTAAAGACACTTTTCTATCCTAAAAGTATAGGAAGAACTCTACAAGTATATTTTCCTGAGTATATCACATTCATTATCGACGAATCATACTACGTTTTAATATAACTAGTACTCTTACCTACTGGCAGTTTTGGTATTTTGTCAATATTCAGAGGAAATAAACGGATAAACGAATAACGAATAAACGGAAGCGGCCTAGTCTATTCGTTATTGCCACTATTTCTAGGGTCATATTAATCAATCATACTTCTCAATATCGTGACTGAGGGAAATAGCGAAAGCGCTCATTACAAGAAGGCCGTCAATGAGATTTGTATAAGTGACTAGTGCACTGAGCCATGCTGCTCAAATAATTACTGACTAGATTTTTATCTAAAGTAATACGTTATGTAATTTATGAATTTTTTTGGTATAAAATGTTAATTAATAGCAATTAATTACACGGCGAGAAGGTTCAAAGTATAATGCTGTAGTAGGTATGTTGATGTACCCACAAAACTATAGGTACCTACCAATCACAAACACAACTGTTCTGTATTTATTGCTTGTAAGACAATGCTATGTTTCTTTGCGTACTTATATTTAAATTTAAAATATTTTACAGAATGTTCAATATTTAATTTGAAAGTTTTGTCCCAATTTTTCTAGGCATTTCTGAACTACGTAGTATGTGAGTGGCATAAGCTTAAGAATAGAAAAATGTCTTTAAAAAAACGATGCGCCAAGTCCTTTTTTTAAGTATTTCTCGGGGGTTGATATTTTTATTTCAATGGTACGATTAAAATTTTGAAAATTCGTTGACTTGGCTCCTTTTTTGATATCACTCCTTTTCAGTGCTGAATTTTTAGATTTCTTCTATTTTTTTTTTATAGTTAAAGAGACTTGGCTGGTATTTTTACACGGAGTGTTTTTTCTGGGATATCACTTCTTTTGTTAGTTTATTCATACAGCTTGTAGCACATGTCCGAGCAGGGACTAATTTCTTTAAAAAAATACGCCTCAACCGATTTGGTTACTATGAAAAGTTGCGTTTGGTATAAGATGAAAATGATTATCCAAGAAGAATAGCTTAAGTTTCGTTATAATCGATCCAGCCGTTTTCGATACATGACGTCACTTCCGGTTTTGAAATAGCGGCCGAATTCCGGTATAGGTAATAAGAAAACAATCTAGTTTTATCTAGTTGATACCTTCATGAACGACCATCTGAATTCCTAATCCCTATATTTCCGTAAAATCGGTCATGCCGTTTGTAATATATGACGTCACTTCCGGTTTCATTTAGTGGTTCCTGCCGCCATTTCCGGTACCATTAATTTATTTATTCATTTTTCACAATTGATTTTTCAAATAAATAGCAGAATGAATACGCAGGAGCTAGTTCAGTTGCAATCGTTACAGGCGTTTTAGATATATGACGTCACTTCCGGTTTCAGGAATGGCGGCCGAGAACACTGCTACCTTGAATATATAAATTGTATTGTCTATGTTACAATGTAAGTTAATTATGTACGTATTTTAAGTATAATTTGTTGAAATAAGTTAAATATTGCGTATTTATGACGTCACTTCCAGTTTAGAAAATAAGAAAATAATATTTTTTTTATTGATACTTCATATAGATGACCATCTAAATCGAATGGCGCTAATTTCGTTCTAATCGGTCCAGACGTTTTTGAGTTATGACGTCACTTCCGGTTTAAAAATGGCGGCACAAAAAATCACAAGAGGCAAGGTATCATCAGACGCCAAAAGTGCATATGTGGTAAAAGTTTCAGATCGATCGGTTTAGCCGTTTAGGCTGTGGCGCTGTCAACAGGGTTTCCTGATATCATCAGAATCATCATCTTCAGAATCAGAAAGTGGTGTAATTTCACTGTTTTCTCGGTCCTCTAGCGCGCAAATGGCATAACCTATTGTTCCCAAATTTGGTATATGTAGTGGGGTGGGCCATAGCTCGAAATTAAGACATTTCACAACAATGTGAGATTTTCCAATTTTAAGATCCAGTAGGCCGAAAATGCCATGTTGTTGCTTACAGTAAAAGTGTTTGGTCTGCTCCTCAGTTTATTAGGCATTTACGGTATGTTGAGTGACTGTGAGTGTATAGTACGACTTGGCTGGGTGGAGCGACCGCTCCACTAGATTGATTTTCACACTCTAAGTCTAAACGGAAAACATTTTAAAACTTTTCCGCTACATTTTCTCCTACACAATCGATAAATCACTCTGTATAGTTTTCCATTCTCTCATGGAAGGAAATTTATTCCGTATTTGGTGTGTTTCCCTAATTGTTAAATCCAGTGATCCATAGTTTCACTTCACCAAAAGCGAAATACGATTTTACGAAATTACCAACTGAATTAATTACCTTATCTCGCTGCAACTTGTTTTTCTTCGCTCAATTAATTTTACACATAGCACGAATTAAAATCACTCTGCAAAGCTTCACCTGTGGCATTAGTTGACAAGTTTGTTTCCATCGAGCCTCGACATTTGTCTGGCGCACAGACATTGTTTCTTCGCCGGTGTGCGTGCTCATCGCGTGGTATGAAGCAGATGACTGACCGGCGCCTAGCCCGCGTGCCAATGCGCCGTGATATCATTAGAACGCGAGATATTGCATCGAATTGCCACCCCGTTGGCGCAAGCGAGAGGGAGGGAGGTGTTTTATCAATCCCCAATGGCGAGAGAGAGAGAGAGAGAGAGAGAGAGAGAGAGAGAGAGAGAGAGAGATGGAGCTGAACACTCCAGTGTGTTCAGATGCAGCCGTTAGTGTTTATTAAAATGCAAAGCTCATTTTTACCAGAATGCTCGGAAACGAATAGTGACCGAGTTAGGAAGGCAGGGAGATGATAAAATATTGCGGGATGTCGGCTAAAATATTTATTTTATAAGAAAATTATTACGGTTCTGCAAACAAAATCTTCTCCGTCTTGATAAACGGCAAACGCCATCAAAAACGTTCCAAAGTTTTGAAAGTCGGGAAGAAATTCGAACACGAAATGAATGGCGCATTTGTTTTTGAATATTTTGGAATGTTTTTAAATTGCCCTGAATTTATTTTTTCCTCAAGCTTTCACTATGAAAAAGTATCTCCATCCAAAACGCCAATGCTGTAACAGCTGTTCTTCTGGACAATCGAAGTAGCTATTAAACGCGTGGGCGGGTTGCTTATGCACGGCGACGGCTCGAGAGAGGGATGAAGGATTGACCTGTGCGCACACCACCGTGTTGCTTGCACATTGACCTATGCGCACACCACCGTGTTGCTTGCTTGCACGTGGCTAAGGGCATGTAATCAAGGCGTCACCGACTGTCAACAGAGCTAAGGGGTTGTGACACGTGAGAATGAACGAGCCATGGGGAAGTGTAATGACGTGTCTGAAAGCGGTTGCACAACGTGTCGGCGACATTTTAACAGTGTGCTGATTCGAATACTCGAAGTCGCAAGAACTTCGTAATCGTTCGAAGTTTACAAGTTGAGAAAACTGAAATCTGAATTACCAATCGAAGAAAAGAAGCAATTTGAAAAGTTGACACTTTTCACAATAAAAAAACTTCTTCAATTTCTTGATTTGTTTTTCAAAATTTGCTAAATATTCCATTATTGGCTTCCGATTTTGTAAACCAAACATATTTTTGTTGATTGCTCTTAGCTGATTTTTAAAGTTACTTCATTCAATTTATTTTCTAAATTTTCCGATTATTCGTTTATGACTTTTTAATTACAAAATATTTCTGTAGAATTGCTATATTTCTGATTTCTTAAAATGCTTCTGCCCCCCCCCCCCCCCCCCCCCCCCCGCTATTAGCATTAGCAATGTATACTCAACAAAACATAAAACGGTATAAACGGATTGGCTGCTGGTCAGGTTCATTGACAATCAATCCTTGTTATTATCAATGAAATCAGAGCTCACCTACTAGAGCTCGATGCATTAGCACAGACTTCATCAGATGATGTTGTCAAACCTTTATCAGACAATCCGTTTTTTTAGAATGGGGCTGTGCACAAAGGACCTCACGCTTCAGGGGGGGGGGGTCTGGAGTTAGTAGGACGTCTCATTTTGATATACAGTACGATCTACAAGGACCTTTCAGCGCCTGAGGGCAAATGCCCAAATACAAACGCCAATAAAATGCTGTATACACCTCAGAAATGTGGATTTTCTTTGGTCATCTATAGTTATGAGGTGAGGAAGAGGTAGTGTCAGAAAACTAGCCAAAATTAGTGTGGAAAATAGGAATTCTAAATGGAAAATAGATTTTTCGCTGTTGCAAATTCCTTGTAGAAAGTACTGCAGGTATTTTCAAACATTTTAAATTTCAGTTGATATACCGGGACCGGAAATTTCGCTAAAAACGATAAATTCTGATACATTTAAAAGAGTGAAAAAATTAAGGGGGGATAGAGATAGATTTGTGACGTTTTTTTTTGGGAGGGGGGGGGGTCTCGAAAAGTGTGAGACAGCGTGACAAGTGGGAGGGGGGGGGGGGGGGGGGGGGGGGAGTCAAAATATCCCATTTTTAGCGTGACTTCCTTTATGCACAGCCCCTCGGTTGTTTTGTTGACGGGAACGGCGCGGGTGTATCATGTGTACTTGTGGGCTTGCCCGTTACAAATAAAGGATTAATAATAATAATAATAATGCAGTGAAATGCGATGCCGGCCTTGTGTAGGGCGCGCGGGCACCTGCATCGCTTCCCATGTCTGTTTGCCCGGTGTAATCATATGTTGACCTGCCACCGCGCAGCTCTATCACGTCCATCATCTCCGCAACACGTCAACACTTCACACGGCCAACCTAATATAGAGGCACAGCTGATAGAAGTATCACATTCTAATCGCGCCGGTGTCAAGTGTTGTTTACGGCGCTGGAATCTGACATGATGCGGGGAGTTTGAACATTGGAATCTTTCTTGGCTTTTCGCGAAAATATTTTGTAGTGGATATTTCGGAAGTATTATTGTAACTGACATGACAACACTATAAAAAACAAGTAGCCAAAAAGGGTGAATCAAAAACAGCTCCAGTGTATTTTAGGTCGCTTTTTTCCTGAAACAGCTTTTAAAATGTGATCTAAAATGCGTCATGAAACAGCTCTTTTAGGGGCTGTTTCAGGATAAAGAGGACCTAAAATACACTGGAGCTGTTTTTGATTCACCCTTTTTTGTCTGCTTCTTTTTACTGCGTATAATTACGATTGACTTATGCATTTTGTAATACAAACATACTTTTTACCCACATATTTGAGAACGTAAGGATTTATTACACATTTCTTTGATTGGTCGACTTGATACTATTCTCAAACGTAGATAGTAAATTACAATGCGGTTCAATGGCAACTAATGTCTCTTTTATGAGTTGATAATTGAGCGAGCGAAGCGAGCGTCTCCATTTGGCTCTTTTGGCACGGACCTCTGTTTTTTTTTTGTTTGTTTTTTTTTTTTCTGTTACTGACGATATACAGGTCAGAGTTTTTCTTCGATCGAGCTGAAATTTTGCACACATGTACGTAACATTTCTGATTGTTGCAGACCCTAATTTTTTTGAAATCCATTGATTGGTTCAAATTTAAAAAAAATTAACTTTCGATTGGTTGTTTTGATCAAATTGAAATTTTGACAAGTCATTACCCCCAACATTGTACCCAATCAAACAAAGTTTCAGCCAAATCCTCCCATTGGTTAAAATTTAAAACCATCTTTCCTGTGTTTTTAGAAATTTAAACTATAACCGATTGAACGATCAACTTATAACTTCGCATGATGGTTGGGTCCAACATTATCTGCATTTTTGACAATTTTCATACTAATCTGTGTTTAAATCCAAACGTTATTGACATTTTACGGACTATTAGCGTGTTGGCTGTCAAATTCACGGCGACTTCGACTCTTCAGTTCAAGGCAAGGTAGTTAGAGCAGAAACTTTCAAACGCAAATGAAACTGATAATGACCGTTCAACAGTCGATCTGATATTGTGTAGACACACTTATATCATATGAGTGGTCTCAGGTATATTTTTTGAAGGAGATCCTGTGATTTTTGAAAATTAACACGGAACAGTTCAATCATAAAGGTTCAATTGATCAACTTAAAGCTTTGCATGGTTATTTGGACCAATATTTTAGGAATGTTTTGAGATTTCTATACAAATCTGTGGCGAAATTTTAGAATTATTGGCTTTTAATGACATTTTCGATAGACAGAATTTCGGTTCGAGGTGTTGCGCGTATCCGTGCTCGCTCATCAACGCGTTACTCAGATTCATTGGTTAAAATTTAAATAAATATCTCCTGATAGGCTGAAAAATGAAAACGGTCTTCGATAATTCTGATCAAACTCATATTTTGCATGATCATTAAGACCAATATTGTCTCTTATTTTACAAAATTTCATCCCAATCAGTTAAGAACGTATGAAGTTATTTACATTTTTAATATCTGTCAGTAATGAAGTATCGAAATGAATGTTTTACAGTGCCAATTGAAAATTGATTCTGATTTGCTTTATGAACCAGGTGCTTAGATGCTATTTTAAAGTTTCGATGAAAAGCATACACTTTTAAGTTGATATCATAATCAATTCCATATGGATGTATATGTTTTCTGTGCGTTGTGTACGCATTTCCGGTTCGAGAATTTGCACGTACCCGTGCTCGCTCATCAACGCGTTACACTGAGCGTTTTCCTAGTTTACAGTAAACATATCGTTACTGGACAAGTGACACCTTGATTATCACCCTCTTCTCATTGCGGCAAGTTCCGGATTGTGCTGTTTTCTTGAGTGATGCCACTTCAAGTGCTGTTTGTATCGACATTTCGACGGATTTTATTTCATAAGACAACTCGAGAAGTAAGAATGTGGGGCTGGAAGGGTGGACATGCGGAGTGCAAGCATGGCTCTGCTATCTTGAGAGGCCACCCCACATGGGAAATGCACGAAGAAGGCAGCACAGCACTGCATGTTATCAAGCACACAATCTGCCTGCGTGGCCGTGCTACGCCATGCAGCTCTAGCGTGATCCCTGAGTCACCCACTCCTACACCTATCAGTACTCGGGGCTTGCGGATCTGATAGCCGCACGCCGTGGGAAACCAAAGCATGATGATGGGCCGATTTGCAACTTCTTTGCTAAGAGGACATTGCCTCTATAGGGAGGAGTTGTCACAAAATGTTATTTTGTCTGTAATTCAGTGTTTCAAACGCGTTTTAAAACGCAGTAAAATGATCAGGATGCGAAGTAAACCAGGACCCTTTTTAATATCCGTTTAGAAGTTGACTTAGGTGTGGAATAGTATAGTGGGTCAATTTCATATTTAAAAATTGCAATATTACAAAATCCTCCTCGCAAGAAATGGATTGGATGAAAAAATGTGACAGCATCGTTCGATGAGTCTATGCTAATCCATCTACCTCTAGTAGTTGAGCTCTTATTTCATTGATAATAACAATTGGATTGATTGTCAAGGAACCTGAGGAGAAGCCAATCCGTTTCGTTCAAATACCGCTTTATGATTTGTTGGGTGCATCTAGTAACAATACGGTTCGACATCGTGTCTGTATCCACACAAATTAATGTAACTCGTCCTTATGCTATGCTGCTATAATTTTAATTGTGAATGAATACTAAATATTATGCGGCGATGTGACCGGAACTGCGCTCACCTGACCACACTTACTGCAAGGACGCCCCGCTGAGGAGGCGATGATGATGACGATGAGGAGGCGGTGTAAGATGCAGGGATGTTGTTGATGATGCGCTGTAAGATGCAGGGACAGCGGCGGTGTTGTTTGACGCCGTGCTCTGTAAGATGCAGGGATGATGTTGATGAGGCGCTGTAAGATGCAGGGACGAGCGGCGGTGTTGTTTGACGCCGTGCTCTGTAAGATGCAGGGATGATGTTGATGAGGCGCTGTAAGATGCAGGGACGAGCGGCGGTGTTGTTTGACGCCGTGCTCTGTAAGATGCAGGGATGACGATGAGGAGGCGCTGTAAGATGCAGGGAGGAGCGGCGGTGTTGTTTGACGCCGTGCTCTGTAAGATGCAGGGATGACGATGATGAGGCGGTGTAAGATGCAGGGACAGCGGCGGTGTTGTTTGACGCCGTGCTCTGTAAGATGCAGGGATGACGATGATGATGCGGGGTAAGATGCAGGGATGATGATGATGATGATGATGATGATGATGATGATGATGATGATGATGATGATGATGATGATGATGATGATGATGATGATGATGATGATGATGATGATGATGATGATGTTGAAGAGGCGCTGTAAGGTGCAGGGACAGCGGCGGTGTTGTTTGACGCCGTGCTCTGTAAGATGCAGGGATGACGATGATGATGCGGGGTAAGATGCAGGGATGATGATGATGATGATGATGATGATGATGATGATGATGATGTTGAAGAGGCGCTGTAAGATGCAGGGACGAGCGGCGGTGTTGTTTGACGCCGTGCTCTGTAAGATGCAGGGATGACGATGATGATGCGGTGTAAGATGCAGGGATGATGATGATGATGATGATGATGATGATGATGATGATGATGATGATGATGATGATGATGATGATGATGATGATGATGATGATGATGATGATGATGATGATGATGATGAGGAGGCGGTGTAAGATGCAGGGAGGGTGGCGGTGTTGTTTGACGCCGTGCTCTGTAAGATGCAGGGATGACGATGATGATGCGGTGTAAGATGCAGGGATGATGATGATGATGATGATGATGATGATGATGATGATGATGATGATGAAGAGGCGCTGTAAGATGCAGGGACGAGCGGCGGTGTTGTTTGACGCCGTGCTCTGTAAGATGCAGGGATGACGATGATGATGCGGTGTAAGATGCAGGGATGATGATGATGATAATGAAGAGGCGGTGTAAGATGCAGGGACAGCGGCGGTGTTGTTTGACGCCGTGCTCTCTGTGTGCGCTGCGCCGCTGATAACACGTCGCGTGTAATTGTCCGCCTGATTGAATACTGATTGCAATTCCAGGAGTCGTTATAATCAACTCCCATCACGCGGGATTATCCGTGTGGGAGGACTTCGACATGTCATCCGTTGATATGACTTACCAATTTCATTAACTTTTAGCATAAGTTTTTCATTAACTTTTACGATTAGCATAAGTTTATTCATTTTCATATTTTTTCATATTATTTCGAATGTTTTTTCCCAACTTTCTTATTTAGTTAAAAAAATAATTATTCTAATTTTCTTCGTTTTTTTGAGACTTCGTATTTTTATGCCTTTAAAAAGATCGATAAAGTTAGACCATGGAGCTGTATGGTCAGACGTTTTCACGCATTGATGTTTTCACGAGAAGTACATTATCATCAAAAATGAGTTTCTTCTCAGTTATTATTTTCTACGAATTACACTTTTCCCTCAATTTTAGTCACTAACCAACTTTTTTGAAAGTCCTCGGTCCGGTTGCCCCGACATCGAAAGATCTCAACTCTTTATTTTCATAATGTTGAGATAAGTTTAATTAAAAACTTCTTGTTTTTGTCTGTAACGTATTCAAATAATGATGACCTTCTAACAGGGATCTGTGTTGGTCGTTTGAGGAATATCTGAGTGAGCATGAAGTTATAGTAAATGTTACTGATGTATGTTTCCTACTACTTACCTACAACTTTGACGCAGAAGCGGTGTTAGCTGGAGAATGTTGCTGGAGTTAGTTATGGACACAAACTTAAACGCTTTGCATTCATTGAGATGAGTGAGGACAGATATTTAGCGGAGAAAACCAATGACGTGGGCCAATTTATCCTCGTGTACTTGCGAAGATTATGCAGACGCAACGTCTAGTATGTCAGACAGACTTCTTTCTTGTTGGCCTGTAGGAAGTGGTGGGGCCACCACACGAACTTTCCGTTCCGTTCTCGTACTATGTCGGGATAGTTCCTAGCTGTCGTACATCGACTGTCTTCCATGAGGACGAAGTGTCAAACGCGAAGGTAATATTTACCTCGTCGTATATTCCACGGCAACAAAAGGTGTTGTTTTATTATAAAATTACATTGGTGAAACTGCGAACAAAATAATAAGTACTCTCGACAAAAATGATAAAACGGTATTTGAAAGAAACGGATTGGCTGAATAAAATGTGACTGCATCATCCGATGATGAAGTCTGTACTAACTCGTCATCTAACTCTAGTATGTTTAAGCTCTGATTTCATTGATGATAAAATTGTCCAGGAACCTGAGCAGCAGCTAATCCGTTTCGCTCGAATACCGTTTTATGATTTGTTGGGTGTACATTCCAGACAGAGGTAGATATTTGAAATGTCTTGGACGTTCGAAATATTAGCATTTGTTATGTCTAAAGCAAATGACTTGGATGCAATATTTCCTTTGTTTCCCATAAATGCATTGTCTGGTTCGTGTCAGTAATACATTACCCCATAAAAAACACTTCGTGTAAAAATACCAGCCAAGTCTCTTCAACTAAAAAAAAATATGAAATCTAAAAATTCTGCACTGAAAAGTAGTGATATCAAAAAATTAGCCAAGTCAAAACTTTATTTGAAAATCAAAAAATACTTGGCGCATCGTGTACTTAAATAGCTTGGAAGTAAAAGCCAATTATAAATTATACATGAAATATACATATACATAGTATACCTATAATGCCCTAAAAAAAACGATGCGCCAAGTATTTTTTGATTTTCAAATAAAGTTTTGACTTGGCTAATTTTTTGATATCACTACTTTTCAGTGCAGAATTTTTAGATTTCATATTTTTTTTTAGTTGAAGAGACTTGGCTGGTATTTTTACACGAAGTGTTTTTTATGGGGATATCACTCCTTTTTTTAGTTTATTCTAACAACTTGTGACACATATGAAATGAACAATTACTAAATTCTTTTAAAAAATCATCACCCTTTACAATTTCGTTACCACTAATGAATAGCAGCGTATGGTCCTAAATAATTGCTTTAAATGATCTTTCACGAAGAATAGCAAAGGTTTCATTCCAATCAGTCAACCCAGTTCCGAGATATGGAAACACTTCGGTTTTCAAAATGGCTGCTGAACTTTCTGCAATGCCACATAGAATTTATTTCTATAAATGATGTGTATCATTTTAAGCTTTCTGAATATGTATTTATTGTATAGGAGGGAATTATAATAATTTATACATTTGAATGACGTCATTTCCGGTCTCATAAATAGGAAAATTCTATTTGTACTGTTCATATTCCATAGAGATGGCCATCCGAATCGTTTGGCGCTAGTTTCATACCGATTTGTCCACCAGTTTTTGAGATATGACGTTACTTCCGGTTTAAAAATGGCGGCTGAAATCTCTGACCCCTTGAAGTATATTTGAAACATGATTATAATTTTATAAGCTGTCTCAAATAGTATATTTATTGCATCAAAATAAAAATTTGTGAGATTATTAAAATGTGTGACGTCATTTCCGGTTTAGGTATGAGAAACTGCAAATATTATTGATGATAATACATAAAGTTGACCGTCTAAATTGTTTTGCGCTGGTTTCGTTGAAATCTATTTAGCCGTTATTGATATATGATGTCACTTCCGGTTTCAAAATGGCGGCTTCCGGTTGGTTTTATAACAAGTCACATGAGACGTCAAAAGTACATACGTTACATAAATATCAAAATAATCGGATCAATCTTTGTTGCCAAAAAGCCAATCGATGTATTTCAAATTTCATTACGTCATTTCCGGTTTCTTTAACATAATGTTTAGTCTTTTGCTACTTATCATGCATATAGATGACCGTCTGGATCGTTTGGCGCAATTTTCGTTCCAATAGGTCCAGCCGTTGACGAGATATGACGTCACTTCCGGTTTCAAAATGGCGGCATAAAACCAGTTATAGCAAAAGGCACCTCAGACGCCAAAAGTGCATATGTGGTAAAAATTTTAAATCAATCGGTTCAGCTGTTTATGCTGTGGCCTGTTTACCATATTTTAGCTCCACCCTACTACTACTACTGAGATTATTATGAAAACCGCCCTAAAACACTGTTTTCACGGCCCTCTAGCGCGCAAAGGGCGTAACCTATTGTTCCCAAATTTGGTATATGTTGTAGGGTGGGCCATAGCTCGAAATTAAGATATATCGCAACAATGTGAGATTTTCCAATTTTAAGAATCAGTAGGCCGAAAATGCCACTTTGATGCTTACAGTAAAAGTGGGTTTGCTCCAGCCTTTTTAAATGAGTGTGTGCGCGCGCCGTACGACTTGGCTGGCGTGGAGCGACCGCTCCACTAGATTGTTCGAAATTCAATTGAAGAATGAAAATGTAAGTTCATCGCCTGCCGCAAGAGGGCGAAAATCGCACAAAAATTGTCGAGGTACAAAAGTGTAACTGTCATTGGAGAAGGTAAAAGAAAGCCTCGTTACATCTTTGAAATCGACACCTTACTGAACACTAGAGAAGAATGGATACAAAGTTATGACGCCCACGCACCTGATAAACGTCGACTTGTTTGCTATCTTTACCACTGTAATCGTAAGTCCGGGCTCGAGAGGAAAGCCTCGCGTCTTGACCACTCGACTCCCGACTGCCGTCTGCGCGGAGTCTGCAGGGCCTTCAGACTCGCTGGTCATTGTTCCGTGGAGATCGCGTCTCACCCAACCTTCAACTGTCGATAATTATCCAATAACTTGCCTCGGTCGCCGCGCTGGCGAAATCAATAATTATACCCGACGATTCGCTATTCAATTTCAGTCTTGGGAGAAGCTCCCGAATATAAACATACAGCAGTTTAGCAAGTAACTTTTAAAAGTTCTGGTTCCTGATTTTGAAATATACTAACTGAAAAGTTTCAGGTTCATTTTATTATTATTATTCAAAATGGTATCTGAGAGACGCTGTGAATATTCTCAATGAACAAGCCAAAAATCCAGATATCCATATCCAGAAAATTTGGAGTAGGATTTATTTATCCGGGGTCTAGGGAGCCACATAACTGTCATCTTAGTTAAATTTTCGGAGTGTCTAGATGGGAGTGCCTCTTAGCAATGAAAGAGTTTTGGAACTTTTTGCTAGGCCACGACAGCTTCCTTCCCACCGTTCATCCTTCTATCTTCATCATCCTCTTCTCCCAACCATCATATTAATCCGTCGCCGTTGGTCTCTGTCCAGAACAGTGCGACGTCAAGCGTCACTAAACAATGAGTGGCTTGCACTTGAGCATAACATCTGCAACTTGCTGATGGTTTCGCGCGCGCGGCAATTGTTCTCTTCCTCCACCATCTCGGATCATCCTCCTCTCCAAGGCGAGATCCGTCGCCGTTGGTCTCTGTCCAGAACAGTGCGACGTCAAGCGTAACTAAACAATGAGTGGCTTGCACTTGAGCATAACATCTGCAACTTGCTGATGGTTTCGCGCGCGCGGCAATTGTTCTCTTCCTCCACCATCTCGGATCATCCTCCTCTCCAAGGCGAGATCCGTCGCCGTTGGTCTCTGTCCAGAACAGTGCGACGTCAAGCGTCACTAAACAATGAGTGGCTTGCACTTGAGCATAACATCTGCAACTTGCTGATGGTTTCGCGCGCGCGGCAAGTGTTCTCTTCCACCACCATCTCGGATCATCCTCCTCTCCAAGGCGAGATCCGTCGCCGTTGGTCTCTGTCCAGAACAGTGCGACGTCAAGCGTCACTAAACAATGAGTGGCTTGCACTTGAGCATAACATCTGCAACTTGCTGATGGTTTCGCGCGCGCGGCAAGTGTTCTCTTCCACCACCATCTCGGATCATCCTCCTCTCCAAGGCGAGATCCGTCGCCGTTGGTCTCTGTCCAGAACAGTGCGACGTCAAGCGTAACTAAACAATGAGTGGCTTGCACTTGAGCATAACATCTGCAACTTGCTGATGGTTTCGCGCGCGCGGCAAGTGTTCTCTTCCTCCACCATCTCGGATCATCCTCCTCTCCAAGGCGAGATCCGTCGCCGTTGGTCTCTGTCCAGAACAGTGCGACGTCAAGCGTCACTAAACAATGAGTGGCTTGCACTTGAGCATAACATCTGCAACTTGCTGATGGTTTCGCGCGCGCGGCAATTGTTCTCTTCCTCCACCATCTCGGATCATCCTCCTCTCCAAGGCGAGATCCGTCGCCGTTGGTCTCTGTCCAGAACAGTGCGACGTCAAGCGTCACTAAACAATGAGTGGCTTGCACTTGAGCATAACATCTGCAACTTGCTGATGGTTTCGCGCGCGCGGCAAGTGTTCTCTTCCTCCACCATCTCGGATCATCCTCCTCTCCAAGGCGAGATCCGTCGCCGTTGGTCTCTGTCCAGAACAGTGCGACGTCAAGCGTCACTAAACAATGAGTGGCTTGCACTTGAGCATAACATCTGCAACTTGCTGATGGTTTCGCGCGCGCGGCAAGTGTTCTCTTCCACCACCATCTCGGATCATCCTCGTCTCCAAGGCGAGATCCGTCGCCGTTGGTCTCTGTCCAGAACAGTGCGACGTCAAGCGTCACTAAACAATGAGTGGCTTGCACTTGAGCATAACATCTGCAACTTGCTGAAGGTTTCGCGCGCGCGGCAAGTGTTCTCTTCCTCCACCATCTCGGATCATCCTCCTCTCCAAGGCGAGATCCGTCGCCGTTGGTCTCTGTCCAGAACAGTGCGACGTCAAGCGTCACTAAACAATGAGTGGCTTGCACTTGAGCATAACATCTGCAACTTGCTGATGGTTTCGCGCGCGCGGCAAGTGTTCTCTTCCACCACCATCTCGGATCATCCTCCTCTCCAAGGCGAGATCCGTCGCCGTTGGTCTCTGTCCAGAACAGTGCGACGTCAAGCGTCACTAAACAATGAGTGGCTTGCACTTGAGCATAACATCTGCAACTTGCTGATGGTTTCGCGCGCGCGGCAAGTGTTCTCTTCCACCACCATCTCGGATCATCCTCCTCTCCAAGGCGAGATCCGTCGCCGTTGGTCTCTGTCCAGAACAGTGCGACGTCAAGCGTCACTAAACAATGAGTGGCTTGCACTTGAGCATAACATCTGCAACTTGCTGATGGTTTCGCGCGCGCGGCAAGTGTTCTCTTCCACCACCATCTCGGATCATCCTCCTCTCCAAGGCGAGATCCGTCGCCGTTGGTCTCTGTCCAGAACAGTGCGACGTCAAGCGTAACTAAACAATGAGTGGCTTGCACTTGAGCATAACATCTGCAACTTGCTGATGGTTTCGCGCGCGCGGCAAGTGTTCTCTTCCTCCACCATCTCGGATCATCCTCCTCTCCAAGGCGAGATCCGTCGCCGTTGGTCTCTGTCCAGAACAGTGCGACGTCAAGCGTCACTAAACAATGAGTGGCTTGCACTTGAGCATAACATCTGCAACTTGCTGATGGTTTCGCGCGCGCGGCAATTGTTCTCTTCCTCCACCATCTCGGATCATCCTCCTCTCCAAGGCGAGATCCGTCGCCGTTGGTCTCTGTCCAGAACAGTGCGACGTCAAGCGTCACTAAACAATGAGTGGCTTGCACTTGAGCATAACATCTGCAACTTGCTGATGGTTTCGCGCGCGCGGCAAGTGTTCTCTTCCTCCACCATCTCGGATCATCCTCCTCTCCAAGGCGAGATCCGTCGCCGTTGGTCTCTGTCCAGAACAGTGCGACGTCAAGCGTCACTAAACAATGAGTGGCTTGCACTTGAGCATAACATCTGCAACTTGCTGATGGTTTCGCGCGCGCGGCAAGTGTTCTCTTCCACCACCATCTCGGATCATCCTCGTCTCCAAGGCGAGATCCGTCGCCGTTGGTCTCTGTCCAGAACAGTGCGACGTCAAGCGTCACTAAACAATGAGTGGCTTGCACTTGAGCATAACATCTGCAACTTGCTGATGGTTTCGCGCGCGCGGCAAGTGTTCTCTTCCTCCACCATCTCGGATCATCCTCCTCTCCAAGGCGAGATCCGTCGCCGTTGGTCTCTGTCCAGAACAGTGCGACGTCAAGCGTCACTAAACAATGAGTGGCTTGCACTTGAGCATAACATCTGCAACTTGCTGATGGTTTCGCGCGCGCGGCAAGTGTTCTCTTCCACCACCATCTCGGATCATCCTCCTCTCCAAGGCGAGATCCGTCGCCGTTGGTCTCTGTCCAGAACAGTGCGACGTCAAGCGTCACTAAACAATGAGTGGCTTGCACTTGAGCATAACATCTGCAACTTGCTGATGGTTTCGCGCGCGCGGCAAGTGTTCTCTTCCACCACCATCTCGGATCATCCTCCTCTCCAAGGCGAGATCCGTCGCCGTTGGTCTCTGTCCAGAACAGTGCGACGTCAAGCGTCACTAAACAATGAGTGGCTTGCACTTGAGCATAACATCTGCAACTTGCTGATGGTTTCGCGCGCGCGGCAAGTGTTCTCTTCCACCACCATCTCGGATCATCCCCCTCTCCAAGGCGAGATCCGTCGCCGTTGGTCTCTGTCCAGAACAGTGCGACGTCAAGCGTCACTAAACAATGAGTGGCTTGCACTTGAGCATAACATCTGCAACTTGCTGATGGTTTCGCGCGCGCGGCATGTGTTCTCTTCCACCACCATCTCGGATCATCCTCCTCTCCAAGGCGAGATCCGTCGCCGTTGGTCTCTGTCCAGAACAGTGCGACGTCAAGCGTCACTAAACAATGAGTGGCTTGCACTTGAGCATAACATCTGCAACTTGCTGATGGTTTCGCGCGCGCGGCAAGTGTTCTCTTCCACCACCATCTCGGATCATCCTCCTCTCCAAGGCGAGATCCGTCGCCGTTGGTCTCTGTCCAGAACAGTGCGACGTCAAGCGTCACTAAACAATGAGTGGCTTGCACTTGAGCATAACATCTGCAACTTGCTGATGGTTTCGCGCGCGCGGCAAGTGTTCTCTTCCACCACCATCTCGGATCATCCTCCTCTCCAAGGCGAGATCCGTCGCCGTTGGTCTCTGTCCAGAACAGTGCGACGTCAAGCGTCACTAAACAATGAGTGGCTTGCACTTGAGCATAACATCTGCAACTTGCTGATGGTTTCGCGCGCGCGGCAAGTGTTCTCTTCCACCACCATCTCGGATCATCCTCCTCTCCAAGGCGAGATCCGTCGCCGTTGGTCTCTGTCCAGAACAGTGCGACGTCAAGCGTCACTAAACAATGAGTGGCTTGCACTTGAGCATAACATCTGCAACTTGCTGATGGTTTCGCGCGCGCGGCAAGTGTTCTCTTCCACCACCATCTCGGATCATCCTCCTCTCCAAGGCGAGCCGGTCCTCTCACTTGACAGCAGCTGTGTAGCTCGAGATGACGCGCTAACTGCAGACTAATGCGCGGCTCAGGGGCAAGATTAGAGCGTGATTGTGCACGGGAAATAATGCGGAATTGTGTGGGAAATGCACACTATCATTTTGTAAGAAACTGAATCGGGCGTAGTCATTTCCTTGATGTATTATCTACACGTCAGGAGCGAAAGGGACGTAAAAATGCTCCCATTTTCTTGGAGCCATGTAACTATTTCATACGTTTAACAATTCAGGTCTCTGGTAGACTGCAAATTGGACTTTTGACAGCTGTTAAAACTCATACTACCTCAAGATATGGGTCTCATTTATGTAGATTCCAACTTCCCTTTATTTCGTGGTGCACCAACAATACTCTTAATTTTAGCACGATTGATATTGATTGGTCATCATTGATTGTCATTTACAAGTATAAAGATATTTTTTTCCGTGCCTGAAGAAGAGCCGATCAGGGTTTTACCACCTCCTTCCCGAGAGATCTGCTGAGACCAAGGATAATGTGATCTTCCCAAGGTCAGAGGGCACGGCGCACAAGATACACCTTGCCGATGACGCCATTGTGTAGTTTGTAATGGGAGATCAATGTTGATTCTTCTTTCAACTCGACTTTCAAAATGCCAACTTTCAAAACTCCAAGGCAAAATCCAAATTTATACTCGGGGCAGAGCTTTCACTGGCAACTATTTCTCACTTTTTACTAGCTTTGTTGATACAACTGTTTACCGACTATAACTAGACAATGTTGAATAGTTTGGAATCTTTCTAAGATTTTGTGCTATTTTTGTACCTTTCTTAAATTTGTATATTGCAACTTTTGCCATCTATATTTCTCTTACAAATCAGGAACATGTCTGAAGAAGTACTGATGTAAAACAATGACTTGGAACTTGAAGAACAATATTGACTCAACATATGATTTTGTCTTCATGTTGACTTATTGTGTGTCAGAATCTATCTTGTACCAAACTTAGGTTTGTAAACAGTGGAGATGACATCAAATTAGCAGTTCAATGATAATATGTGGCTACCTACATAATCTGCCTAACTTGAATTAACACTGGATTGTTTGTCATTGACTTTTGAAGGAAAGCAAACACCGCAATATTTTCTGTTCAAAGTACCTTCAACCCAAAATATATCTACCTGCGGTATCCGTTTTCCCTATTTGTGAGAAATGCAAGTGCAAATACCTGCGGTATCCAGTTTCCCTATTTGTGTGAAATGCAAGTGCAAATACCTGCGGTATCCAGTTTCCCTATTTGTGAGAAATGCAAGTGCAAATACCTGCAGTATCCATTTTCCCTATTTGTGAGAAATGCAAGTGCAAATACCTGCGGTATCCGGTTTCCCTATTTGTGAGAAATGCAAGTGCAAATACCTGCGGTATCCGTTTTCCCTATTTGTGAGAAATGCAAGTGCAAATACCTGCGGTATCCGTTTTCCCTATTTGTGAGAAATGCAAGTTCAAATACTTGCGGTATCCGTTTTCCCTATTTGTGAGAAATGCAAGTGCAAATACCTGCGGTATCCGGTTTCCCTATTTGTGAGAAATGCAAGTTCAAATACCTGCGGTATCCGTTTCCCTATTTGTGAGAAATGCAAGCGCAAATACCTGCGGTATCCGGTTTCCCTATTTGTGAGAAATGCAAGTTCAAATACCTGCGGTATCCGTTTTCCCTATTTGTGAGAAATGCAAGTTCAAATACTTGCGGTATCCGGTTTCACTATTTGTGAGAAATGCAAGTTCAAATACTTGCGGTATCCGTTTTCCCTATTTGTGAGAAATGCAAGTGCAAATAGCTGCAGTATCCGGTTTCCCTATTTGTGAGAAATGCAAGTTCAAATACTTGCGGTATCCGGTTTCACTATTTGTGAGAAATGCAAGTTCAAATACTTGCGGTATCGGTTTTCCCTATTTGTGTGAAATGCAAGTGCAAATACCTCTGGTATCCAGTTTCCCTATTTGTGTGAAATATCTTGAACCATAAATTTATTATGCCTGTTTCATATTAACAACATTGGTGTTAATTATCTACTTGCCTTTCAAGCCACTCTATGCATTACATAAAATATGCAGAAAAATAGCCTATAGTGACTTGCACTTCAATTTGTCTGTGACTCAGTACTTCAGTAATTTAATATTCATCTTGTTTGTAACATCTTCCGAGAGATAAGTATTCCGCTCGTGTGTGCGCAGGGCATCTTCCGGTTGACGTGCGAGCACGTGCTGCGCGTGATGAAAAAGGGCAGAGAGACGCTGCTCACGCTGCTCGAGGCATTCGTCTACGACCCGCTCATCGACTGGACGCCAGGTGAGTCGCGACCCCGCTGGTCTACTGGCTGTCGTAGCTCAGAGTCTGCAAAACAGTAAATCACATGATGACGCTTAATCACATCACACCATTGGCAAAATATAAATAGGACTGTTTTTGAGATTCATCATTAGGGAGAGATCATGGTTAGTAAATATGCATTATTTATGGCATTTCTTAGCGTTATATGAGGTATTGCAATTTCAAAGCTATACTCTCTGTAAAAGGGGAATATAATCTGAATAATAAGGCTTCTTTTACTGGGAATTAATTGTTTTATCAAGTTTCAAAAGTGCGCAAGACTAAGAAAGCTCAAATTGCATGAAAAAACAAGAAATGAAACACATTCTCCATCTCTCGGTGTACAATAGTGTACAATAAAGTCGGCCGCATCCGATCTGTGGATTGGAAAAGGGTCATTTTAATTTCCCGTCCCCTACTTTACCTGCGTGCCCACCATGCCTCATTTATGCCCAACCTTCTCTTGGATTGAGCTCGCTAAGGGGTTTGTAAAATACCGTTTTTTCAAGAAAATCCCAATCTACAGATCGGGTGCAGTTTACTTTAGAAGTTTTGTTTTTATGTGTTTCATTTTTTAAAATTTGTCACCTTCTGTTATATGCTACTAATACTAAGTAGAAGGACAATTCCTTGATTAAACAGTTCATAAAATTTAATTTTCTCTTGGTGTATACATTTTGAAGTGAAAGTATTATTTTCACTATATTACTGCTCATGCTTCCACTAGGCAACGAGGCTGGCTACACCGGTGCAGTGTACGGAGGCACAGAGTCGCGTGCGGCGCGACGCCAGCTGGAGAACGAGGTGGCACGCGCCATGTTTGCCGTGCGCCTGGTGGAGATGCGCGCCGACTGGGCCGCTAACCGGGAGCACCTGCTGCGCGCCGCGCCCGAGCTGGAGGCGGCGCTCGAGAAGTGGCTCGAGGTGAAGGAGGCGGTGAAGGCGGCGGAGGAGGCGCTGCAGGTCAGTGCACTCTTCAGTACTACTTGTGAACCGTTCACCGTCGTAATGCGAAAAATATGTCTTCTCTCCAGATGTGAATTGAAAAAATATTTGAAGCCATGATCGATGAAGGATCTATGTTACGAAATACAGGTTTTGAGATAATTCAAGTCAAAGTTTCGATTATCAATATGCAGAAAAATATGCAAAATTTCAGTTTTTGATGACTAGGTTTTCAACAGTGCTAAGTGACAGAAGGGTACTTAACATGATCATTCATGAAAAATATAGATTATGGCAAATTGTCACCTTCATCCACTTGTGTTTTCATTTATTAGTATTCGTCTGAGACAAAGGTGTCCATTTAGTAGAGTAGTTCAGTCTTAGGCTCGGTTGTACAATGTCCCGACAAAGTTAGCGGTAGGATTTATCAGCTGAAACCATGGCAATAGCCAATGAAACACAGCCATCTAGACTGCTAAAGTCCACTTTAGGCTAAAGTGAACTTTATCTCATTTATTGGGACATGGTACAACCGGGCCTAAGAGAACTTTGATATCTAGTATATTGATATGATTGTTGTATTTTCGTGTCTTTGTTGTAACTATCTAGGTAAAAGTATGAACAATAATAAACCGAGTGTTGACATGTCTCCGACTGGTTTACGAACGTGTTGCTTGTGTCCGCAGGACTGCCACCAGCAGATGGGCGCTGTGAAGGAAGCGGAGGCGGTGGGGTCCGCTCACCCGCTCTACACGCTGGCGGCCCGCTGGCAGAAGCACCGGCGCGCGCGCGAGGCTGTGGACGGCGCATGCGCGGCGCTGCAGGAGCGCCTGGCCGAGGCACGCAAGCAGGCGCTGCAACACGAGCAGGCGGCGCTGGCGGTCCGCGGTCCGAGGCTCGGACAATGGATGCAGCAGGTGGATTACGCAGCGCGGCCGGACCAGCACATGGTATTCGATCTGGTGAGTGCTCCACATTCCTGTTACGGCTTGCTAAGGAAGTCTAAGGAACGTTCATTTCATTGTAAAGTTGTGATTTTCTGTGCAGTTCTCTAAATTGAATGACAGCATCGCTATGTGAATGCCTTGATAGGTTGATAACTTGGCATAATGGTATTAAAAGTTTTATACATTCATACCACTAGATAAGGTAAAAGAAATATAGAATCCACACACAATTATGCTTTTTTCAATTTATGTATTGAAAAATCGTATGCTTTTCCAAGAAAATACGCATTTTGTGTGGATTCCAATCCCTATATTAATCTTCTGTTGTGATACAGATTGTAGGCATACCATAATGTATATTTTATAGTATCTGAAGAAGATAAATATAATTTTTTTAAATTTTATCTATGATAATAAATAATATTTATTTCCTTTCATTCAGAAAAATGAAAATTCTATTTAGAAAATTGAATCTCTGTTGAAATCATCCAGTCTTTCATCTATTCGCTATGTCTTTCTGTTTGATTACGCCTGGAACTGTCTTAAGTCTTGCCCCCGTCCTCGCAGGTGAAGGAGTTCTTGATGAACGCGGGGCAGGGCGCGGTGGTGGCGCAGTGCGAGGTGTCTGAGGCGGAGCTGGGCACGCTGGAGCAACAACAGGTGGCGCTTCTGCGCGCCGCTCTCGACCTGCTCACCCAGTACAAGGCGGTGAGCGGACTCTACCCGTGCAGCTACCTGGCCACGCATCGGTCCACGCTGTACGCGCGCTGGGCGGCACGCCTGCTGCTGGGCATCAACAGAGAGAGGTAAACACCGCTGACGCTGATGAATTCAGTTCTTGTATGTTATAAATGCATTTGCTCATGTTTCTGTTTCTACTCCTGCTGATAAGCTAGATGCTTATACATAGTCTAGTAGGATTAAATTGAGTGAATTTTTATGTTTTTATGCATTACAGTTTTCCCGAATGTAAGCCTCACCCAAATATAAACAAACCTCACCCCAGTTTTTGGAAGACTGTTAAAAAATACTCTTGGTATTTGTAGTGTGTACTTCATTCGCGAATATAAGCCTCCCTAAGATTACAAGAATGTAAATAATTGAAATACTACCTGAGGCTTATATCCGAGTAAATATTGCATCCAATATAAAAATTAAATTAATCGGTAGGTAGATTAGAGAGGAGCCATTATTTTAATTGCTTGTCTTGAAAGTGCTTTTATAGCACACTTTGTATTCTCGGTAAATTTTGCCGGAGAGAGAAGCGGACTGGCCAGTATGTGAAAGAGTCGTTCTGTGTTAATGCAGTATCTCGGAGGTGCGAGGGGAGTACGCGGCGCTGCTCAACACAGATCGGTCCACCGGCCAGCACATCCTCGCGGCATCCTTCCAGCAGCAGAACATCCTCACCGAAGCCAACATGCGCTTGCAGAAGTGGTGAGTCCCTCGTACATTCATTGTCAATCTGCAGGACATTACTATGCAATGGTTGCAGCTTAGCATTTTTTCATCATGACATTCTCATTGTAATATTATTGAGATAAGAGCTATGTGTATTAAGGTTGGTCCCGGACGTCTATTTGTTACCTGCACAAGCTCATCCGGCTGAGAGGGAACATTGATAAATAAATATATTTCTCCCATTTCCAACACAATGTCGGGTCGGGGGGACATTGAACATGTCAATGTTTTCAATGTTTTCTTTCAAAGACATTGAAAGAAGACAAAATTAAATACATAGTGCTTTTAACTGCCTACATGTAGGTAGTTTAATTTGTACCACAATTAGGGTATTTTACATAACTTTCTGTGAATCCAGCCAGCCCCTGGCTTACCTGACAAGAGTGTACTGCCTTGTAGACTGCCTGGAGCTGTGAATGTGACTGTGTCCACGATGCGCAGGTACGAGCGGCTGTCGATGGAGGAGAGCATCCTGCGCGCCGACAAGGCCTATGCCGACGCCCACGCCACCATGACGGGCTTCCCACTGACGGCGCCGGGCGCGGGACTGGCGCTCGAGTGCGTCAACGTCACGGCACTGTGCGCGCTCAACAAGCGCTACATCCGCATGGAGACGGCGGCTTTCTGTGAGTAGACATTGAACCTGACAGGACTTTTTAATGTACTTGTTTTGTGAGGCTGTTCAGTTCGGAGGCTTACTTAGCGACTTTCAGGTCAAAGTTTGTAAATACAAATAGCGAGTTTTGCAATTGAAAAGTGTCAAACGTCCACATTAAAGTCCAGTAAATCTGGAGGCTGATTCTAGAACGAAAACAAATCATTCCAGGCTGGAATCATTTTACGGCCACAAGGACAACATTGATGTAAAATGATTCCAGGCCGGAATGATTTTGTTTTCGTTATAGAATCGCCCCCGAGAGTGGTTTTCTTCTCAACTAAAGATTTAGATCTAAAAGCATGTCAATTGAAAAGCTGTTTAGAGGATTTTGTAAAGATTGCAGTCTGCAGTCTGCGTACCATCTACCGTATTTACTTTATTGAATATAAGGCTCACTCAAAAATAAGCTTCACCCCAGTTTATGGAGTTTGTTTTTTAAAAACACTTATTGGTACCTATATGTAGTGACGGTGTGTTTTACTGTAAGTAAAAGCCTCCATAAAGTTTTGAAATTGTAATAATTGAAAATGCCCAAGGCTTATATTTAAGTAGTAGGAGGTCTTTACTCTTTACATGAGTGTGAAATTTCAACTATTTCGGAGAACCGGTGCAACCTGCAAAGCAAGGACAGACAAAAAGAAGGAGAATCAGAGGGCTATGCCAAGAGGAGTTGCTCACTCGATAATATTGTTGAAATAGACTACCATCACCCCTGCTCTTATTGATGACTTGTGTTGCCTTAGGTTCCGGAGACAGCCTGGTGGAGCTGACGTCGCGCGACGGTGACTGGTTCCTGGACGAGATGTACATGGTCTCCACGTCAATGTCGGAGCTGGCGGGCCTCGTGGCTCTCGAGCGCCACCAGGGCGCCGACGACAGAGTGGCGCTGGCGCTCAGATGCGTGCAGGCGGCGCACGGCATATACAAGGGTGAGTCGACATTCCTCAACGCCAGGCCTTCTCCCAGGGACGCCCCCCAGTTTAAGTCCCCCCCCAGTCCCAGTCCCAGTTTAATCTGGGTGTAAAACACAACAGATTTAAGTTTCCCTATGTCATTCTTCCCCGCTTTGCTAAATTGTGTTTCCGTTGTCTTCCGACAGGACTGCAAGAGCTGAACTTCAACTTCCACACGATCATCCTGGCGGAGGCGGTGGAGCGCGTGCAGGCCGAGGAGCCGACCGTCATGGCGATGGTGGCCAGCCTGGAGGAGGCGATCGCCGCCGCCGGCGCGCCGCTGGGCGAGCTGCGGGACCAGCTCGAGAAGCATCTCCGCTGCATCATCATGGAGATGGAGGTGGGTGACACTCCCGCTGACTTGATTGAGCGAGCAAAGGGAGCGACTCCTTTTTTTAGCTTTTTTGGCATGGACCTCTGTTTTTTTGCAGTTTTTATACAGGGTACAGATTTTTTTTGATCGAGCTGAAAGCTTGCACACATATACGGACCATTTCTGGGCGTTGCAGACCCTAATTTTTTTGAAATCCACTGATTGGTTCAAATTTAAAAAAATTTATCTTTCGATTGGTTGGTCCGATCAATTTGAAATTTTGACAAGTCATTACCACCAACATTGTCCGCAATTTTACAAAGTGTCAGTCATTACGACCAACATTGTCCGCAATTTTACAAAGTTTCAGCCAAATCCTCCCATTGGTTAAAATTTAAAGCTATCTTTCCTGGGATTTTTGACATTTAAACTAGAACCGTTTGACCGATCAACTTAAAACTTTGCATGATCATTGGGACCAACATTTAGGTTTTTTTGTGTGTTAATTTTCAGAATTGTCTGTTGTTATTCAAAAGTTATTGTCATTTTTAGGACATTTTATTCTATAATCTTGAAATATTTGCACATTTATGACAGGAATTTTAATTATTTTAGCAGTGCCTTCTTGATGCTTCCATTCCAAGGCCTGTAGAGCAGAGACTTACAAACGCATACTTATCAAATCGCTTGCAGTTCGAAGGCTCGCACCCGAACTCATTACACAGAGCGTTTTCCTATTCGTATGATGTAGCGAGCGTTAATATATTACAACGGAAAGCCCCTATATGATCTAAGTAAGAGGTGTCAGCGCATGCGCAACATCAAGGCATGTGATATCTCTACACGCGCATATAATTCCCGACAGCTGTCTCTTGTTAAATTACAAAGTTCTGTTTTGAAATTATATCCAATATGGTTATTGGAAGTACAGTGAGATTCAGAAGAAAGCGGTCGTAGTGCCCCTGTGCCAGGCAAGTGCACAGGGGCACTCCGACCGCTTTCTTCTGAATCTCACTGAACATGCTGATAGTGGCCATTATTTTGAAAAAAAAATTATAAACATGTAGAAAGGGCAGAAATAGTTTGAAATTTTTTTAAAAATGACTAAAATATACACAATATGCAAGAAAATGCTGAAATATGTAGTTTTCCACCAAATTGGCCCAAATATGCAAAATAATATGCAAATTGAAACCTATATTTTTGGAATCAGGGTCTATCAAAGCAAATTTAGGTATATCTATGTTTGCATGATCTGATGATTAAAAAAATATTAATTTGCATAACTATCCTTACTCTTGTCATAATATTGACATGGCGTGAGATCGGGGGACAAACCTTCTTGCATTTTTAATACGACTACCTACTTCCAACAAATATTTATTATTTTTAATTTATCTTGAATTTGGGAGGTCCGTTATGTGACTTGGCGTTTCGTTAACAAAGATATCCTTGCTCTCTCACAGAGCCCGCACGCAGCGGCTTTGGGCGTGGTGTCCACGCTACGCGCCCGCTTCTCGGCTCTGACTGCCGCCGGCGCGGGCGACGACCGACCCGGCCTCATGCTGCTCATGGGCTTCAACGGCCTGTTCGAGCGCCTGCACGAGGACGGCGCCGCGCTGGTGCAGGCGCTGGACACCCTGCACACGCCGGCGTGCTGGCGCAAGATCGACCAGGTGCGCGACGCCAGAGCCATCTCGGTGAGTCGCATGTTGCTTGCTGTGTAGTTCGACTCGTTTCGTTTCAGAGCTGACGGGGAATCATTTGATTGGAAAATATGTGCCAACATATTGAGCTATGAAGCTGCATCATTCTTTTCCTTAATCTGGTGAATGATGTGAAAATTCCGACAATGTTTTTCAAAATGGAATTTCAAGAGTGTTTTTCACACATTATCACACCTCAACCGGACCAAGCACTTGAACTGTTATTTAATCGTTCTAATTGTTCGTATTCGTACAGATATTTGGACTTTTTGATTTTGTATTACTGAAATACAAATATTTCTCCTATATTGAGAAAACTTTAACGGATTGTTACTTAAGTCGACAAGAATAAAATAAAAATTATAAAAAATGGGATGTACGGTTTCAGTGATTTTTTTTTGAAGCGGAGTCTTTTTTACCGGACTATACCTTGAGTCACCGCGGGTGTCTGTGGACTTCCTCTCGTATCTACCTACCGCGTCGCGTTGCCGTGCGCTCGCTACAGCTCTGGACCCCATGTGTGAACCACTCATTGTCGTTGCATTGGTCTTTATACAGTTTAACAACCGAGTTAGAGCACATCGGTTCATAATGTCGGGAACTGTGCCTTATTGGTTCGAACCTTAATTTACCAGCGAAGAGATTGAATGAAGCCAACGTAGCACAAGATCAAATAGCGCATGAAAACGCGAGAACTTTTATTGGGCGAGCGGGCAACACATCTTGGTGCAAGTGCGGGTTTTGCTGCACAATGGTAGAAGACAAAGAATCATTGTGTTCAAAGAATCATCAATAATTAGTGGACTGTCAAAAGATAAAGAGTGCATTAAGAATCATGATTCTTTGGGCACCATTACACTAAACACTCACTTCTAAATATGGATAGGCATAATTTAATTTTAAAATCTAATTGCAAAGAAGCTAAGAAAAAATTGTGACAATGCTCCAATAAAACTTGTTCCAATTGGTATACCTTAGGGGTGTGCAAATAGTGATTTTTGACTTCGAATACGAATATCGAATAATTGACAAAAATATTTCGAATATCGAATCGAATATCGAATAGTTGAAACCTACATTAAGATACATAATATCAATAAAAAAATTAAAAAATGGACACCAAACTTTTTTCATATGACCAGAATGAAAGATGGCCATATAAATGAATGTACTGATTATGATGTAATATGCCAGGATTATATTGTTGTCATTAATCATCACAAAAAATGAAATTAACAGGAACAAATGGAGTATGAGGAAGGTCTACCTGGAGGAACAATAACCTACAAATAATATCCCTCGAAATCAAAATGGCGGCCATGACCATTTTCGGTTGAAGTTTTAGACTTTGCAGCAGTTGGCAGCATTGAAAAACACTCCCATATGAGAAATGGCGGGATTATTTTGAATTAAAAGACATGACCTATTCGAAAATTTTCGAATATTCGAATTTTCGAAGTATTCGAAATTTCGAATACTTTTTTTTCGAATACCAAATCGAATATTCGAACCCAATATTTTCGAAGTATTCGAAATGTTCGAATATTCGCAAACCCCTAGTATACCTACAAAAATATGTTTGATTGTTAATACCGGAACCCACACCTTTCAATCCATTCATTCACGTCAATCACACCTCTATCACAAATCACAATGTTGACCAATGAAACACTTGGCTTGATATCAATAATATATTCCGTTTGACGTCTTATGAAACAAAATTGTGACTAAATGAGAGTGCTCTCTACGATGCATCCCCGAAAACACCAAACAGCGGACTAAGAAACAATAAAATAAGTAGCAAGCCTCTCATAAGTCTCTCACATCTCAAATGAAAAACACACATGTGGGCAGGGCATGCCCACGGTGACGTACGCAGGGGCTCGGCCGGAAAGAACCCGAAATCCTACCCGCATCCAGAGGGGATGGGTAAGAACGGAACAAAGCGGCCATCTGGACTAAGTGTTGGGGTGCACCGCCATTAAAAATTACTTGTTTCAAGATATAGTGGCCCTTAAAAATCTGACATACGATCTAAATGATCAATGAATTGTTTTTAAATGAAATTTAATACATAATAACTAATCCCATTACTTAACATACCCGTTTTGTACCTACATACTGTCCATTATTTTGTAAACTAGCTAGTACTTCCCTAAATCCTATATGGATAATAATAAAAATAATCCTTCGCCTGTTCCATAGTTGGGTCGGGGGGGGGTGGCCAAGGCCACCACTTGCTCGGACTCCTGAGCCAGCTGGCCAAGCTTGGCTCTTCCTCTTCTTTCTTCTCCACCAGCTTCTACCACTTCTTCCTATCTTCCCACCTATCTTCCTATCTGCTACCACTTCACACCACATCTCCCTCGGTCTTCCCACTCTCTTTTGGCCACTCTTCCCCTGCATCCTCTTCATGTGCCCAAACCACGGTAGCCGCTCTCTACCCAATTTAAAAGTCAGCCTCTCCACATTCAAGTCCCTTCTAATTTTCTCACTCCTGATCTTGTCCATCTTCGTTAATCCTTGCGCACTCCGTAGAAACTTAAGACGGCTGGGTAGTGAGTTTGACCTTGAAGAGTTTTTTAATCGATTTTATCAATATCTTTTACCAATGTTATTGTTAACAAAATAGGGCTTTGTACGCGTTTTCAGAAAAGTTCAATGAAAATAATTTCATAGTTTGGAATAAGTTATTAGTTTTATTTTGTCCAACAGATGTTTAGTGCCATAATTTTACTAATTTTCGGGCTCTAAACATCTGTTGGACAAAATAAAACTAATAACTTATTCCAAACTATGATATTATTTTCATTGAACTCTTCTGAATAGGCATACAAAGCCCTAATTTGTTAACAATTACATATGTAAAAGATATTGATAAAAATCGATTAAAAAACTCTTCAAGGCCACGCTCAGTACTCAGCCCTCTTAATTTCTGCTGCTTGTGAAAGTCTATCTGCTGATATGAAAGTAAATAAATTCTGTATCCTCAACTGTGTCTCGATGATTCCAATAGTGAGTATTTTGACTAGAGAAGGAGAAGAGGAAACCTGATGACTGTATGTTCATTCATTGTTCCTTCTCTTGTCAAAGATACGAGCTCCATCTTGTGCGAACAAATTCAACCATCTGCAAATACCGACAGCAAAAAGTACCTATAATTTGTGAGAGAATGCAAGTGCAGAAAAAATAACACTATTTTCTCTGAAAAAAAAATGAAAAAAGATAATGGACAAACTACTGCACTCAAAAACGTGGGAGTGTATTTTCAAAACATTTATGGGACCTTTTCATCCTAAATATAGATTCGAATAATTTTGATGCATTTTTTGTTGATAATTTTCAATTACACAGTAAAATTCTATGTCAAATCCTGTGATCATATCTTTGTTTCAAAAGAAATTTGACTGTGTTAAAACAACACAGTTTCATGAAAATATGCCAAATTTATATTATCTCTCCGTAGATAATAGTCCACTCCATATTAGCTTTTTACTTATTACTTGTTATTACCTATAAATAGAGCCAATATTATATGGTTTTATCACTTTTAATCACGAAATTTCGCTTTAAAATAAAACATTGTAAAATTTCTATTTTGTGATTTTATATTATTTGTGTTTATTAACATAAAACTAAGAGAAATTATATCTTAAAACCACCAAAACGCGAAATTGCCAATATTTTTAACGAAATTTAGGCAATTTTAAAACCATATAATCTTGGCTCTACCTTAGACGCTCTACCTATAAATCATCATCATCATCATCATTCATCACCTTCATCATCTTTATTAGGCCTTTGTGCATAATTTTTTTTCAGATTTCTATCACCAATTCCGCAATTTATCTTCTAATTGCAAATCCAAATTTGACCCCCCCCCCCTACTCCCCCCCCAAAAAAAAAATTACAAATTTGATATGGACCGTAGCCTATTATGATGAGCTAGTTTTGTTGAGTATGGGGTTTTTACAGGTTTATCATAAAAAAAAACTATGTTTATGTCAACAATTAAAAATAATGTCTATAGGTACCTCCCACCCCTCCAAAACATTGATTTTATTTTTCATGCACAAAGGCCCATTTTTATAAGATGAGTTTAATGAATATTTTGTGAAATTTATCAAGTTTCTGTCCCCAATTCCGCCATTTTTATTCGAATATGGCAAATCCTTTGATATGAACGTAGCCTAGGTTGAAAAGCAAATTTTTTCTGAGTATACAGTGAAATTTTTACAGTTGTATCATCAAACCCCTAATCTCTTATTATATGAAGATCAGTTCAACATTACCAGAATTATCGCGATTATCTTGGTTACAAATAAATTAAATGTAGCACATAGGCATATCTGCTTGTATCTGCCCTATATCAGCTTATCTTTATGCCTTTAGTTTTGTAAACCTATTCCGGTGTATATTACACTTTTCATATCTCCGTTACACAATTATAAAACGCACATTTTTTATTTTGTAAATTGGGATTTATGCAATACCATGAAACGTGTTGTGGCAACTGTTGCCGCGAGAACGTAACGAAAGTGCAATAATCTCATGAGAGACGGTTGCATCGCGCGAGTTGGAATGTGGCGAGATGCGATGCGGGGGCGGAGACTTCATCGTCAGCGTCCTCTCGCACGTCCAGATTATCGATTCGCCCCACTCATCTGCTCCCTATGTCTTGCATTCCCATACCCTCCATTGCCGTGCTCGAGTGTAGCCAGTCGGATTGCGATGTCACATTCCCATACCCTCCATTGCCGTGCTCGAGTGTAGCCAGTCGGATTGCGATGTCACATTCCCATACCCTCCATTGCCGTGCTCGAGTGTAGCCAGTCGGATTGCGATGTTACATTTCCATAGAGTGATGGAAATATGAGAAACGGTTCTCTGATGCGTAACAAATTGGGTGTCAATTGAGTCCTTCCCTTGACAAAGTCGTCTTTTACAAGGAAAGTCCGGAGCTGTAGAGCTAATATTATAATTGATTTTCCTCCAGTTTTCTAAAAAAAAACTCCCTTCCATTTCCGAAGTGTAGTGGTTACATTTTCTGCGATCTCTTTTTATCTACTTTTTTGTTTATAGACGTGAGTTGAGGTATTATGATATTGAGTGATCTGTATTAGACTAGTTAAGGTTACTTTCCATTTAAAATCATAAACTGTGATTTTTATTATCATTAATTCAATATTGAGTCTGAATGTCATTAGTGAACCTATTTATCGCGTCTCTTTATCTTACTATACATTCTTATCTTATAATAGAGACGGATCTTTTTCTCCAAGTGCCCTGGATTTTATTTGCTTTTTTAACCTAAAATATTATGTGTACAACATCCATAACGCAGAAGCAGGGGACTAGTAGTCAACAAACAGTGTTGTCTATTTCTGTCTCCAACCCTGAGAGAGCAGCACATGGTAATGGCCTGTGTCCACTAGGTATAGGTACTAATGATCACCTTGTTTTGCATACTAATATCTCTTTAATTGCTCCACAAACGTGGCCATTACGGAGTCAAGTCCGTCAGATATTGCCTGCCCTTGGACGATGACAATTTACATCTACTTTCTGATCGAAGGGAATAAGCAGTTTCCTTGATCATGATCAGTAAAAAATAGTCAAGTGTTTTTTTTTTATCATGTTATCGTTGATGTTGTTTTTTTAATGAGTAAAATGCGGAATACGAGACTTCTCTACAAGGTTCGATTTGGTGTAAAAGAAGTTTTCTTATAATTTTCATCCATAGTTTAAAGTCAAGTTGAAGGAAATACAATAGTAAAGCCCCATTTACACAGTGCAATTTCTTGAACAACTTCTGTGACAGAGGTTCTGCTCGTGCGCAGTATCACTTTTGAGATCATAAAGGGAATCTGCACATGTGCAGAACTTTTGTGTCACAGAAATTGTGCAAGAAATTGCACCGTGTGTAAATGGGGCTTAATAAGGAAAAGTTTGCAATGTAATTTGATTGCGTAACTAGCAGATGATTTAAGAACGTAGGCCGGTGTTGTCTCGGAACTAGTTCTCCAGGAAAGAGTCGTCTGTGGAATCAGATGACGCACGGCAAAACCGAGCGCAGGTGCATGGTTTCCCATCCGTTCATATCGGTGCGTTCCCTGCATTTACCCTGGATTTACCCCGGGTTTTCCTTCCCGCACCCCGCTGAATACGATTTTAATGACTGTATAATATCTGTAATGAATAATGATGATAATTATGATGTTTATAAACTGCTTCCAATTGGATGGCAATCAAATAAATGGCTTGAATTTATGTTTCGAAGTCGATCATCTTACAGTGCATGGGATTTAGTCGCTTTCCTCAGTCGAAAACAGCAACAGTCCTTTACTATTAGGCCAACTCGGTAACCTTGTAAAAACTGTAAAGTTAGTGTAATAATTAAATTATCTCTCGAAAGAATCTAGAATATTAATATCGGCAGGTAAAAACATATAGCAACTTGAGATCTTGTCGACAGCATGGTCGTGAGAACACATGCCGTCAGCACAACACAAAGAAACATTGACCTATATTCCGAGCGCCCGTCTGTCCTCACAATAACAATTAATAACGAGCAGATCGCCGGAGAAAGTCGCCGTCCGCCGTCGTCCCGCGATGTCCAGCTGTACGCGCGCCCGCCCGCCGCTGCGTTATGTCATTGCTCTCGCGGGGTCTAGTGTCGCGCTCACGCCAGCTGTCCCCGGGCGCCGCGGTTGTCCCCGGGCGTCCCCGGACGTCGCGATGGAGCACGGCACTAGCAAACAATTCGTGGGAATCCTCCAGGTGATCCCCTATTTTCGAGTTTGCTCGTTAGAAATTTGACGTCATTTACATGAATTGTAAATACCCGATGTGTAAAATCAGGGTAAAAAGTAAAATTAAAATAATATAAGATGATACATATTGTATATTCAAGGTCATCCCGTAAGACTTTATAGTGGCCTATTTCACAGCATGGACACTGGACAGCATGTAATGTGACGTAAAATATGCCATACTCCAGTGGATTCGGTCACAAGAGCCTTTGGCTTACGACCATTTGTAATATATTTCGAACATTTTCACTCATTATACGAGCATTATTTATTTATTTAACTCGCCCTTTCACTTGTTCATACGGCCCTTTAGCCTCGTCGCCTCTGCATAATATGTCATATCTCACATGAACACGTGTGGCGGGGGCACGGCGCGCGCGAGCACGGCCCTAGCCCAAGGCCTGGGACTCGCTCGCCGTTTGCGCGCGCTCGGCGGCAGTCCGACAGGGTAACGAGCACCAGTGGAGGCTGAACAGGCCGCGAGGATGGAGGGTAGCCGCGCGCGTGGAGTGCCTCCTTCCGTCACGTGCCATTCACCCAACTGTACGGCATCGGCGTTGCGATTACCGTCCGCTGATGAGCGAACACGTGGATTATCAAATGCGAACTGCTAAGCGATGGAAATTGCCAGCACCTGTTCGTTGTCGATAATTTGTTGAGACATTCCGCGAAGTTTGCCAAGAGGTCGAAAATAAGTTTGAGGGAACGGACGATTTCTTTCGGGACTCTTTTGTGAGCGGCGTGTTGGTTTTGTGAAGATTACGGGACCTGTTTAGTGAAGTGTGTGATTTGAATCGCGGGTGATTGAAGAGTGAATCAACAGCGAAATGTCAAAGTTGAACCGAGTGGGAAGATTGTAGAATCAGTTCCGAGATTTACGTGAGCGACGAGAGAGGAGTTTGAAGACGATTAGTGTGAAGTGTGCAACGCGGGGATGCGGCTGCGCGACCGCGCGTAGAATGTGCCGGCGTCGCGCGCGCAGCACGCCGCCGCCGCTGCTGTCGCTGGCGCTGCGCTCCGTGCTGCGCCTGCTGGAGGCGGCGTGCACGGCGCGCAGCCCCGTGGCCCTGCTGCGCGGCGAGCTCGTGCAGCAGCTGCCCGCCACGCTGCGCCAGGCGCTGCTCGACCAGCTCATGCGCAGCGGGCGCCTCTACGACACGGTGCAGCTGCGCGTGCTGGACGCCCTCTTCGCGCAGGACGTCACGCGCCTCGCAGTCAGACAGGTGAGACCCTCTCAACGTCCTCCTAGTGTCTTTCCTTCATCGTGTCCACCCCCTTCTGCCCACCACAACGTCCTCCTCAGTGTCTAGCATTTATCATGTCCACCCTCTTGTAGAGCCACAACGTCCTCCTTAGTATCTCGCATTCATCATATCCACCCTCTTCTGTCCAGCCACAACGTCCTCCTCAGTGTCTCGCATTCATCATGTCCACCCTCTTGTAGAGCCACAACGTCCTCCTCATTGTCTCCTCTTTATCTTGTCCACCCTCTTGTAGAGCCACAACGTCCTCCTCAGTATCTCGCCTTCATATTGTCCACCCTCTTCTGTCCTGTTACAACGCCCTCCTGAGTAACTCGCCTTCATATTGTCCACCCTCTGTCCAGACCAGCCACAACGACCTCCTCAGTATCTCGCCTTCATCTTGTCCACCCCCTGGCCAGCCACAACGTCCTCGTCAGTGTCTCACCTTCAACTTGTCCACCCTCTCTTGTAGAGCCACAACGTCCTTCTCAGCATCTCGCCTTGATCTTGTCCACCCTCTTCTGTCCAGGCCCAACGCCTACCTCAGTAATTTACTTCCATCGAGTTCCCGTTGATGATCCACACTTATTTTATTGCCCAGCAACACTATCTGTATACATACCGCTGAACATAACTAGAATTCGCTCAAAGGCTAGTTTTATTTTGTTAAGAGTATGACACGTCATGTGGGTGGACGGATGATGGATTCCACTTGACTTCAAAGTAGACGTTTGACAAAGTAACCTACACAAATAAAGAAGCCTCTTCTAGATTCTATTCTCCTTCCTTCTCGGTACAGTTAAAACAAGCCACAACGCCCTCCCAGATGCAACTAAAATTTAATTTATTCCCAATTCTTACTTAGAAGCAATGCGACGACGGTTCTCCACTACGCACCATGACGGCCTTCTTCCACTCACACGATGTCAATGTGTCATCCATCATATTCAGGATCAAGTTGGCTCGGACATTTGGAGGTCTTGGGTTCGATTCCTTCGACCTTTCGTCCCGACCAAGGTCTTCTTAGTGGTTTATGTCAGTTGAGAGACCAAGGAGAGACCAATGTCCGTAGGTGACCTACTTGCATTCCATGACCACCTCCCATTATCCATCCTTTACTTTACATGTCTAGTTATCATCCTCACATCACTATCTATGAGTACTCTGTGCTATTATCTGCCACCGCCTCCTGTACCGCGTGCTAATGACGAGTGTTGCGCAGGTGCGACGCTGGTACCGCGTGCAGTTCGCTCAGCTGCTCGCTGCGCGCGGCGCCGGGCTGCGCGTGCTGCTCCTGGAGGACATGGCGTGGCTGTGCAGCGCGCAGGCCTCGCTGCCCGTCGCCTACGCGCTGCACTCGCTCGGCAACCTCGTGCAGGTGTCGCTGCGCATGGTCGCCGACGACCACATGCTCGCCAGCCTCGGCAGGTAATGTTTTGTTAATAACAATGATCTGAATGAATCTAATTGTTTGTAGATTATAACGTGTATAACCCGATATCTGCTAGGTTCACGTTAGTTAAGGAAGAAAGGGGAAGGGGGAGGACTGTTCGGGATATGAGGCGGCTTAAAAAAACACATGACATAACCCATAAATCACCATCTAATATGATAAACAGTTCAAACTGTAATTACGGATGACAATGATCTCCAATGTTTCCCAAGAAATAATCAAAATGAGATAATGAACAGTCCAAAATGACATAATTATATTCTAAACAGCGGCCGGCCTGTGATACAAATAAAGATACCTAATATACAAATAATTGGCCTTGTAAACAATAAAGATACATAAGATACAAATAATTGGCCTTGTAAACAATAAAGATACCTACAAACTGTACACGCTAGTGCCTAATTTAATCACAATTACAACTCTATTGATAAGCGTGATCAGCCTGAGAATGCACATGAGGTAAACACCTAATGCCAAAGAGTTATTCCAACAAATGTTCTCGTTCACTAAAAGTTCCGTGAAACGTGCGTGAGAGTACGGTACCTTATACAGTTCTTCCAGCTTCTTTTAGTGCACCACAAGCCTCCCAGACACTCGGTAATATTGTACACTCTCTTGCCATGGCTACATCGAGAGGAGAAAAACTGGGCTCTCAATCAAAACAACTGTCATGTCAACGCCAGCACACTGTCCTCTAGAATGTTCTCTAATATTCCCCAGCCGCCAAGGTAGGTAGGGGTAGTCAGCGAGCTGAAGAGAGGGGAGGGGTAGGCTACCAGCCATAGACGAGGGGATGAAGGTGGAAGGAAAGGGGGGGGGGGGGGGGCAGTTAGAAGATTGTCAACACGTGACAAGATATTAAAGCAATATATTCACGCTAAATAAAAAAATACGAATTTCAGCTCCGTTTTTCATGAGCGCATCCGTTTTTCATTTTACCACAAGTGGTCAAATTCATATTATGTAAAGAACAAAATTTGGGAGTTTCGGAGCTGAATCCGTCTTTTTTATTTAGCGTGTTCAGAACCTTGATGGGGAATTGGGGTTAGAATTCACGCTGTGATTCTATGTAGCCTTCCTAACTTTATAAAACTTTCAATTTTTAAAAAGTTATCACACTGTGCATACTTTTCCTTTCTCTCTGTACAACTAATGGCTGAGAAGTCATACATTTTATTCGGTTGTCTGCGCCCAATAATGTTCTTGAAAAAAATGTGTGCGTGAGAGCGATTTTGTATATTTATTGAGCGAGCGTAGCGAGCGTCACCACGGTACTCTTATGGCACTTTCTCTGTGTGTTTTTTTTTTTTTTTTGCCTGCACTGCCCAGGTCAAACCGCACAACCAATCGATCTGAAATTTTGTACACATACTAACGTAATCTATGCGATCCCTGGGATTTTTTCTGAACGAGATCCTGTGATTGGTTCAAATTTTATAAAAATTATCTTTCGATTGGTTGGTTCGATCAATTTGAAATTTAGCAAAGTCATTGCAACCAACATTGTACCCAATCAAAAAAAAATTCAGCCAAATCCTCTAATTGGTTCAAACTTGAAACCATTTTTCCTGTGATTTTTGAAATTTAAACTGGAACCGATTGACCGACCAAATAAAAACTTCGCATGGTCATTGGTACCAACATTTATGGTATTTTTGCCAATTTTCACTCTAATCTGTCGTTATTTTCAAAAGTTTTTGTCATTTTAGGGACATTTTGCGTGTTGGCTGTCAAATTCACGGCGACTTCGAATCTACAGTTCAAGGCAAGGTAGTTAGAGCAGAAAGTTTTAAACGATATGAAACTAATAATGACCGTTCAACAGATTGATCTGATATTGTGTACACACACTACATATCATATCATATGGGTGGTCCCAGGTATATTTTTTGAACGAGATCCTGTGATTTTCGAAAATTAACAAGGAACCGTTCAATCATAAAGGTTTAGTCGATCAACTTAAAACTTAGCAAGGATTGGCACCAATATTTTTGGAGATTTTGGTGATTTTTATACAAGTCTGTGACGAAACTAAAGAATTGTTGGCTTTTAATGACATTCGATAGACATAATTTCGGTTCGAGGTGTTGCGTGTATCCGTGCTCGCTCATCAACGCGTTTCACAGAGCGTTTTCCTAGTTAATATTGTAATAAACTTCTGTAGCGTCTAGCTTTTGATTTGGTTCCGTAATATGCTGCAAACACACTCTCTATTGTATTGCTATCAGTTCGGGGTCAAATTACAAGAGCAAAAGATAAAACTTACGGAATTAAAGTTGGCGGTTATCTCACAGTCACATTAGAGAGTTATAAATGCGTTATATTCGCAAATGATTCAGGATTTCAAGATTTTTTTAAAAATTAATACGTGATAATTTTTTATGATGAATTTATGATATTTGCGTGCCCCAATTAGCAGACTTGCTGCTCGTCATGTGACTGAAGTGTGTGACGTCTGTGCAGGTCGTGCAACCTCCTCGAGCAGCTCGACGTCAGCGGCTCGTCGCGCGTCACCGACGCCGGCGTGCGCGCCCTCTGTCTCGCCTCCACCTCCAAGCCGCCGTCGTCGGCGCCCCCCGAGCCGGCCTGGCGTCGCGTCGCGCGCGCCGCCTGCTTCAACTGCTTCCTCGACACCGCCCTCGACGCCGACACCCAGCTGCCGGCGTGGTGGCGCGCCAGCGTCATGAAGAGGGCGCGGAGGAACCCCTGCTGCGCCGCCCTGCGACGCGTCGACGTCGCCGCCACGGGCGTCAGCGAGAGGGGGCTGGAGTTGCTGGCGGTGAGCGCGGCGAGGGCGACGGTCGTGCACGAGAGGCACATGACGTGGAGGAAGGCGGTGTGAACGTCGTGACGGAGGGCGGGGACGTCGGTAGGAGCCAGGGATAGAGGGTCGTGCACGAGAGGCACAAGATACCGAGGCAGGCGATGATCGCGGCGGTGTGAACGTCGTGCACCTCGTGACGGAGGGCGGGGACGTCGTTGTGAGCCAGGGACAGAGGGTCGTGCACGAGAGGTACAAGATGCGAGGCAGGCAGTGTGAACGTCGTGACGGAGGGCGGGGACGTCGCTAGTAGCAAGGGACAGAGGGGTCGTGCACGAGAGGCACAGGACACCAAGGAAGGCGATGATCGCGGCGGAGTGAACGTCGTGACGGAGGGCGGTGACGTCGCTAAGAGCCAGGTAGAGGGTTTGTTGTCGAGAAACTGAACGGAGTGTGGGCCTAGTGGAAACAAGACTGGAACCTCGAATGAAGAGAAAAGAGATTACAAGATGCTGTGAAGTGGAACAAACTTGTGTACTCTGTCCACGAGTAGTGTAATTGTCGATAATTGTCGGGTATTGAGAGCAAGAAAGTGAAAAACAATGAGATAATTTGTTATCTTGAAGAGTAAACAAGCTGACGCGACGCGACTGCTGGAGGTTCTCGCTATGTGCTCACACAGCCAAGACAGAAGGCATCCACAGATGTCTTACGACACTTAACACGAGGAGGATTATGTTTGAAGTCGCAAATGTTTGAGTTTGGAACAGTCATAGTCAACATTTTAGTCAGTGAAGAGCGAAAACAAGTGATTTAATCTTCGTTTGTTTTTCTACCAGAATTAATTACCTAGCGACTTGTTTTTCTAATGACAAAGTAAAACAAGAGTGAAGCAATGTCCGGAGAGGAAAGTGATCTAGTGGAGCGGTCGCTCCACCCAGCCAAGTCGTACTATACACTCACACTCACTCAACATACCGTAAATGCCTAATAAACTGAGGAGCAGACCAAACACTTTTACTGTAAGCAACAACATGGCATTTTCGGCCTACTGGATCTCAAAATTGGGAAATCTCACATTGTTGCGAAATAACTTAATTTCGAGCTATGGCCCACCTGACAACATATACTAAATTTGGGAACAATAGGTAATGCCATTTGTGGGCTAGAGGGCCGTGAAAACAGTGAAATTACACCCCTTTTAAAACCTATCTTCATCTGATGATGATATCACGAAACACCGCAATCACCGCCACAGCCTAAACGGCTTAACCGATCGACTTGAAATTTTTACCACATGTGCACTTTTGGCGTCCGAGGTGCCTTTTTATAAAACCAACCGGAAGGCGCCATTTTGAAACCGGAAGTGACGTCATATCTCGAAAACGACTACACCGATCGGAATAAAACTATCGCCAAATGATTCAGACGGTCATCTTTATGGAATATCAATAGTCAAAATATACATTTACTATTACCGAAACCGGAAATGACGTCATAAAAATGAAGAATCAGACTTGAATTAACTCTTACTACAATAACTACAAATTCAGAAGGCTTATAATGATACATAACATTTATAGAAATAAATTCTAGGTGGCTGTAATTTCAGCCGCCATTATGAAAACCGGAAGTGATGCCATATCTCGAAAACGGCTGGACCTATTGGAACAATGCTTTCGCAATTCTTCATGGAATATCAAAACAAGCTTATATTTAGCCCCAAACACATTTTTTCGTAGTAACCAATTCGGAAATGGCCTATTTTTTTAAAGGAATTAGTCATTGTTGCTCCGATATGTGTTAAAAGTTGTGTAAATAAACTAAAAAAACTAGTGATATCCCCATAAAAAAACACTCCGTGTAAAAATACCAGCCAAGTCTCTTCAACTTAAAAAAAAAATGAAATCTAAAAATTCTGCACTGAAAAGTAGTGATATCAAAAAATTAGCCAAGTCAAAACTTTATTTGAAAATCAAAAAATACTTGGCGCATCGTTTTTTTTAGGGCATTATAGGTATACTATGTATATGTATATTTCATGTATAATTTATAATTGGCTTATACTTCTAAGCTATTTATGTACACGATGCGCCAAGTATTTTTTGATTTTCAAATAAAGTTTTGACTTGGCTAATTTTTTGATATCACTACTTTTCAGTGCAGAATTTTTAGATTTCATTTTTTTTTTAAGTTGAAGAGACTTGGCTGGTATTTTTACACGGAGTGTTTTTTTATGGGGATATGTATTTTAGCGGAAGTAAGGTGGCATATGCTAATGTCAGGTTAATGTATGAGCGACGTGATTGATGAATACTCTGGAACTCTTGACTGAAAGCCGTCCTGTAAATTAGTTACCATACCAAACCCTTGACGATAAGTGAAAACTGATGACAATAATATTAATGAAAGAAGAATAAAAGATGGGTAAAGTGAATGTGATTGTACAACGACGCGAGAATGGGGATAGAATTCCACGCACGGACGCAATTTCTTTATGCCACTTGCATAGATATTGGGTAAGTTTTAAAAACCCGAATGCAATTTTGCTTTTGACTAAAAACTGTAGAATCGATTCCCCTTCTCTCGCGGCAGTACAAATTTGTAGTCACCGTAAGAAGTCTGCTCCTACTATGGAATCCTTCTCCATAAACGACCTGTTACAAGGCCACAGAAACATAATATCCTACCACATTACACAGGGATGACATTTTCTACCAACTTGAAAGTGTATGTTGCCGGAATATTCTGATGACTGACTTCCTTATTGAACGCATTGTTATGAAGCGAAGGTCAAGTGTCCCTATCACATTGTCTCGGTTGTGATATCTTGATGTGATGTTTAAATGATATTACGTGAAGGTTAACTGGGAATGTGTTTTTAAACAAAGAGTGAGATCAAAGCCTACTAGTCCATGTTACTTATGCATACAAATCACCCACATTACAAATCCTGACTACTGATGTTATCAAAGAATTGGATATTATGTATTGTTTAATTGTGTACATTGCACATGTTTTTCCTATGTTCAGCACCATGTTGTATTGAATAAATCAAAATATATTGCCAACAGATACATGAGTTTTGTTTCTATCGCAATAAAAAGTCTGCTTGTTTTTCCTTGTAGCGTCACTCCTTGAAACTAGTATTTAATGTGTAATTGAAAAAAAGCACTTCCCACATTATCAAAACGATTGACGAGTACTGTTTTGTGCAATGGCTCGTCATTCTTGTGAATATGACATGACCGTGGTTTTTTTCAGTTCGAGATATATTCTCTTTTACGCCTATGTATTTTTTTTTTACTTGATCACGTCCGATCTTTTCATGAAATGTTACGGTTCGTTGCAGATTTATTTTTTTAACAAAACGATACATTTGTCTTATTTTTTCGTTTTGAAATCTCCGGGTTTTAGTTCGATCTGTTTCTGGTCTTGGCCGATTTGGAAGTCCAATAAAGATGCGCCCCTCCCGGAAGTGGTTATTTACACCTCTGCTCTCGGCACGTGAAACAGCTGACAGTGCGTGACACGTGCTCTGTGACGTACGCAGTCAGGATGTTGATATCGTAAACATGTCTCGGGAGAAGGCGTGCGGCATTGGGCAGTGTCAAGAACCAAGGTTCTAGCCACCTTGGCCGTCGAGCGAACACTCTCTGGGGTAACACCATGCGTAGGACGTACCCTTGATGTTTTAGAAAGACTACGAACTGTTTGCGTCAAACGTTTAATTAATAAACTGTAGGTAATTTTCTAAGATTTTTTTCCCACACTTAATAGTCTCAAATTTGTGTTGCTGAATAATTATTGTTTTCTAGCGTTGTTGTTTTAATTTGTTACGTAATGTCTTAATCTTGGCCTTGATTCAAAACAATGATCCGTGTAACACAAATTCTTTCTCCATCACTATTTTTTTGTATATACATTTTTTTCCATTTTTAAATCAATTCAGTGGACCCCGTTACTCGTTTCTAATATTGTTACATTCCATTCTGGATTTCAAAGTAATGTTTGATTCTATTCAAACACTTCGGAAAGCCATTATTTGCCCACTAATAAATTGAGAACTTGAAATGAACAGTATGCAAGTGTGTTTCAAGGTGTCCTCGACTCCTCGGCGATCAAACATTCGAACATTATTCATTTTGAAATTTCGAATTCGTTCCATTTCGTCCGCCTGCTAGTGCGATTTAATCACTGATTGATCTCTATATTACGTCCACACCCACTTGTCTTGATCAGGGATCGAATGAGGTGTGATGTGAAAGGAGCAATGCTTGGCTCCTGCTGCTATAATTACTCTGCAGTTTATTTACAAATGCTAACTGTGTTTGTTATTTACCGCCACCATTAGTTCTCACGTGATTTACAATCACGATCGTTTTTGCTTAGCTTCCATGTTCAAGGGTGTCCAAGATTATGAGTGATGCACTCTCTGTTTCTAAACTTGTTTTTTCTATCCGGCGCTCGTTCTTCGTAAGATTTCATCAGATCTGTGTCTGTGCTCGAGAGGATGGACATGCTTATACTCGTAAACATGTCAAGTGGATGTGGCATTGTGCTCACGTCTTGATTATTTATTATGGGACGCAATCTTCTTCAGAGGAATATCTATGAGAACAAAGCGTTTCACAGATACATCTGACTCCTGTTTCTCATACGAATAGCAGAATCATTGCTGACAGAAAATGATCGAAATGTTTTAGAGACAATTTTCAATCAAACTGTAATATGTAAATACTACTCTCCTCTCCCTAACCTGATAATTAGAGCTAAAACTAATTGAGATTTCTTTTAAACCAGAAGGTACAAAAATTTGAGTTGAATTGCATATGAGACTAACTTTGTAAATATGTGATATAAAATGAAAATTGACATTACGAATTTACTACTGAATTACTAGTTACTACTAATGTATTCAGCAATCAATACTTATATTTTATTAATTTCATATGTATTAAATGCTGCCCCCATTTGAACCATTATCATCAATACAGCACATTGGTAAAATATATGTCGAATACTTTTCACTCAAAAGCCCCAACGCTTCTAACGAGTCTCATGTTGCGCAGGCTCCGGTGTTCAACGAGGCGACGCGCAACGTCCTGGAGGACATCTTCCTCGTGAAGCGTCTGGCTACGATGTCGGAGTTCTTCGCGCTGTGTCGCGCAGGCGGCACCGACGACGAGCGCCTGGCACGACCCGTGCGACGCTACACTGCCGACTATGTGCGGCGGCGCCTGCTGGGCGTCACTTCGCAGACGCTCGCCATCGCGCTCTGTCTTCTGCTGCAGCGCGTCGGACTCAATGTCACAGGTGAGGCGGTGCGCGCCGCGCGGTGCGGATTCATTGACGGTGTTGGGCAAGAGTTAACAGACATTTGTATACCAATGACATCAGATGTGAAACAAGTTACAAATAATATAGAAGACAAGCTCTTCTGTGAAAGAAGCTAGTTGGGAAAGAGTTAAGCATCCATTTACTTACTTACCTATTTTTTTGACTTGAGAAATATTGTGTCATAAAGGTTAAACATGTAAAAATTAATGTATGAGACAAGCTTTTAATGTGAATGTTTTAAAAATGTCAGCTTTTAGTATGGAGATTATATTTTATGACATGGTTCTAAAAACTAAAAGATGATTTGCATTATGTAAATTTTCTTACAAATTATTATTAATATTAGGTACCTAGGTACCTTTATTATTTAATTGCCATTTAGTTGTACAGCATTGGAATCAATTCACAAGAGCATTCTCAGTCACACAAACTAGTCATCCCTATCTGAATGGTAAATATCCTTATTGTTACCATACGTACTAGGGGTGTTCAACGATTATTTTATTTAAATCGATTAATAATTCGATTTTCGTAATTTAAATCGATTAAATAATCGAATTCAATCGTTTTGATATATAACTATATGTCATCATGTTCAGGGTGGTCATCATATCATCTTATACGGTAATATTAACCTAAACAATGAAATGTGTCCGGAAAGTCATTTATTTTTACGTCAAAGACGCTGTAAAGTGCCAAATTCATTCATAATTCTATCATCACTTGGTAATGCGAATGAGAAATACACACTGAAACTTGGAAAAATACACACAAACATGAATTTATCACTAAAATATTACGCACACAAAGAAAAATGTTGACAGAATGAAGCCAGCCATTTTAGATGTTGTAAAGTGCAACCATTTTCAAGGCAGCAAATTCAAATTGATAATTCGATTATTTTTTCTAACATCGATTAATCGTTTTCAATGTCATAATCGATTAATCGATTCGATTAAATCGTAATCGTGAACACCCCTAATACGTACCAACATCTAAATTGTGCAGTTGGACTCATACCAGTATAACTTGATAAATGATAATCTATCTAATATCAATGCTGAGTAGGTACTTCTTCTTTCATCTACTTCTCCTACACTTTGTCTAAGGCTCCATGGCTTTGCTGTGTATTAACATGTTTAAGTAGAGTCCATAATGTTAAAAGATCAAAAACTAGCAACCAATCCGCTTGACCATTCTGATTTGAAAGTGGACTTAGGAGCCCCATGTTGGTATATGGGAAACCGGTATGCGAACTAATGGAAGTGGCTGTACATGGTTAAGTCCCACGTTCACTGTCGCTTTGTGTTCACTGTCGCGTTGTGTTTCAGTGGAGGTGGACCAACGCGACGTCGGCGCCGAGAGCAAGGTGTCGCTCGACGAACTGTGTCGCAAGGCGGTGGACGCGTGTCTCAAGCGCGGCGCCTTCACCAGCCAGGTGCTGACCGAGGCGTCGGCAGCGTGCAGCTCGCTGGAGGCGTCGTGGCGGCGCAAGGAGGCGGCGCGCAGGACGGCGCAGGAGGCGGAGGCTCGCCGCGCCACGCTCAAGCGACTGCACTACCAGCTCACGGCGTTCCACTGGCTGCACGAGGACGTGCTGACGGCGCACGGGGCGCTCGCCAATCCCATGGTGCTCATCAGTAAGTCCAGAGATCTTTGTTTTGCTCAGTACGGGTTTGTTCATTTAGCGACACAACATTTTTACATCTCTTAAATAATCCATGTAACTTCTGGAATATGCCATTTGCCAATTATTTCTTCTTAATAGTTCTTTATTTATTATTTAATGTCAGTTGTCATAATTCAAATGTTGGATAGTGGTCCATAGTAGTATCTACATTAAGATTAGGGGAAATAAATTTCCACAGACTGGAGTTTGAGGATTCTATCCTCCTTCTGTGGTATAAATAACACCTGTAAGTTGCCATTCCGTTGAAGAGGTTTAAATACAGAGTATCTAAAGTTCATTTCAGAATTATAAAGTGTTAAAATATTGCCACTTTTTTGTGAACATGATCCTAATAGTTTCGAAATCAATTTGTAAAGAAGGGTCCGGAAATAACCTATTGGTAGAGCCAAGATTATATGGTTTTAAAATTGCCTAAATTACGTTTGAAATATTGGCAATTTCGCGTTTTGGTGGTTTTAAGATATAATTTCTCTAAGTTTTACGTTAATCAACAAAAATAATATAAAATCATAAAATATAGAAATTTTACAAAATGTTTGATTTTAGGGCGAAATTTCGTGATTAAAAGTGATAAAAGTAAGACCATATAATCTTGGCTCTACCCATTGGGAGAATGATCCAGGTGTATGATTCCGTAGCAAGCAGTGTTGTACCTATATTAAATAATAAATAGTTACTAGTTGATCTATAGAATTTAATTTTCTCACAATAATAATAAAATATTGTCATTACTCATTAGTTTAATATCAATTTTGTTTGTTCAGACCGTGGCAGTTTCATGGCTGAGCTGCGCACCAAGTGTTCCGCACTGGTGGCGCTGCAGCCGCGCATCACCGACGCGCAGGCCAAGCAGACTGCGCTGGTGACCAGCGTGGCGCAGCGCTTGAAGTGGGCTGCCGGAGCAAATCCTGCGCTCATGGAGGTAACCGACTTCATTCTCTTGTCATGTTCTTCCTCTTCCTCAATCATATGTATGTACAGTGAGATACAGAAGAAAGCGGTCGGAGTGCCCCCTGTGCACACTGCCTGGCACAGGGACACTATGACCGCTTTCTTCTGAATCTCACTGTACTAGGTTTGAAAGTAGGAACTATGAAGTTTGAAGAATATTCTAGAATAGGAAGCCCTATTATTCTTTACTACATAGGCATATTATTAGATTTTTGATTTATGTTGGTTCAGGAATCTTGAATGTATATATTTTTCAAAATAAGATACGTTACATACTTGATATATTTTTTTTATGACTTGAACTCTATAACTCTTGTCTATGACTATTATATGACTTGATATTATCAATAACAAAAATTAGAAAACTTAATAGGGAAGAAAACATGCATTTAAGTCATTCACCTTTTTTCATATCTTTGTTGCAAAATCTTGTGTGCAATTTTATTTGTTTGTTGAATTGCAGTTGATCTCAAGCTTGTAGTTAGTACCTACCGATTTGAAGAAGCAACTCTAACATCATTTTTTTGTCAGGTGTTGGCAGCATTCGAGTCTGCCCTCACGGAACGCAACGATCGGCTGGCGCGAGAGCAGCGGCTGGCACTGGAGGTGGCGCACACGTGCAGTGCCATCGTGCACCACGAGGCGCTTAGAACTCGCACCACTGAGGCACTCTCCAACGACGCCTCATTCATGCAGGTAACATGGCGTACCACGCATTGATATCCTCAAGTGACCTTCCCCTGTTTTCCCATAGATAGGGCATAGAATCTTTGGGAATAGGCTACATTAATGGGATATTTATTTACCGTATTAACTCGTGTATAAGACGCACTCGTGTATAAGACGCACCCTAGTTTTGAGAAGTCTATTTTAAGAAAACACTTAGCATGCGTGTATAAGACGCAGTAAAATGATGAAAAACATTGTGTGTTTGTATACATGGTATCCATCTAAATGTTGGTTTTCCAGCTAACTGAGCTTTTTGAATGAAAATCACTGTCAACTTGATGTAAACAAACAGTAATTCCCTGCTTCTGAGAAAGGGGGGAGGGGAGTCTCTTCCCAGCAGCTGTTGCTTGCTCTAAGAGGCATGCACCTGCCTTTCCTCTGCATTCCAAAACAAACCCAACTCCTCTCCTCCCCTTCCATTAAGATCGCCATTCAACAATGTTTAGTCTATTTTATGTCTGTCAGAGCAATGTTTTTCAGACGTAAACATATATTTTGTCTCCTGATCTCAATGCAAGGGAAAACATTTTATTGCACACATGTAATATGTTAATAATGTTGTGTCTAGACACAGTATGAGTAGTCCAGACAGAGTGAGAGGGAAAGGCAGAGATAGACAACATGTGGCAGTCTACCACAGCTCTGTTTACAAACATCCACCTTGGATTTACTGGGAAAAAAAGCTTGGTATGCGTGTATAAGACGCAGGGCTGTTTTCAGAGTCAAAATATTGACATATAATTGCGTCTTATACACGAGTTAATACGGTATTCTGATCAGGAGTTGGTTAGATAATCTACCCATACAGTCATGGAAATATATTCGGTAAACGCTCCTTTCACCCTCAACTACTTTCAAACAACTTTGCCAGTGTTACGGGTCGAGGGGGAGGAGCCTAAACTGTCGTAGTGCATGCAGATGTGTGGTGGAGTGTTTACCGAATATATTTCCATGACTGTACCCATAATATGCATAACGCAATAGCAATTCTAACTGCTGTTATTGAGATGAGGTTCTTCTCTGTTTGTCCACAGCTGGTGGACGAGTGTGAAGCGAGCGCCGCGCTGGGCTGCGTCGAGCAAGGTGTCAGCGCCATGGAGGAGAGCCTGGTGCATCTGTTAGCACCGGAGGCGCACATTGACCACGCCTGGATACACGGCGTGGAGCGCATCATATCGGGTGAGTGCAGATGGCTACGGCGCGTGCAAAGGGATCTTGGACATGTAATTCGACTACGTATAAATTTTGTTGTCAAGTCATGAACCCATTGGCCTATGAATTTTCAACAGAAAAAGTTGCACAGCTATAGTATTTAAACTTCAGTTTACTTAAAATTTGAATTGGCGAGTTTATCTCGTCCAAATCCACAGGGCCATCTTATAAATGGCGAGTTCCTATCGTCCAAATAGGCCAATGGGTTAATATGGCCAAAAGGTTATTTTTGCAAAAAAAAGTTGCAGAGCTATAGTATTTAATTTTCTGTTTTACCTAAAATTTAAACTGGCGAGTTTATCTCGTCCAAATCCACAGTGGCCATCTTTTTAAATGGCAAGTTCCTATCGTCCAAATAGGCCAATGGGTTAAACTACGTCAACAGTCGCAACAATTTCATAATTATATATTTTTAAAACAATCAGCTTTAAAACAACAGAGCAATCAGCTCTGTCAGTAAATCCTACTTCAGGCGTCCTCGGCGCGTTCTCTGGGCAATGTGCAGCAGCCAAGGGGTGGTTGCTGCATAGCAGACTGAAGAGGGTGCAAGGCGAATCTCCGGCGCCTTTTCAAACCGGAACCCCTCGGCTAAGGGAGTAAACCCTAACAGAAAATCCTGGTCCTCCATTGATGGGGGTTGAGGCGATGGGCCTGCTCCTCATCACTCGTGAAAATCCTTATTGCAACAAATATCCCAAACTTGCCTCGGAAACCGGACGGAAGAAACATACGACGAACCAAGCAACGGAAACGGAATATGAATTTTGGCTGTTGGAATGTACAAGGCATTAATACCAAATGTAAGGAGGTGTTTGACGAGCTTTACAACTTCAGAATGGATATTACTGTCTTGACAGAGACTAAGAAAAAAGGGAATGGAAATGAAGTGCAAGGAGAGTTCATTCATTTTTATAGTGGTGTAGAAAAGTCCCGACGAGCTAAAGCTGGAGTATCCATAGCTATTCGCAAGGAGTTAAGATCTCGAATAAAGAACTGGTCTGCAATAGACGAAAGGATTATATCATTGGAACTTGTGTTATCTGGCCAAGACGTAGTTGTAATAGGGGTGTACTCACCGACTGATGACGCTTCCTTACAGGAGAAAGATGATTTTATTGATAAGTTAACGCAGGTCATAGATAACATAGGAAATGGTAAGGAGGTTGTAATGATGGGTGACCTCAATGGCAGAGTTGGTTGTCGGCATGATCACGATGTAGTTGGACAGTATGGGGAAGACGTGTTGAACGATAATGGCAGCAGGTTAATTGAACTGTGTGAACAGTTCTCTTTCAAGATTTTAAATGGTTATTTCCAGCACAAGCGTATACATAGGTACACATGGACCCAGCCTACTAAGGGGCAGAAATCAATAATTGATTATGTTATTACGAGACAAACATCCCGCGCTCAGGTGACCGATGTGAGAGTTCATCGGGGAGCAACTTGTGGCTCGGACCATTTCTTAGTAAGAGCTATTATGCAGTTCACGTTTTACCATCGTCATAGCAGGAGTAACAGTACCAGTCAACAACAAGTTAACAACATACAGTGTCCAAAATATAATTTGAACGGCTTTCTGAATGATTCCACCGTATTTCTGTACAAGTTGAGATTAGCAGAATTGATGAGAAATGTGCAGGATGGAAACGCAGAAGAGTGTTACAATTTCCTAAAAGATTGCATTCATCAAGCAGCGTTTGAATCATTGGGAGAGATACCTAAGACCAAACCAAGAGCCTCCAGCCACTATTGGTGGAACGAAGAGCTAGAAGAGATAGTGTCTGAGAAGAGGGCATTGTATCAAAAGTGGTTGGCTACAGGGGATAGGGAAGATCGACGTGTATATGCCAGATGCAACTATTTAGTGAAAAAAATGGTGAAGAAAGAAAAGAACTCATTCTGGGAAAAGAAGTGTAGTGAGGTAGACCAGCAGCTTGGAAGCTCAAGATCCAGGGCGGCTTGGAAAACGTTGAAGGCTCTGAGGACAAACACAAGAGAAAAGAGAGTAATTGATCCGATAGGAATGGAAGAATGGAGGAGTTATTATGAAGATTTACTTACTGAAGATCGAGGACCCTACAACAATGTGAGTTACGCAATTGAGCCTCTGGAGTCCCAGCATCAAGACATAACCACGGAGGATGTGTGTAAAGCCCTAAGATCTGCGAAAAACAACAAGTCAGCAGGCCCAGGAGGTGTATCTATAGAACTAATTAAGAACGCTCCAATAGCAGTCATTGAAGCCCTTACATCAATATTCAACAAATGTCTTAGAGGAGATGAAGTACCATCCGAGTGGAAGCTGGCATTCATCAGTTCCATATTCAAAAAAGGAGATAAGACAGTTTGTAGCAATTACAGGGGTATTAGCGTGACAGCGTCTATAGGTAGACTGTATGGGCGCATTCTCAAAGAGAAGATTGAAGATCAAATGACGGAGATAGAAGAACAAAGTGGATTTAGGTCTGGACGATCATGCATCGATAATGTGTTTTGTCTGAAGCAATTGACAGAGAAATTAATTGCCTGCGGAAGTGAAGTACACATGGTTTTCATTGACCTAAAGAAAGCATATGACAGTGTTCCTGTGAATAGACTCTGGGAGGCAATGGAACGGAACGGAGTGGATCAACATCACATAAATTTAGTAAAGAAACTTTATGAAAATACTAAAAGCTGTGTCAAGACATCACTAGGATACTCCGACAGTTTTGTCGTCAATAAGGGTCTTAGACAAGGGTGCTGCTTGTCGCCAACATTGTTTAAGATATATATGAATGTAGTGCTTTCTAATTGGTCGAGGAAGTGTAGTATGATGGGGATCAAATTAGAGGATGAACATTTGTATACCTTGTTGTTTGCTGACGATCAGGTGGTGCTTGCAGAGGATGAGGAAGATGCAAGTTACATGGTCCGTAAGTTGATTGAAGAATACGACGAATGGGGTTTGGAAATAAATCTTCAGAAGACTCAATATATGGTTGTTGGTGGTCAAGGAAACGACATTGAGACTCCAGTTGGTACCATCAAGGTAACTAAAGAGTACAAATATTTAGGAGTTACGTTGACCGATGACGGTCTTGACGAAAAGGACATATTGAGCAAGATGGGACAAGGAAGAGGAATAACGAGGCAACTGCATTCGGTACTGTGGAGTAAGGCGGTAAGAAATGAGACGAAAGTCCATATGTTTAAGTCTCTTGTTGAAAGCTGCATTACCTACGGATCCGAGGTCTGGACAATAAACCGAAGGTTACAACATAGAGTGAATGCAGTTGAAATGGCGTTCTGGAGAAGGTCTTGCGGCGTTACTCTTTTTGACCACATTAGAAATGAGGAGGTAAGAGACAGAATGGGGGTCGAAGCATCACTTACAGAAAGCATAGAAGCAAAACAGCTACTCTGGTATGGCCATATGAGGAGGATGCCAGAAAAACGATTGCCTGCCAAAATATGGAAGTTTAAACCTAGAAGAAGAAGAAAGAGAGGTCGTCCAAGAAGAATGTGGCTTGATGGCATTGGGGAAGCCTTGGAGAAAAGAAATCTTCTCGAACAAGATTGCCATAACCGGGAGGTGTGGCGTGCGGGATGCGGAAAACGGCCCGAGCTGTAGAGAATCCGCTAAATATATATATATATTTTTAGTTAGGTAGGTACTTTGTATAAATTACTAGGTACTAGGTAGGATAATAACTACCAGAGAAAGATGATAGAACTTGACTCCAAGAAGACTAAAAAAACAATAAGACTGCATTAGGTACTTTCGAAATGTATTTAATTTTTATTCCCACAAGCTTATTTACACACCTACTTTTGAGTCAGGCAATTCCCATTGGTGAAGGTTGATCTTTTGATGGCTAAAAACTGTTTAAAAATTTACACATTAACTTTACCAATAGTAATTGGTTCCTTTTTTCCGTTATCTCATGGTACACATAGCATGCTACCAACACAATGGAGTGTTCTCCATGCCTTCTAGTCCAGTTTCCCTGGCTGCACAAGTCCCGAATGTGAATGTTGTTGTTGTTGTTGTGGTAGGCCTGGTGAAGGCGCTGCAGCAGCAGATCACGGCGCTGGGTGAAGGACTGGACGCCGCTCAAGACGACATCAAGAGCCGAGTGGCCGAGCTCCGAGCGCTGCTCAACGCCCATCACAAGCTCATGGCAGACGTCAAGGGGCTCATCAAGCACATGATCAAGGTCAGTCTCTTTAGTTTAGTACTAACTTTAGTGACAAAGTTATGTGACAAGGACGTTAGGTGGAAGTATTTGTGATGCGATCTGTGAAAAGGGACCTGTGGGTGAAAGAGTTAGTTTTCTGCAAAATGCAATTATGTGTTAAAATGCCTATTTTATCGATTTTTAGATTATGGCTTTATCTGCTACCTAGTCGTGTTTTCTTCAATCTCTGTAAATACAAATACTAAAAAAAATAAAAAAATACAAAAAAAGTTTGTTGTTTTACTTTAAACAAATTTTGCCTGCTTTGTAAGTTTTTGAATAATAAAATTCAAAAATATATAACTTTTTTTTATTATCAGAATTTAATATTTTTTTAATGATTAAAGGCCGATGCTCAATTGACGAGGACGGACGACGCGGACGGAGACGGATACAATGTTAAAGTCGTCGTCCGTCCACGGCCGATTGTGAACAGTCAGAGTGAATGTCATACCTAAACATCGTCTCCGTCGTCCGTCCGCGTCAATTGTGCATCGGGCTTTATTCCTAATTTTTTCCTCTTTCCAAAGAGGCTGGAATGCTGCCTCTGGAATGCTTCAAGAATGCTGGAAATCACTATCCTTCACCCACAGGTCCCTTTTCACAGATCGCATCACATTTTAGCAAGGTACTATTGCAACAAACGGCCCCACCAAATGACCTTTTGAATTACACTGATAATACTTCCTACTTTTGAGTCATGTAAGTATGTCACTTGGCATCCTTATAGTAGGTAGGTACTTGACTTATTCTCTCCGTTTTCTACTGATCCAAACAATTGTAAAAGCAACTTCAACAAGCTCAAAAGAAACGCAAGTATGGGACAATTCTGGAAATTCGGCAAAGAAAAGCAATTGCTTTGTTAATGCTGAAAATGTTTTTTTTTTCAGCACGAAGATTCCGAGTCCGGCGGTCTGGCGGCGTTCTGGTCGCGCTACCGCTCGTTCTCGGAGCGGCTGAGTGGCCTGGCGCGCGACCTGGCTTGCGAGGAGGGAGAGCTGGATGGCGCGGCAGTGCACGCCGGCCTGAGACAGCTGCGGCGGCTGCGCGACGACGCGCCGGCCATCTTCAGGGACCTGATGGCGTGCGACGGCGGTGTGCGCAGACGACCGCCACTCGTAAGGCAGGAGAGCGTGCGCGGCTCGCCCAGAAGACAGACCCGGGATCCACACACAGGCAAAGGTACGCCATACACTTGGTTAAATCTTCAGTCTTGATACATTTGTATAATAGCGAGTGTCATAAAGTAGATTATCAGCTTGTTTTTAATGAGAGCAGACAAATTGTGTACTTAAAAATACATCATAATCTGAAATACGTCTCAAATCTTTTTTCCTGTCACAATGTCCATGAAATTTGAATTAAAATGTATTTTTTATGAATGGAAATTTATAATTGTTAAGGGTTATAAATGTGTATGTCATTAATGTGTTGTTTACAGTGAGATTCAGAAGAAAGCGGTCGGAGTGCCCCTGTGGCAGGCAGGCCTGTGGGGGCACTCCGACCGCGTTCTTCTGAATCTCACTGTATGTGCCTGTTTTTGTTGTTTTACAAATTGTCTGGAATAAATCGAAGAATTCCCTATAGGTAGTCTGTTTATTTTGAGAACATTGACTGAGTGTGTATTTACTCTTTGTTGCGCAGCTGTGCAGGAGCGTAACGCGTATGCTGTGAACGTGTGGCGACGCGTGAGAACCAAGCTGGAGGGTCGTGACCCTGACCTCGGGCGCAGACTTTCCAACCAGGAGCAGGTCAGTTACGAACATGTTCTTGCATCCTTTAGCTCCTACTATTCGAACAAGTAAGCGATACGTGATGGAGCCACTTCTGGCAGGAAATTTTTTAGATGCACTTTTTTGTTTTGATGTTCGTGTTTCCACAAGGCAGTGGAAAAGGAGAAACAAATGAAATGTAGATTTAGTTACAAGTTTACTTTTTCAGCCGTAACAAACAACTAAAGCAAATTTTATATAATTTATTTACCTAAATAAACCCTTTACGACCGCCATTATCGTAGTACCAAAGAATCCACCAGAGGTCAGTCGTGTTCCTTATTTTCTCGAATACTATCTGTACTTCGACAGAAAGGAATTCAAAGTTGCCCTGAGCTTCTTTTGTCCTTCATTCAGTACATAAAGGTGGTCTTTCAACAATATAAATTTAAAAGTGCCTATCAATCGAAGGCAATAAAATAAAATTTGTTTGGGTGACCATCTTTGTGGAAGTAAGAACAAATTTCTTGTAACTATGAAGAGAATACACACAAAATGGCTCCAATTCTTGTGGCATTTAATTATAATATAATCTAGTGGAGCGGTCGCTCCACGCCAGCCAAGTCGTACGGCGCGCGCACACACTCATTTAAAAAGGCTGGAGCAAACCCACTTTTACTGTAAGCATCAAAGTGGCATTTTCGGCCTACTGGATCTTAAAATTGGAAAAAATCACATTGTTGCGATATATCTTAATTTCGAGCTATGGCCCACCCTACAACTAGTACCAAATTTGGGAACAATAGGTTACGCCCTTTGCGCGCTAGAGGGACGTGAAAACAGTGTTTTAGGGCCGTTTTCATAATAATAATAATAATAATAATCTCAGTAGTAGTACAGTAAACCCTCGTTATTACGAACTTCAATAATTCGAATTTAGGGGTAAATTCGAACTAGGTGCATGGTCCCAGTGGACAGGATAGGTTTTTACATGTTAAATCATTTTTATAAATCGAATTTTAGGTTAATTCGAAATTCGAACTGAATTTTGGTCCCAGCCCATGTTATTCCTTGCATACAGTTGTTTTAATTCGAACTTTGCAGAAGGATTGATAAAATAATCGCGAACAAACTACGAAAAAACAACACTCAAAACAAAACACAACCTTCAATGGCATCAAAATGAGATAATCTGGCTTGCGAGGTTGGCCAAACTGCTGTTACAGGTTTGCCAACCCCACTTTTTTGCAATGGCGGGAATATTCCACAGGCGGGAATATTCAAACTTCATGAAAATGCACACAAATTTTTTTGCATTAATTATATATTTCGAACTTTTTTAATTCGAACTGGGATTTTTTGGGTCCCTTTGAATTCGAATTAACGAGGGTTTACTGTAGTAGTCTCCTGGAATTCAAATCCGGTAAACAAGCCACAGCCTAAACGGCTGAACCGATCGATCTGAAATTTTTACCACATGTGCACTTTTGGCGTCTGAGGTGCCTTTTTATAAAACCAACCGGAAGTCGCCATTTTGAAACCGGAAATGACGTCATATCTCGTCAACGGCTGGACCAATTGGAACGAAAATTGCGCCAAACGATTCAGACGGTCATGCATGATAAGTAGCAAAAGAATAAACATTATGTTAAAGAAACCGGAAATGACGTAATGAAATTTGAAATACATCGATTGGCTTTTTGGCAACAAAGGTTTAACCGATTATTTTGATATTTATGTAACATATGTACTTTTGACGTCTCATGTGACTTGTTATAAAACCAACCGGAAGCCGCCATTTTGAAACCGGAAGTGACATCATATCTCAATAACGGCTAATTAGATTTCAACGAAACCAGCGCAAAACAATTTAGACGGTCAACTTTATGTATTATCATCAATAATATTTGCAGTTTCCCATACCTAAACCGGAAATGACGTCACACATTTTAATAAACTCACAAATTTTTATTTTGATGCAATAAATATACTATTTGAGACAGCTTATAAAATTGTTATCATGTTTAAAATATACTTCAAGGGGTCAGAGATTTCAGCCGCCATTTTTAAACCGGAAGTAACGTCATATTTTAAAAACTGGTAGACAAATCGGTATGAAACTAGCGCCAAACGATTCGGAAGGCCATCTCTATGGAATATGAACAGTACAAATAGAATTTTCCTATTTATGAGACCGGAAATGACATCATTCAAATGTATAAATTATTATAATTCCCTCCTATACAAAAAATACATATTCAGAAAGCTTAAAATGATACACATCATTCATAGAAATAAATTCTATGTGGCATTGCAGAAAGTTCAGCAGCCATTTTGAAAACTGAAGTGTTGCCATATCTCGGAACTGGGTTGACTGATTGGAATGAAACCTTTGCTATTCTTCGTGAAAGATCATTTAAGGGGAAGGAAGAGCCTCTGAATGAGGACCTCGGCTGGAAAGCAGTTATCGTCCCGTCTCGTTGAAGATAGACTAGATGTTAAAGCGACAAAGTTGTGGAGAATGAATTGCAGATTATGCAGCGTTGACCACTTATTTGAAATTTTTAATCACCTTAAAGTTATAAGTAGTTATATGTTGCGTAATTATTGAGTAAATAAAACTAATAATTTTAAAAATTGGTTCAACGACGCTTAAACTAGATTTAATTTCAAGCAACTTTGCTCTTGAAACTTTTTTTCTAACTTGATCGGTAGAGGCACAATTTGCTTTCTCACACCATCAATGTTATGAGTTTTGCATAAAACCAGGGGCACTGAAACCGACTGAAGTTGCAAGTAAACATTCTGGGAGTTCCAGTAACGGTGTGGAAGGGGATGATGGGAGGGTCCTAAGAGACAGCATGGAAATATAAATAGTGCACTGATAGCGAGAGTTTGTATGTCAACAATAATCATCAGTTTCCCCGGCATTTACACAATCAACGACGACTGGAGACAGACGGACCTCAGAGTTGTCTAGATCATCTTACCTAATTTATAAAAATCTATCTATCATAAAGTATATACCGTCTAAAATGATTGGAAATGGCCTAAAATTAAATTTTAATTGTAAGTTGTTAAAATGTAAGTGAAAATTTTCAGAAACATAGAATGTTGATATTCAAAACAGCCATGTACAAATCTTCCCAACAATTTAATTTATCATAAGAAAATTCGCTGTTGTATTAATAAATACTTCACTTAATATTATTTTTTATGCTATTTTTTAAATTTTAATTTGAATATTTATGTTTTTTTGAAGATATAAATATATTTTTGCTAATTGAATAACTGTTGAAATCGGCAACACTTCTCTAAGCATCCATAATAATTCACTGTAAATAGTAGCATCTCGGGCTATCTATTATTCTTGAGTCAATCTCGGCAAGGTTATGTCACGATGTGTATTTAATCTCATTGTAACAACAATGTCGAACAGTTTTTCCGTCTCCAATTACTAGTGCAGAATAACAGATGAATTTCGACGCTCGCTAAGAGCACATCAATGTGTGTCTCTACTGTATGCACTATTTTATTATTTATAACTGAAAACTGTATGTTATAAAGGTAAATAAATATTTTTGGTTGCAATGTGTATCATAGCAACTGAATGATAATTATACATTGTACGTGTTATTTCACACGTTAATCCCGAACACAGGTTTAGGTCACCGATAGCAATGATTTGTCAGACAAACGGCGAATAATTATTTAATTGAGAATGTAGGTTTCTGTGGAAAACTTCCATGGAGTCAGGATGATACGAAGGGATGTGCGTTGTGAAAAATATCCGAATAAAAATATCCTAGGAGATCTCTAACCCTCATCAGTGCGTTGTGTCTAGTGCCCGTCCGTCCGACCGGGTAGCTCAGTTGGTAGAGCTCTCACCCGGCAAGTGAGAGGTCCCGGGTTCGTGCCCCGGTTCGGTCGGATATTTTTCACAACGCACATCCCTTCGTATAATTATTTAATTGTTGTATTGACCGTTAGCATTACTCCAACCATTCCATTTAAAAAAAAAATCGATGTAGGTGTCAAAGGTTTCAAAATATAACATATAAAGTGTGTGACTTTTTGTTGATTTTTTCTACTAGTTTTGAGCAATGAAATAATATATGATATTATTTCAAAATTTCCTAATTCATTGATTTATAAATTTCACAACATACCACTTATATAGTCCGGAGAAAAGGCTGGAAATATTCATGTGTATTTTTATTACTTTATTCCATTATTTTTCGTATTTTCTACTCTCTACTTACAAGAAGTAGACAGTAGACAGTGTCTACATTCTACTACAAGAACCACATGCACAAAAACTAAAATGATTTTCTTGCTCTGATTGCGATAATATTATTCTCTTAGTAAAGAACCCAGAGAGAAATGAGACTACCTATACCTATTCGTAAACAAATTTTTCCAATGGCATTATACTCTCAGGTGGTGAAATAAGATCAGTGTCATATATCGCCGTTATAATGGTTAAAAATCAATAAAAGGATTTGCAATCTTTGAATCTATTAGATAAGTGTTGAACACTTTATTGCGTGTGATTATTCTTGATCCTCGATGATTTTGTTCGTGTTTTGAAAGTGATGCCAATGATGTCATTTGAGTTGGTAACCAGTCTGGACCCAGCGATCATAACAACAATACTCGGGGTATCCGATCTCACTTCTGTTTACATTTTTTGCATGGGAACTAAAGTCGGAAGAAAACATTCATATCAAACATTGTTCCCAGTTAGACCAATCACAGTAATGACAACAAATTCGTCGCCAAATCTGATCCCGCCTTATTTACCTTTAAAAACCCCGCCTACAATAGCAATTAGGGCTGATTCTCTAGGAGCAGTCAGCCGGTCCTTCCCCTTAAAGCAATTATTTAGGACCATACGCTGCTATTCATTAGTGGTAACCAAATTGTAAAGGGTGATGATTTTTTAAAAGAATTTAGTAATTGTTCATTACATATGTGTCACAAGTTGTTAGAATAAACTAAAAAAAGGAGTGATATCCCCATAAAAAAACACTTCGTGTAAAAATACCAGCCATATCTCTTCTACTAAAAAAAATATATGAAATCTAAAAATTCTGCACTGAAAAGTAATGATATCAAAAAATTTGCCAAGTCAAAACTTTATTTGAAAATCAAAAAATACTTGGCGCATCGATTTTTTAGGGCATTTTAGGTATACTATATGTTTGTATATTTTATGTATATTTTATATCTGGCCTATACTTCTAAGCTATTAATATACACGATGCGCCAAGTATTTTTTGATTTTCAAATAAAGTTTTGACTTGGCAAATTTTTTGATATCATTACTTTTCAGTGCAGAATTTTTAGATTTCATATATTTTTTTTAGTAGAAGAGACTTGGCTGGTATTTTTACACAAAGTGTTTTTTATGGGTTATCTTTTATGTTATATGTTATGTTATATTTATATTTATGTTATGTTATGTTTATATTTATATTTATGTTATATTTTGAAAATTTATACTATTTTTCTAGAGAAGTGGATTTTTTTCTGTGAGCTCCTTTTCTTTCTTGGTGCAGATAAAGTTCGTTCACGTTTAGAATAGCAAGCTGTAATAGCGGCCGTGTACTACCGTCGTCAAGCGAATGTATACCTAAACATGTAAATATCAATATAATGATAAAAAAATGTGTATAATATGACTGTAGATAAAAATAAATCAATTTTATTGAATGTTTATAATATTTACTACTATTAATAATTGTGTATTTGACATAATTTATACAATTTCAATAATACAAAGAAGAAAGTCTTGCCATTGACAGGGCAGTGTTCAAGTGAACGACCAGTTAACGACGAAACGTCAGAAATATTCTAAACGTGAACGAACTTTAGTAGGTACACTTGGCCAAACAAAACTTGAACGTTCAATAAATCTGATAGGCTGATAAATGTAAGATCGCACCATCAGAAGTCAGTCTAAGCGATCTCATTGTCTCACTCTAGTAGGTGACCTCACATTTCAATGATAATAACAAGCTTTGATTGGTTATTATGGGACATGACCAGCAGTCATTCAAATTTGGTCAACGTTCAAGTTTTGTTTGGCCGAGTGTACCTAGATATTTGTTGAATTCAGTTTTGCATGTTGATTATCATAACTACTTTGGTTCATTGTTAGCTCCCAAGTATTTTTACAGTGATAAAAAAATCAAGACTTTGAACATTTAAAATTCTATTTTGACTTGTCTAGTTGGATTGGTTGAAGAGCAATATTGCGGTGTGTTGCCAGGTTGATTACGTGATCCGCGAGGCCACCAGCCACGACAACTTGGCCCTGCTGTACGAGGGCTGGACACCGTGGGTGTGAGCGCAGACGGCGGCACATTGCGCCGCGCAAACGAGTCACGAGCAACACGAGTCGCGCCAGAGCGACAACGACGTCGGGCGGTCCGACGCCAGCCGACGGCCGGCCGATACGGCACGGGCGACGCAACGGGCAAACCTATTCCTCGGACAAATGCGTACATACAGATTGCGGGGCGATTCTCTCAGTGTACATGCCAATTTTCTTGTTGTAATATCATCTTTTTATACACTTTCTTACTTCTTTTTGCAGTATGCTCGCAGACATTTTGCTGGCAAAGATCTATTTGTGTAACATGTAAAATGTCTGGACAGTATTGTATCTTCTCACAACTTGAAACCTTCAATAGATTTTGAAATCAATTTTTTTTCTTTATTTTATGCCACTTAAAACTTCAAAGCAATAATTTTCTTATGATGTAATTGTAAAGCGTAGATAATCAAAGAACTGAAAGTTCAAATCAATAATGTTCATTAGAATATTGAAATATTGAAAATTGAAATAAGAATTGCATTATGCTGGTTGAAAAACTTGAAAATCATATCTGTATTGCATTTTAGTTTCATTTGATGTCCATTGTTAGAGGAATGACTTTAAGTAGCCATCGGAATAGAAGCCCTGCCAATTAAATCAAGCCCAAACTTTGTACGCGATATTGCGTACACAACGCCAAATCGGCCACATGGAAATTGTTCGAGTAACACGAATGCAAGTTTCGACCTACTTGACAAGTCGACTACTGCCGAGTTACGTCGACGTTAAAATTGTACCTTGTGTGATGTTGACATTTTAATATCTACATCAAATCAATGATTGCTGTCTATCTTACCAGCATAGACGAAAGTAAAAAAGTAACGTTTAAGATCTACGTTTTTTGTTTCAATGTAGCTCATCCTTTTTAATACTACCTATTTTACTCTCATTTGGGAGACTCTGTACTAGTAGAAGCTTTTGTGTTTTGTGGAAATGAGTTTTCTTGGGAAGATATTTTTTTTATATAGAAAGAAAGGTTTATTCTTCAGATTTTTTCAGTTCTATATTTTCGATAACATTTGATGCCAGTTAGGTAATCTACTCTCTTTTACTTTGATATTCCTATTGTTAGATGGTTTTACCATATTCTTGAACATTGTAGTACTACTATTGTTTGTCTTTATTCTGGTCGAGTATCGTAATTAGATTAGATTCATGTTGTTTGTTGTCTGTGGTTTAATATCGCATTTCAACTCGATTAAACTGTGAATCGACATCAATAAGTGTTTATCTATCAGAACCTCTTACTATCCTAACAATTAACATACCTACCTTCTCGCCTACCAAGTACCAAAGGAGTTCTAGAAGCATACTAAAACCTTTTTTCTAGTATATCAATATCATGACAAGTCAAAGCCAGAAGGAACATTTCAAATAAACACTCTTTGTTTACAAGAACATTTATTATTTAATATTTGATGTACGACTAGATTTTTTCTAGGAACATAGTTCAATTACATTTACAAGAAATGTAATGATTATTTAATGCATAACATAATACATTCAAGGAAAAGTAAAAGAAATATCCTCAGTGTTCTTGTATTAAAAATAAAACTTATCACATGCATTTTGATTTCACACTAAAATAATCACAACCTTGAACCAACAATTCTTTGGTGTAAAAACTTGCATTTTACAGTTGACGAAAGTGAAGAGTGAAAGTGAAGTCCTACTATATACTAGAAGTAGGTATACAAAGAAAGACATCTTTTACATCTAGTTCTTGCGATATGTGGAGAAAGGTGGAACAATTGCTTTAAAACTAGATATTGAGTATTGACTGTTTTTGTGCAATGCAACGACTTAAAAGAGAGTAAGGTGAAACATTTAACGGGTCCTCTCTCGATTGGAGATACGTAACTACTAACTAGTATCATGGTGATAAAAATGATTTTATACTTAAAAGCACTGAAAGTCTGCAATGATCTGGGACCAGGCTAATGGTGATGGGACGGATCAATGATGACGATGAAGTCTATATATGAAGGAGGGTTAGAAGGAGGCAGCCACGGTCTATGAGTGAACTTCTCATCATTTGCCTCTAGACTGAGGGAAACCTCAAAAAACCTAGAATCAAACTCTGGCCTCCAGAGTCTAAGAGCATTGCTAACTGAGCCAACTTGCTCCATGAAAGTGTACTTTACACACACTTACACGGGCCGGACTTAGGCCGTGGCAAGCACGTCGCATACCGGCATGTTAATGAGAGCTGCTAGAAGAGGCTGGCTCTGATTCAACTTCACAATGAAGATTCTTATCTCGTCTGAGATGCCCATCTCCGAAACACATTCCACGATCGTCTCGAACTTGTAGGTAAGTCCGGGAACGAGCATGGGGACCTGCGAAACAATTCCATCCATTAGAAACAGATCAACACTTGATTGAACGTTTTGGTGAGATACCTCTACAATATGAAAAATAAATACCTACCTAAGTTGTTTAAAAAAAATTATTCAAGAGTCTGAAAAACGTGTTTATTAGTCATACCTACAGTGATAAAAGATTCATTTTGCGTAATTCAGAAAGCATTTAATTAATATATCATTTTCGAACCATTATAAATCCAAAGGAGAATAGAATCTATATAAATTAGCTCCATTTATGGAATTATGCATTTTAACAGCTAGGTATATTGCCAAGTTTGTTACGAGCTCACCACTTTCATTCAAGTCCGGTCAACTTTTGACAACAGAAAAGCTGTTCAAAATGCAAGAACATCTCAGGAAATGGAGCTTATTTTATATTCCCCTCCACTTCTCTGGCGGTATAGAATGTGGACAGTACATGACGGTGTGAGTGGAATGTGTCTAGCGTACCAGTATGAAAGGCTGCTGCACGGTGTACGTCTTCTCGTCGCAGTGGAAGGTGATGGCGAGGTCGATGGTCGGTTTCGTGGCCGCCATGTTCTCCAAGGTCACGAGCAGTTTGAATGTGGGACCGAGACCCAGAACCTGCAGCAGAAATCATGTGTCTGTCACACATCCACTGCTCACTACCAATGGCTATCAGTATTTTTCCTGGCCTAATATTGTGTCAGATTACAAATCAGGATAATTATTCTAGATTGGCACAAAATATTACAAACAATTTATGACTGCTGATTCATAAACTGAAAACTGAAATTTCATATCCATTAGCATTCAAGCTCAATTACAGTAAGCCTTTAAAGATGGTCATCGATATCATCGATGAAACAACGTACTTACATAAATGGGTTAAAACAAGAGGGATTGTAATGAATCTATAAATAGATTGACAACTCAAGTGTGCAGTGGAAAGTCGGACACAAATTTCTTTCTTGATTGGCTATTTTTAATTTTTTACCATCGCTTGTCTGACCTATTGAATATTGTTGCGTCACATGAGGGCTAATCGTAACCAACGCTATTAAAAGGTCACTGAACGTGGCTTTGCTTAATTAGTAACGTTGTCAATAAAAGATAAGCTACACTGTAAACTCAACACTAGTTCCGACCTGTGCCGACATCTTGATGGGCTCCCTCGCGTCCTGCGACACCGGGTTGCTGCACTGCTGCAGGGCGACCGCGCAACTCCGCGCGGCATTGAGTCGCAGCCGCAGCAGGTCGTGCTGGAATGTGCGGTGCATCGCGGCGCAGTGTTCGCGCTCGCGCGTCGCCTGCTCTAAGAACAGGTGCGTCTTCTTTGGCAGCGCCAGCTTGGATTGCTGCGCCGCGATGAGAGCGTTGTTGCTAGGCTGTTCGCTGAACACAGCAGTGCGCTTCAGGATCTTCACCATCAAGCAGCCGCCTGGAGGACATGACAATGGATCACATACCTACCATATGTACCACATGATGACGGAGTAGAATCAACTGAACTCATTTTAACTGCTTCGTCAAAAGTCCTCTTTAAAATCCAGAAAATCAGAACGGTTGAGCATTTTTGCTATTGAATGGCCTTTTTCAATATCTCAAATGAATGGAGTCTTTTCTGTAGATTTTATTCCACTTCTTTCATGGTATTTATTTTGTAGAGACTGTATTTCACAGAATTAACATAAAACTATCACTGTGATCTGTATATTTTCCCCTTGCCCCCATTTACCTAGAACAAATGAATCCTATGTACTTTGTACTATTTTTGTTCATTTATATTTGCATATTTCATTTAAAAAATATTAAAATTACCTAAATTTTTCATTTTAATAGCAAGACATATTTGGAGGATTTTGTTAAAAAAAACATCTACATAACTCTCTGCTATTCAAATACCGTATTAACTCATGTATAAGACGCACTCGTGTATAAGACGCACCCTTGTTTTGAGAAGTCTATTTTAAGTAAACACTTAGCATGCGTGTATAAGACGCAGTAAAATGATGAAAAACATTGTGTGTTTGTATACATGATATCCATCTAAATGTTGGTTTTCCAGCTAACTGAGCTATTTGAATGAAAATCACTGCCAACTTGTTGTAAACAAACAGTAATTTCCTGCTTCTGAGAAAAGGGGGAGGGGAGTCTCTTCCCAGCAGCTGTTGCTTGCTCTAAGAGGCATGCACCTGCCTTTCCTCTGCATTCCAAAACAAACCCAACTCCTCTCCTCCCCTTCCATTAAGATCGCCATTCAACAGTGTTTTGTCTATTTTATGTCTGTCAGAGCAATGTTTTTCAGACGTAAACATATATTTTGTCTCCTGATCTAAATGCAAGGGAAAACATTTTGTTGCAAAAATGTAATATGTTAATAGTGTTATGTCTAGACACAGTATGAGTAGTCCAGACAGAGTGAGAGGGAAAGGCAGAGATAGACAACATGTGGCAGTCTACCACAGCTCTGTTTACAAACATCCACCTTGGATTTACTGGGAAAAAAGCTTGGTATGCGTGTATAAGACGCAGGGCTGTTTTCAGAATCAAAATATTGACATATAATTGCGTCTTATACACGAGTTAATACGGTATATTAACAAAAAGTCACAGAAAGATTGTACTTAGTACCTACTTGAATTCTTAGATTTTTAACAAAAGATCAACTTTGGTCAAAATATTAGAAAAACCAAAATTTGAATTTGTCAGTTTTTAATTCACTGTTCAGAATCAGTAGTCAAACTTGCAAGCTTGTATGTGAGTTGTAGGTACTGCTGTACTGACCGACAGTGATCATGATAAGACTGTGCTCTTCCTGCCCGAACTGCCCAAACAAGATGGCCGCCACCGTGTCGGACGCCGTGATGACGTCGACCAGGTCTCGACCGGCGTAGAACTGCACGGCGCCTTCCTGTAGCGCCACCGCAGTGAGCATGACGCCCTGATGCGCCAGCGAGAGAGTGGCGAGCGCTGTGATGGCACCGCCGACGGTGGTTATCCATTGCTTCACGCCCTGCGATGCAACAGTCAATCAAGATGTGGAAACTAAGGATCTACCTAACTTGCAATATCTTGGATGATTACATTTTTTTTTTACCTAGCCGATGGTTGACGTATAACACAGTGCTTTAGATTGATAATGTTTGCATAATAATTTCAATTTCTCAAGACAAACGAAAAAGATATAATCCAATGAGCAGGTTCAAGAAGCAAGGACATTCTTGAAAACATTATCTAATAATCTGTTCTGCAAGAGTGAACATTGTTTACAAAGTGTAAGATTGGAAACAGGCCAGTCATTTCAATGTGTATGTACAGTCAGGGAAACTAGATGGTTCATACTCTGCCTCTCTCTGACCCACATAACATAAACATGTTTTTATATGGAGCAGATAGAGATATAGTATGAACCATCTAGTTTCCTTGACTATACCTAGGTATTATTCACAAAACTTGTGCAGTTATCTTTCATATAGTAAGCTGTTTTGAAGCTCAACTACAAAATACCACCTTTATATTTTGCAATTTAGACAAACACTAGTGAAATGTTTTTAAAAAAGTGTGAAATTTTCTCCAAGTGGTATATGTATTCAAAATGTGGTTTTAAAATACTAGGTACACTCCCCCAAATAATAAACGGTACTTGGTACGAAACGTATTGGCTGCTGGGCCGGTTCCTTGACAATCAATCCTTGTTATTATCAATGAAATCAGAGCTCACCTAAAAGAGTTAGATAATGCGTTAGCACTGACTTCATGGGATGATGCCATCAAACCTTAATCAGTCAATTCATTTTCTTTCGAGTACCGTTTATTATTTGGGGGAGTGTACCTACGTTAAACACAAATTTGAATTTGTAGCTGGAAAACATTGCAACTACATTTCAAACAATTCTTTGTTCTCATGATTTTGTAATCGACTTCAGTTTGGATTTGAGTTCAATCACTGTAATTTCAGTTTCTTTTCCAATACACCAACATCACTGACTTCTGTCACTCACATTCTTGGAGTAGCAGTGCACCGCGTTGTCCATGGTTGCGACGATGATATTGGTGTTGGCGAGAGCGAGGGCGACGCACTGCGCACTGAGTCGCACCAGCAGCTTGGCGGTGGTGTAGCCCCGGCGCACGCACTTGATCGCGCCGTCCCGACACGCCAGGACCACGCGGTAGTCCACGTCCAGCAGACCGCTGGTGCACATGTGCGTCGGCGCGCTACTGCTCTCGAATCCACCGCAAGTCACCTGCAAACAAAAAACACATTTACCTCCACATTGATTCCTGCTACTAAAACATCATTAGGTATGTGAGAAGGGCACATGGTGGAAAATAGTTTTACCTACCTTCCTTTAAAAAACTTTTTACAATTAGGTAAAGATTTAAATTAATTTCAAGGGCAAATAAATTTAAAATGATCTATACACTTGGAGAGAAAACAAACCCCAATGTGTAGTGTTGAAGGTGTCATACATTTTCTCTATAAACCCTAGTAACAAGTAGGTATTGAATGTTTTCACATTAATTTTTGATTCAAATTTCGGGAAAATTTTGGCAGAAAAAATGGGTTTACCTACCGGTATGAGCTGTCATTTTTATGATTTTGATAACTTACATCATTACTATTTTTGTTATCAAGGTACCAAAGCTGAGCCGGTAGCCATGGAAATAACATTGTTGGGTTTGTACAAAGACACCACATTTCCGAGACTGAGAGAGGAGAAGCAGATAACTACAGAGTGGTATCAGGACCAAGTGAAGGGGGTGTAGATGAAAGTGGGGACTAATGAATGGACATCAATTACATGGTTATGGGAGAATAGAGTGAAGTGGAGGGACATAGAAAGAGTGTGGAGGGGCATGGAGAGAGTGTGGATGAACATGGAGAGAGTGTGGAGAGAGTGTGGAGGGACATGGAGTGAAGTGGATGGACATGGATGGATAGAGTGCAGATGGACACAGAGAGAGTGTGGAAGGGAATGGAGTGTGTGGAGGGACATTGAGTGAAGTAGAGGGACATAGAGTGAAGTGTATGGACATGGAGAGAGTGTGGAGGGACATGGAGTGAAGTGTGGAAGGGCATAGAGAGTGTAGACAGGCATGGAGAGTGTAGAGAGAGTGTGGAGGGACATGGAGAGAGTGTAGAAGAAGCGGAGACTCACGTGCTGCAGGATTGTGAATGCCTGCGCGTCCAGGAAGTAGATGTCTCCGCGCTCGGTGGCGACCACCAGGCACGACACCGCCCTGGGGTGGGCCATGTTCTTGTGTAGTGTCGCAACACACGTGATCACAGCCTGCCAACAAAATATATCATTCCTTAATGAATTGTCCTTAATTTTGGAAAATTAGCTATATTATAAAACATTGTAAAAAGATAGTCTAGAGGTAGTAGGTACACATTTTGAGTAGTGTCAGCAAATTACTATGATAAGAGGAGGGGAATAGAATCCACATAAAAGGCTAAAAAGTATACCTAAATATTAAGTATGTATTCCATGAATTGAATGCTAATGTAGATATACCTACTCTGCATGCTCTCATATTGTGAAAAAAAATATTTTAAATAATTATTCTACTAGACACGTTACTCATGATGAAATGAATTCATGTACCTAGTCTGTTTAATTCACTTTCAGTCTCGTGCTCAAAACTAGTTGCGCAAGTCCATACTTGCAGACGCAACTAGTTTTGAGCATGAGACTGTTCATTAATAACTCTGTAATCTTAGATTTATGTTACACTCGGCAAGATCTGATGGGCCTACGTCACATAATCTCCAACCCAGGAGGCCAATTCTTGAGATTCACGTTTTGAAACCGTTTAACGTTTACTTGTTATAAAACTGAAAACAGTTGACTACTATCGGTTAGCCTTCAACTTTTTTACGCTTTAAACAATGAAACCGTGACACGGTTTCAAAACGTGAATCTCAAGAATTGGCCCCCAGTGCCCTCTGTCTCACTGCCTTCTCTACTCACTCATCACAATAGGTACACTACTCAGCTAGAATGTACTGCAAGTATCTGATAGTTTATCACCACCTCTCCCACCTGGGCCAGCTTCCAATCCAGTCTCAATGCCTACCTCCTCCAAAATCCATTTTACAGCCTCCAGGAATTTCTTGATTCATAACTGTACCAACTCTTCAGTGTCAATATCATCTTGTACCATCATCTATAGTTCTATTAGTATTAGTTTTATTTATCTTTCTATGTTAGTTTTATTATTATTTTATTTTTAACTGTACCTACATAAAACTGTCAATGTTCTGACTTGTAAATATCTCTGACTTTGTTATAACTTGTACCATGCTTGTACAAACATTCTTATATCTTATATCTTACTCAACAACTGACGATACCCATACATGTATTATGTACTTGTCCACGGGATGATAATAAAATACAAAATACAAAAATACTACATAATCATCCCATCCATCATCTAATCTCCGCATCTAATGAATGTCTCGACATACCGGCCTCTTGATCGTCGAGCTCCTGTGCTTCTCGACGAACTCCGCCTGTTTGGATCCTTCACAGCCGAGCATCTGCTGCGACTGCGACGACAGAACCGAGAAGCCGATCTCGTCACGCAGGTTCTGCAGCGACTCGTACAGCACGTTGACCTCGATGGAGCCCTCGTTGACCTGAGACCAGAGGTCGATCTCAAGCGAGTTGACCTCCAGGGACGGCAGCGAGAACTTGAAGTATGCGCGCATGTTCTTGTAGACATAGACATTCGGGCCGGACACGACGCCTACGGCTGGTGACAAAGTGTGTGATGAGTACGGATGGATGAGATCAATTTATTTGAAAATAATATACACTCAAGAATAATTTTCAGAGTAAAAGCGGTATTGACGATTGATAACAATTAAATCAATGGAAAGTGCAAAGTCACTAAAGTCAAATTGAGATTGCATCATGGTGTCATTAAATCCACAATTAAATTAATTATCAAAAAGTATGTAGGTAAACTTAGGTAGGTACCAACATAATTTCAAAATAGCGTTTGTTACGAATCTATAAATAGATTGCCAACTCAAGTGTGCAGTGGAAATTCGGACACATATTTCTTTCTTAATTGGATATTTTTAATTTTTTAGCATCGCTTGTCCGAAGTATTGAATATTGTTGCGTCATATGAGGGCTAATCGTAACTAACACTATTAATATCAACTGATCTTCAAATATTTAAATCAAATTAATATTAATTAAAAACTCAATAATTATTAATTAATTAAAATTATTATAATATAATAACTCTGCTAGGAGAAGATTTAGTGGACCTTGGCTCAAAGCTATGTTTTTTTTCTGTCATGCTTGATTGTTGACGTTTGGTAGTGCATGTGGCCTACGATCACCACACTTTACAGGGATTGGAAACCGTCTGCGTATTGTGACGTCACTCCCATAAGACCAATGCTAAATGATGGCGGCCCAGGGTGTGGGCCGCCGTTTTGCTCTTTCTTACTTCCTGCTCCGTCTTACTTCCGGCCGGTGACCCGCGAAATTTAAAAAAAAGTACGCTTTTGGAGTATTTAAATTTGATTCACACAATTGCCGCCAGGTTTTAAAGAGCTTCTCAAACTTGCCGCTGCTAAAGATGATAGCGCATTGTCGAATATTTGAATTCTGTTCTGGCGGGAGATAAGACATGTGTAACGTGAGCGACATCACAGTCGCTTGTTCTATTCTTGTTGTGTTCAAGGTGACCAAGCACATGGCCAGCTAGTCAGACAGTTTCCAATCCCTGTAAAGTGTGGTGATCATAGATGTGGCTTTCAATAGACCATTTTAAATATTATCTCGGTGGCTCTTCTTTCTAAGAAAAATCATAATATGCAGTATTATTTCCAGACACCTTAGTCCCTGTTTTACCTATTGTTGAAACAATAGATAATATAAAAAAACTCTTGAGTGAAAAGTCTTTAACATTGTAATTGTTTATAAATATAACCTCAAGAAAGAAGGAACATCGAATTAATAGGGACTAAGGTGTCTGGATATCAAACTACATATGATTTTTCTTAGAAAGCAGAGCCACCGAGATAATATTTAAAATGGTCTTGGGCAATTTTATTGAAATTGTACACAACACATTATATTTTATTCTGTGTCTAGTCTACTGTCCATTTTATTAGTAACATTAGATGAGAGTACCTATTTCGGAAATATCTTGACGGGAAAATCGGCAATCATGACGCTGTGGGAGAATTTGCGTAACTATACTCTTACGGAAATGACATGTAATATTTGCTCAACCAAACTCTCTATCGCACAAAATATTACCAGTTCAGATTTGGTAGGTTTCTGCACATCAATAACCCTCCATGAAATAAGTGAAAAACATAAAGTGGCAGTCACAAAATGTAAAAATGGACCAATAAGAGGAGGATTGATTGATCCCATGCTTGCCCATGTTATACCAAGCCCTGTTCCACCCGCATATGGGTACGTCCATAGTGAGTCTTCGGACATTTGGAGCATTTTTTGTAACTCTGACACACAATTTGAATATGTTACAAAATACTTTTGAGGTATCTTTCTGTGGGAATATATTCAAGTAGTGATGGAGAATAAGGAGTAACAGTTTGATTTTGTGAATTTCTCAATATCAATTCTTTATTATAGATTTTGTAGTGCGTGAGTCTCTGGACGAAAATTGGCCAATACCAAATCTTAATATGTTAGCACATTCAATTTCTCCTAAACAAGCACACACATCTGTGTAATGATTTTTTTTATATTATAATGTAAATGTCAAGTTAACATAAATGCCATAATATGTGCATAATTCGAAAAGGACAATTATATACGAAAAAAAATGTGCCACTACAGCTGTAAGTCTCCGGACGTGAGTCTTCGGACAGAATGGCTCGGCATAGATTATAATAAGAAACTAATGTAATATCATCATAGTATTTGATAATAGGCAATAAAATTAACAATATATAATTTTGATATTGATATGGTAACCTTTAGAGAGTTGAAATGTACAAATCAAGCACCCCTATACTCATCTGCTGGAAATGAGTACAATGCATGACGGGAGTATGAAATGAGATGAGGGGGACACTCAAATAATGCCAGGGCAGACTCAAATACAATTGTGTCAATATCATCTTTGTCAGGCCATAAGAATCTATTCGGCCCTGCACTGCGCATGAATTTGACGGTAACTTTTCCATTGGGCAAAACAGCGTTAATTGTCCCTGGTACCCATCCGTCATCATATATTACTGCAATCCAGTTCCCTTGAATTGGGATGGTGCTACTAATAGTTGATGGTAGAAAGAAGTGCTAGCCATCGGCTGATGTTCCAATCTGTTCACCATTATCATCATCCTTGTCAGGAATGTCTTGCTCGATGTCGTCCTGATCGGAATCGCATTGTCCGTCACGTCATTAGAATATTTGGGATGCCGGCTAGCTCCCATGGAATCACACTCGGTGGAAGTGTAGTGTGAAAATATACCTCAATATTTTGAGAGGCATTTGCATCCTTCTCTGCTTTTCACTTGAACCGCTTTCTCTGTGCATCTTTCGCTCTACGAAGTTTAGCTTCGTGGTCAGTCTCCTTTTTAAAAAGGAGGGGTATCTCCTTATTACTCAGCTGCTTTTTGTAATTTTCTTCTTCAAAATGTGCATCGTGATACCTTTTCATCTGTTCTTTTGTAGACTTCGGCATCTAACAAGATAAAGTTTAGGTTACCCTCATGGTCATTCAGCCCATTCGTTCATTCAGCACAATGTTCATTCAGCTTTACTGTGACGAAATAGATGTGTAACAATTACATAAATATTGTTCTTACCTATTTCTGGTTCTAAAACGAAATGTATCTTGACACTTACACTTTTATAGCATTCAACACGTGCTTGTGTGAGTCTTTGGACAGGTTCTGTGAGTCTCTGGACACATTTTCATTTCAGTATAGAAGGCGCAATTTGAATGATAAACTATATCCTGCTGGTGCCATCTGTGTGGCATAATGTGGAATAGCAACTCAGAAAGTTTAAACTTGAAGGTGGGAGCCAGTCAGTTCTTATGAAAACATTTCTATCTTTTCGTGAGTCTTCGGACATTTTTACAACTTTCAATAAAAAAGTATTTTTCATAAATCTGACAAAGCAATTCATGTCAAAATGTATTGATTATAAAAGTTAAAGTATACCCAAACAATTATTCACTAACAATAATCTCATATAATGTTTAATAATAATATTTTTACACTAAGGAAGTGACCGATGTTTTTTGTATACGCACACTCTGAAAACGCCTATATTTTAAAGAGCAAATATTGATGTAAATATTAATATTTACCAGTGTCGAAGCTTAGAAATGAGTAATTTGAACGTTTATCTTTAATTTAAGACGAATATAAAAAATATAGAAAATAAAATAGAATTTTAAGAAAATTCCACATTTCGCTGGACGTACCCATATAAGACTAATAATGCTGTAGACAACAACGCTAAACATTCAACAACTGTGGACATTCATACTACATACTACCAAAGCTTCCAACAAAAATAATGTCGAACATGAAACAGCCTTTAAATATATTCAACCTTCAAAACAAAACAATGCAGAGCAAGACTCACATGTCGACACTAATCAGACCAAAACATCCCACGAAAATAATGTTAAGCACATTGTCCAGAATAAGACTGCCTCTATAATTGTGCAGCCTATAAAACACAATTCTGACCTTGTGGAGATGTTTTCATTCACTGGTTTGAGTAAAAATCATGTTGGGCACAGTGTGGACAGTGTGCCACTCGCAAATCATGGCCCAAAACATTCTCAACACTTCGCCTCTTGCAACTCTTGTGATTTGGTTGATTTGCCTTCTCATTCCAAAAACAGCCAAAGAAAAGTATTAATCGCCAAAAGGTTACTCAATCAAGAACATCAAAAAGAAACTTCCCACGAAGACGATTGGTGTGTCTCAAAGAAACAAAATTGTCCAGGAGTTAGAGAATGGTGTCCTGATTGCAAATGCAACTACCCACAACATATGGCTGACATCCACTTCAACGGCAAAAGACATAAATACAACCTGGCAAAGGCCAATCATGAAGCCAAGAGATCGGAAGGATGTGAAACAACTACTTCACAAAACGTATATGCCAGGAAAAATTATGTTGAAGAGAAAATTTGGTGTGATTTATGTATGACATACATTCCTTGTAGTATCTTGTTTCCCCATTGTTGTGGTAACGCACACAAGCGTACTTTAATAAAAAAGGAACCCGAGCTAATAACGTCTTATTCTGTGAAAATGTGTGAAAGTTCACTTGATTGGTGCACAATTTGCGCCACATACATTTTCTCTCCAGACAAAGAACACTACCTTTCGTATAAGCACAACGGCCAGGATGCTACAAGATTGACAAAGCAATTGCATGTGTTTGAATACACAGAACACGAAAGTTGGAGTGAAGCTGACACATTCATCTGTATCTTGTGTAGTTTATTACAAGGTCAAACTTTTGTTGAAGAAAACGACGTCAAACATCACTGCAACAAAAATGTTCACAGTGCCTTAGTAAAAGCACGAATAGCTGCGCAAAAGAGAATCAAAATGAATCCACAGGCTTCTGCAAGGGCATTGCTCCATCCTGTTTGGAAATGTCAAACTTGCTGGGAGTTTCTTCCGATGTCGACGACAATCTCCGACCACCTTCAGGAATCAAAACACCGAGAAGAGGCGTTGAAGAAACCAGTGGCGGCTCGTGACCCAAAAGTGAGGAGGTGCACAATTTTCAAATTTCGCTGAGTACAATGGGAGATTTGGGGGGAGGGGCCCCAAGCGCATGCGGGTCCGGGGCGTAGAGTCCCGGGGGAAAAATTGGATTTTGGATTGGATTTGACGCATTTTTACGCATTCTGAACACCTCTAATAGGTAGGTACATCTATTTTTATTTTTTATTCAAAAAATTGGATTTTGGATTGGATTTGACGCATTTTTACGCATTCTGAACACCTCTAATAGGTACATCTATTTTTATTTTTTATTCATCACGAATTTTAAAAATAAAAAAATTGTCAGAAGTATCTCTTCTGGTATTTTGGTAATTTTACTTATAGTGCTCTTGTTATTATTGTTTTATTCACTTCTTACCTTTATCGCTTCTGTCTATTTGAGTCCGAATTAAATTTTCTCACAACTGTACGGTTATTTTTTACCACTGTTGTTTGACTAAATTGACGTATCGGTTGATGTGGACCCACACGCCTGCAGTATTGTCTCACGGTGTTTTGTTCTTGAATTGTTTTATTGGACAAAACAATTAACGAATCAATATCGTTCATGATTACTACTTAATTATTATAAATATAATGTACTACAAAAATATACAAACACAACCTTTTAGTACAAAAATCACTCGATTCGATTCATTCACACGCAATCCACTTGACAATGACACATAGTAGGTAAGCTTGCTGCTGACGAATCTAATGCGACAGCGACTGCGCGTGAAGTGTACAGACCGTCGTTTGCCGAAAACATCGACCATTCTGATCAAGCGAGGCAAAGCGCATTCAATGCGTGGGTTCAAGTCAAGAAAGTGCACTCAGTCGAGCTTATGGGAAGGCGCCTAAAGCGTAGGACGGGTAGTAGAGTTTTGAATGGGAAATCCAGAGTAGCTGGTCTCCCATATACTATAACATGCTCGGCAATTGAGTCACTTTTGAATGTAATGCTATTTGATAGGACATCGTTTAGCGCGCTGTATAAGGCGGGGGCTCGGGCGGGGTAGAATGAGAGTCTACGAACGAAGCGCGCGAAAACACAATAATTCAAACAAATTAAATTGAATAAGAGGAAGAGATCAAAACTATTTTGATTTGTTCAAAAATAAGTTTTTTGGGGAGAAATACAGGCGGTGCAGTGCCCCGTGTGCTCCTATGGACGAGCCGCCACTGGAAGAAACGTTGTTGAACGATTTTTTGTCAAAATGTTTTTCTAAGGAATGTTTAATTCTGCAGCATATGATATCAGTGCAGTTACCTTGTTACTTTTGTTACCTAGGTACTTTTGTTTCAGTTACCTACTATTTTGTTATATGGTTGATTATTATTTAGGTACTATCGCTTCTCGATTTGTTTACTGGGAGCATACTACATGTTTAAATAAAATATAATCGAGACCGTGGAATGCATTTTTTCATAGTTACAGAATTTTAGATAGTTCTATGCAGAAGTTTTGTTTGAGTTCAATTAACATTATGATTACACTTTGTAAAAATTACGTGTTAAGTTCTATTGTTGAAAATACTTTCAAAATGTGAAATGTTTTAACCAACCACCTTTGAGGAATTGATTTGTAAATCATTGTTCCTTACATTTCTACACGTGAAGTATCCCTAAACAGTTTGCAAACAGTGGCGTGCACTCAATGGAAGCAAGGGAAGCATTGCTTCCCCTTCCTTTTCCATTCCAACAATATTAAAATATAATAATTATATGTATAATAATTTAATCTTTTTACAAAAATATTCATCACTTAATACTACTTATAGAATTCTTATTACGAACACAAATGTCACCACTTTCGCTCTGATTTCAAAGTAAACGCGGTTTCTAAGACAGGAGGTGGGCAAGGCGCGTGCGCACGCATACACTTGCCTCGGCTCGGCAGTCGGCCGGCTCCAAGGGATTCACTTTTCGAATTGCTTCCAATCCCTCGCTCCCGCATGCATTAGGTGATTTGCCTACAATCAAATATGTTAATCTGCAGCCACCTGAAAGTATTGTCAATAATAAAAACTTATTTTGCCATGATAATAACATTATTTGCCGGTCTAAACACAAAGCATTTCTGTGTAAAATGCGTCTATTTCTGCAGGCGTATTCTAGCCAAGGGAAGCAAATCGGAGAGTTGCATCCACAGTCCGAACGCAGCCGAACTACTCCCGAGTTGACACAATTGGAACGAACATGTGATCGGTCGGTGACAGTGCTCAAGAGCGGTTGAATGTCTAAACTTGTAATATCTACAAAATATTGCAGTTTCGGATTCTCAGTTCAGTTTACGCATTTCTACAAAGTTTTTGTATATCTGTATTTGCCCTCGTATTTGCCTTCAAAAAACTAATGATTAAAATATAAAAAATTAGTCTGAAAATCCTCCTTTGACCATTTCTTAAATTCAAGTAATCTTCCAAAAAGGTACTTTCAAAATCGTTTTTAACCATCTAAAATTAGTCAAATTTTAAAAAATTCCCTGCGGGGCTAAGCTGGGGGGCAAGCCCCCCAGACCCCCCTCCGGGTCTGGGCAAATTTCTTAACTGGCAATTTGCTTCCCTCACTTCAAATGTCACGGCACGCCACTGTTTGCAAATATTGTGATTAGGTAGATGCTCCACAATAATTTTCATTGAAAGTAGTATACATTATCTGAATATCTGGCTTCAGTCTTAAAGGCAAACAAAATAGGTAGGTATGATATAAAAGTTCGCCCTTCAATATTGACTAAAATATTGGTTCCATAAAAAATTAATATGGGTTCCAATTCCGGTTCCTATAAAATAACGGTTATTTTCGGTTTTCGGTACCGGTTCCAGTCTCTGGTTCCTACCTGGAATGCGAGGCTCGTTGGTATCCATGTAGAAGCTCACCACTCCCGTTGGTACGTCAATCAGAGTACTTTCAGACATGAGCGATGTTCCTTTGTACACCTGCGGTAATTCACATCTCCATTATCATTGAAATTCATTCTTCTCCTCCTCAACTTGCAATATACAAGAATGAAATATATCAGAGGGCCTCTGAACAATTGTTTCTTTATTTCAGATACCAACAGGAAACGGATTCTGTATTTCGTCATAGCTTTTGAACGTTTAACATAGAAACAAAAGAGAAACATAAATCGTCACCGATTCAGTTTCCTTTCCAGAAAAACGGTTTAGAATATACTTCCAAATGTTTGAATTTTTGAGAAATGATGAGAAATGATGACAAAACAGTTAATAAACTACTAGGAAAACGCTCAGTGTAACACGTTGATGAGCGAGCACCGGTAAATGCAAATTTGCAAAGGTTGCATACACAACATACAGAAAACATAAACATCCTGAATCCATAATAAATACCAACTGCAATGTGAAAAGATTTTCCATGAGTGTCACTCTAGTCACTCGAGTGTCACTCGAGGAAAATCTTTTCACATTGCAGTTGGTATTTATTAACATTCACCTAACTGAGGGAATCAGTAAAAACCATATTTCATCCATAATCCATATTGAAATAAAATAGGAACCACTCAATCAACATAAAAATATCTGTTTTCATTGAAATTTAAGAATAGCCATCTAAACACTCTGGTACCTACCTAAAGCAAATCTGATTCAGTTGCAGTGGAAAATTCATAATAGGTATTCATTTCAATACTTCATTTCTGACAGATATTAAAAATGTCAATACATAAGTGCATACATTCTTGACTGATTTGGCTGAAAGTTTGTAAAATAAGAGACAATATTGGTCTTAATGACCATGCAAAATATAAGTTTGATCAGATGTATAGAAGACCATTTTCATTTTTCAACCTATCAGGAGATTAGGTACTTAAATTTTATGTAACCAATGAACGGATTCAAAAAATTAGGGTCTGCAAACAGAAAAGGTGGTCTTTACATGTGTGCCAAATTTCAGATCGATCAGTGAAACGTTGTGACCTGTGTCTCGGTTAGTAGCAGAAAAAAAACAAAAACAACAGGTGTCCGTACTGAGACAAAAAGAGTTACTAGCTTCGCCTGCTCAATAAAATAAAGTAGCTACATGGGTGATTGTTCTAAATTTTGTGCAATTTATGGAATTATCAATTTGTATCAATATTTTGCATTTCATTTATTAATTTTAGCCAGTGGCTACTTAGAAGTAAGCACTATCCCCATAAAAAACACTCGGTGTAAAAATACCAGCCAAGTCTCTACAACTAAAAAAAAAGCTATGAAATCTTAAAATTCTGCACTGAAAAGTAGTGATATCAAAAAATGGGCCAAGTCAAATTTATTTGAAAATCAAAAAATACTTGGCGCATCGTGTATACATAGTTTAGAAGTATAGACCAGATAGAAAATATACATTAAATATACATAATACATATAGTATACCTATTATGCCCTAAAAAAATGATGCGCCAAGTATTTTTTGATTTTCAAATAAAGTTTTGACTTGGCCCATTTTTTGATATCACTACTTTTCAGTGCAGAATTTTAAGATTTCATAGCTTTTTTTTTAGTTGTAGAGACTTGGCTGGTATTTTTACACCGAGTGTTTTTTATGGGGATATCACTCCTTTTTTTAGTTTATTCTTAAAATTTGTGACAGTTAAATCGAATGAACAATTTCTAAATCCTGTAAAAAAAATCGCCATTTACAATTTGGTTACTACTAATGAAAATCTGCTATATATTTGCTTAAATGGTCTTTCATGAAGAATAGCAAAGGTTTCATTCCAATCGGTCAACCCAGTTCCGAGACATGCCAACACTTCGGTTTTCAACATGGCTGCTGAAATTACTGCACTGCTTAGAATATATATCTACAAATGTGTATCTTTTTAAGCTTTCTGAATATGTATACATTTTATAGAATGGGGATTAGGTATAATAATTTTTAATTTTTAATGACGTCATTTCCGGGCTCATGAATAGGAAAATTCTAGTTTGACTGTTCCTATTCCATAGAGATGTCCTTCCGAATCGTTTAGCGCTAGATTCGTACCGATCAGTCTACCAGTATTCGAGATACGACGATACTTCTGGTTTCAAAATGGCGGCTGAAATCTCTGACCCCTTGAAATTTAATTTAAACATGATTACATATTATTATAAGCTGTCTCAAATAGTATTAATTGTATCAAAATGTAAATTTGTGAGATTTTTTAAATGTGTGACGTCATTTCCGGTTTTGGTATAGGAAACTGCAAATATTACTGACGATAAAACATAAAGTTAACCGTCTTAATCGTTTAGCGCTGGTTTCGTTCAAATCTGTTTAGCCGTTTTTGGGATATGATGTCACTTCCGGTTTCAAAATGGCGGCTCCGGTTGGTTTTATAACAAGTCAAATGAGATATCAGAAGTACATACGATACATAAATATCAAAATAATCGGATCAACATTTGTTGCCGAAATGCCAATCGATGTATTTCAAATTTTATGACGTCATTTCCGGTTTCGTTAACATAATGTTTAGTCTCTAGCTAATGATAATCCATATAGTTGACCATCCGAATCGTTTGGCGCTATTTTCGCTCCAATCGGTTTAGAAGTTGTTGAAATATAACGTCACTTCCGGTTTCAAAATGGCGGCACAAAAAAATCATGGGGTGAAGGTTAAATCAGACGCCAAAAGTGCACACGTGGTAAAAATGTGAGATCAATCGGTTAAGCCGTTTAGGCTGTGGCCTGTTTACCGGATTTGAATTCCAGGAGACTACTACTACTACTACTACTGAGATTATTATTATTATGAAAACCGCCCTAAAACACTGTTTTCACGGCCCTCTAGCGCGCAAAGGGCGTAACCTATTGTTCCCAAATTTGGTATATGTTGTAGGGTGGGCCATAGCTCGAAATTAAGATATATCGCAACAATGTGAGATTTTCCAATTTTAAGATCCAGTAGGCCGAAAATGCCACTTTGATGCTTACAGTAAAAGTGGGTTTGCTCCAGCCTTTATATGAGAGTGTGCGCGCGCCGTACGACTTGGCTGGCGTGGAGCGACCGCTCCACTAGATTTACATTACATTACCATCAAAACAAGCACAATTCAACAAAAAAATAAAATTACGGGAATTATTCCTAGGCACTGGGTGCTAACAAGTATAGAGATGTGAACACCGGTAATATTACTGGTAATATTACCACCATCGTTGGTAACATTGTAACTTTCGGTAATTTTAGAGAAAAAAAATAATGGAAGTGTTCAAATTTTGGCACAGTACACCACAGTGTAAAAAGAGGATATATAGAGATTTGATTATATTTTTATAAATCAACAAGTTATACTGTAGGTACGTAGGTACCGGCATCTAAACATTATCAAATGTAATATTTTCCACGTTGGCTACTTATTTTTTTTAAATTTCCTTTCTTTTACATAATATACTACCTAATTATTTTGAAGGAAGGGTCTTTCAGAGTTCGCTCTTTGATTGCAGGATATTTCACTGCGACTGTAAAAGCATGATGTTTAATTTTGTAATTGTTAATCATGCCCATTCCAACATTTAATGAAAATTTACCTCGACTCGAAGTCTTTATTTAAGCAGAAATAACTAGGAAAACGCTCGGTGTATAACGCGCTAATGAGCGAGCACCCAAACGCGCAACATCTCCATCCAACTAGAATATCGTAATGCAAAGAAAACATACATCCATAGGAATTGAAATACGATCAAAATAAAATTACACGGCTTCATTGAAAATGAGAATAGCCATCACTATGATCCATAAAGAAAAACAGATGTAAGTTGCACAGGAAATTAAATGACAATAAAATACCTTCTGGCATTCTATTTTAATGTCAAATGAGTAACACGTTCTCTACCGATTAGGCTGAAAACTTATAAAATAAGAGAAAATGGTAGGTAGTAGTCTTAATGTCCAGGCAAAATTTGAACTTAATCGCAGCATTTTGATTTTTGACCAATCGTGAGATATTTTCATTTTTACTCCAATCGAGGTACGCTCACAAAAACTATACACGATTAATCTAGAATGAATTTGTATGTACTATGCAAAAATTTTAGTTCGATCGGAAAAGAATGAGACCTCGTTTAATGTTTGGCGTCGGGCCAAACAAACAAACACAAAAAAAAACAGAAAGTGTCCAAAAGTGCAGAATGGAGTCGCTTTTTAGTTTTTACGCTCGCTCAATTAAAATCGCTATTGTTAAATTGAGATGTATACCTATCCTCAATCAATAAATAGTAAATACTAGGGGTGTTCACGATTACGATTTAATCGAATCGATTAATCGATTATGACATTGAAAACGATTAATCGATGTTAGCAAAAATAATCGAATTATAAATTTGAATTTGCTGCCTTGAAAATGATTGCACTTTACACATCTAATAATGTGTGGCTGGCGTCATTCTGTCAACATTTTTCTTTGTGTGCGTAATATTTTAGTGATAAATTCATGTTTTTGTGTATTTTCCCAAGTTTCAGTGTGTATTTCTCATTCGCATTACCAAGTGATGATAGAATGATGAATAAATTCGGCACTTGACAGCGTCTTTGAAGTAAAAATGAATGACTTCCTGGACACATTTCATTGTTGAGGTTAATATTGCCTTAAAAGATGATAATATGATGACCACCCTGAACATGATGACATATAGTTATATCAAAACGATTTAATTCGATTATTTAATCGATTTAAATTACGAAAATCGAATTATTAATCGATTTAAATAAAATAATCGTTGAACACCCCTAGTAAATACACAATACCTATGTAAACTAAGTAATATGAAAAAATTAATTAATTCACATTCATTAATTTTCTTACGCCATATAGTTAAAACTGCGCAAAAAATTCAATATTACCGTGCTCGGTAATGTTACCGGTAATATTACCGGTAATATTACCAATTTCAATGTTACCGGTAACTTTACATCTCCAAACAAGTACCTTACTCGCACCTGTACTAAAATTGTGTTAGGTACTGTCATAATGAAAAATATTTCATGTTTTCAATTTAAAAAAAAATAATTAAACCAACACGTTTGTTTAGCCTTGTCAACTCTCAGTGACCAGGATTAGTTTAAGGGGCCAGTAGGACACAAAGTAGGTAAAACTATAATTATTGACAAACCTTTAACTTCATGTTAGCAGAACCCGTTCCCAAGTCGGCAACGATGAGTTTGTAGTCCCCATCGGCATTGAGATCAGCGAGTGTCATGCAGTGAGCAAACGTGTAGAGTGATGCATGTGGCTCGGTATATGCATCGAGCCATCGCTGGGAGTTCAGACTCCTACAGGTAGGTTAAGAGGTAGTGACTAAAATCCCGACAGCCGGGATTTTCAGGTTAAAAAAATAGTCCCGACTGGCCTTGTTTATTTATATACTGGTTAAGAGCGGCTTTCAGTATGACCGTCCAGATGGCGCTATGGATAGCGTACTGGACCACGGTGCAAGAGGTCGTCGGTTCGAATCCGGCCGGGAGCACATTTTTTTTTATTTGTAATTTTCACAAGTTTTAATTCTGCCTAACCATAGAGTTATTTTTTTTAAGTTGCCCAGTTCGAATTTGTCTACCCATAGAGAGTTTTATTCCTTAGGCTGCCCAGTAAAACCTACGGTCGGGACTATTTTTTTAACCTGAAAGTCCCGGCTGTCGGGATCGTAGTCACACCCAGGTTAAGATGGTATATTATGGAGAATGACAAGAAATTTTAATTTTTAGGTTAGGTACGGCCATAGACCAGATAAATGAAAACTCCAGTCATAAATTCTAATTACCTCATTCCGTTCATATTCTTCCTATGACATAAATATTGTACACTGTCTAGTGTCTTTAATGAAAATTACAACAAATAAATGTAACATTGTTTACGGCAGTAGGTAACACACGAAATAAAATTGTAGTACTTTGTGTTGCTAGGAGACGACGAAAAACCGAAAAACAATAACAAACCAAACCAAGGTCACACGCGCTCAAGAAGGCTGTGCACGCGCTGAACAACTTCAAGAAGGCTCTGCATGCTTTGACGAGATTTGTGATTGGAGGATGGAAGGACAACGCTGGTAATTGATTCTTAACCCTACTTTTGAAGTACCTAGGTTGGTAATTTTACAACAAAGCACCTACCTCTTGACAAAATACAAAGGCAGCCTACCTGCCTAGTATTATCACGTTGAAGTACCTACCTTAACTCACTTAAGTTTTTATCTACTTCACATTACCTATACCTACTTGAAGATAGCTTGAAGACAGTAAGTGCCGTCAAACATCCAGTACATCACAAAATTTTTAAGTTGAAGTTTAATGCATGATGGCAAAGAGGACGATCTGTGTTTATCCACAGTGTTCCATTCTCTTGTAGGTACGTGTAGTAATGTGTCAAAATGTCGAATCTGAAATGAAATCTTAATCAAATTGGTTGCTCCATCCAAAATGTCGCGTCCTACTCTCTGTGATAGTTTACGAAACTACACTTTCACTGAGATTACCTGTAATATATGTAAAACAAAATTAAATATTACCAGTACGGACTTGATGTGTCTCTGGGCTACTATCAGCATTCATGAATCAGGTGAAGCTCATAAGATAGCCGCGGCAGGAGTCGACGATGTGAATGTTGGATCGACTCTCGGTTTGTTGTTATTGAGCCAGCTAAGTCCGCCTCGTCCATCTGGCCAAAGCTCTATAGCAGAAACTTACGACAAGAAGGTTGAAGACAGTGTCGAGCATAGCAGCCCTATTCAAGATTCAGAGAATACAACAACTAGTTCTGACATCGATGTAGATGGAAGCATTTCCAATGAAGCTGTTGACAACTCCGCTGTTGTGAAACCTTCGGACCGGAATTCTCAGCAGGCTTCTCCAGTTGCTTCCGATACTGATGTGTGCTCGGTTAGTGAGGTGAGCAACAAAGAAACCCTACTTAATAACGCAGAAAAGCATGCCGAGACAGTTTCTGCGAATACGGCGAAGGACTCTAGCTTGGCTATTCCTGAGAAACCCAAGGATGAAACGACTGCGACATACTTAATACCAACGAAAGTGAAGACCATTCCCTTTGGCTCCGAATGGTGTAATGTGTGCTCAGTCCCCTATCCCATGTGTGACACTATTCTTCACTGTAAGGGTAAGAAGCATCAAGAATTCTTAAACTTGGCTACTAGTAAGAAAGAAATTGTTCCCCTTCTTTCGCTAGTACCCCAATTTGTAAAAGCACCAGAGAAAAAAATAACTCCACTTCAAACTTTGTGTAGTGTTTGTTCAATATGGGTGTCATATCCCCCAGGCGAGGCTGATCACTTCCTGTCTATCCACAATGAAGGTAAGAAGCATCAAGACTTCCTAAACTTGGCTAAGAAAGAAATTGTTCCCCTTCTTTCCCTAGTCCCCCAAGTTGTAATACCAGCAGAGAAGACAAAAACTCCAAATCAAGAATGGTGTAGCGTTTGTTCAATATGGGTGTCATATCCACCGGGTGAGGCTGATCACTATCTGTCTATCCACAATGAAGGTAGGAAACATAAAATGTTGAAAAGCTTGCCCAACACAGGAGCCATACCTCGTCTTCCAACCGTCGCCCAAGTGCCGGCCTCGGAGAAACCTTCTGACACTTCCGGTGGAATATGGTGCGATGTGTGTTCAACCATGTTGACGCCTCCTCCAGGCACCATTGAGTCCATTCAGTTCATCAAGTCGCACAGTGAAGGCACGAAGCACAAAAGTCTGCTGGCAAACTTACTGCAGACAAAGTCCTTATCTGAAAAACCAAACTTCCAACCCAAAGCTACGGTAGAAACAGTTGAAAAGAATCGTGTTTGGTGTGACGTATGCTCAATATGGCTGACACATTCTCCTCTTGATTACAAAGGTATAGCATTTCACGTTCAGGGTAAAAAACATCAGACTTTGATGGATGCTGGACTAGAACTAGGTCGTTCCCCAGAGCCGGGTTCTGTTAAGACTGGCGAGATTCCTACTGCTCAGAAGCCTGCTAAGGTCGTTGACATCCCGCGACAACTCAAAGGAGCATCCCCTGTGAAGATAACTGGAGCAGCAAGTGATGATGTATTGGCTAAAACAGGCTTGTTGGGTAAATATACTTGGTGCGACGTTTGCTCGGTTTGGCTTCCATTTCCTCCTGGAGATGTTATAGCCATCGAATTACACAATCTGGGAAGCAATCACAAGAGTATGGTTAACAATCCCATGAAGGTAGCTCCTAGTCCTGTGCCTCTGGTCGCCAAGCCCAAAGCTCTCGAGACTCAAACTGTACAGAAGCCTTTGTCCTTTGTTCAACCCAAGCCTGTTGGCAACAATATTCAGAATAAAGATTCACAGCAAAAGAATTTGATTCCAAACTTGATGAAAGTAAAACCTGTGCCTAGTCCTTGCTTTGCCACACCAGCAAAATTATCGACACCTTCCGATGCGAAGAAAACTTGGTGTGCCGTTTGCTCAAAATGGCTGGCGTGCCCTCCAAGTGATAAGAAAAACATAGCATCGCACAAAAAGGGTATAAGACACAAGAGTTTGATGCAGAACCAAGTTACGTCGAAAGCTGTGCTCACAGCTCCTGTCGCAACGCAACCCAAGACCACTGTGAAACCTCTCAAATCAGTTCCCAATCTCCCGAAGACAGCTATAAGTCCATCCAACGTCAGCCCGCTCAAGATGACGAAAAAACCTTTGAAATTGAATCCTGATATCCCACCGACAAATACAGCTATTAGTCCATCCATCGTCAGTCAGACGAAGACATTGCCGAAACCTTCACATTCGATTCCTAGCTTACTGACTGCAAACACTTCGTTAGGTCAAAGCCAGGACATTTCATCGGAAGAAACTGATAAGAGAATGTGGTGTAACGTTTGTTCAATATGGTTGCCATTCCATCATCTTGACTCGATTAGCATTACTTTACACAATAGAAGCAAAACTCACGTGAGCTTGATCCCTAAGCTTCTGCCCAGCACGACCAATGTCAACCATTCCGAGATAACCAGCGATATGAAGGTGACTTGGTGCAGCGTTTGCTCTGTATGGATGCCGCATGATTCTCTCGTTATAACTGCACACAATGAAGGTGATAGGCATCGGAGTTTAGTTAAAGATTTGGAGATGAAAGCGAATAAACCCAAACCCCTGCCGAAGATATTAAGAGGGCCCCCTATGAAAACTTGGTGTAGTGTTTGCTCAATTCATATAACAGGCGATACAAAAGTACTTAATAATCACCTTCAAGGTAAGAAGCATGCAAGCAAGATAAATTTGAACAACGAATGTCCCAAGGTCCCAAACGAATGTCCCAAGGTCACAGATGATATAATGTGGTGCAAAGTTTGTGCAGTACGCATTCCGAGGTTTTACTGGAACTTCCATGTTCACGGTGAGGTTCATAAGGGCGAGTTAGCCGTATCGGATGCTGAACATAAACCAACAGATGTGATGGAACCCATGACGCCAGCTTCGGAGTGGTGTGCCTTTTGCACCACATGGTTCTTTACCATCGACAAGAAACAGCATTACCAAGGTAAAACACATCAAGAATCGGAAGCGAGAGTGTCGATTAGAAAACTAAATGTTTTTGAATACAAACCGAACTGTGACGATGACAAAGATGCATTCACGTGCATCGTGTGCAGCGACCTTCACGGGGAATGCATTGTCAAAGAAAATCAGGCCATGACGCACTGCTGCACTGAGGACCATGTATTCTTAGCTAAGACAAGAATGGAAGAACAGAAGAAATGTAATATTGCAAAAGAAGTTGCCGTAACTGCGCTGACCGCTCCTAAATGGCAGTGTCAGCTTTGTTGGCAGATTCTTCCGATGACCACAGCGATCTCTTACCACATTCAGTCGACGAAACACTGCAAAGTCGTGGAGATATATCGGAGCGTAGCTACATTCTCGGTCGATGGGAGCAGCGCCTCTGCTGTCATCGTTCAAGAAGAAAGTCAAGTTAACAACACGATCTTGGAAACAAGCTCTCTATCGGTATCTGATATCGAAGAGGAGCAGGTATTTGAAGACGCTGCCAGAAATTACATTTCAGATGAAGAACGCACATTCGAAGAGTTGACGAATGGATTTGATAAAGTTGAAATCTTCAACGAGCAAACGTCAATTGACGATGGAAGACTGGAAACATTGGAAATGGAGTTTATCCCTGCCAGCGGTTCTTCGCCAGTTGATCCCGCGCTGACGTCTGGAGACTATTGGTACTGCTTGATCTGCTCGAGTGTCTTGGCTGGCCACGTCACGAGGGCGGGGCATCTCAATTCCTCGCGACATCGCTTGATGATGAGGAAGTTCGCCAAGCTCGGCTCTCTGCGGGACGAGTCCATTCCTTTCACGTAAGAAAAGTTTTTATGTGATTCATTTTTATGAAAATGGTATGAAAATGGTTAAAGAAAGTAGGTACCTACCTTAAGTAGGTAATTTATACAATGTAAACATGTTGCCAATTTTTGATTCCCGAAATTATTCTCATTAAATTAGGTACAGAGAATAAATCAGGGACATATTTGGTGAATTCAGACGTTGAGAAGTGACTGAGAGAAGCAATTAGGTAGGCTGTGTACTAACTAAATTGTAATCCCTGGTATCCAGGCTCAATAGGTATATAATAGCTACCTACTACATTTATTTTTCATTGTTGTGAAGAAGTGAGGTGCTGAACTTTTGGTCCCACATGTCGTCTACTAAACAGAATTCTCAACATTCGCTTCAATTCCAGGCAACGCATGACCCTCATGCACAAGCTGGTGAGAAGGGCCGAGGCAACCTTCTTGTACGGCATGACATCCCGGCCGCAGCTGGAGGTGTCCTTGGACAACTCCATCTTCTGTCGCCTCTGCAACAAGCTGCTGGACTGTCCGTACGACGCCGTCGTGCACGTGCTGTGGCAGAACCACCAGCAGCGCATCAAGGCCGTGCGCTCCGACTGGCTGGCCGCGCACAGGCTGCACGAGATCGACGAAAACACGTTCCGGTGCGAGTCGTGTCGATGCAGCTTCGCCGGGATGTTGCCGGATGCGGTGCAACATGTGGAAGGTGAGAAGTCCAGTGATTGCTGGTTTCAGATTATTGAAGTGGGGGGGGGGGGGGGGGCTCATTTTGCTAAACCTGAAAATATGCTCTAGGTAAATGGGCTTTTGGAAATTAACAAATTATGCAAAACGTAAACCTGTGTATAGTGAGATTTAATTATTTATAACAATTGGAACCTATATATTATGCACATATTTTTGGACATAAATTTGATAACCTAAGCCAAAAGATGTTTTTTTTAAACAAATTGTTCAAATTCTAGGAAAAGAATCAATGCATCCATTTTTATTACCTTGGTTCTTTAAAAAACACAATTTTTACTACAATCTAAAAAAATTCATGTGCCTAGAGGTATTTATAAGTGACCGAGATTTTCCATTCAAAAATCATCATTTTTGCAAATTTGAGAGGTGTGTGCGTTGGTAGGAAGCGAGGGAGGTTCAGTGTGTATACCCTTGTTCAATAGTTCCTATACCGGTTTACCATCCTACCATTACCAACATGGGGATTTGGCTGGTTTCTTTTAATGCCTAAGGTAAGTCATCATCAGGTGTTGTTAATAATTGTTGTGACCTTGTAATGCTTCACTTATGATTCTTTGTCGCTGTAAAAACACATGACGGCGACTTTACTCCTCGTTTCTTGGTACATTTCGGGTAATTTCTGCACAAGTATTAAAACATTGCACTCGATTCCAGACGCCTCTCATCGGGAGCTGCTGGAGATGGAAAACATGTCCTACTCGGAAGCTGTGGCCAAGGTGCTGGACCGGATGAAGGTCAGCGAGGGTGAACACTTCGACCCCGGCCACTTGGCCGACTGCGGGGATCTGCTGTACTGCAACGTCTGCGACGACTTCCTCAACACGCCGCGCGACGCGTTCAAACACGTTCAGGCGTCGGGGCACGTGGACGCGGTCATTCTCGGGTCCCAGGTCTGAAGTCAGGGTCTAGGATTACTTTTTATTGCGACAGTATTGCAGATTTTGGCATTTATAGGAAACGAAATGGAACAGGGATTCTTTTCCTATTTTACAAGACAACATTACCTACTTATAAAGAAATACAAACTTGACAATATTTAACCGTTTTGTGGAATATCCTTTAAACTAAACATACCTAGGAGTTCGTCAGTGCGTTTTTTTGAAATTTTGTCTTCCCACTAAATAATTTTAAAAAATCAGATAGTAACGACCCATAACAGCCTAATAGACTAAATAATGCCGCACACTAAATAATGCCGCATGAACTCCAGTGTGCGGCATTATTTAGTCTATTAGGCTGTTATGGGTCGTTACTATCTGAATTTTTAAAATTATTTAGTGGGAAGACAAAGTTTCAAAAAACTCTCTGACGAACCGTACGATTCCCGCTCGCTTCCGTTTGCCTCTTAACTTTATTTGCTGCGTTCTCCCGTCGCCATTACGTTAATTGTACTTGAACTTTTTCATCTTTACACGTATCCTACTCCTCGTCCTCTTCGAACAAAGTAACTAAACTTGTGATTTTCAATCAGGTTGCTGTTTTCTTTAACAAGTCTAGGAATTTGTGTAATCGATTAGCCTGAACGTCTAACCAATTACCTAATGTGTCTTTTCATTTCAACCCAAAGTATTTGATTGACAGAGATAAAGGCAGTTTGGTCACAGGCGAAAGTGTTCAATACAGCTCTTCGAAAACTTTTAAAATACTTCTCCTTGATACAATGGCTGAAATTTCAAGCTATGACATTTTCCTAGCTTGGGCATTTATTACTTTAAGGCAATTATTATAATAAGTTTGTATTATCCTATCCATCATTAATTTGTAAGAAAATCACAATCAGTTAATAATAAGGAGCCAGTCTTTCATAGCTCTGCTAAATTTTAAACAGTTGATAAAAATAATATTGCCGTGACAAAAACCAATTACATTCCTTGAATGACCGTTTAAACTTGACTAATCGTTTTTCAATGCTCTGCAAAAAACAGTACGTAGTTAAGTTTAAATGGCAATTCAAGGAATTTTATTGGTTGGTGCCATGACATTTTAGTCCTAATCAAATTGTTAAAATTTAGCAGAGTACCTATTGAAAAACTGGATCTTATTGAATTTATTATTAATCATTTCATTATGTACCTACCTAATTAACTGGGTTTTCTTATTTCTTTTTATGCTTAAAATTAATCAATTAGTTATTACTGATTGATTACCTACTGCTTCAATTATGTTATTTTTAGTATTTGTGATACTGATTTGACAATGCCTCCAATAAGGCTTTTTTTTACTTATTTTCTGTATTTGGATTATTTTTTACTTGCATGAAGCCATGTCCAGGGGCTTGCCATGGCCTTCATGAGTACCAATGCTCTAGAATTTACAAATGCGCATCCCAAGGTTCTCAGTACCACCTGCCAACAGTCGCAGCACATTTTATTATTAGGCCCGGAACGAGCATCATCTACGTGGCTATGCAGTGCATAGTTTACGGTTTACACAGTTAACACTTGCACTGCACGCCCCTGGCCATGGCTAATACACAGGTTATGATATTATGTTGGTTCTTTGATAATGAAAACTTAATATTCAGAACAACTTAATCATAATCATTAAAGTGATATTTACAATTTTGAATATATGTCTGTGTTTTAATTTATTCTTCCTCTGCATCCATATTCCATTCCTTTGAACAAGATACTCATTTCCAGTAAATTTTAATGGTCAACATAAATAATAGTGACAAAAGCAAGAATCCTTAATTGGGATATTTTGGAAGCAAAAAGAGCATGTGCTGGATTTCAGAATGCCCATGGTGTTTCCATGGTGAAGACTGTTTTGCAAGGTGTAACATCTTGTAACATATTTTAAAACATTTATTTTGTTAGTTTTAAAATAATCACAAAAAAACAATCTTTGGGTTTGCACTTATCTCAACATTCATAAAAGATTAGAGATGGGCAAAAATATCGATACAATGGATACGATATATCGAAGATTTCGTATCGATACACCACGTTACGATATATCGCGATATCGATACAATCCATGTCGATATTTTGAAATCTAATAAAACCTGTTTTTTCCTAAATTTTCAGTCGGATTTCTTGAAAACACCTCTTTTAAAGACATATTTTTGGAAAATTGTATCGATATTTTGATATATCGATACAACGGTCTTGATAATATCGATACAGCATGAAGCAATATATCGACGTATCGATATCCCTTTGTAGAAATTTTGATATATCGATACACTGACATATTGTGCCCATCTCTATAGGCATCCTGCGTGAGAAAAGGTTGCCATAGTAACCTATACAAAAGTATAGGGAAAAACAAATCTGACAGCGGCAATCCAAATCTCATATTTTGAGTGATTACTTGTGAAAGAAAGATATTTAAGTAAGTACAAGCTAATAATAATACGCAATATTTATCTTTACACATGTTCAAGTTAAATATTCATCTGATAAATATGATTTATTGCTATTATTTAGAGCTTTGACACATTTCCCCTACCATAGCAGCCTCCATTTTTCTACCACTGTGACGTCACGAGCAGGATTCCTATAAAAGATCAATTTTTCTGAAATTTTAATCAGACTCTAACTTGCTTAACGTTTCAGTGTTACTGTTATTAATAGATATGTTGATAATACAAAAATATTGATATAAAATAAATAAAGAATGAGTTGTTGAGTGCCATGCCATTCGATACTCCCTATGTTAGATTTCTTAAAGAAAGTTTTCGTAGTTTTATAAAATTTAAAGTGGGAGGCAAGGTCAATTCTATCATGATATACATAATATTCAAAAGTATTTTTTCTTGAAATTACTAGTTCAAAAAACGTTTTCCTACATTTCAACTTTATTTAAGTACAAAAGAATCATAAAATGTCATTTAACTTGCAACCCCTGTCTTGTAGCGAGGTTTCAATTTATTGCCTTCCGAGAATAGCGAGAATGAACAAAACACTAACACAGGAAATCATTTAGTTTTTGGTTGATAACTTTTAAAATAGTCAATTTTTTTCCTAATAAAATGTCCAACTGTCTATCTAGAAATCAGTTTGTTGAAAAAACGTTAAAACTCAGTAAAATTCAAAACTCAAAAATAGCATGGAAATCGTCATGATTTTAATGGCCTACAATAAGACTACATGTTAAAAATTCATCAATAAAAATGGTCAAAGTGTCAAGAATTTGATTTTTTGAGTGATGCCGCGAGAGTGGAAGAATGTTGGCGCATGCGCAAGTCCACTCGATTTCCACTCTCTAGACGGCGGTGGATTTTTGGGAATAAATATTTTTGACACACGGTGGACAAAGAAAAGAAGCGGAGAACAATTTCTATATTTGTGCCTCTTACTCGTGTAGAATATTCACAGTGTTATTAAAAATCAATATTGTATTATTTTACCTGACATTTGATCTGCTGAAGCGATTGCTGCTTTATCGGACTGACGAAAATTGCGGAAAATTGTTTTGTTTTACCATGCACTAACCTCAAATACCTCGCCATCATGTCTCATTCACGTGATTCTATTCTGCGTGACAATATTCTTGCCGGATATACGATTACTGAAGTTTCATGTAATGAATGTAAGTCGAAATTAAATGTTCCCAGTTCAGACTTGCTTTTGCTATGGATAGCCATCCGCAACCACGAAAACACTGCCACTCACAAGCTAGCTATCACTGAAATGAAGAATGAAACCACTGAATCAAAGGTATTGTCCAGCCAACTTACTAGTCCACTGGAGCAAGATTCAGGCAGTTTGGGGAAGAAAAATACACACACAGACTACATGAACATTGTTTCGCGCGACTTGATCGCACCTGCTATTGAAAGCAAGCAATCTCTCGTAAGCAATGGCACTGCCGACATTCTTAATTTGGACAAAGCTTTCAAGGACTTCTTGGAGAATGATTCTGATTCTGATTATCCTCCTGCTGATTTCACCGTACATGGTAAGATCAGTGAGACAAACATTGTTCATAGTACTAAGAATTCCATTCAACTCAACGATAACAAATCTGATCGAATGTTAACTCCTAAAGAAGCAGAAGAAAGTAAGAGTGCTGCCCGATTACATTGTGAAGTTTGCTTAGTTATCTATCCATCAAGCCATGTTGAAAGTCACGAGAAGGGCAAAAAGCATCTAAGATTGTTGAATCAACGACCGAAGGTGGATGATGTGCCTCGTCTACCTCTTTTCTTGCAGCCCAAATCATCTCGCACATCTGAAAACAGTTTATGGTGTGATGCTTGCTCGATTTGGCTGCCAGCAAGTGATCCTGAATCACTTTCCTTGCATAACGAAGGTAGGAAGCATAAGAGTATGACGAATATGAAGAAGGATTCTCCATCTAAAAGAGATGAATTTATTAAGTGCATCTTATGTAATGTAAGTGTTCCTAAATTATATTTAAAATCTCACATGTACAGTAAGAGACACCAAGTTCTTCTGGAAGAAAAAGAAGCAGAGTCCATAATTACCGAGAACGAATCTCTTCAATCAATCCCAGAATGGTGTAACTTTTGTAAGATAATGATTCCTTCTAATAACAAGGTAGAGCATAACAAAGATAGAACACACCGTAGTGTGAAGAAAAAACTATGTTCTATGAAAAAATGGCACGTCTTTGAATACCATGAGAAACACCTTGGTGTACAGGAAGATTCTTTCATTTGTGTAATTTGCAGCGCTTTTCAAGGCAACACTCGAGTTAAAGAGCGGAATACAGAATCGCACTGTGCCAAAAAGTTGCATCTTTCTTTAATAGAAGCAAAGATAATTCCCAGAAGTGAGTCTATGAAAGGTGAGCCCTATTGGGCGTGCGTGCTTTGCTGCAATTTTCATCCGATGACCACTACTCTTACCGATCACTTGGAATCGGTAACCCATGGAGATATGCTACAGAAATGGCAACGCTCTATTTCTGAGAGCTACAGATTAATGTCATCGGTACAAGAACCAGATGAAAGTGAAGAACATAGCGTACGCAATAAAAAACAAGAGGAAACATGTGGCACTGTAACAAACGCAGAAAAAGAGCGAATATTGAACAAAGATGTTGAAAATATTGAAATAACAGAAGAGCTCATTTTTGGCACTGGCTCAATTGCTGATGAAGATGTAGGAAATGTAACACCTTTATCCAAAGTTAGCGAAACACATGTGGTTACACCTCCTTTCGACGCCACAACCTCCGCTGAACGTTGGTTTTGCTCCTTCTGCTTCACTATTTCAATCGGCGAAGAAGCCCGATCTAAGCACTTCGACAGTTCAAGTCATCGCTCTAAGGTGGAGACATGCGAGAAGATCGCTCAGCCCGTTATCAAAGAGAAGACACCGACAACTTCTACCAGTCAAGTGACACGTTCAGAAATGAATCGCTCTAAGGTGGAGACGTGCGAGAAGATCGCTCAGCCCGTTATCAAAGAGAAGACACCGACAACTTCTACCAGTCATGTTACACATTCGGAAATGAATCGCTCTAAGGTGGAGACGTGCGAGAAGATCGCTCAGCCCGTTATCAAAGAGAAAACACCGACAACTTCTACCAGTCAAGTGAAACGTTCGGAAACGAATGGAACCAGCGTAGACCGCGTACATATGGCCAGGCATCCGACGGAGCCTCTGATATCCGGCGATGTTTGGTACTGCTTGATCTGCTCCATCACTTCTACTGACAAAATGGCATTGATCAGTCACTCCAACACTTCGCTACACATTAAGAAGTTGCTGGCGTTTACCAATCTTAATCACCTCAGAGATGATGGTATTCCTCTTTCGTAAGTAATCTACCATTATTCTATAGTCAATTGCTTTATTTTTAGTGAGAATCTTAATGAATACCTACCTAACTCTTTTGGCTAGTATTCCATTTTTGATATGACAACACCAGAATTTCTCTGACGGAGCTCATGTAAAGGCAACCTGTCTGGTTTTTAATTCTAGGCATTTTTTGTACAAAAATCCTGATTGGTAAAAATAAAAAGGTAGGTAGGTAGAGTAGAGAAGGTTGGTAGACTACCAAGTACCAATTTGATTTGAAAAATATTTGAGTTGAAATTTTGCATAGGTACCTAGTAGGTAGGTAGTAATTATAAAAACGAAGTAGTACCTACCTACCTACCTACCTAGTATATGTACATGTAAAATTTCAATAGCTTGTAGCTTCCCATTTTCAATCAAGAACTTTAATGACTAATTTTTAAAGTTTATTTTTGAGCTAGTGTCAAAATTAATTATGAACTAAGTGCACTAGCACCACTTTCTGTTGTACTAGGTAGGTAGGTACCTACTAACTTATATGCCATGAATAGCAGGGAGGTTACTTACTTCTTCATTTCATGCTTCATTATCACATAATACATAGAGCATCAAGGAGATGCTTGCTTCTGAATAAAATAAATTATAATTATTTGTAGGTGGACCTCTCCCTCATCGAATCGAATGCCAAAATGATCTTTTAGTTGCATTCACAATTTCTTGCTTTGCATACCTAATGAAGAATGAATTATTGTAGGCAACGCACATCATTAATGCGTAAACTAATACGAGAGGCGGAAGGGATCACGCATCACGTGAAACTGTGGCCGAAGCTCGTCGTGACGGATACCAACTCCATCTTCTGCGAGATCTGCAATAAGACTGTTGCGAGTCCATACGACGCCGTCATCCACGCCTTGTGGGAGAATCACCAGCAACGAGTTACAGTCCTGCGCTCCGATTGGCTGGACTCTCAGTGGCTGACGGAAACTTCCAAGAACCGTTTCCGTTGTGAACTCTGCGAATGTGAGGTGCCAGACTACAGGCGTCAGTTGGAGGATGCTTGCAAACATGCCAGTGGTGAGTATTAGGTGATGAAGTTAGTTTGTATTCGGTCTATAGACTGATTCGAGCTGACGTCACGATCTCAGCGTAGGGCAGGCCCATCAATGTTAATAAATAAATTGAAAATATATCTCCTTAAATGAGCATTCTGAGCTGGTTTATGCGTAAGGATCAGTATTGCCTATTCACACATATAATTTGTTTAAATATCTTTCTTGCACAACTTGATATAAACTAAGAAAACAATCACTCTAAATGCATGTTGTTGCTGCATCTCACTGGCCTGATGGCCCTACGCCGAGATTTCAAGGTAGGGGGAGGAGCCTATTCCTATTGTATTCAGAGGGGGTGAAATCACTCTATTGTCTAGTATGCATTGTCTGAAACTGCCTCATAGCTAGAGCCAAGATTATATTATGGTGATCTTGAAAATATCACGAAATTTTAAAACTAGCAGATTTTAGTGTGGAATGTGCATGGTTCATGGAATTTAAACCCCAAAACTGTCATTTTCCAATCGCGAAATAAAACGAAATACACTCTCATTCGCGAAATTGACCTTGATCGCGAAATTACCACGAAATCAGTGATGTTTCACCAAATTACCACGAAATCTGTGACTTTTAAAAAATAAGCATCCAATCCAGAACTTGTGTTTAAGAATTGTGAGAATCCATCCTTTGATTAGCTGGAAAACAAGGTTGCAACTTACCTGCTAACTTTTAACCCCCCCACCAAATCACCCGAACATAACCAGTCAGTGACTGGTTTGAGACAATGCTTCTGGCTCTTGGTGGAAACGTTGGCAACCTTGCACTTTGGCAAACTACCTACCCCTCTTTTACCCTTCCTTTGCATGCCCATGAAGGCCCACCCACCAAGTTAGTTCAGTTGACTGTTCTATTGATGGCTCACGCCAATTCACTTGCGTGTTTCTTATGATGCAACTTTATTTTATTATTTTAATTTGATTATTTACATTAATATTATTCATTAGTGTGAGCAAAACATGTAGGTAATAAAGATGAAATTCATTTTCATTTTAAAGTTCAATTTTGTATGGTTTCTACAGTTCGTTTTTCCTATGTTTGAACTCTCTACAGACCGAGACACCGTCAGTTGTTCTGTTAGGCTGAGAAAGACAACATTGCAAGGTGAGCGCGCAATGAAGTCTTTCTCGGCCTAGCAGAACAACTGACTGTGGCTCCATCTGGTGAGAGTTCATACAGTAAAAAACAGACTGTAATGGCCCCACAAATCGCGAAATCCTCATTCATAAAACCACAAAAAACAAAATGTGTGTTTTTAAAAAGGAAATCATTGCAAAAATAAAACCATAATAATCTTGGCTCAGCGTTGAATAAATGTTCAATTAATCATTCTCATTCACTTTGGGTTAAGTAATGTAGTCCAGTACTATTACTTAGTTTGCAGACAGTTTAATTCTAGCTCTGAACACCACAAGAATGGTGCATTTTTATATAGATCTACCTAATCCCCTCATCTTGTGGTAAGGTTTGCTTGAAAATTAATCTTGTACTTTAGAGTACGTATTAGTAATTTATTGAAACCTTGATTTCTTATTTAACTTGTTCATTGATTACCTAACGTAGGTATGTTTTTGAAAACAGTACAAGGGTGACATTCAAATCGGAAAGCTGATTTTTATTTCTGTGATTTGTTTATTAATATGTATCTGGATAGTTACAAGTCTGACATAATTATTTCTTCTCTAGATGGCATTCACTGCAAGCTGCTGGACATGTCCTACTCGGAAGCTGTGGCCAAGGTGCTGGACCGGATGAAGGTCAGTGAGGGTGAACACTTCGACCCCGACCACTTGGCCGACTGCGGGGATCTGCTGTACTGCAACGTCTGCGACGACTTCCTGAACACGCCGCGCGACGCGTTCAAACACGTTCAGACCGAAACTCACTTGCAGATAGTCGCCACTGGCAGTTCGTAAGCTCTGACCTTTGTTATCGGTAAATGAATACATCAAGTGAATCTTTTGGAAATTTATTTTCATCTTCTTCTAACTATTTTTTGTTGTTTCCAATGCTTACGAGAGAGTAGAGTGTAAGAAATAATTTTGAATTTAGATTCAAGGTTTCTACAATAAATAAATATTTATTTTGTTTCATTTTTTACTGGAAAACATTCCATTTCAACAAGAATGATGTAGGTACATCTAGATAGTTTTTAGTTTTACCATCTTGAAGTAGAACTTGATGTACGTATTGAATGAATTTAATTTCTCAAAATTACTATTATAAAAGGTCTGTTCGTTTACCCTGCCAAAAGCTACAGCAAACTGCCACAAGCACACATCATCCAATCAGATCGTTCCTCTATAACTTGTGGCAGTTTGCTGTAGCTTTTGGCAGGGTAAACGAACAGACCTAAAGCCTCAACTTGTGGAATTATGAGGTCTATAGAGATTGACTTGCACTATTTTTAGTTTTCACCCATCTTGCCCTTTGAACAGAGAGACAGTGAAATAGTGTCAGTGCAATTGCACTCTCCCATACCTACTCACTATAATCTGAACTATGCATTATGAAATGAAGGGGATAGAAGTGCTGTGAATATTTATAATCTTCGTTGCTTGTATCGACTAGGTTCTATCTAGTGTTGCATAGGTACTTTCTGATTTCTTTCCTTTAGATAAGAGTACCTATGTAAGTTAAATATTATTCTGATCCATACACTCTCTAATTAAGTTTAAACTCAGCATTAATTCATTGTTTAAGCTCTCATTTTATCACTGGAATACATGTTATTTTTGTACCTGGACACTGACAGTAATGTTCTACAGCAGTTGTACCATAAAGAATGGGTAGTATTCTCATGGTAGTACCCTAGTATATTAAATACGTTGTAGGTAGGTATAATATTACAGACAGTACAATATTCTATTCCTATCCCCGAAAAAATTATACAAATTGTTTTTAATGTTACGTCTAGCAATAGCTAGCAGGTAATTTAATTGGGAAGCAATATTTGCACCCAGTTAAATACTGTCAGACCTGAAAACGTTGATTTTGGGAAGAAAACCAAGGTTATTTCTTTTGCTACTAGCATGACAGCAGCCCGTCTAGAATATCCACATTTTTGTTTATGAAGAAAACTTCTTTTTGTTTATTAATTACAGAAAATATCAATAATTATTTCATTTGTAGTATCGTTTTGTGGATCTTTCATGCTAAAACCTACAATGTTGTAAATGAACATGTTCTTACTTAATAAATACTCGACAATTACAAAAATTACATAGTGTAAAATGAATAGATCCTTCCAAAACTATCATTCTTTGCATCAGTGTAAACTACCTAGCCCAAGTTTATAGCAAAGTATAAAAAATTGCACTTGACTTATTATACAGTATCAAGATACGTTTACCGCTTGCTGTTAACGCGCTCGACGCTCGGCGTTGGCCAATCAGGAGGCTCAAGGGCGAGCGCCCGAGCACTGGCGTTCAAGGTCAAAAGATAAACCATGTTGATAAACCCTGAGCGATGAACGTCGAACGTCAGACGGTCAGCGGCGAGCTGTAAACTTACCTTTATGCTTGAGATTTAGTTAGATTGATAGCTATTAAGTGCCAGCTTTTCAATGCTCTGTTAAATTTTAACAGTAGATTAAGGCTTATTTATATTGCCATATTGCAAAAACCAATGACATTGTCCTTTTGATTCAGCCACAAAATTTTACTAGGAAGACGCTAAGTGTAACGCGTTGATGAGCCTTCGTACTGCATGCCATTTGATATGCGTTTTCAAGTATCAGCTGCTCTACAGGCCTTGGAACTGAAGCATCAAGAAGGCAGGAATGAAAATTTAAAATTATAGGTACTAAAATTTAATTTTTCAAATATTTCAATATTATAGAATAAAAACTAACTTTTGAAAATAACAACTGATTGGCAAAATCAGAATCTAGAGTCTTCAAATTCACAAAAATACCTCAAATGTTGGTCGCAATGACCATGCAAAGTTTTAAAGTTTTAAGTTGATCGGTTAATATTGGTTCCAGTTTAAATTTCGAAAATCACATGAAAGGAGGCTCATTTTTAATTTAATTTTAAATTTTAACCAATTGGAGGATTTGGCTGAAACTTTGTAAGATTGGGGACAATGTTGGTTGCAATGACTTTGCAAAAATCAAATTGATCGGACCAACCAATCGAAAGATAATTTTTTAAAATTTGAACAAGCGCAGGATCCCTTTCAAAAACAATCCCAGGGACTGCATAGATTACGTTAGTATGTGTGCAAAATTTCAGATTGATTGGTTGTGTGGTTTGACCTGGGCATTGCAGTAAAAAAAAACACACCTCGCTACAGTCGCTCAAAAATTAATATTTACACCATAATATAATTTCATTTCGGAACATAGTTGACATGTTGGCCTGAACAAGTAGGTAGTTTTCTAGAGATGTTCTTTCTCTTCCTGTGATAACTCAGTCTCAGTCTGACGGAATAACTATGAAAATAGAACAAGAAATGTGTTCTTAATTTTGTGTGTTCTTCTTTTATTTGAAAGACATCATTCACGTGTGGCAACGTTGTATAAAGTGAACAGAATGACCTATTTAGTACCAAAATTACTATCTAGCATACAACCAGTTCTCTTATTCAATTCAATTCAATTTATCTTTATTGATTTCTTTTACATCAAAAGGCGACATTCAGATTTTTAATAAATATTCACAAATTATGCATAAATAAATATTCACATTTTCTGATCTTCCATGCAACCATAGATTATTAATTATTATTATAAGATAGGTAATTAATGATAGTATATTTTCTAATAATAAATATGGTACCTAATTATCAAGCATCTTTAGTGTTAATATTATGATATTGAGAAGATAATAAAAGAAAGGAAACAATAAGTTGTAATAACCAATTTACAATATCAAGTATTTTAAGTGATGATAATAATTAGAGTAAAAAACTTAAGTAATAGTTCGGGTTGACAAAATACTGTATTAATTTTGGTGTAAGAGATGATGTTTCAGGCTACTCTTAAACACTACGAGTCCTTGTGACTTGATGATTTCCGGAATTTTGTTGTAGGCTTCGGCGGAAGAGTAAGTAAATGAAGATTTGAATTTAGCTGTGCGATGTTTGTGAATAGCAAGTTTGCTTTTGTGCCTGGTGTTAACACTGTGTATATCTTCTCTTTTTACTAACTTTTGTCTGATGTATGATGGTTGGCACAGGACTAGGGCTTTATGCACAATGTTAAGAAGATGTTGCTTTCTTCTGGTCTCCATCTTGAGCCATCCGGCTTTCGTGCGGAAAGGTGTAATTCTCTTCCTGGGACCAACATTGTAACACAGTCTAAGGCAAGAGTTTTGTATTTTCTGAATGACTTGACTGTTGGCCTGCGTGAGACAAGGTCCGTACACCGCATCACTGTAGTCCAGTACGGATAGGACGAGTGCTTCGGTCAGTAGCAGCTTGACTGACGTAGGTAGAAGTGTTTTGAGAGGTCTTAAGGTTCTCATCTTGTGAAGGGAGGTTTGTCTGAGCTTGTTGATGTGCGCTCCAAATGAGACTCCACTGTCAATAATGAGGCCTAAGTCTCTTGCCGTATCCGAGATCTCTATTGGCTGATTATTGAGGTAGATGGTATGGCCTCCTTGTTCAATTACCTTCTGTCTCTGTCCAGGAGTCCCTAGGAGAAGAGATATGGACTTCTGCGGATTAAGTAAAAGGCCATGATCTTGTGCCCATTCAGAAACGGCCGCCAAATCTGCTGTCATCATCTCTTGTGCTTCTTTAGCCTTTGACGGTTCGAACGATATGTAGAGTTGCGTATCATCAGCATAGTAGTGGGCCTTACAGTGCTTGATGACGTCGTTAAGGTCAGCCGTGTAGATGATGAAGAGGAGAGGACCCAATATTGATCCCTGCGGGACGCCTGTATCTATTGGAAGGGTGTTGGAAATTCTTGCTTTCCCCTCTTGTGTAACTTTCACTCTCTGGCTTCGTCCTTTGATGTAGCTCTCAAACCATCTGACTGCGTTATCTGATAAACCAAGGCGGTGAAGCTTTCCCAGTAATAGAGAATGGTTGATGGTATCAAACGCCTTGGAAAAATCTAGCAGTACAAGACTGGTTACCTTCCCCTCGTCGATTGCAGTAATAGAGTCATCAATGATGTCAATTAGAGCCGTTGTAGAACTTCTGTGCTTCCTGAAGCCAGACTGCTTATCAGGTAGTAGATTGTAATTTTCAAGGAATTTTGATAATTGAGAGTGCACGAGTTTTTCAATAATTTTTGATAGACAGGGTAAGATTGTGATCGGTCTTAGATCTTTGTACTGTTTCGGTGAATTAACCTTAGGAATTGGTGAGATAATGCCTTCCTTAATATACCTATTAATATACCTGTTAATATACCTATTTAAAAATCTCAACAATTATCAAAATAATGTGTAATTTATGTAAAAGATGTTTATCTTTCCAAAATTTATCAAAAAATTTTTAATAAGTGTCAAAACATAAACAATGCATTCTGTAACATCATGAGACCCTGACTGTACGATCTAGGTGTCGGTGAATTGGATGTAGTTAGTTTTTTGTCCTCTCATTGAATTTCATATGAGATCTGTTGAAATAAATAAATAAGAAATAGAATATTTAAAAGTGGTGAGGTTTAGACAAATCATTTTGAGACTGCTTCTGTGTCTTGTGAATGGGATGCAATCTTGTTATTACGTCTACTTTCAGGTAGGAAAATTGTGTTTCATCCGCCATTTCTAGCTCTAAACAATACCTACAGAACTCTTGTTGATGCTGGATTGGATGACAATTATTTTGCAGAAATAAGAGAAAAATTACGATGAAAAGTCAAATTAATTCTCACAATCATAGCCCATCTCGATATTAGATATCAATACAACCAGAAGTTTAAGGCCTTATAAACCAAAGTTGAATATTGAAACATGTTTTATGTTCACACATGTCAGGAATAATTCAAATTGTCTTAATTTCCCTGCATGAATTAAGTCCTTCAAACCGGTGGTTGTACCTTAAAAAAAAAGAACTTGTGAAAGTCCAAATGAAAAGAAGAGTTTTAATTGTAACTGAAGCATATTTATTCTACAAATAAAGTATAATAATCTACAATAAAGAATGATCTGTAATCTATTTTCTATTAGTTAGAACTGTATTAAGGCATTTCCAGAATTTTCCATCACTTTGGCTTTTGCAAGCGCTGAAGTATATCGGCTGGGATCCATACTCCTTTTGCCCAGTCATCGTTATGAAGAACTTGTCTCGCTTGTGGTCATCGAGGAATTTGTCAATGTAATGGATGGCATCCAGAGAGCAGAGATCCATTGACTCAAGGTCAGCCAGATGGCACGCCATCACTCCTTCTGGTACCTCTTTAAAACGATCATCAAGTATGCGCATGTTCTTATAGCTGACAGATACTTGGTCGCCGGTGTCTGGTAGTGACACCATGATGTAGTCGTCGGGCTTGACGTTGATATTCACGCAGACGCCACGGTGCCACTTCTTGTCAGATTCCAAGAGGACGGCGCATCGATCTCTCAATTCCCACTCCCACACCTCGAGCAGCGGCTTGGTTCCGTTGTAGAATGTTTGCATCTCTTGGGTCATGGTTTCTATTTGTGGGATGACTGAGGTTAAGGAGACTATGAAATCGTTGGGTTTTACGAATCTCACCACTTTAACTTCCAAGCTGAACGGACATTCATTGCTCTTGCTCACGACATTGTCATCGTACAAGAGAGACGAGTTGGTTTCATCAGTGTCGACATGGAGCGATGGTAGAAGACCTGTGCTGACTGCCAATCCAGCTTTGACCAACAACGAGTTGATGCACACCTTCATGTTAGGTTTTATGTCATACATCAACAAAGGCGACATAATGTCATCAAAATTGACCCTTGAACATGTCACCACCTGGTCCATTAAAAGGTTTTCGAGATATTCCTTGGAACTCTCCGACCATCTCGCCTTTACCGGTTCAATGTTGGCCAATCTGCATTTCATGGCAAGTGCCGGAGTGTCCAGATATGTTTCCGGTAGATGGCGGAGATGTGTGTACAATACGGTATCCGAGTTGCCGTAGTCCACGTAAAGCACGGTGACTTTCTTGTGGCCCGGCAGAGCTGTCACGGTGGCTCTGTACCACATGCAGTCAACGGAGTAGAATGCAGCGCAAGCCATGCCAACCGTCGGTGAGTATATCATATAGTTGTTATCTCTCTCATAGTTATTCTCAGCAGTTGGAAAAAACAGAGAAGTGAGCTCGGCCCTGATGATGTTGATGTTCTCTGTTGCATCTTCAATTTCTTGGCAGTAGAAGTTGTGTGGATCTTCCATATGCGATAGGACTGCCTGGAATGGTTCAGTTGTTTGCACACCGACTGAATCACGGATTCGAGGTGTCTTTGTTGGAGATGTTAAAGTTGAGATCTCAGTTGAGATTGGAGCCTCGATTATCTCGTCTGGCTCTCTGCCAAGCTCAAGAAAGAGGAGTCCGTCGGTGATCGACGTCAGCACACACCCGCTCTTGTCGCTCGGTACTTGGCCTATGTCAACCAGGTGACAGCCATTACGTATATCAAACACCGTACACATCAGTTGTCGCTTGCTAGTGTTGCTTGAAACAAATTTTGTAGCATTCTCGGACCAAGTGTCTGACGGTCTACATGGCAAGATGTTTGCCAGACGGCATGGGATAGCCAATGGAGGGATAGTAGTGAATTCTGGCGGCAAAGTGCGGAGGCGCGTCACTGTCACCATGTCAGTTTTCCCATAGTCAATGTACGTGATCTTTACCGAACGATCCTTGCATTGCAGCCCAGACGACATGCGTACTCGGTGCCAGCTGTGGCCGCTCAGAGATTTCACCATCAAAACCTTGCCCTCCTGCAAGTCAGCCGAGGTTGGCGGTGGCTGAATCTCTCCGATGTTGTTTAGCATCTCTGACAATCTCTTCAGTAGTTTTTCGTTTGCAATTGGCAGCACACAGAAGGAAAATGGATTGGATATCTGGAATATCTTCACCTCTTCGTGCGTGCCAGGTGGCATAACAGTCCGAACTGCACTTATTGGCAGTTGGAGGGTAACATTAGGAGAGTCGACATCACTCTTGCCGACAAGCGATGCAGCGACACTTACTGGCAGTATGTCTGAAGCTTTGGAAGCGTTGGCAATACTCTTGCCGACAAGCGATGCAGCGACACTTACTGGCAGTAGGTCTGAAGCTTTGGAAGCGTTGGCAATGCTCTTGCCAACAAGCGATGCAACGACACTTACTGGCAGTAGGTCTGAATCTTTGGAAGCGTTGGCAATGCTCTTGCCGACAGCGACACTTACTGGCCGTAGGACGGAGGCTTTGGGTGCGTGGGCAATACTCTTGACACCGGGTGAGGCAGCGACACTTACTGGCCGTAGGACGGAGGCTTTGGGTGCGTTGGCAATGCTCTTGACACCGGGTGAGGCAGCGACACTTAGTGGCTGTAGGACGGAGGCTTTGGGTGCGTTGGCATTGCTCTTGACACCGGGTGAGGCAGCGACACTTACTGGCCGTAGGACGGAGGCTTTGGGTGCGTTGGCAATGCTCTTGACACCGGGTGAGGCAGCGACACTTAGTGGCTGTAGGACGGAGGCTTTGGGTGCGTTGGCATTGCTCTTGACACCGGGTGAGGCAGCGACACTTAGTGGCTGTAGGACGGAGGCTTTGGGTGCGTGGGCAATGCTCTTGACACCGGGTGAGGCAGCGACACTTAGTGGCTGTAGGACGGAGGCTTTGGGTGCGTTGGCATTGCTCTTGACACCGGGTGAGGCAGCGACACTTAGTGGCTGTAGGACGGAGGCTTTGGGTGCGTGGGCAATGCTCTTGACACCGGGTGAGGCAGCGACACTTAGTGGCTGTAGGACGGAGGCTTTGGGTGCGTGGGCAATGCTCTTGACACCGGGTGTGGCAGCGACACTTAGTGGCCGTAGGACGGAGGCTTTGGGTGCGTTGGCATTGCTCTTGACGTCGGGCGAGGCACTAACATTAACTTGCAGTTTGACGGATGATTTGGGGATTGCGGAGGCGTTGGAAATGCTCTTGACAACGGGTGATTCTGGTACACTAACTGGTAAGTGGACGGAAGCTATCGGAATGCGGACATTGCCTTCGACAACTGCAGGATGTCTGCTTGAGAATGGTACAGCGCCTACAGCTGCTTTACTCTCTTGTTCTTTCTCAGTCTGCCCCTCATCTTTAAAATGAACATCTCTTACAAGCTGATACTTCATGACAGCAGGAATGTGAAGAGCACAGTTACTCTGAATGTCTTCAGCAAATGACTCGCGAACAGTGAATCTAATCAAGTCAGCTCTGTTCGTGTTCAATTGACAAGGGATGTCTTCAAGTTCATTTAGCTTTTTCGTTAAATCAATTACGCGTGGAAACCCAGCAATCTGCATGTTCTGGACTACATCTTTTGCCTCGATTAATAAACCATTCACATTTTTAACCAATCTTCTGATTTCATGCTCAACGCTGTCCTTGTTCTTCATCTCGCTACAGAGTTGATCGGTGAGTTGTTTGAGAATGAACGTTTCATTATGTTGTACCATGCCGTGAACCCACGCAAAGTGGTCGACAACTTGCTGTGCAATCTCATTTACATCTTCATGTCCTAATGGCTCTTCTGTCACATCTGTCCTTAGAAGCGATGTTTCCGCAGTTTTCAGTCTGGTTAAAATCTTGCTTGCAAATTCAATGGCAGCGAGAAGAGGAGGCATACATACATCTCTAATCTTAGCAACTTGCACGATGTCATGATTCTTATGAATATTGTTAGACTGAATGCAGTTCAAGCAAATGCATTCCGAGCAGTCACAACAATATAAATCCAGCTCTTGCCTATGATGCTTCTTACACGTCATTACATCAGTTTTCATTGCCACAGTGGATGATAATGGCTTTCTATCATGCATCTGATTGGATTTAAACTGATGCACGTTCTTGAAACAGACGCCACAGAAATTAGCCTTACACATCATACAAATCCATTCAGCATTGCCGCTGCATTCGCAGCATGGTATCTGAGTACGAATCAACTTCCGAATAACCTCTTCCAACTGCGGCTCCGAGTCTTCTCTTGGATCGACCTGGACAGCGAAGTCGCCTTCTCCCTTCACCGGTTTCTTCGAGCATGACTCTGTACATTTACCAAGAATGTCGCGATGCAGGGGGTAATGCTGAGAGAGTTCGAGCTGACCTGGAGATCCTACGGAAACGACGGCACACTTACGACACTCGATCTTCGGGTCGACTTGCAGAGCGGCCAGCAGACACTTTCTGCAAATGGGATGGCCGCAGCTCAGCACCAATGCAGACTTCTCACTGGTCGAGTGAAGTGGATCCAAGTGTTGACTGAAGTGTTGCACGCAGCCGGTGCACTTTGCGGTTACGTTTTCCATTGCAGTCTCTGAAAGAGTCGGAAGTCTAGAGTCACGATTTTGTGCATTTGAGGATGAAAGAGTAATTTACAGCTGCCCAGCAGAGCAGTGCATATTTCATTCTTGACATTTCACATTTTGAAACCACAAATCCGTACAATGGTACTCAACCTTTTTGACTTGCGGGCCAATAATACGAATTTGCTTTTTTTGGCAGGCTGCATTTTTTAACAAAATTACAATAATGCTCACATGATCAGGTAGGTTAATTCCAGGCGCGTAGGACCCTCAGTAGCCTTTCAATTTTAGCCCCGCAGGGCGTATTTTTTTAGATTTTAACAATTTAAAAAAATTCTGGGGCTCTAAAATGCACGAACTGAAGCAAACTATACCCTCCAATTATTGCCCCGCAGGGCCTTTTTTTAGAATTTAAACAAATTTATAAGTGATCCTTCCTACGTGCCTGGTTCATTCATAGTGTCTTTTGTTTATTATGAAACCAATCGAACAATATTTCACATGCCAAACCAAACATGTTTTACAATTTTCGGAATTTGTAAATGGCTTCATTTTCGTTGCAACAAGTAGGACGTTTCAATTAAGTGCTTTCCTCGTATTTTTAGCCAGATGCGTGGATCCTAACACCACATCTTTCAAAATACCTATGTCTCAAATAAAATGAGATTTATTTAATAAATTAGTTTTTTAGTGGACACATTTTGCGAATAAATATGTATTTGAAACACACTGGGGGCCACAAAAATTAGTCCCGCGGGCCGCAGGTTGAGTACCACTGACCTAGTAGGTTGTACCTATTTATTGACTGAAACTTTTGAAAGTTTAAAGTGGATCAGTTTTTAACTAGTTTAAAAACTTCCAAATTGTGATAAAGAAAATTGATTCCCATGAGAAAAGAAGAATCCATGTACCTAAAAGAAATAAAAAACTATCTTAATTCGATGAAAACCCGAAAATAAGTCAATATTAAATATGGGAAATGATTGGTTCAAAATTGTAAATGTTCAAATTTTGTGGATGTACACTCCCCCAAATAATAAACGGTACTCGAAAGAAAATGAATTGACTGATTAAGGTTTGATGGCATCATACCATGAAGTCAGTGCTAACGCATTATCTAACTCTTTTAGGTGAGCTCTGATTTCATTGATAATAACAAGGATTGATTGTCAAGGAACCGGCCCAGCAGCCAATACGTTTTGTACCAAGTACCGTTTATTATTTGGGGGAGTGTACCTACCTATGTACCTACCAGTTAATTACCTATTAATGAAAATAATTTTAGTGATCATGAAAATGTCAATTTTAATTGGCAACTTAAATGTTTTATTTGAACAATATTTGTAAATTGTTCTTATGGGAAAACCATAAAATGATCACCAATGATGAAAGTTGTATAATTTGTTCAACTTGGAAGGTACCTAGAGGCTAGACCACCTAGTACATTTTAAAGTTTTTATACTATTATTATACTAAAAATAAAACAGCCCTTTTTTATAACCCCCAAAGCTAGTTCGTGCCCACCATTTTGAAAATGACGGAAAATTCCTCAAAAAATAGGACTAGGTATTTTCCTTACTAGTTTCTACAATTCTTATTAATTATGAGAAAAAAAATATTGGTAAATTAGACACGCACACAAAAGCGGTAGGTAGGTACATAGGTACCTATGAAATTAAGTTTGATTAAGCTATCTATGGTGTCAAAGTTGTGAAGTTAGTTTTCACAACTAAAACAACCTGTTTAAAATTCTGGGACACACAATCAACTTTTTTTTAGTAGGCCTACAGAGGTAGTGTTTAACGTCGCACTGTTTTGCAGCTAACCTATAATGGCGGCGGATGAATGAATATGATGATGATTGGGTGGGAGAGATGATGACGAAGACCGGGGGCCAGATTCACAAAAATATTATCTCCTAATAGGTAGGTAGGTTCATTTAACATGGTGTTTTTGGTACCTATTCAAAAGATAATACGTATTAGCAAATATGTAGGTACCTTTCGTGAATCCAGCCCCAGGTATACCTACAAGGAATGGAAAGTGGAAAGGAGGCGGTCGTGGCCTATTAGTGCTTCCCAGCATTTGCCTGAAGGAATACCACGAAAAAAACATTCAGGAAGGACGGCCGCTGGAATCGAACCTCGCACCTCCGGAAAGTTCAGGAGGCCAATTCTCGAGATTCACGTTTTTAAACCGTTTTACGTTTGTATTGTATAAAACTTGAAACAGTTGACAACTATTGGTTGGGCCTTAAACTTTTTTGACTTACCTATGCTTGAAAAGTTGCATTGGAAAAGAGAGACACGGAAATAGAAAACTCAGGGTCAGTCGTCAATCATCCCATAAGACGATGCAGTGGCCTATCATTCATATCAGCGTGTAGCCAAGACATCCTGGCATATTATTTTTATATTTCCTCATCATAACAAAATAAAGGTACCTAGGTAGTTATGTAGGTAAAAAGTTTGTAGGTACTATTAAAGTTTATGCACTACACAACCTACCTACTCTACTTTACTCTACAGGGGTAGGTCCTACCTATGTGTTCCCGAAAGAGTGATCGTGTAGAAAAGGGACGATGGTGGTCACCAATAACAAATGGGTTATACCAAGTCTAAAAGGTTATACAAGTATTTGTGACTTACCTCTTAAGAAACGTAGTAGGTACCTTTATTATAACTAGTATTTTATATTATGTTTACAACTTATAATTATTCGCCGTAGGTATTTCCCTGTAAGTATTCGTCAAATGCTTCTGCATGAACAAAATGAAAGTTCAAGACGTAGTACGCTCAGAAACCACGGCGTCTTTCTATTCTTTGTCACGTCATCAATCAAACCAACCAATCAACGTCCACTAAATCTTCTCCTAGCGGAAAGCTAGGAGCTCTTTGGCGCTGCGCTAGTTGGAGCGGAGTGGCGCGGCCAAGGTCTCAATATTTGCATACGTCCCGCGCTCTTTTCACCAACCTTGTTTGAAAGACAACATTGAATATGTATGTAGTTAGCTCTGATTTTCAACAAATTTTACATGAAGTACCGTGATCCTAATATCTATTTATGTTATTTAACAATGGCTAATAATATAAATAGATATTAGGATCATGGGACTGCATGCGAAATTTTTTTAAAATCAGAGGTTACTAGATAATTTTTAATGTTGTCTATTTATTTAAAAGAAATGCCCGAAATATGGAATCTTTCAAAATCACGGTATTAGTAGAGCGGCTTGAAAAGTTGCATTGGAAAATGCCACTATGGCAGACACGGAAATGGAAAAAATTCAGATTTAGTCATCCCATCCCATAAGACGATGCAGTGGCCTATCATTCATATCAGCGTGTAGCCAAGACATCCGGGCATATTATTTTTATAGGTCCTCATCATAACATAATAAAGGTAGGTAGTACCTATGTAGGTACCTACCTACCTAGGTAAAAAGTTTGTACTTATTCAAGTTTATGCACTACAACTCTACTTTACTCTATAGAGGTAGTAGGTAGGTATATGTTCCCGTCTCCCGAAAGAGTGATTGCGTAGAAAAGGGATTGAAGATGGTGGTCACCAAAAACAAATGGGTTTACCAAGTCTACAATAATGGCAAGGTAGGTACCTAGGTAGGTACCTACCTAGGTACCTAGTAGGTAGGTAATAGAAGTATTTGTGACTTACCTCTTAAGAAACGTAGTAGGTAGGTAGGTAGGTTCCGATAGGTTCCTTTATTATAACTATATAATATAGAGGGACCCGTCATGTAAAACATGACCAATGTGCACCAGTGAGTTATGCGTTAATATAAAACGACAGCAATATTTGTCAGCAGAGTGTGCGTCGTTAATACATTTGACGTCGTTGATGACCCAATCTTAACAGAAAACGTTAAAAAATGAGGAACGAAGAAAAGCAATTTGATCATACCTATTATGGTAAAACAATTTCATATAAGTTTTCAAATTTACACCAGAGTATTCGTACTAAGTAAAAATAAGAAGAAAAACAATGTATGCGCCGTAAAAAATATATATATATATATATTCATTACGTTGATACCGTGACCTGATGCCCACGGCCTTTTCTTCATTTGTTATGCTATTACATGTTATCTACGGCTTCATTATATTATACGTTCCTCAGATGTAGGGCGGAAGTAAATTTGTTTGATTTGCGGTGCACAATTTTGGATTGTAATCAAGCTCTATCAAGTACCGTTTCACTGATGTTAACAAATAACGTTATATTGAAGTATTCTCTTACAATAACTCATGTCACCATTACAAATGATTGGTTGATGTCAGAAATACTGTTCATATTGAAATGGACTTCAGCCGTTCTACCACTAATTAAAGTATAGATATTCAGTTAACAATGTAAAACTTAAACATTGGTGCTTCAAACTTTATCAACAACAACATGAATTCGTTGTCAATACATGACTCAATACAGACCACTCTACGAAATAAGAAACGACTGAAAATGATTAATCTAACAACATTATTTAAAAACTTCGTCGGTTAGTTGGTTTGAGGGTTACAGAACCGTGTTGATTAAATGTAGGAAGAAAATAATACGTTTGATCGTTTGCAAATTGCATCTTGAGGCCAATGTTAAAAATCTATCGGCTTTGTTTGGTTTTCATGGCCCTCTAAAATACAGATCAAATGAAATTTTTTAAAAATTACACTTTGACGTTTCTTGGAGTAAAGAAGTTTTCTATGTAATGTCTCTTTTGAACGGTTATTATGTGTTATAGTAGATTTTTTACACACTCAAAGGGATAAGGATTACGTTTTAGGTAAGTTATGGTTATTTCTTTACTTTGCGAAGGCAAAAGACGTATTTTTAGACACGATTGGCAATGAAAAGCCACCATTTTAAATACAAAATAGTGCCGTTTTCAATATAATGTAAAGATTTGGACAGTTATTCTGTGTTAAAATACATTTCTTATAAACACAAAGGGATAAGGATTGCCATTTAGGTAAGTTTCAGTTATTTATTTATGCACAAAGAGCAGAAGATGTATTTTGGACATGATTTGGGCAATGTAACGTCGACCATTTTAATTTTAAATACAACATAGAGAGTGTGCGCGCGAAATTGAGAGGATGCGCGCGCAGGCGTTCCTGACACACAGACAGAACTGCGTAACTATAAGTAAGATTATGTTTACAATTTATAATTATTCGCCGTAGGTATTTCCATGTAAGTATTCGTCAAAATGCTTCTGCACGAAACGAACAAAATGAAAGTTCAAGACGTAGGTACGCTCAGAAACCACGGCGTCTTTCTATTCTTTGACACGTCATCAATCAAACCAACCAATCAAGGTCCACTAAATCTTCTCCTAGCGGAAAGCTAGGAGCTCTTTGGCGCTGCGCTAGTTGGAGCGGAGTGGAGCGGAGTGGCCCGGCCAAGGTCTCAATATTTGCATACGTTCCGCGCTCTTTTCACAAACGATCAGTTAACCTTGTTTGAATTTATTTAAAAGAAATGCGCGAAATATGGAAACTTTCTAAAGCACGGTATGGTGCATACAATGATTAGAAAACATTAATAATTCAACTACAAGGACACAAGTAGGTGTATGCTATTTACTAGGAAAACGCTCAGTGTAACGCGTTGGTGAGCGAGCACGGGGACATGCAAATTCTCGAACCGGAAATGCGTACACAAGCACAGAAAACATATTGTCACGATACCTCGTATTCCCACTACATACCCCACTTTCCAAGCCCCTTTGTCGCACACCCTAGTTCACCCCAATAACCCGCCATCCTTCTAGAACCACCCTAGTGTTCACTCTTATCCCGAATACTTCGTGACCCGCGGTACAATCCTGCGTGGCGGGCTGCCTACCACCAGGGAGGACTGTGGCAGCGGCCAGTGCACTCAGATCATGCGATACATCATACTGCCTGGTCAGCTATTGAGAAGTCGAACCAGGGAGCCCACGAGGCGATCTGTCGGGGAGTCGGCGACAAGATCTAGCCAAGACAACACCTGGAGGACTCCACGGGCGGGACGCAGGACAACCGCGAGGCGCGGGACGGACGCGGGACCACGTGGCCAATGAGATAAGTGCCAGTTTCACCCTTGTAGCTTCACTACACTATTGTAAACCTTTTCTACTTGCTCTGTCTAATAAACCACTCTTAAAGTTTGTATTATACCTATCTGTAGCTACAACCCTCCCCCTATAATCAAGATCCCAACGAGAACGATTAGTTTCGTGACAATATACATCCATATTGAATTGAAATATGATAACTCAATCAACACAACATATTATTATGCTTTTCATTGAAACTTGAAAATAACATCTAAGCATCTAAGAACCCTGGTTAAAATAAAACAAATCAGATTCAATCCAATTGGCACTGGAAAACATTCATTTTGATACTTCATTACTGACAGATATTAAAAATGTTAATAAGTTCATACGTTCTTAACTGATTGGGATGAAATTTTGTAAAATAAGAGACAATGTTGGTCTTAATGATCATGCAAAATATGAGTTTGATCTGAATTATCGAAGACCGTTTTCATTTTTCAGCCTATCAGGAGATATTTATTTAAATTTTAACCAATTAATGGATTTCAAAAAAATTATGGTCTGCAAACAGAGAAGGTTGGTTTTACATGTGTGCAAAATTTCAGCTAGATCAAAGTAAAACTCTGACCTGTATAGCCAAAATATGAATTTGATCAGATTTATCGAATACCATTTTCATTTTTCAACCTATCAGGAGATGTTTATTTCAATTTTAACCAATGAATGGATTTTAAAAAAATTTGGGGCCTGCAAACAGAAAAGGTTGTCTCTACATGTGTGCAAAATTTCAGATCGATCGAAGAAAAACTCTGACCTGTACAGCCTCACCCAACAGAAAAAAAAAAAAAAAAAAAAAAAACAGAGGTCCGTGCCAAATGAGCCGAAAGGAGACGCTCGCTACGCTCGCTCAATAAATTTAATTAAAAGCAGATGTTACATTGTCGTAGGAAGCTACCGATTTTAAGACGAAGCAATTTGACTCAGGCTGGAGCGCACTGAACTTGTACTCGGACTGGAAGATACCGGGTTCGATGCCCGCGACTGTATATAATTAAATTCGTAGTTTTCTAGCAATAGTATCACCTAAATTCCAATCCTTATAGGTATAATTATCACCCAAGTGTGAGTGACTTACGAACGAGTCGCCTGTAGATATCTATCATTTTAAATACACACATTTTCTCACTATCATAATACGAGAAAAATAGCAATAATCCAAATTAATCCACGAAAGGCACTCAATATATTTGGAAAATAAGCGTTTTTATAACATTATAGTAGCAAAATGCACACCATTCACTATTAGGTTTGCCGGAAGTGGCATTTATACCCCCCAAAATTGGAGCCTATTCCCCTTCTCTGTACCGATTGCATATCGCACAATATCACACAATTAAATTATGAAATCCGCGATAAGTTAAACAAATCATGGGATGAATCAATCACGGAGTTAACACCCCCCCCTAACCCCCGCGAGATAAGCCCGACTCAGATAACACCCCCTCCCCTCCCCCTTGACCTAGCGTCGTGGCGCCTTGGCGACGGCGGCCAGCTGTTGCGTCGTCAGGGCGTCTTCAGTCAATCAACAACAACCATGCAGCGTCGACAACAGCCGTCGAAATTACAACCAAAGAAGTTGGTGTTAGTGAATCGTGATGAAGAAGTGGATTTTCTTGCTATGAAGATGCAGCAGTTGAAGACTTGGTGAGTGTTTCGAAATTATTCGAATTGTATATTAATTAACATTTTGATTACACGCAACATTTGACAGTCATACATAATAATTATCCTCAAGAAACGTGTCGAAAAATGTATTTTTCTCTGTTTAACTTTTTGACATACATTTTGGTTTATCAAAATTACGAATTAGAATAATTGATTTTAATTTATTGAACTCCATATGGTTGTTGACATGATGTCAAATCAAACGTACATAATACTCCCATAATATATTAATTCGCAGAAGTAACTGGATCCAACTATTTCGCATGCAGTTGATTTGTTGTTATTGCTAAATCAATGTCTGGAAAATCAAATTGCATAGGTAATAAATTGCATAATTTAGAAGACAGATTCATCCCTACCTAATATCTCACTTGGTACATTACTTTGATTTTAATCCATTATTGATTGCATTTATAATGAATATTTGCATTGAAGTAGCTTGAGTCTAAGAATGCCATTCTTCAAAACATTTTTGTAGGTACAGACCAAAGATAAAGAACTTTCGTAAAAGTTTGTTTAATGTTTTGAACAAATTTAATCATAGGCGAAGAAAGTTTTGCCCAAAAGTATCATTATTTTTATCGGTTGGTGGTAAGTAATGTATTTCAATGCACAAGTAATGAACAGACTTTCAGCAGTGTGTACGAAATAAGTGGATCAAGACCAAGGTAAGTGGAACTAAGTTTTTATGTCATCACTCATCACATATGTATGTGAGTGAGTACCTACAAGTGCATAAGTATTGCATCAAGTTAAGTGGACAATTCATAGATTGTAATATGTTGTACACCTCTACTGCCGCATGTTTTATCGTGTTAAAGCAATTTTAATTGAGGATTTAATGAATTCTAGTGGATTTTTAATTAAATAGTCAGCACCAAAATGTTCGAGCACCAAACTGCATTTTTTTTTAAATATCCATGAGTAAAAACTGTATTCAAAAGAACCGGCCTGCTGATAAAGGTTTGATCGCATGATCCGATGAAGTGCTAACGCATCATCTGACTGTAGTAGATGAACTCTGATTCCACAAGCCAATCCGTTTCGCCCAAATACCGTTTTACTTTGGCAAAATATACATTTGGCTTCTGATGGCGATACATTTTCGATATTAAACGATTTATACGTTATAGTTGTGAATGCTCTAAGTTGACGAAAAATTGGTACAAAAAAAATTAGAGCCTTCACTGTAAAACATGTAGACAAAACATGAATCAGAAACAGCTCCAGTGTATTTTAAATCGCTTTTTTCCTGGAACAGCTCCTAGAATGTGAACCAAAACACATAATAACCATTTTGTGTCACATTTTAGGGGCAGTTTCATGAAAAAGCGACCTAAAATACACCAGAGTTTTTTTTGATTCCCCCATGTTTTGGCTACTTGTTTTTACAGTGTTCACTATTTTCCATTTTACCAAATTAGGTAATTCCTCCTCAGACCCCTGGTATCCTGTAGGATACACAAAAAGTGTCCGACTTGCAATACAACTTTTATTTTTTATATTCCCCAATGAATAATTACATTTTGATTAAATTACTGTAAAATGGGTTTTACCATGGCGCCTATTTTTGGGGATATCTAATATTCAGATGATTGTCACAGCGACGACCAATAACATTCAATCTTCAAAAAAATTCTGTTATGTGCTTCAACCTATGTTACATCTAAAAATACTGAACTGCAGGTCCCTACGACTTCGGTGGCTCAGCAAATAAATACCGCAATGACTTTTAATTAGTCAAAAAAATACAAAATTTATTAAAACATAAAAAAAACATCGAAAAAAAAATTGATTATTTTTTTATATTTTTAGCAAATTTTTTCAAGAGATTTTTTCTTAGGAAAATAAATTTTACCAAAATCAGGGCAAAAAAAAATATGTCTGGCTCTGAGGAGGGTATGATAAAATCACAAAAACAAACAACACGTGAAGGGTATACAGGGAAATAAAATAAAATCTTGAAAAACGCAATTGAAATATCGATTTGTATGGAAGATAGATACAAGTTTCGACATAAAACCTCGTTTATCTCAGTTTCATCCGAATGTTACTTCAACCTACTTTCCCTCTACCCTTCACCTGTTTTGAATATGATAATAAAATGATGACACCCTAATATCAATCCTGTGACAGTCGTAGCCTGTTGCAAAGGTATATAAAGGCTATTGCCTGCCAATGTTACGTTCATTTTGATATGAACAGTACACAATTATTCATGACTAGTGCGGGTTCATCTGCAATTGAAAACGCATTCGTTGATTATTATTCACGCAGCAGTTGCATCGATATTGATTATTGATTAATAATCCCACGCCTGCGATGAATGAATTATGTTCACTCGCTCGAAGCAATATTTGAAATTACACATATTATACCTGCTGATTAGTGAGGACAACCGTCATCAAGGATCATAGTAATTCTACATAGCTCATGGACACGACATGAGTTCTAGGATATGTCTTGTAATTCGCTTGATGTGTGACTAAAGCTGTCCAGGATAGCAAAACTACGCAAGAGGGTTACACAGTTATTAGTTATGGAGACTTTGTGGTAATTTTTACCGTTTAATTAGGTTTGGAATAATTTATCATGGATTTATATCTTTGGTGTTTGTTTTCTAGTTGCCTATTGTTGTACATAAAAATAAATAACCTATTGTAATTGTTTGACATCTGAGAGGCCCATATTGTTGTTCATATTGTTGTTAATATTGTTGTTCATATTGTTGTCCATATTGTTGTCCATATTGTTGTTACGACAATGAAAATGTGAATAAAAACTATTGAAATATTGCAAAAAGGAAAATTTATCAAAAGTAATATATTCATCGGTACTAAAAATCGTTGAGTGAGGCAATTCCTCAAGCCGGTAATGTTCAGAAATGAACAAAATAGTTTCAATTTTATCATCAATACGCACGTATTGTTATTTAATTTGTAAGGAAACAGGCGAAGCACTTCCTGTACCAGGAGATACCGAAGCGAAATAGAATTAACACAAAAATAATACACTTCTACTTCTAACTTGTTATGAGTGCACTTAAAGACAGCCCAGAATGGTGGCGAGTTTGAAAAGTTTGAAAAAAGCACATCCAAGGAAATGAAAAATTCACTTCGAAGTCCGGTAAACCTGACTGGCTGAACTTTCTTGCTCTAAGTTGCTATAAAAGTACCTCAAGAAATGGAACTTTTTAAGTAGATGCTACCATAAAAAAACACTCCGTGTAAAAATACCAGCCAAGTCTCTTCAACTATAAAAAAAATAGAAGAAATCTAAAAATTCAGCACTGAAAAGTAGTGATATCAAAAAATTAGCCAAGTCAAAACTTAATTTTAAAAACAAAAATATACTTGGCGCATCGTGTATATAAATAGTATAGAAGCATATGCCAAAAATCAAATGTACCTAAATATATATAATATACCTATAATGCCCTTAAAAACGATGCGCCAAGTATATTTTTGTTTTTAAAATTAAGTTTTGACTTGGCTAATTTTTTGATATCACTACTTTTCAGTGCTGAATTTTTAGATTTCTTCTATTTTTTATATAGTTGAAGAGACTTGGCTGGTATTTTTACACGGAGTGTTTTTTTATGGGGATATCACTTATTTTTTTAGTTTATTTACACAACTTGTAACACACATCGGAGCAACAATGACTAAATACTTTTAAAAAATACGCCATTTCCGAATTGGTTAATACGAAAAATTGTGTTTGGTGCTCAATATACCTAAGCTTTAAGTGATATTCCATGAAGAATTGCGAAAGCTTCGTTCCAATCAGTCCAGCCGTTTTCGAGATATGGTATCACTTCCGGTTTTCAAAATGGCGACTGAAATAACTGCCACCTAGAATTTATTTCTATAAATGTTATGTATCATTATAAGCCTTCTGAATATGTAGTTATTGTAGTAAGAGGTCATTAAAATCTAGATCTTCATTTTCATGACGTCATTTCCGGTTTCGGTAATAGTACATCTCTACTTTAACTATTGATATTCCATATAGACGACCGTCTAAATCATTTGGCGCTAGTTTCATTCCGATCGGTTTAGCCGTTTTCGAGAAATGACGTCACTTCCGGTTTCAAAATGGCGACTACCGGTTGGTTTTATAAAAAGGCACCTCAGACGCCAAAAGTGCACATGTGGTAAAAATTTCAGATCGATCGGCTAAGCCGTTTAGGTTGTGGCGGTGATTGCGGTATTTCCTGACCCTCTGAATCATCATCATCATCATCATCTAAAGATCAAAGTGGTGTAATTTCACTGTTTTCATGGCCCCCCAGCTCGCAAACGGCATAACGTATAGTTCCAAAATTAGGTACAAGTGGTGTTGTGGGCCATAGCTCGAAATTAAGATATTTCGCAACAATGTGAGATTTCCCAATTTTGAGATCCAGTAGGCCGAAAATGCTATGTTGTTGCTTACAGTAAAAGTGTTTGGTCTGCTCCTCAGTTTATTAGGATTTTACGGTATGTTGAGTGAGTGTGAGTGTATAGTACGACTTGGCTGGGTGGAGCGACTGCTCCACTAGATTCTCCATCTCTATGGTACAGTGACACTCAGAAGTTATTTACCAGTCAGTATCCCATATTTGAACACGGGGTCTGCTAAAAACTACTTCTGAATGTCAGTGCACATATACAGTGATGATAAGCTGTTATTCATGGTCATGTAGATTTGTCAATAAAACGCTCGCTTCAAACTGACGTAAAAAGTTATGCCCCCCCCCCCCCACCCCTTCTACACCACTCTCCCTCATTTCACCAAACATTGTTACTGCACGCTACATTTGTTATTACTGTCTGCCCTGGTAATAAAGACAGACTCTATGAAGTGGAAAACACTTGTTGCTGTACTATAGGGACACGCTTTTTACCAACTCAGAAAGCAAACCCAATCATTAACTCTCTATATTGGATTTGCTACTGCTATTCGAGAAAATAAGGAACACAACTGACCTCTGGTGGATTTTGTGGTACTAGGTAAATGGCGGCTATCAAGGGCGCATTTGCATAAATATAAATACAAATATTTGATATATGTTGTTTGTTATGGCCAAGAAAGTAAATTTATAGATAAATATCAATTACATTTGTTTTTTGTTTTTTCACTGCTTTATGGAAACACGTAATGTAAAAACAAACAAATTAATATGTGGACCTGATAGTAGCCATCTTGCCAGAAGTGGCTCCATCACGTATCACTTATTTGTGGGAATAACGTCCGAGTTTAATGCTTTTTCATCGATATTATTGAAGGCTGCACTTTTTTTACCAGATTCTGGCATTAAAAGACATACTTATTACTAGGAAAGCGCTCAGTGTACCGCGTTGATGAGCGAGCACGGGTACGTGCAAACGCACAGAAAACATATACATCAATATTGAATTGAAATATGATCCATTCAATCAACATAAAAATTAAAAGTATATGCTTTTCTTTGAAACGTGAAAATAGTATCTAAACACTCTGGTACCTAAAGCAAATCAGATTCATGTTGCAGTGGAAAAACAGTAATTTCGATACTTCATTTCTGACAGTTATTAAAAATGTCAATAAGTTAATACGTTCTGAACAGATTGAGATGAAAATTTGTAAAATAAGAGACAATGTTGGTCCTAATGAACATGCAAAATAAGAGTTTGATCAGAATTCTCGAAGACCATTTTAATTTTTCAACCTATCATCAGGAGATATTTTATTTATTTAATTTTTAACCAATGAACGGATTACGTTACCACGAGGCGGCGTGCTTTGTCATTATATATCGACGATATAGAGTTTTTAGTCCCGAAAAAAGAGCGACTGTCGATGATATTGGATCTGCAGTGCGATTGTATAACTTCTTAGCCGAGATAATGGATCGTTATCGATACCAATTGATGAAAGTAATTTAGCCTATCAGAAGGTAAAGCAATTCAAAGTGCGTAAAGTCGACTTCCTTAAATAAATTATGTAATTATATTTCATATCCTCGTAGCTGTTGCATAATTCAAATGATTAACAATGATAGTAATAGTTTACTTTCATCAATTGGTATCGATAACGATCCATTATCTCGGCTAAGAAAGTTATACAATCGCCCTGCAGAAGCAAAGCATAGTAAACGAAGAGTGAATCGCGCTTCCATGATACCGATTTACATTTTGATAGGGCTTTTTATTTGTTTACATTACGTAACTGATTAAAATGCATAGAGTTGTTTTCATTGGAGGTTTTTTTTTATGGGGAAACAGCGGTAGCATATCTCGCGATATAACCTTCTATACAGTAGGTCAAAACATAATGTATTACATTTTATATTATAATTCAAAAAAATAAAATGAACTCTCTCCTTATTTGCGATACCGAAACTTAAACATTCCATAATTTCAATTATGAAATATTGAAAGAAGTCTAACGAAATGCGTGAAAGGAGCAGTAATAAAACGTGCAACATTATTTGAATAAATTTCAAAAATATTATAAAACAAGCATAAAGCATCAGTTAAATGTCAATTACTCAAATTTTGATAAAAATTTAATATTCTTTAATTTTCAACTAATCACAGAATCATGTTCAAAAAATTTACGCGAGACCGCTCTTATGACATTAATTATTAGCATTAATTACCTAGTAGTATGTGTGCAAAATTTCAGATCGACAAACAAACAAAAACCAGTTCCGTTAAATTTAAAACGTCCATTCTTCAATAGATTCATTAGTCAGGTAGCCTGTTGAAAAATTGTCATAAAATAGTCAATACAAATTTATTTCCGCCTAAGAATGATAACACTCCAACTCTTAACATTCAAACTGTCAGCAACGGTTGAAATGAACACAAATCTGTAAAACTGTTTTGCTCGGTTCTTCCAATCCATCAAGTTCTCTGCTGACTTGGAAACAGCGCATCAGAAACCAGCTGACCGGAACTTGTAAAAATATTTTCACTTCGTCCGTCTTGATTTATCAAAATCTTTTACTCGTGGATTGGATTTAATTTCAGCTGCCTTGCTTGATGCTCGCCACCGTGATGAATCCAGGGGGGGGGGAGGGGGGGGGGGGGGGATTACAGACATTCAGTAAATATTAGTCGGCAATCTTTCTATACACGACGAGTAAGTCGACAAAATCGAACATCACAACACAAACTGTGACAAAATAACGTTCTTACGCTGACTTTAATTGAAGGAAAGTTGCGGAAGGAGACGTTCAAATTTCGTTAGTTTGGGGTAATGATACTCTGGACTGATTTTGTCAGATTTTGAGTTTTTAAATATTACCATCGTGAAAACTTATGAAACAAAACGGAACAGGTTGGGTGAGTGGTAACGCTCTGAACTTGTATTCCGGAGGCCCGGGTTCGATTCCCGCTGTCGTCCTTCCTGACTGTTTTTTATTCGTGGTATTCCCTCAGTCGTCAGGCAAATGCTGGGAAGATACCCTACTAATAGGCCACGACCGCCTCCTTCCCACCTTCCATCCTTACCTACTCTTCACCATCATCTCCCAATCATCATTATAATCATTCAACCGTTGCCATTAGCCTCGCTGCAGAAAAAAGGAGCTAAAGAGACAACGTTTTGTCAATCATAACGTTTTTGCACCAATTTCCATCAGAAAAAAAACCTGTTTTTGGAATTAAAGTAACATTATGGGTAGGTGCTTCAATTTTGATTTCGACATGACCTTACGCCACTGCTCGTCTATCTTGACTTTAGGCTGTGACGTCAGCTCTGACCGACGGCAATCACAGAGCGTGGAATCGATAAGCAATAACTGATCTGCTACGCTTACCCTTGCCCTTTCCCTTTCACCCGGTCTTCAATCAATTTACTCATCTATCTGAGATGAAAGCAAACGTCCGTGTCCTTCCATTAAGCTATTTTCCTATCAGATATCAAATTTTCGACAAGTTGATAGCCATTTTTATGATGTAATAAATTGAAGTACCACTTGAAAAGTATTATGTTCTTTCCTTATCTATCAAATCCCGGAAAATAGAGGAGGTATCTCCCACATGGAATTAAAATTATTTTATGTTGTTCATAGCTCATAGGGGAAAATTTAGTTAACTACAAAGAATGTTTCTTAATTTCTTCTTAACTATGGTTAAGCGTATTAAAATTCAACAGTTGACCATATGAAGGCAATCTAGTCTTGAGCAATAATTCTTGATGACATTGAATGGAGGATTTACGAAAAATAAAAAATATAAATCAATACAAAAATAAAATAAAATAATAGAAACAACTAACATATCGCACGTTTTTATCCGCAATTTTTCGAATTATTGGCTTCTCTTTGAAGATAAAATAAACGTGACAACTGACAACGTTGTATTGTTGATAACTTATGATTACAAAAACTTTATGCAACCTACAACAGCTATTTAATTAAAGAGTGGCAACGAGCCAAAATTTTTTCAAATTACAAATTATTATATTATTGGAAATTTTATGTGAAGTATCTATTGGTACTTAAAAATAATTATACAACTATAGATACAATTACAGTTTATTATTGTTAATGTTATTTCCACTTCATGTTCGTAATTTAATATTGTTATTCATTGACCTAATTAGTTATATAGTCTCCAAGTGGCAATCAATTTATGACAGCGTTTTATTATTATTAATACAAATTTCTCTCTATAGCTCATGCACAAAAATATATTTCGAAATAACTAATAAAACACGTTTGATAAACAACATCGCTGTTTCTTCCCAAGTACTCAATGAGTTCTGATCAATCTAGTGGAGCGGTCGCTCCACGCCAGCCAAGTCGTACGGCGCGCGCACACTCTCATTTAAAAAGGCTGGAGCAACCCACTTTTACTGTAAGCATCAAAGTGGCATTTTCGGCCTACTGGATCTTAAAATTGGGAAATATCACATTGTTGCGAAATATCTTAATTTCGAGCTATGGCCCACCCTACAACATATACCAAATTTGGGAACAATAGGTTACGCCCTTTGCGCGCTAGAGGGCCGTGAAAACAGTGTTTTAGGGCGGTTTTCATAATAATAATAATAATAATAATCTCAGTAGTAGTCTCCTGGAATTCAAATCCGGTAACAAGGCCACAGCCTAAATGGCTGAACCGATTGATCTCACATTTTTACCACGTGTGCACTTTTGGCGTCTGATTTAACCTTCACCCCATGAATTTTTTGTGCCGCCATTTTAAAACCGGAAGTGACGTCATATCTCAACAACGGCTAAACCGATTGGAGCGAAAATAGCGCCAAACGATTCGGACGGTGAACTTTATGCATTATCAGTAGCAAAAGACTAAACATTTTGTTAACGAAACCGGAAATGACGTCATGAAATTTGAAATACATCGATTGGCATTTCGGCAACAAAGGTTGATCCGATTATTTTGATATTTATGTAACGTATGCACTTCTGATATATCATTTGACTTGTTACAAAACCAACCGGAAGCCGCCATTGTTAAACCGGAAGTGACATCATATCTTAATATTGGCTAAATAGATTTGAACGAAACCAGCGCCACACAATTTAGACGGGCAACTTTATGTTTTATCATCAGTAATATTTGCAGTTTCTTATAGCAAAACCGGAAATGACGTTACACATTTTTAAAATCTCACAAATTTACATTTTGATACAATACATACTATTTGAGACAGCTTATAATAACTTAATAAGATGTTATCATGTGTAAATTAAAATTCAAGGGGTCAGAGATTTCAGCCGCCATTTTGAAACCGGAAGTAACGTTGTATCTCGAAAACTGGTATACCGATCAGTACGAAACTAGCGCCAAATGATTCGGAATGCCATCTTTATGGAATAGGAACAGTCAAAGTAGAATGTTTTTATTTATGAGCCCGGAAATGACGTCATTCAAATTTAAAAATTATTATATTCCCCATTCTATACAATGAATACATATTCAGAAAGCCTAAAATGATACACATTAATTGTAGATATAAATTCTATGTGGCAGTGCAGTAAGTTTAGCAGCCATTTTGAAAACCGAAGTGTTATATGCCATATCTCGGAACTGGGTTGGCCGATTGGAATGAAACCTTTGCTATTCTTCACGAAAGACTATACATGAATATACAACAGATTTTCATTAGTAGTAACCAAATCGTAAATGGCGATTTTTTTAAAAGAATTTAGTAATTGTTTATTTCATATGCGTCACAAGTTGTAAATAATAAACTAAAAAAAGGAGTGATATCCCCATAAAAAACACTTCGTGTAAAAATACCAGCCAAGTCTCTTCAACTAAAAAAAAAAATATATGAAATCTAACAATTCTGCACTGAAAAGTATTGATATCAAAAAATTTGCCAAGTCAAAACTTTATTTGAAAATCAAAAAATACTTGGCGCATCGATTTTTTTGAGAATTATAGGTATACTATATGTATATGTATATTTGATGTATATTTTACCCATAAAAAACACTTCGTGTAAAAATACCAGCCAAGTCTCTTCAACTAAAAAAAAATATATGAAATCTAAAAATTCTGCACTGAAAAGTATTGATATCAAAAAATTTGCCAAGTCAAAACTTTATTTGAAAATCAAAAAATACTTGGCGCATCGTGTATATAAATAGCTTAGAAGTATTGGCCAGATATAAAATATACATCAAATATACATATACATATACATATATTATACCTATAATTTCCTAAAAAATCGATGCGCCAAGTATTTTTTGATTTTCAAATAAAGTTTTGACTTGGCAAATTTTTTGATATCAATACTGTTCAGTGCAGAATTTTTAGATTTCATATATTTTTTTTTAGTTGAAGAGCCTTGGCTGGTATTTTTACACGAAGTGTTTTTTATGGGTAAAATATACATCAAATATACATATACATATAGTATACCTATAATTCTCAAAAAAATCGATGCGCCAAGTATTTTTTGATTTTCAAATAAAGTTTTGACTTGGCAAATTTTTTGATATCAATACTTTTCAGTGCAGAATTTTTAGATTTCATATATTTTTTTTAGTTGAAGAGACTTGGCTGGTATTTTTACACGAAGTGTTTTTTATGGTACATTTTAACGAAGGAAATTATTCCAATGATGGCCACTCAACAAACGCCCCAGTGATTGGTCGCATGCAGTTATTATTATTGATTTGTTTCTACAGACAGGATGTAGTTCGGTTGCTCTGGATGGAGATTATTCGGCATAGACTTGAAGTGTTTTGCAAAGCTGTCAGTGACACTGGGTGCCAATTAAAAGCTCAGATATCACTAAAATCATTTTTTGTCTCAAACATCGATTCAAATGCGAGTTTTGTAGGTATTACAAATCTTTTAAAAAAATGTTGAAATTAAGAACAGAAGAAACATATTTACATAATATACACTATTACATATTTACAATATACATAATTATTAATTGGACATAGAAGAACAGAAAGTATATATCCAGCTCGTTCAACAATTTCTTAAGCGTGTTTTCAAAATATAAATGAATTCCAAAAATTACTTTTAAATTCGAATAACCCCCCCAATCTTAGATATATATTATGCATAACAGTAGGCAATTAGCTCAAATAGGCTGTTCAGATATAAATTTAATAGTTTCCAATATACAACAATTGCATATAAATTAATTGGATGAATGGATCAAAATATTATAAAAATAAATTCTTCAAAATATCCGCGATAATTCAGCCAAGATTATCATTTGAGCGGATTCTTTGTCTGTACATCCGACATCCATAAGGGATTCAAACATGTCTTAGACAGCTGTAGGACATCAGAGAAACTGTCTCCGTAATACTTGATTGCGAGTCAAAATTCTCCGCAAGAAACTTCTCAGCCAACTTGGGTTGAGAATGATGAGTTTTGATTGGAGAATCAAACACAACTGATGTCGTTGTACTGGAGTCTGAAATGGAGTCGGATGAATCGGAAAGACAGAAGCTGTCAACAGTTCTTGGCTCACATTTCTCAGAAGTATTGTCTTTAAGAACCTTGGTTTTAGAATCAATGATCTTAGATTCGGAATTTGTAATCTTGTCTTGAGGAAGAATGGTTTTTAATTGATAACAAATAACCATGGGTTTTTGACCGGTTATTTTGGTTTCATTCTCCATTGGATCACTGATGTTGGACTGAGAAAGTGTCCTGAATTGAGTTTGTTTCTTATGGTATTCTTGATGACTGGTCTGGGAGTTGGGATGAATAGTCTTGATCAGAGTCTCACTTCTACTTGAATTCGATCTCTCAGAGACAGTTGAGGAGACACAAGACATCTTTGTAGATGGATTACTTGGGTGAGAATCTATAGTGGTTCTGGGACGAGACATTTCCAAAGGTGTAAAGTACACATTCGAATTCGAAACACATGATTGAGCAACTTTAACGTCAGCAGCCTGAGGAGTCTGGTCATTCAACCCCGATTCCTGTCTCTCAAGAACCTCTGAATTCTTAGCCCCCCATGACGTAGACTCAACAGATCGTTCCATGAATTTACCCGACATTGTTGGTATTAATTCAACAGAATTAGGTTCGGATTCAATTTGACTTGCAATCCCAGTCCGGGATATCGACTCCATGGCTGTGGATGTTTCAGAAGAAACGCATGAACTCCTAATGGTTGTCCTCGGCATTGAAGGCGTTATCCCAATGCTGCGTCTGGACGTTCCAGATAGAGTCCCAATGGACGGTTTGGGACGGACTGACACTACAGATTCCGAATGAGCTGTTGAATTCGTAGTCTTCAGGAACGTAGCACTTGTGGAATCAAAGTTTCTTGGTATCGACTTATTTGATACTATTAAATCGATGGAGCCTGATCTGTACTGCTCAGACAGACGCTCTTTGAGTGTACTTGGAGAGTGACCAGTGACCGTGTAAGTATTTCTTGCAAGTGGATCGCCAGATTTTAGCTCAATGTCAATTACTTTGGCATTCGCCGACAAACACTCCTTGACTCTTTGCGAGGGCTTTCCAGACATCTGGGAGATTAAGTCGATGATTGTTGGATTGAAAGTTTCACTCATTTTGGATTGAGGCTCACTGATGAATTGTTCGGATTTATGGTTTCGATGCTCATTGGAACTTGACGTGGGCGTCCGAAACATTCTGTTCTGTGTCTCAAATGCCCTTGGTTCTCTCTTCCCATGGTTTTCAAAGTCAGAAGTAGATGTTTTGTTCAAATTGGATGTTTTAGCTCTGAATTTAGGTCGCATGGGGCTGCCTTCACTCCTGATCACGGACTTCAAAGATGCGTCTTTCGGCCTCAGAGACTTTTTAGGTCGGGGGCGATGTGAACCGATCTTAGAATACTCACATCTCGTTGATCGCGGATCTACTTGTTTGAGAGAGTATTTAGATAAATTGAGTTTGGGCATTTCAGATTTTCTTTGTAATGCTGATCTGTTACCGTGAGAAGAATCTGTGTATTTGCGGATGAAAGGCGATAAAGTCTTTGTCGTAGGTTCACTCTGTATCGAGATCCTTAAGCTCGGCTTATTAGTCCTTGGAGTTAAGTCTAGATCGGAAAGTGACGTCATAGTCTCGGAACAAGAGTCGGTGGTAAACTCTTGTGCGTCAGTAGAACCATCTCCATTTCCTAATGACGGTACCAGAACGCTAGGAAGAGCCGTTACGGCACTGCACAGAGAGTCATTGGTACTTGTTACAGACTCTTTGGACAGCAAGATACCGGAGTTGCCACTGGCTCGAGAATTAACCTTCTTGGTCTCCGAGGATTCAGAAAGTAATGCATAAGTACTGGTCGTAGTTTTATGCATATCGGTTCTAGTTTTATACATCATGCGCACGGAAGGATACGATTCAGATGAAGTGCTATTCAGTGGCAGGTCTTCAAGTTCTTCTTTAGAATGGTTATTTCCGCCACTCTCAGATACAGCGCGTAGAATAGCGATTATGTGAGAGTTTAACGAACTTTCAGAACTCTTGAATAATGATCGTTCAGACCTCCCCGAGAGAGACGCGTCAGTGTAAAGAATGTCGGAATGGAACTCGGGATAGAGTTCTGAATCTGTCGTGTCCGAACTCGTTGGGTATTCTCTTATAGCGGCTATCATGGTGAAAGTAAACTCTGGTTGGGGTATGTCAAGTGCGGCATACTCCTGACTGACCCCTGTTATGTCAGCTGCTAATACCGACTTGTATGTTCTTGAACACGAGTCGTGTGTGTCTGATGCCGGTGAAAGTGTCCGTATACGCTCGGCGAGCTCAGTTGTACGGGATGGACCAGTTAGGAATCCCTCACGAGTAGGCGACAGATTTCCAATGGGATAGTAATCTTGAATTGCCTGAATCATAGGTGGCGACAGTTCTGTTTGTAACGAGTCATTACTGGAAGAAGAATCTTCAAATACGGCGTTCAAAGAAACTGAAGGCAACTCTAATTGTTGTTTGTCAGAATCCTGGAGTACACGACTCGAGGAAAGTAATGGTCCAGGTAGATATTTGCCGTTTCTGGAATTATTTAAAATTCCTGCTGAAGTGAACGATTGCATGTATGAGTCTTTGGATAGAGGTTCAACCTTGCCGGGTGAATAATCACCGACTTCGTCCTTCGAAAATGAATATTGTGGTGCATTCACGGTGAAAACTTGAACGACATCAGAGTCGTCAGGATTCGAGAAGATGATTTTAGAATCAATGTCAATGTGTTCGGGCACAGACTCAATGACGCCGATGTGATCATAGACTGTCGATGCTTCCTGCGCCTTGAATGAAAGTCGATTGGCGAGGAACTCGTTGGCCAAGGTCGCCACGAGGTCCCACTGAGCTGTGGCGGTGTTCCGTCGCGGCTGGTGGACGACTGCTTTGGTCCGGCACTTGGAGCAGAGCGGGACGCCGAACTCCACGTCGAGTTGGATCAGCTCGTCGGCTGTTGGAAGCAGATCGTCTCTCAGTGTCAATGGCGCCTGCTCCGTCGACATGAGGGCGTCCAGCTTGATAAGGGCCTGGAATTGAATTAAAATGTCACTTTTGAACTGAAGTAAAACGAAAGTAGCAGGCGCACAGAGGAGGTTGGGAGGAGGTTGTTCTTCTACGCCAGATTGGCGAGTGGTGGCCTGATGCCTTCGTCACACGTCAACTCTCATTTTCTCAATATTACAAATGATTGCATTTTGTGTATGCTTTTTTTTCTGTTACTGAGGCATACAGATCACAGTTTTTCTTCGATTGAGCTGAAATTTTGCACACATGTTGAGACCATCTCTAGGCGTTGCATACCCCATTATTTTTTAAATACACTGATTGGTCCAAATAAAAAATAACGATTGGTTTGTCCGATCAATTTGAAATTTGGCTAAGTCATTGCGACCTACATTATACAAAGTCTACTACTCTACAAAGTTTCAGCCAAATCCTCCAATTGGTTAAACTTTAAATATCTTCTGATTGATCGACAATCACAAATGGTGATCAATACCAAATTTATCTAAACTTTTACACATTTTAAGCCCAAGCAATCAAGTATTTATTGTAATTTTAAGAGTTAAGTATGGGTTGTCAAACGAGATTTCTGGAAAAAGTATGTAGGTAAGTCGCGGCACAATGGATCTGAAGTATTGCCGCATAGACAACATTATAAAGTCCGCGCGCCATCTACAACTGTAAGCATTGCATGCTGGGTTAATATTGTGGCCCACTCGCTCCACCGTTCATTTCTTATGGGATTAGGTAGGCGAAGTTTTATTTTTCCTCAGCTTGGTGATGCCATAATGAAGCTACAGAACAAGTAAACAATTTAAATTGTATTAAAAACATCTTGATTGGGATATTTCATCCTGTATTATTTTTATTTTAACGTAATGTCAACAGTTTCGGTCCATATGTTTGGATCACCTTCTTTTAGAAGAAGAAAAAACAGAAATAAAGTTTTTTCCCGTGAACTTCCCGGGAATATTCCCATACAACTATTGGGAACATTGGGAATAATTGTAGCCGTCGGGAATTTACATATCATTAATTCACTATTTCGGATCACAGCACAACTAAATGCATTCCCTCATTTGCTTAGTTACTACCTACATGGGCAACTTCTTCCCTAGAATTCACTGTTTTTGATTGCACTTGATATTGAAGAACCCAGCTCTCAAATTTATCAGGCATCAATCACAATTTAATTTAATAAGATTAAATTAAAATTGCTCTCTTTAAAATGTTTGGACTACACGCGGATAAATTTAGTTGCTTCAAATGAAAATATATCTATTTAGTGCGGGTCGCACATCTCTTATCTCGAATGGTAGGAATGATAATGTATACTGATTTTTCTGTATTATCATTGTGGGTATTTAAACAAAAAATATGCAACATTGAGCCACATGTAAAATGCTCTCTTTCATCACGTGAAAGACGGAAAAGGAAATACCTTTGGACTTGGTAAATATAATGTTATGTTTACATAATAGGACACAAAGAACGGTCCTGAACGATCTGTTATGACCTCTTTTTCTATTAATTACTCTGATAATTACACAATGAAGTTTAAACACAGATCTAAGGGGGCGGAACTCTTGCGCGCCGTGTGTTTCAGTACAGCTTCTAGAACCAGCTGTCAAAGTGGCCACACTAGCGCTCGCCAATGCAGTGCGGCACGCCGCGCATGCGCAGTGATTTTGTAATGTTGTCTATTGAGAGAGGAGGGGGTTTGGTCACACGAAGAGGAACATAGGGTTCCAATGAGGGTTCTTGAAGAGGCTACAGCTGGAGGACTAAACATTACCTGTCGACAACCCTCCGTTGTATTTCCAACGAGAGTCGCTCCAAGTTTCATCATTTTCATCGGCAGTTCTTCGTCTAAGAATATCGGTAAAAATCCACCCAAATCATAGAATCGTTGATATAATTTGTTTTCGAACGACACTGCGCTGTTGAAACGGGCTTGTAGGTTGATATATTGGCGTGTTTTCAAGTAACCAATGATGGCTTGCATGTCTGGGTCTGTTATTCCCTCGACCAAGACCATCACCTTATCACCGGACTCGAGGAGAAACCCGGACAAGCGAGGTTGTTTATCATCGTCATACATGGGTCGGACAAACTGACCCCAGGTCTTGAAACTCATGCTGAAAAATAAGATGGCAACATTGAAATTGGATATACTGACTTGACTACAGCGTCTGTTCGAATTGAGGCATTTTCTACAAATACAGTTATAGTCCAAATAAGTGATTTCGAGATAACAAAAAAAAACTTTATATAGGTATTTATTGTACATACCCAGTGAACACTAGGACGTACCTGGGACGTCCCCAGGACAGACTACTTACTTAGGTAGGACATCCCCAGTCCGTCCTAAACTCGGCCTAAAATGATCCCCAGAGTGTCCCCAGAGTGTCCTAATTACACAAGTTTTTCGATCCCAGGTACGTCCTAAATTAGGCGGACCTTCCTAAAAAAGGACGACACCGCCTAATTTAGGACATCCATTGTCCTAGTTTAGGACGTCATTTCCTAATTTAGGTCGATACTTTTCCTAAATTAAGATGAAACTGCCTAATTTAAGATATACATTGTCCTACTTTAGGACATCATTTTCTTATTTAGGTAGATGCTTTTCCTAAATTAGGATGAAAATGACAAATTTAATATATAATTTTGTCATTATTATTATAATAGAATGGTATTTCCTATGGAAGATAATTTTCCCCTATTGGGATGCAATTGCCATATTTAATAGACAGGTTCTATTTGCACAGACACCAATTCGCACGATTCGCATTATTCATATTCATTAATTCAGTTATCAATGTTTGCATCCAAAAAATATGGCTCCGACTCCAAGGTGACAACTTAGGTTCCAGTACAAAATAAAAGAAATACACATTTTTCCTATCATCCAATAGGACATGTCTCTTCATGTTATAATATCTTAATACTTGGCAGATTTTGGAAATAATATAACTTACTTAAAAACAAACGATAAAGAGATATGCTGAAATTAAACATCTATATTGTGAAGTCGAAGGGCAGAGTACTCTGTTGACAGTTGTAGAAACTTTTAAAAATATTTCAATAGGAGCCATTTTTAGGACAATTCTTCCTAAAAAAGGCAATTGCCTAATTTAGGAAGAATTGTCCTAAAATAGGATTTCAGTAGCAGCCATTTTTAGGACAATTCTTCCTAAAAAAGGCAATTGCCTAATTTAGGAAGAATGTTCCTAAAAAAGGATCTTCTTCCTTTATTAGGATATCCCAGGGAGGTACCCAGGACATCCTAGTAGGATGTCCTACTTTAGGCTAGGATATCCTAAAAATAGTCTGTCCCTGGGACGGCCTGTGTTCACTGGGTATATGTAGAAAAAAAATGATATGAATTGAAATATTATTAATTAGTATGTAACGTTAGGTATAACTTTAATTTTTTCATAAAGATAATATCCAAAAAATATTTAAAAAAAAATTGTTTTGGACTATGGTTGCTTCAGTGAAAAACAATGTAAAATACCTAACAGCCCTATTCACACCGGATTATGGCACTTTTTTCAAAAAAAAATTGTTTGATCTGTAAACCATGAATAATAATCACATATAAAACATACCTATAAAGGTGCGTTTGTTAAAGAAACGTACTCAAGAATGAGCAAATAAAAATGAGTATTTTTTGGCACCAATATCCAATTTTTCGAATCTTATGACTACGGTTTGTAATTATATAGAAAACGCCTCAATGTATTGAACTCCTTGTCGATGTCTACGGACAACGGCGCGTGATGTTGAAAAAGACTCACCACTCGTTGGGCAAACATCCATAAGGAGTGTGAAATCCAATCTCCGATTCATCTGGCCGTGAAAACAATATGCTGTTCAACTCGAAGATCAGCTCGATGATGCAAGTTGCCGTCATCGAATCTTCACCAACCAGCATCATGCGATTATGCCGCGCATGCGCAGTATGAGCCTGAAACACAGATGCTTCGTGACAGCAACAACCTAATAGAGAATCGTTGAAAGTAATAATTTTATATTTTACATCAGAAGGAAATTATTTTCATATCATAAATTGTAGAAGACCCTATAGGTATCCTACAGGGTAATCTGGTCCAAATCTTTGTTCAACAGTAAGATATTTTGCAATTTTTACCATGCTACGTTTTGCTCTCAGGCTCAAAAGTGCAGGAACATTGAGAGCAAAAAGTAGCACGGTCAAATGTGCAAAATGTCTTATGGTTGAACAAAGATTTTGACTGTGTTAGCCTGAAAACATAAATACGTATTTGTTTATGTGTGAGGAAGGAGGTGAGAATTTGACTCGGTTTACTAATACAATAAGGTAATCGAATAGCCACTTTTGGGTTAAAAGTAGTAAGAATTTCTTGCCATATCAGGATATGGAATTTTTATTATTTTATTTTGAATTGAAGAGTTAGGAATGCTTTTAAGGTTAGTTCACACCTATTGCTTTTAAGGTTAGTTCACACCTATAAGCATTTTGTTGTCGAACTTCGATCAACACATGCGCAGTCACATCATCACCAAAGTGTCTCTGCGCAGGAGCAGATTGTCAGCGACCTTGAAGCAGGGTCCACACAGACCGTTTTTGAAAACGCAAAACGCAAAAACGGTCTATGTGGACCCGGCTTGAGAGTGTCATAACTGAGCTTACAAGTACCTCCCTGAGCGGTCATAAACTTTAAGAATAAAGGTATTCGAGAAAATAAGGGACACGACTGACCTCTAGTGGATTCTTTGGTACTAGACATAGGGGGGATCATGGAGTATATCACGGGGTTATTTATATAAATAAATTATATTAAATTTGCTTTAGTTGTTTGTTATGGCTGAAAAAGTAAACTTGTTGAGCGAGCGTAGCGAGCGTCACCACGATACTCTTATGGCACTTTCTCTCTGTGTTTTTTTTTTTTTTTTTTTTGCCTGCACTGCCCAGGTCAAACCGCACAACCAATCGATCTGAAATTTTGTACACATACTAACGTAATCTATGCGATCCCTGGGATCTTTTCTGAACGAGATCCTGTGATTGGTTCAAATTTTATAAAAATTATCTTTCGATTGGTTGGTTCGGTCAATTTGAAATTTAGCAAAGTTATTGCAACCAACATTGTACCCAATCAAAAAATAATTCAGCCAAATCCTCCAATTGGTTCAAATTTGAAACCATTTTTCCTGTGATTTTTGAAATTTAAACTGGAACCGATTGACCGACTAACTAAAAACTTCGCATGGTCATTGGTACCAACATTTAAGGTATTTTTGCCAATTTTCACTCTAATCTGTCGTTATTTTCAAAAGTTTTTGTCATTTTAGGGACATTTTGCGTGTTGGCTGTCAAATTCACGGCGACTTCGAATCTACAAGGCAAGGTAGTTAGAGCAGAAAGTTTTAAACGATATGAAACTTATAATGACCGTTCAACAGATTGATCTGATATTGTGTACACACACTACATATCATATCATATGGGTGGTCCCAGGTATATTTTTTGAACGAAATCCTGTGATTTTTGAAAATTAACAAGGAACCGTTCAATCATAAAGGTTTAATCGATCAACTTAAAACTTAGCAAGGATTGGCAACTTAAAACTTAGCAAGGATTGGCACCAATATTTTTCATTTGTATACTTAATTTAAAACGGCCTATAGCCACACCACCATTTGACCTATCAAATGGTCTTCGATTAATCTGATCAATCAAACTCATATTTTGCATGGTCGTTCAGACCAACATTGTCTCTTATTTTACAATTTTTCAGCCCTACCAGTCAAGAACATAGATGCACTTATTGACAGTTTTAATAACTGTCAGAAATGACATTTCAAAACAGAAATTCCACTGCATTCTGGGTTGCTCTATGTAGCAAAGCAAAGTTTATAGATGGCTATTCTCAATATCAAGTAAGACAGATTCTTTTCTTAGTTGATCATATTGCAATACATAATGTAGTTAAAATGTAATGTAGGTATTTCATATACATAGGTATAGGTATACCTTATCTAAAATAATTTATTTTACGATATGGATTGTGTTTCACAGTTATGAAAACGACGTTTTGACTAGATAACATCATATTTTACACATTTCCAGCACAATCGGTCAAGAATTTACAGACTTATTGCTGTTTTAAGTGTTTGAATATCTGTCCAAAGAGATTGATGGAAAAATATCAGTACAATAATCTGTTATTTAATTGATCCAGAGTGTTTATGAAAAGTTGCAAGGAAAATTGGTAATAAATAATGTATAGTAAGTTATCTTTGATTGAATGGATCGTGCTATGATTGGCGATGTCGTGCGTGTCGGTGCTCGCTCATCAACGCGTTACACCGAGCGTTTTCCTAGTAACTAAATTTAAACTTCAATTGCTTCTCCTTTTTCACTGCCCTATGGAAACACGATCTTCAAAATAAAAAAGTGCTTCTAAAACGTTTCCTGCAAGAAGTGGCTCCATCACTTATCGCTTATTATACCTACCACATGTCTGACGAGCGAAACCACCTTGTCAGTCTGTCGATACACCACATGCAGCTTCATGTCGACGATCATGTGTGCAGTGAGCGGACTTCTGTTACAAGGCCGCTCCACGTCGAAGTCGTACACCGCGGGCAAACACACTCGGTCCGAGATCGGATCCTTGTCGACGTAGCGCGGCACCTTGAACACGACGCTCTCCTGGAAGTGGTGATGGCGGCGCAGCACACGTGACACGTCGAAACACGATCGTGCCAAGAGGATCGTCTCCTTGATGGCCTGGTCAGAGGCGGCAAGATGATCCTTGAAGACAGGGGATGTTGAGGAGAAGGGTTGGTGTTCGTTCTTGGCAAATGTGTTGGGTTGGATGATGGGCTGAAGGTGTGATATGTCGCGCGTGCCGTAAAGCTAGAAATCAAATCAATGAGAGTATGATTACTATAGCCTAGTAATTTAAAGCAAAATAAGAGCTGAACCCACCACTAATTGCAACAGAAAGTTTTAAGATATGAATCGATTCAGAAAAATGCTCTCTACAACATATCCAAAAGCTTCCAAAATCCGTGCACAGGAAGTACTTTTTAATCACTTTTTAATTTTGCAAAAAAAACTTTTTTTCATGTAACTCCGATTTTGACGAAACTTGGAAGAATTGTTCACCATCCTAAATGACCACAAATAACTCTCTGAGCGTTTTCCTCTAAATCGTTTGGGAAATATGGACCTCGCAAAACGTCAAATTACACTCAAAGTGACCTAAATCGTCGAAAACTGACTAAAATATTACTTTTCAATGGGCCATATTTCCCAAACGATAAGATTTAGAGAAAATCGCTCAAAGAGCTATTTGTGTTCATTTAGGTTGGTGAACAATTCTGCCAAGTTTCGTCAAAATCGGAGTTACATGAAAAAAAGTTTTTTTTGCAAGAATTAACTTAAAAAGTGATTAAAAAGTACTTCTGATGCACGGATTTTGGAGGATTTTGGATATGTTGTAGAGGGCATTTTTTTTTAATCGATTCATGTATTAAAAAACCTTCTGTTGCAATTAGTGGTGGGTATAATCACAAAATTACTGGACTACTAGGAAAACGCTCAGTGTACCGCGTTGAGCGAGCACAGATACGTGCAACATCTTCAGCCGAACACGATACACGGTACGACACGATACATTTTCTTTGCTATATACACTTATCCATACACTTTGGTTCTGGAAGAATTTAATAACATATCCATGTGTTTTGACTCCGGTACTTTTTTAAAATTCTCTTTAGACAACCTTCTGAACTACTAAAATGGCAAGGATATACTTCACCGATTGGGTTGAAAATTTGTAAAATATGAGATAATGTTGGTCTTGCCAAATTTAAATAAGTATTTTTCTCTGCCAGCATTTAGGCAAAATAAGTCAAAACCCCTCATTTTTAGCACCCCTTCAACTCTATTCGGCTGAGAGAACCTGCATTTCCTGCGGCGGACCATCCCGCGACCATCCCACTTCACCTTTCTGAGGGAAGTATAAAATATAGTGTGATAATCAAGGAGGTTCTAAATGTGATAATACACTCGCAGTAAAAATTACTTAGAGCATTTTGATTTTCAACAAATATGAATATTTTTTAAATTTTAAAATTTCAGACCGAAACTTTATAAGATTAAAGAAAACGTTGGTAGCAATGACTATGAAAAAGTTCAAATTGATCGGAACTAAAACTGTGACCTGTTACTATTCGAACAAATAAGCGATACGTGATGGAGCCACTTCTGGCAGGAAAATGTTTAGATGCACTTTTTTGTTTTGATGTTCGTGTTTCCACAAGGCAGTGGAAAAGGAGAAACAAATGAAATGTAGATTTAGTTTCAAGTTTACTTTTTCAGCCGTAACAAACAACCAAAGCAAATTTTATATAATTTATTTACATAAATAAACCCTTTACAACCGCCATTATCGTAGTACCAAAGAATCCACCAGAGGTCAGTCGTGTTCCTTATTTTCTCGAATATTGCCAGTAACAGAAAAATAACCACAAAAACTAAGGTCCGCGCCAAAAGAATCCAAAAGTTAATTTAGTTATTTTTCAAAAAGGGGGTCGAATTGGTCGTGAGAGTTGAAAGGTTGATTACTAAGGCTTTGAGACGTAGACTTTTCTTCTTGCCTCCACGACCGCGGACCCCCTCCATGATCTCGTGATCGGAACTTGTATATATACTAGCGAAGAGCGTATAACGACAAGCGAGTGTTAACAATGTTTTATAGTTTTACAGAATTTGTTTACATGTATAACGACTCAATTCTATTGGCATTTCGCATGTAGTAATAGTTGACTGCTAAATTGAGAAGTTATAACATGTTTTTATGAACTAGAAAAACGCTCAGTGTAACACGTTGGTGAGCGAGCACGGCTACATCTTCAACCGAACATAAAAAAGTTCCAGGACTTTATAAATTACGCGACAATGGGCGTTGGACAGCAGTGCGGTTGGCAGCATTGTTTAGCATGACTTTTCCTGAGCACAACTGTCTTTTCAGATTCTCGATAACATTCTTTATTGTGAAGTTATAGCTGTTATAGCGGAACAAGATTTTTGTGTTTAGCGATTTTATGATAATTTGTGGAAAAGAATCAAGAAGAAGATCTCTTCAGAGGGTCTCTTCAGTTTTTGGAGTTTTGGGGATGTCTCATCTCCGGTAATGACACGTTTCAAAAAGTTTTCATCGTCATTTGCCATTTCAAGAACTTCCTAACTAACCATGTCAACAAATTTTAACTGAAAGTTGCAAATGAGACGAGTGGCTGCCCAGTTTGTGCTGAGACTTTTGACCGAGAAAAAGAACACCGAGTTTTGGTTTGTCAGCAACTTCTTGAAATGCAAAATGACGATGAAAACTTTTTGAAACGTGTCATTACCGGAGAGGAGACGTCCCCAAAACCCCCTAAACTGAAGAGACCCTCTGAAGAGACCTTATCTTATCTTCTTTCATTGATTTGGCAAAATTTCAAATTGATCGGACAACACATTTTTTTTAATTTAATTTGAACCAATAAACGGATTTAGAAATAACTAAGGGTCTGCAACGCCCAGAGATGGTCTGTACATGTGTGCAAAATTTCATCTCGATCGAAGAAACTGTGACCTATATATATTTCAGGAACAGAAAAAAAAACACATAACAGAGGTCTGTGCCAAAAGAAGCCGAAAGAGGTTTCTGTTGCAAATAAAGATATAATAATAATAAAGAATTCGCGCGTTCAATAACTTTTGTATTTTTTTTTTCAAAAAGGGGGTCGAATTGGTCGTGAGAGTTGAAAGGTTGAACATGAAGTAATAGTAGAATACGTTGTACATGACTCCACGACCGCGGACCCCCTCCATAAGATCATTAACTATGTTTTATATTTTTACAGAATTTGTTTACATGTATAACGACTCAATTCTATTGGCATTTCGTATGTTGTATTAGTTGACTACTAAATCGAGAAGTTATATCATGTTTTTATGAACTAGAAAAACGCTCAGTGTAACGCGTTGGTGAGCGAGCACGGCAACGCGCAACATCTTCAACCGAACATAATCCACCTGTGATGAAAATCGTCTGTTTTTTTACATTATTGATCACTTCAATTTAAAATCAATATGCTATGAACAGATCTCACCTCAAAAGTGACCTTCTTGGTCTGCAGGAACTCAATGTAGGGAAGTATTTGTTGAATTGTCACCAAGAAAGTGTGCGTCTCATCAAATGTAACTTGGCGATCTATTGGCTTGGGCTCGGTTTCGTACTGACCAAAACTCCCAACCGAGTATTTCAAGTGAATAGACTGGAATCTGTGGAAAGGCAGTGTTGGGTAGGAACGGAACGAAATAGTTCCGTTCCTAGGAACTAGTTCCTTTTCTTAGGAACTATGGAACGTCTTAGTACCTTTTTTCTAGGGAGGAACTATGGAACGGTTTAGTTCCTTTTTTTGAGGAACTGTAACGATTTTTGCTAAGTTCCTTTGTTTAAAACTTGAATGTACTTTTATTCCGAAAAACTGCACTCGTCTACAAACATATTAATTCTGTCAGAAGTAAGATGTCCCTCTAGCTATTTGGCAAGGTTCTAAAATATTGGCTATTTGGCTAAAAATAACTCAAACCAGTCGTCACCTACCCTAACACAATGGACATCTATCTACCTGTAGTCGCGTGGCCAACCCTTTAGACCAAAGAACTCCATTCCTAGTAATGACTAATGACTCGTGAACAAGTGAGTGCGCAGGCACACAGATTTCAGATCTCAGATCGTCGTCTTTTTAGATTTTACTTTGTTTCCTTCCTCCCATTTCCTTTCCGATCACTGTGTAGGTAGGACACATCACATCGCCACTGAAATTTTAGTTTTTACGAATCATCTTATCTCTCTTATAATCTTTTCAAATCTGCTGTGATATAGTGATTAAATTTTTAATTTTCAATTTTTAATTTGCAGATTGCAATTTTTAATATTCCAGTTAAAATAACACCTTTCTTTAAAAAGGAACTAAAAGGAACTAAGTTCCTTTTATAAAGGAACTAGGAACGGAATAGTTCCTTTCATTATTGAAGGAACTGGAACTGGAACTAGTTCCTTTTTTCGGCGAGGAACTTGGAACGGGAACTAGTTCCTTTTCAAAAGGAACTTACCCAACACTGTGGAAAGGCAGACAAGAATCATTACTTGACGGCTGGGTAGTGAGTTTGACCTTGAAGAGTTTTTTAATCGATTTTTATCAATATCTTTTTCCAGTGTAATTGTTAACAAAATAGGGCTATGGACGTGAATTCAGAACAGTTCAATGAAAATAATTTCATAGTTTGGAATAAGTTATTAGTTTTATTTTGTCCAACAGGTGTTTAGAACCCGAAAATGTAGTAATTTTCGGGTTCTAAACACCTGTTGGACACAATAAAACTAATAGCTTATTATTTCTAAGCTATGAAATTATTTTCATTGAACTCTTCTGAATTCACGTCCATAGCCTTATTTTGTTAACAATTACACTGGAAAAAGATATTGATAAAAATCGATTAAAAAACTCGTCAAGGCCACGCTCACTACCAAGCCCTCTTAAGCCCCATTTACACGGTGCAATTTCTTGAACAACTTCTGTACCACACTTCTGTGTCACACTTCTTGAATGGAAATTGAACATGGAGGCCAAGTCTTGAAACTTACGCTTTCAGGTCGCAACCGCCTCGGACGTCAACAAGTCCCATTTACTGTAAGAATGATGACCTTGAAATCTACCTTTAACTGTTTAGCTTAATTTTGAATAAGGTTTAATGACTGTATAATATCTATAATAATTATTATAATGTTAATACATTGTTTCCAATAGATTGCTGGATGACAATCAAGTGCGGATTGACTTTATGTTTCAATGTCGATCACTCTTACAGTAAATGGGACTTGTTGACGTCCGAGCCGAGAGCGTTTGCGTCCTGAAAGCGTAAGTTTCAAGACTTGGTCTCATGTTTTAAGTTCTGTGACAGAAAGTTGCGTCGTGTAAATACAAAATTGTATGAAAAATGGGAATGTGACACAGAAGTTGTTCAAGAAATTGCACCGTGTAAATGGGGCTTTATGCTTGTCATGTTATTTGGTTAATAAACATCAATAATAATTTTACAAATAAAATTACTACATTTCTGAAAAATTCAACAACTCAATGTTGGAAATACATGAATCAATATTGTGAATCAGCCATTCACAATCAATTACATTATTAAAACACATAAAAGGCCAAATAATATGTGAAAACAATTATTAAACAATTTAAATTTGAGAATTGACCAATATTGAAAAATAGGTATCGGTAAAAAATGTTCATTTTAATCAATAATTTATCTTAATTTCATGGATTGACTATTCTTCACATACTTTCAATGAAGTAATGAATCAATATTAGTACTGATGTACTTTCTGCTCACCTTTCCTTAAGTATACTTGGAACATTGACAAGTTTGGCGACGCGAATCATAGCTGGATTCAGCGTTTTGACTTGAATCTCAGATAACAAATCATCAACTCTCATAGCAACAGAACAGAAGAGCGTCTTCTTCGTGGGAATAACAACTTGGTTCGTCATATCTTCCAGATCAGCGAAGTACAACTCGCCGTTGATACTCAGCTCAAACGCCGGATCATTCCGGGAACGTTTCTTAACTTTCTCTTTCCCTTGACTCTTCGACCGTTTCTCCTTCTTCTTCGGCTTCCACACCAAAGCGTCTGGAGTTGTGGAGAGCGCTGTGATGGTTCGCTTCACTCCGTCCGTGTGGGAGTGGAATGGATATCCCGAGGGGAAGTTGCGGATGTTGAATGCAGCTACTGGATAGGTTGGATCCGAGTCCAGAGGTCTCCCGTCTTTGCCGAGTTCCGTCAGCTCGATGAAGTGCAGTTCATTTGGTCTTTCCAGGAATCCGATGTCAGATTCTTGGACTTTGAAGGCGAATGGCTTGTCAGATTTGGCCCTGAAATCAATTGTGTACATTTTTTATCCGTACAACGTATAATATAGTTAGTCCATTATTCTCCAGCATAAGAATTAAGAAAGAAGTTTTGCCGAAGAAAGTTACCTATATCGACACAATGTTTTAATAGTCAATTTTCAATTGTCTTCAATTGTTGAATTCAAGACCAAGAATCTACTTACTCCATTATTTGGCACAAAATGTGACTCTCACAAATTGTTATAAACCCATAGAAACGCAATAAAATATACATTAATAGTTAATGGAATATTATAGAAAGAGTACAAATACTAAAGTGATATTTCAAAGAGAGTATCGTGTCATGGTGTGAGGAAATCGGACTAGAAGATAAAAGATACTTACATTTGAACGAGCTTCTTCTTCTCATCCCAAATCTTGAATTTGGTGACGCTCGCGTGTAAATCTTGCAACACTGCCACGTCGACCGAGCACGTGTGGTTGACAGAAAACACGGCCCATGCGACATCTCCAGTGATATTTGTCTTGACAGCGACACAATCTCCATTTGTGTATATCTGAAATAACAAGATTCACTCCCATCATTATAATGTGCACATGGGAGATCCTTGGGCTATGTACACTCAACAAATGATAAAACGGTATTTGAAAGAAATTGATTGCATGAAAAAATGTGATGGCATCATCCGACGAAGTATGTGCTAACTTGTCATCTACCTCTTCTGATTTCATTGATAATAACAAGGATTGATTGTCAAGGAACATTACCAGCAGCGAGCCAATCCATTTTGATTTTCGTTCAAATAGCGTTTTATGATTTGTTGGGTGTACCTATTCTTTGATTTCTGTTGAAGTCACAGGCGACTATTGCAATGGTACGCTCATGGCACTTTTTTATTGTGTGTTTTGCCTGTTTTGTCCAGGTCACACAGATACGATCAAATTTTGCACACACATAAATGCCATACCAGCAGATTTTGTGAAAATTAACCGTTTGTCCGGTATGACACAGCTGACAGTTGACAGCCATAAGCCATTTATGACTTTGTTGCCCTTGGAGGCGGAAAATGTAGGTACATTTTTGTGATGTATTTTAATAAAACATTGAAACAAACCTTGGCCACCTGCCGCCATACAACTACATCAACCACATTGACCACATGGGTGGGAAAGAGAGAGTATTCAAGATGAACGAATGCCTGAGGAGACTTCTCCATTTTGATGATGCTGCCATCTTCTGGCTGTTGTTCTTTACCCTTTTTACCCTTCTTTTCTTTATCCTTCTTGCCCTTCTTTTCCTTATCCTTCTTGCCCTTCTTAGGACGCTCCTTTTTGTTTGGCACACCAATTGCAAAAGTTAATACAAAATGAGGCATTGTTAATAAAAGCGTAGACTGATGCCAATGTACATGTTATTATGTAAATTTAGATATGAGTGTGTAACAAAATATGTTTCAATGATGCAATCATTGAAAAGCATCGTAACTGTGGAAACAATTGGGGGTAAAATCGTTGACGTATTTGAGAGAATAGTTGATTCAGCATTACCTACTGTTGTTGATATGTTGTTGTTGTACAGGCGAATTGAGTGTCTCATTTTCGTTCTTTTGTCATGGACCTATGTTTTCTTTGATTGTCTGTTACTGGTCGTACAGTTTCTCCGAACGACATAATTTTTGCATACAGGGCCAAAGTATTGTTTAAAGACTGATTTTTTTTAGAAATCGGTTGATTGGCTAAAATTAAAATAAATTTCACCTCTTTTGGCTGAAAAATTTAAATGGCCATATCAAGTTCAAATTTTGCACAAATTTTCAGCCAAATCGATTAAGAACGTATGCACTTATTAACAATTTTAGCATTGAGATCATTATTCTGAAAACAAAATCTAAAAATTAACTTACAAGTTAATAAAATCATCTTATTCTGTGCCGTTGAACATATAAATAAAATTGAATTAAATAAAAAGTGTTGCCAACGGCACGCGGTGTTCCCAAGCGGTCACCCATCCAAGTACTGACCGCGCCCGATGTTGCTTAACTTCGGTGATCGGACGAGAACCGGTGTTTTCAACATGGTATGGTTGTTTACGAGAGTTAGAAACGTCGATAGCACATTTAATCGTTCACATTGCCAAAATTGCAAACTCTCATTAATATACCAGGTACTAAAATTCAACATTAAGCCCCATTTACACGGTGCAATTTCTTGTACAACTTCTGTGTCACAAAAGTTCTGCACATGTGCAGATTCTATTTATCATCTCAAAAGTGATACTGCGCACGAGCAGATAAACTGTGGCACAGAAGTTGTTGAAGAAATTGCACCGTGTAAATGGGGCTTTAGATGTATTACATCTTACGTATTTTCTATTAATTTCAAGGTTAAGCTTTCATCTTTTATGGATTACTTTATGAATGAATAATATTGATACATTATTGTATTAATTGTGTATTATTTATTGTATGTATAAAGTAAAGTATACAGAATTCCTGTGTTCGATCAGAAAGTATTTTACTATTTTAAAATTAAATAATCCCTATGTAATTAGGCCCAGAATAACCTAAGTTAAATTGTGCCGGATTAACCAATCAAACAGAAATTAAATCAAAACTGATTGAAATATGGAACATATAAAAAGTGTTGCCAACGGCACGCGGTGTTCCCAAGCGGTCACCCATCCAAGTACTGACCGCGCCCGATGTTGCTTAACTTCGGTGATCGGACGAGAACCGGTGTTTTCAACATGGTATGGTCGTTGACGAGAGTTCTTTGTTCACATGATCAAAATAGCAGCCTCTAATTGCACTTGAAACATAAAGCTGTAGACTTACCAAGGTCGGTAGAACTAAAATTGAACATTATTATATGTATATCTTCTGACGTTTTTTTGTATTTATTTTAAGAATTAATTTTTTCTGGATGACTTTGACTACGAATTGCCGTGTTGTTGTTGGATCAGAAAACATTTCAAAACGTCTGAAATACTTACTGCTTCCAAAATGCATTTTAACATTTAAAAAATGTATAATCCATAAATAACAGGAAAAATATTTTTCTTCGAAATAAAAAATTGTATGTTAAAACTTACAAGCGAAATGCGAAATTGCATTTCTTGCAATGCCTGGAATATATATATTTGTAAATTCGGACTATCTGCCCGAGTCTATGCCATGCGTACTAAATATTGCATATCAAATAAAAATTAAATCAAATTTGATCGAAATAAAAATTATAAAAAGTGTTGCCAACGGCACGCGGTGTTCCCAAGCGGTCACCCATCCAAGTACTGACCGCGCCCGATGCTGCTTAACTTCGGTGATCGGACGAGAACCGGTGTTTTCAACATGGTATGGTCGTTGACATGAGTTCAGGTATTTGAAATCCAATATAACCATCCAAAATATCTATATCTACTAATATTTCAATAATAAATATTGGAATTTACGTAACGGAATGTTATTATTACAATTTACTATTACTTAGTTTAATTTTAAATCATATTCATTCAAATCATTGATAACTAGACAAGTAGGTAGCCGTATCTTTCTTTGTTTAGTAAATACAAAATAATACAAATACAAAGACAGCTTTCCGCCACTCACCACTCTAGCGCAACGAGCTGTCTTAGAGCTACGCGTAATACACAACAGAATGCGCTGATTATACTTTTGTGTCACCAACATCGTCGAATGGCGCTTCGAAATGTTAAGAAATAGAATAAAGTGTGTGGCAATAAATCACTCTGGTCTCTCTTCAAAACATAATGATCTTTCGCCTTTTACTAAAGATCACTGTGGAGAGGGACACAATGATGAGTCTATAAACAATTTTTGGAATGCCCGGCGTAAGCTGGGCAAATAAACAAGCAATGGTAATAATATCTCGAATTGTGGGATTTACGATAATTAGTTAGTGTCAGTCAGTCACAAGTTGTAATTGTTGCAATTCAATTTAATTCGTTCGATTGTCTTGTCACGTAAATTATAAAAACGGTGCGGGTGGGGCCACCTTTACTTAGTTTAATTTTGACTGTATAAGTCACTAAAGTGAATTGGTCAGGAGAGCGGATACAAAATATTTTGACTTAACTCATTCTGCACGGTTGGTACGATATGTCTAACTGAAAAATGTGTGCTTTGGAGAACTTAATTGGGTGTTTAAAACGTTGCATTTAGCACACTTTTAAAGCACAATTATTAGAAAATACAATTTATTCATGGAGTTACTTATTTAAAACTAAGTAAAAGCAGTTAAGTTACTGACTTGTCTGCTTGTTCCCCGTAGGCATCTGATTATATTCAACTGCCTGGTTACGCGCAAAACCAATTTTCAATAGGAATAAATTGTCTGATACGTACCTGGTTTTACTCTAAATGAAAAACTTTGATAAAATGACTTAACTCATTTTGAGCAAAAATGTACTTACCCACTTATTTCCCGGGAGTAGTGATTATATGGCAAACGAAGTATATTCTGTCTGTGTCTGTTATATAAACGAAGTTGAAAATAATATAATATTTTAACCCGCCCGAACCACTATATTATTTAATGTAGCTAATGCCACAGCAGAGGTAAATTATGCTGCCATTTGCTGATGGAATGTGAATATATTAAAATGATGTCAAGTGCTGAATAAACATCTTGTCGACTGGCATATTGACGTCTCTGATAAACGACGCCGTAAGACGTCGAGACGCTTTCGAGGATGTATTGAAGCTATGTGAGACTTGAACTACATAGTAAACAATACGGAGCAAACAAACGATTGCATGTAATTGTTTTCTGCTCTAGACACTTTACTTCGGCTGCATCGGATTCCAGTTTTAGTTTTAATATTTGAATTCAATATTTGAATATTTGAATAGTGAAGACAATCTGCAGCGATTACTTCATCAATTTAATATAACTGGAAAAACATATAACATGGAAATATCTGTTGAAAAGACCAAAACAATGGTAATAAGCAAGACGCCAGTTAGGTGTAAATTGGAAATTGATGGGAGTATAGTCGAGCAAGTTATGTCTTTCAAATATCTAGGTGTAGATATAACAAGCAGCAGAGACTTACTTCGTGAAGTTCAGCAGCAATCAATGAAAGCGGCGCAGGTAGCGGGATATCTGAGAAGCACTATTTGGAGGAATAAGTACATGCGTAGAGAATGCAAGAGCAGAATTTATAAAGTGATGGTGCGTCCGGTCTTGACATACGCAGCCGAAACCAGAGCGGAGACAGCAAAAACAAAGCAAAAGGCTAGGACTGTCGAGATGAGAGTTCTAAGATCCATAGCAGGAGTCACGCTTCTGGACTGTCAAAGAAGTGATGATATTAGGGAGCAATGTGGCGTTCAAGACGTGGTGGAATGGAATAAGATCAGGAAGAAGGAATGGAACAGCCATGTGGAGAGGATGGGAGATGAGCGACTTGCCCGCATTTGTAAACAGGGACGACCTTCGGGGAGAAGACTACCAGGACGACCGCTCAAGAGATGGGCAGATAGCTGGCAATCCTAGTCCTAGAGGAGAAAAGAAGAAGAGGCCGAGCAACAGGAGGAATCTCCTAGCTAACAGAAGAAGAAGAAGAATTCAATATAGCCGTTTATTTGGTTCCTGGTGGCCCCTGGTGGATAATAGTGGAAATGAGTTCAGGTCGGGTTCAGGCCCCATGCTGGCTTCGTTCAGGTTAGGTTCTGGCCAGAGTCTGGCGTCGTCAAGGCGCGATGCAGGCAAGGTGCTGGCCATACGGCACAATGCTGGCTACTTGCTGGCTGCGTGAAGGCCAGGACTCTGGCAAGGTGAAGGCTGAGTGCTGGCCAGCCGGTACAGGCAACGTTCTGGCCAAAGCGACACATTTTTACTGGGCCGGTACCGGCCACGGCTTTTTGCCGGTACTGGGCCAGTACCGGTCAATTGCTCTGGCCGGTACCGGCAGCACTCTGGGTGTTTACTGGGGAGTTTGTTATGTAGATTACCTACTGATATTACCTACATACATTTGGCCAAAAGAAAAACGGCATTCGAAAGAATCAGATTGGCCTAAAAAGATTTGATGGCATCATCCGATTATGAACTTTGATCTGAACTTTGATGACTCAAGTAGTTTAGCTTTGATTTTATTGATAATAACAAATATTGATTGTCATAAGGAACCAGACCGTTTCTTCTTTATTTTGGCTTAGTGCACATCCCAGATTCTGTATGTATTAACCTATTTAGTCGTTGTTTTCTTTGAAAATATCCTTCACGAATCTGATATTTGATATCGCATTTTCATTTTCTTCAACGTCTTTCAGTTTTCATTTTGATCAAACCTACTCATCTCTGTATCATATTTCATTACCTCCAGCTCTATATGGTTTCGTGTTCTTTGTCCTCGGCCAACGAAAGATTTCAATTCTGACGATGAGGGTGGATATATTGGTAAACATATTGTGTGGGACAAATCCAATACCATCATCTTGATGGCACGCACATTGTTCATCTTGACAACGATATTTTGGGATCTAGTTAGTTCATACCTTGTGGTTAGAAAGAAGATATCTAGCGGATCTTTTGCTCTCAAGTAGATTAAACTTTGATTGAACGTTCATTCTAAGAATCCAAAAGGCATACTCTGGTTACGCGTTGTCACCATTGTTAATATTTCATTGGTGCAGGATTTCCATCTAAGTTTCAATTTCCGTACCTTAGAGGTTGAAGGACATTATACTATTTTAAATTATTCTTGAGGGGGTTAATACAATCATTTTTGTAACGGTGACATAAGTCATTGTAGAGAATGCCTCAATATAACTTTATTAGTTGACACCTGTCAAATGGGAGAGGAGAGGTCCTACATCATTACTAGGAAAACGCTCAGTGTAACGCGTTGATGAGCGAGCACGAGTAAGTGCAAATTCTCGAACCAGAAATGCATACAGAACGCACAGAAAACATATACATATATACATATATATATGTATTACATATATAATTATACATATACATATATATACATATATAACATATATAATTTTTCATCGAAGTAAAAAATTCAAGAACTGTTTTCCTATTCAGCCTCAGTAGCATACAACACAACAACAACAGAAGAGCAGACCCTAAGTTTAAAAGCTTTCAAGACGCTCGTTAAGGATAAACTCGCTATCATTCAAGAAAGAGAATTCGTGAAGTAATAACATTGGAAGACGACAATCAAGATCACACACATCCTGCTGAGAATGTTTTTTCAGTGGTTTTCCCTCAGCTAAAAAGCAAATGCTTGGATGTTCTTCCAATATTACCACTGACATTGAAGCACAACTATGTATAATGACTATTATGAATAACTTAAGAAGAAATAGGTAAACGGTGAAGAGGTGAAGCAGCTGAAGAGAAGAGATGGATGTATGGAAGATCAACGACTCGATTGTTGAATACAGACCAATTGTGTACCTATTTTATGTGCTCAATAAATTACATTATTATTATTATACATCCATATTGAATTGAAAAATGATCCACTCAATCAACATAAATGTATCTACTTTTCATTGAAACGTGAAAATAGCAACAAAAAATCAGATCCATGTGGCAGTGGAAAACAGTTATTTCGATACTTCATCTCTGACAGCTATTAAAAATGTCAATAAGTGCATACTTTCTTAACTGATAGGGCTGAAAATTTGTAATATAAGAGACGTAGTTGGTCTTAATGACCGTGCAAAATATGAGTTTGATCAGAATTATCGAAGATCATTTTCATTTTTCAACCTATCAGGAGATATTTATTTAAATGTTAATCAATGAATGGATTTCAAAAAAATTAGGGTCTGGAAACAGAGGAGGTTGTCTCTACATGTGTGCAAAATTTCAGATCGATCGGTGAAACGGTGCGACATCAATCATTTATCATTTTATCATTTTATCATTTTATCTGCTCCAGATAGCAGCCAAAAAAAACAACAAAAAAAACAGAGGTCCGTGTCAAAAGAGCCAAAAGAGACGCTCGCTTCGCTCGCTCAACAAACGCGTACTAGAATATGGACTTCCGTCCTTCTACCCCTGAAGTCAGATATTATGTCCGCCATATGAAAGGTATACCTGAAAAAGTCAGTTTCTTGTCAAATGTGTAAGTTTTCACGGCTAAAGTTCACTGTGGTGCAAATGAAACTCAGGCCGTTCTGGATCGATCTAAAAGTGGGCTTTTTGCAAGTTACAACTTACTAAAATACAAGAAGTACCAAGTACAACAAACTGCTAAATATGCGTTATAAATCGCTAGAATTGGAGCTCATTTATTATTTTCTCTCTTCTCTTGTGGTAGTACAGGATCGTAAAAACAGGATTGCAAATTTTTTCATAAAAAACAATGAAGTCTGAAAATGTTTACATTGTGTGAGCAATGATTTCGAGACCAATGACCTCTATTTTAAATCATATTTATATAGGTACCTAATACAAGGCCGGAAACCTTTTTATTTGTAATGTATTGCATTTTGTATTGCTTTGAGACAGCTCTTTGCCACGTCTTCTGTTAGCGAACTTTTAACACACTGCGCATTGCGCATTGCAATACCATTGCATTGCAATTGCGCATTGCAATAACACGCATTGCGGCGGCAGGTATAGCTCGTTAAATAGGAACTATATTGTTAAAAACATTATTAATTAAAGTATACCGCCTATAGTTATAGTAAGCTTACTTGGTAACAGGATTTTACACACTGTTGTTTGCAATAAAACAAGTTTTATTGATTTGTATTGGATTTGACAAATTGGAAAACGTCAGATTTTGAAGATCGTTCCACATTTCAAAATTGCCGCTCAAAAACTGATGTATTCAGAAAGAGTAGTATTTCCAATCTTCCGATCGTCAATGATAAGACGTCTTCCTCCGGGTGTTCGCGGGTATGCCGACCGTCTCATCCACTCATTGACGCTCGGCGGTCCGATTTCACTGCCTCCTACATGACTGGTCGCTGACTGCATGTTCAGCTTGGTTCCGCGGACAGACATCACCAGGCCGATATCCAAGATGGCCGGTGTAAACAAACAAAGAACTGTCAGGAAGTGTTTTAAATAATATTTCACGTGAAGTTTCACTAAAATACATATGTTTATGAATTTGAAACATATTAAAAGTGTTGTTAGTGTTTTATTCAATATAAATCAGTGTAAATATGATATAATCGTGTTGTGGTGTTGATAATAACAAAACAATTGAGAAAGTGAGGGAAGCTGTGGCCGTCATTCATTTTCAAGGCTCGTTTTTGCAGCAGTGTCCAGGACAAACCGTTCAACAAATCGGCATGCAACTTTGCACACATACTGAGTAGGTATTGTAAACCAAGTGGTCTCTAAGATTAATGAACATGATCATGTGTTTTTTAAAATTTAAACTGGACGCTCGACCAATATTGTAAATTTTCAGAGTATCTATAATCTGTCGTTAAAAGTCTGTGTCGTCTGTGTGTTTTACATTTTAAGCGTTCTTGGATATATTTGTCATTTCGTGATAGAAATGTCAGGTTTTTATAACTGCTCCGTTGTTGATGCATTTGTTCGGCTCTTTCCAAGATTTGTAGAGCATAAAACTTTCGAATTCGCATGCAATACGAAGGCTTGCTTATCAACGCATTACACAGAGCGTTTTCCTAGTTACATATTTTTTCCTTACTTTTAAAAAATGTGATGTGATTAATTTTGAATGAATCATATATTTTTCTTCTATAAGTCTGTTTTATTAATTTGCATGCTTTTATAGTTTATAAAATACAGTATAATATTTTTTTCTGATGACGTTTTCTTTATTAGACTACCAATTATTTTAGCGTGTTACGAATTGTTCTTACAAAATACAATACAAATTCCATCTATACTGGCTATTGCCCTGTACACAATTTCTACACCATTATGAATATCCCTGGGATAATGATGTCCTCTAGAAACGTAATTAACAAACGCGCCATATACACACTGACCTACAACAGTGTCTTGTAATAATGGGACTGTACTTAACTACCCCTTTGTACATTGTAACGGACACTCTGTAAGGATTATTATGCAATTTGCAGTTAAAATCGTGTCTCTTGTTTATACGTGTAGGCAAACCAGGAGATTATTATTATGATTTGAGATGCATATTGCAGTAAATAATTTATAATTAACTTCACAAACAGAATAGGTCTGAAGTTACGTACGGCGAGGTACTTATCATGAAAATGTCGAACAAAATAAGAACCATCAAAATTATCCGTTTATAAATGTATGGGTGTAAGACAATATTTAAAATCAAACTAATATTGTAATTGAGCGAGCGTATAATATATAACCATCACTACGGGATTTTATGGAACTTTCTCAGAGTGATTTCTTTTGTGTTTGTTTCGTTGTAGGCAATGTTAAGGTCACACCGTTCAACCTTAGAGACATTAGACCACTAATTCCTCTAAGGTTCAACCAATTAGTCTGTAATTTTGCACACACACTAATGTCATATGAGCAGTCACTTATATAGTTTTTGAAACATATCCTGTAATTGGTTGGAAATTGAAAATGGAACTGCTAATATTATGTGAGTTTTTAAAAATGTTCAGACAAATCAGTCAAGAAATTCAAGGGCTATTGACATTTTACGGACGTTTTATGCTTGTTTTGAAGTATTTGTCAAATGTATAAAAATGTTTCAAAGAATTTATCACTGTTCCTTCGACACATTTGATAATATTGTCTTCCTAGCTATTTCCAATGTAATTTATAGAGCAGCTACTTTCACACGAATATTAATTCGCAAGCAATACGAAGGCTCACTTATCAACGCGTTACACAGAGCGTTTTCAAGTTATTTCTGAGGAATTAACAATTCCAATTCAATATTTTATAAAATATTGCAATATGATTCCCGATAGTCTCTTTATTATATGTTTCTTCACAAATAACTACGGAAAGCTCGTGTTTCAAATATTAACTTTCGACGCCATTTTGTGCGTTCCTTTCCTATACATATACATTTCGCCGTGACGTATCAAATCCTTAACATTTGTGCGTCCGACTGTACTCCGATGGGAATTACACGCAATTTTCCAGCTGTTCCTCATGTTTACTCAGACTGTACATGTGACTTGAGTCTGACAGATGTAAGGGCAGGTTAATTAAGGGGAAGGAAGAGCCTCTGAATGAGGACCTCGGCTGGAAAGCAGTTATCGCCCCGTCTCGTTGAAGATAGACTAGATGTTAAAGCGACAAAGTTGTGGAGAATGAATTGCAGATTATGCAGCGTTGACCACTTATTTGAAATTTTTAATCACCTTAAAGTTATAAGTAGTTATATGTTGCGTAATTATTGAGTAAATAAAACTAATAATTTTAAAAATTGGTTCAACGACGCTTAAACTAGATTTAATTTCAAGCAACTTTGCTCTTGAAACTTTTTTTCTAACTTGATCGGTAGAGGCACAATTTGCTTTCTCACACCATCAATGTTATGAGTTTTGCATAAAACCAGGGGCACTGAAACCGACTGAAGTTGCAAGTAAACATTCTGGGAGTTCCAGTAACGGTGTGGAAGGGGATGATGGGAGGGTCCTAAGAGACAGCATGGAAATATAAATAGTGCACTGATAGCGAGAGTTTGTATGTCAACAATAATCATCAGTTTCCCCGGCATTTACACAATCAACGACGACTGGAGACAGACGGACCTCAGAGTTGTCTAAATCATCTTACCTAATTTATAAAAATCTATCTATCATAAAGTGTATACCGTCTAAAATGTTGGAAATGGCCTAAAATTAAATTTTCATTGTAAGTAAATAAAATGTAAGTGAAAATTTTCAGAAACATAGAATGTTGATATTCAAAACAGCCATGTACAAATCTTCCCAACAATTTAATTTATCATAAGAAAATTCGCTGTTGTATTAATAAAGACTTCACTTAATATTATTTTTTATGCTATTTTTTTAATTTTAATTTGAATATGTATGTTTTTTTGAAGATATAAATATATTTTTGCTAATTGAGTAACTGTTGAAATCGGCAACACTTCTCTAAGCATCCATAATAATTCACTGTAAATAGTAGCATCTCGGGCTATCTATTATTCTTGAGTCAATCTCGGCAAGGTTATGTCACGATGTGTATTTATTCTCATTGTGACAACAATGTCGAACAGTTTTCCCGTCTACAATTACTAGTGCAGAATAACAGATGAATTTCGACGCTCGCTAAGAGCACATCAATGTGTGTCCCTAATGTATGCACTTTTTTATTATTTATAACTGAAAACTGTATGTTATAAAGGTAAAGAAATATTTTTGGTTGCAATGTGTATCATAGCAACTGAATGATAATTATACATTGTACGTGTTATTTCACACGTTAATCCCGAACACAGGTTTAGGTCACCGATAGCAATGATTTGTCAGACAAACGGCGAATAATTATTTAATTGTTGTATTGACCGTTATCATTACTCCAACCATTCCATTAAAAAAAAAATCGATGTAGGTGTCAAAGGTTTCAAAATATAAAATATTAAGTGTGTGACTTTTTGTTGATTTTTTCTACTAGTTTTGAGCAATGAAATAATATATGATATTATTTCAAAATTTCAACATCGTGTTACCTAATTCATTGATTTATAAATTTCACAACATAGCACTAATATAGTCCGGAGAAAAGGCTGGAAATATTCATGTGTATTTTTATTACTTTATTTCATTATTTTTCGTATTTTCTACTCTCTACTTACAAGAAGTAGACAGTAGACAGTGTCTACATTCTACTACAAGAACCACATGCACAAAAACTAAAATGATTTTCCTGCTCTGATTGCGATAATATTATTCTCTTAGTAAAGAACCCAGAGAGAAATGAGACTACCTATACCTATTCGTAAACAAATTTGTCCAATGGCCTTTAAATACTCTCAGGTGGTGAAATAAGATCTGTGTCATATATCGCCGTTATAATGGTTGGAATAAAAATCAATAAAAGGATTTGCAATCTTTGAATCTATTAGATAAGTGTTGAACACTTTATTGCGTGTGATTATTCTTGATCCTCGATGATTTTGTTCGTGTTGTGAAAGTGATGCTAATTATGTCATTTGAGTTGGTAACCAGTCTGGACCCAGCGATCATAACAACAATACTCGGGGTATCAGATCTCACTTCTGTTTACATTTTTTGCATGGGAACTAAAGTCGGAAGAAAACATTCATATCAAACATTGTTCCCAGTTAGACCAATCACAGTAATGACAACAAATTCGTCCCCAAATCTGATCCCGCCTTATTTACCTATAAAAACCCCGCCCACAATAGCAATTAGAGCTGATTCTCTAGGAGCAGTCAGCCGGTCCTTCCCCTTAAACGCTCTAGATCGGTCCAGCGCAGCATCACGGCGTCGGCAAAGCAGATATCTACGTGGCCTACGTGTCTCATCAGTGAAGAACAAGAAGAATTGGATCAAAAGGGAGGACTACGTGCGGGTTGCCGACATATATCACGGAGGAAAAAGCATAAGCTGTACGAGCGTGCATCGTGAATAGATAAAACGGGTTCCTCACAAAATACTTGTTTTGATCGTAATTTAGACGTAGTCGCTTCGAAAATGGGAACGAAAACATTTGCATTTTTCTCGTTTTGAGTTGTATTACCTTGGTTGCTATGGTAACAGACCACAATCTTGTTTATATTGCTAGGGGACAAGCAATTTCTCAATAGTTTAATCTTATTTTAAATACAGTTGATGAAAGAATGATAATAACAAGAAATACAAAAATAGTGTACTATTACTGTTTCCTTTCTTTTGTAACAAATCATTAATAAGGATATAATTGAGCGAGCGAATCGAGCGACTCCATTTGGATCTTTTGGCACGGACTTCTCTTTTTTCTGTACTGAGGCTATATACAGGTAATAGTTTTTTTCCGATCCAGCTGAAATTTTGCAAACATGTACGGACCATTTCTAGGCGTTGAATACCATATTTTTTTTTTAAAACCGCTGATTGGTTCAAATTAAAAAAAAAATCGATTGGTTGGTCCAATGATACAATCAATTTGAAATTTTAATAAGTTACGACCAACATTGTCCTCAATCTTACAAAGTTTCAGCAAAATCTTCCCAATAGTTAAAATTTAAAACCTGTGATTTTTTCAATTTCATTAGAACCGAAAACTTTGCATGGTCATTGGGACCAACATTTTAGATATTTTTGCCAATTTTCAGACTAATCTATCGTTATCTTCAAAAAGTTATTGTCATTTTAAGGAAATTTTGTTCTATAATCTTGAAATATTTACAAATGTATGCCAATAATTTCAATTAGTAATGCCATCTTGATGCTTCAGTTCCAAGGCAGAGCAGAGACTTTCAAACGCATATCAAATCGCTTATCAACGCGGTACACAGAGCGTTTTCCTTGTTAATATCTTACTAGGAAAACGCTCAGTGTAACGCGTTGATGAGCGAGCAGTGTTGAATCCAGGCATACCTCGGGGGGGGGCACTGCCCCCCCCGAGGTATGCATGTGCCCTCCCCGGCACAAATACCTATTCAAAATACTTTCAAAATAATATGTGAAAAAAACACGTAAAAATAGACGGATCATGTCTAAATCCTTCCAAAACGGTTAGAATTGAGTTAAAATTACAAAAAAAATTCGGGGCTGTGCACCCCGGACATCTATATCCTGATAAGTTCAATAAATTTACCTATTCTTAAATCTCTTAGAACATTTTTTGGATATTTTGCAATTTATAATTCCCCAAAATAGCTATACACTGTGATTCAAAATTGTACCTAAACGAATGACCTTGATCAAAAAATTTCTCGGGGGCTATGCCCCGAACCCCCTGTTTTCCACTGTGACTTTTCAAAATATATTACGTATAATAATTGCTTTGTGCTTTGTACAACTACAAGCATATTCATAAATTAACTCTACCCCCCCCCCCCCCCATCCCCGAAACACCAACATCCAAAAAGTACCCCAAAAATATGCCACCCCCAACTATTCAAGTGCCCCTCCCGAGAAAAATGTCTGGATTCAACACTGTGAGCGAGCACGGGTACGTGCAAATTCTCGAACCGGAAATGCGTACACAACGTAAAGAAAACATTATACATCCATATTTAATTGAAATATGATCACATCAATCAATAAAAAAGTATATTATTTTGCTTTTCATCGAAACTTGAAAATAGCATCTAAGCACCCATGGTAAATATAGCAAATCAGATCAATTCAAGTGGCACTGGAAAACATTCATTTCGATACTTCATTACTGACAGATATTAAAAATGTCAATAAGTTCATACGTTCTTAAATGATTGGGATGACATTTTGTAAAATAAGAGATAATGTTGGTCTTAATGATCATGCAAAATATGAGTTTGATCAGAATTATCGAATACCGTTTTCATTTTTCAGCCTATCAGGAGACATTTATTTAAATTTTAACCAATGAATGGATTTCAAATATAATTAGGGCCTGCAAACAGATAAGGTTGGGTTTACATGTGTGCAAAATTTCAGCTCGATCGAAGAAAAACTCTGACCTGTATAGCCAAAATATGAATTTGATCAGAATTATCGAAGACCGTTTTAATTTTTCAGCCTATCAGGAGATATTTATTTAAATTTTAACCAATGAATGGATTTCAAAAAAATTAGGGTCTGCAAACAGAGAAGGTTGATTTTACATGTGTGCAAAATTTCAGATCGATCGCTGAAAAGGTGCAACCTGTGTATCGGCTATTAGCAGAAAAAAAAAAAAAAAAAAACAGAGGTCCGTGCCAAACGAGCCAAAAGGAGACGCTCGCTTCGCTCGCTCAATAAGTTACTAGGAAAACGCTCTGAGTAACGCGTTGATGAGCGAGCACTGATACGCGCAATACCTTGAACCGAAATTCTGTTTATCGAAAATGTCCTTAAAAGCCAATAATTCTTGAATTTCGTCACAGACTTGTACGAAAATATCCAACAATTCCTAAAATATTGGTCCCAATAACCACGCAAAGTTTTAAGTTGATCGATTGAACCTTTATGATTGAACGATTCCTTGTTAATTTACAAAAATCACAGGATCTCGTTCAAAAAATATTTAAACGGTCATATCAGTTTCATATTAATATACGTTTGAAAGTTTCTGCTCTAACAACCTTGAAGTGAAGATCCGAAGATGCCGTGAAATGTGAAATTCGAGAAATATTACAACCAACACGCAAAATATCCGTAAACTGTCAATAACTGTTGAATTTAAACACAGTTTAGTCTGAAAATTGTCAAAAATACAGATAATGTTGGACCCGATGACCATGCAAATTCTTAAGTTGATCGGTCAAACGGTTCTGGTTTAAATTTCAAAAAGCACATGAAATATTTTTTAAAATTTTAACCAATGGGACGATTTGGCTGAAAATTTGTAAAATAAGAGACAATGTTGGTCTTAAAGACCATGCAAAATATAAGGTTGATCACATTTGTCGTATTCCATTTTAATTTTTCAGCCTATCAGGAGATGTTTATTTAAATTTTAACCAATCAATGAATTTCAAAAAAAATTGGGGTCAGCAAACAGAGAAGGTTGTCTCTACATGTGTGCAAAATTTCAGGTCGATCGGTGAAACGGTGCGATTTCTATTGCTCCATTTAGCAGACAAAAAAAAAAAAAAAAACAAAAAAACAGAGGTCCGTGTCAAAAGAGTCAAAAGGAGACGCTCGCTTCGCTCGCTCAATGAATATTGTTAATGTAAATATCACTAATATCTATATGTACTGAAACCTGCGGGATTTGGCTCAGAGGGTAGAACACAAAGAATCAGCAATATTATAATTTGTTTATTACAGAGAAAATAAATGTTCATTGATGTGAAAAGAGCAATCAAAAATTATGAAACAATATTACGTTCGATACGTCGGCAGTAGTGATGATGTCGTCTGGTTTGTTTACTTCCGCGTAAACAAGTGGATGGCGTTGACTCTTGCGTAGTGTGTCCCGTGAACTCCAGTCCACCAGCAGAATGAAATGACTGGATATGTCACCTCCTTCAGCTGCGATGCGATGATGTTGTCTAATAACCCCTTGGTTACCAGGACGTCCAGCAGTCCGTGCACAAGGAGTGACCTCCTCGAGCAGTTGGATCAAGTTGGCTCAGGCTGATGACGTTCGTGGCTGCAGACTCGTCGGTTTCTCCCGGAGTTGCAATTCACTAACTTTTATACTTTAACATTTACTGACTTTAATGTTGAAACTGTTCAGTTGATCACTTGTAACTTGAAATTGTCTTAATGCGATATTATTTGCCTCAGCATTAGGCTTGAAGTTTGAATTTACTGGGTTGACGTTTATACAAAAATGTTATTTTAATGTTTACCTTCGATCACATCGGCACTGTCTCGCTGAAATTATACTATGTTGCGTGCACAAGGCTTCACGGTTCGCGAGGCAGGTCTCACTGCTCTGAGAAAACTCCGACTGATGATGTTTGGCTGGTAGCCTGACGTTTTATACCCTCTGACATCGTTTTCCCTCCAAAGAATCTGATTGGTTGGTTTCGTACACGTGGTAGCTAATTTTAGACATTCTGTCATTTCTAAAGCCCGCGAAACGACTTTCTTTCTGCACGAAGGCCCATGCTTTTCTAGGAATCACTGAAAACTAGTCTGGCTGACTGGTTTTGTAGCGTTATCACAATGACTGGTTCACTTGTTATTACGTGGTGACATCACAATTTAGGTAAGGTCACATACTTTTTATATGGATTCACTCACTTTCTTGATATAATTGCACATTGTTAAACTTATTTGATTGCTCGTTATATTTTTGTCTATATTTTGATTGCTGTTGAATTTTAAGGTTGTAAGTTTACATAATGATTCTAATTAATTACTTTGTGTTCAGTTAACCTTGACTCTAAGAATGCCATGCTACAAGCTTGTTCATTCTTTAAACCTATTTCAAGCAAACATTATTATTTTTAAAGTTAATTTTCTAACCTAGATAGGCCAACTTGTTACAGAGCCCCCTGAATTCTTGTTGTTCACCTTTTGAATGAAGTCAAATTTGAAATACATTGAAATTTTGAATGAGAAAATGGTGATAAAACAAGGATTCACATAGAGACTGGACTATCTAGCAGGAATAATCTCTTCCTTTTGACAAACAAAAAGTTTCCTTCAACAGATGCAAGTTTATTTCCCCTTACAGCTGTCTAATCTAAACCTGAATGAATGAACTCACCCCTCCATCTACCAAAACAAAAACAAACCTCATCCTACCTCCCGGAAACGATGCTCAACTCAACCCTCTCTCACGATCCCGTTATTGGCCTAGTGACCTACTTTTGCTGGGTCATCATACTTCGACCATAACAATCAACATAACATTGCTGTTGTCATCAGTAGGAATCATTTGTTCGACGTATCGATTTCTTTCTTCCGTCCACGATCGAATGGAAATGAAATCGTTCCTTCTTCTGTTTCGTCTTGAGTTTTCACCCTTGAAATTTCTTCAAGTAGCTGTTTCCGAATTGAATTTTCCCTGTTTTCTTGAGCAGTGGTCGATGTGTAGTTTTCATTTTCGTCAGCTTTCTTCTTCAGTTCTCGTACGTTCATTTGCAGTCCATCTTGCAAGCAAACATTTTCGTCTTCTTCTCTCAAATCATTATTCAACCCTTTCTTCAAAACATCATCGTTTTCATTCATAATCACCTTGTCATTTTTCTCGTCGTGAAACTTTTCACCATTACTTTTAAAGTCGCCTATAGACTTCAAAACATCGCCAATTTCTTCAACTGTTCGAACTCTGTCGAAATCATCTTGATTCGCAATCGGAATCTGTAATTCTTCCTTCTCGCTCACTTGTGGCAATACTACCTCGCAATTGTCTTCAAAATTCTTCCTTCGAAATACATTTTCATCTTTCTTCATCTCAGTAAATTCACGCCTACTTTCATCAACTTCTTCTTTGTCTGGTCCATCCACACATTTAATTTTATTTCCGTCGATTTCTTCTAGCACACAGCCCCCCTCAATACTCTCTTGTGATTGCAACATCTTGCAAGCAGCAGCGTCTTCAATCCCCTTCTTGAAAAGCATAAAATCAAGTTGAAGTTGTTTTTCTATTGCAGAAACCTCTGCTTCTCTGGCAGCTTCTCGCTCATCCATCTCTTTCTTCCACCGTCTTGAAGATCTGCGTATATACTCTTTAAGATCCTCACGCTCTTTCTTCTGCATTCTCCTAATTTCTTCTTTTCTCTCTTTGAAACGTGTCTTTTCGGTCGACGCAAAATCGTGTCCCATCTCTACTTTCCATTCTGTGTCGACCTCTGTTCGTTTCCCGAATTTTCATTTTTCGTTTCCTTCGTATCGGACTCTGGTGGACGATTATTATTATTCCCGTTACCATTCCCGTTACCATTCCCATTTCTGTTATGACTGTTTCTCCCGTTGTTGTTGTTATTGTAATTTCTGTCATAACTATTCCTGTTATTATAGCCATTCCTATTGTCATTGTAACCATTCCCGTTACGAATCGGCTCATATTGCTTGGGATCTCTGATTAGTTTTTCAGTGAATTCATCATGCTCTAAGTCAGTCAGCTCTTTTATCAACTCATCTTTAGTTTTGACTTTGCCACGCACTATCACCCTGATGTTTGGTGGTAAGTGATTAATCAATATGCCAACCAAAACTTGTTCCGTCATATTGACCAATTCTGTCACATATTTTGCCTTGTTGATAATCCGATTGACATAGGTCACCATGTTTAGGTTCGAACTAATTTTGTATTCTCCAGCATAGATTGATCTGATTAGCTGATGCTGTACAGTTTGCGACCAATATTTATCTTTAAAAGCCTCTTCAAATTTGTCAATATTCTCAACGGGATTATTTACATACCAGTCTGCTGCTTTTCCATGTAAACACTTGACAATGATTCCCAGCTTCTGATTGTTATTCACATTGAATGTTGAAAAACGCTCTTTGATTAGCTTCAAAAATTGCATTGCGTTTATTGGGCAACTCTCTTCCCCATTAAATCTTATTGCCTCTTGTATCAGCGACTCAGTACAATGTTTTGCAAATTGCAACTCGTTATTTGCGTGACAGATGACATTTGATGTTGTTCCAGTCTTCTTTGCATTTTCATCTACTTTCTTACTTACGTCCTCTATTTTCTCCTTCATAGCTGAAATGCTTTCATTCTTCTCTTTATCCTTTCTTTCAAATCGCGAGCTTAATGAAAATATCTCCAGGCTGAGTTTCTTGTCACGCTCATCGATCTCAGTGTTTATCTTTACCAATCCGGTATTTACTTTTTCCTCAACACTGCTCGTCTGTGCTCCGATTGATTCTACGTAAGACTTAATGACCTCCAACTCTGTGTCGACTTTATCATTTACTTGTTGTACTCTTTCCTCTACATTTGTGACCCTAGTTTCAACCTTTTTCAATCCAGCTTCAAATTTACTCGCGATCTCCCTGAATTCATTTTTAGTTTCTAATAGCAACTCCCGTATTTCCTTTCCTCTCTCTTCGTCTTTCTTATCCCTTTCTTCTTTTTCCTTCTGTTTTTCTAGTTTCCTATTCATTTCCTTGATAGTTTCTTTCTCTTGTTGTTCTTGCTTTTCCTTTTCTCTTGCTTCCCTTTCCTTCATTAGGAATTCCATAATTGAACTATTGAATTCTTTCTCACCGAATTGTGAATATACACTGTCAGCTCTGGCTTCTTTTTGTCTCTCTTCAAAGATTGGCATTTCAACATGAGGTAGCGAGTCATCGTGTTCGTCCTCCCCTATCACCTGGCTCCTAGTTACCTCGAGTTCACTAACCACTGACTGGTCCCCCGCCCCCTCTACAGTCTCATCTAAATCTACAGTTGACGCTAAACTTGCATCTCGATCTGCCATCGTAACAGATGTAATGAACTAACATGCACAAATCTACAGTTGGCTTTATCTTTACGTTAACGGGTTGATTCTATGTAAAATTTCCAAATACATGAAAATTTTACGCAATGCCTGTGTCCACAAGTTTCAGAACAACTGAGTACTCTTTCACAATCAAGAAAACAATTATTTCTTTCAAAACAATTGCTCCCAGGAATGTTATTCGAGCCCCACACGTTGAGCGCCACTGAAACCTGCGGGATTTGGCTCAGAGGGTAGAACACAAAGAATCAGCAATATTATAATTTGTTTATTACAGAGAAAATAAATGTTCATTGATGTGAAAAGAGCAATCAAAAATTATGAAACAATATTACGTTCGATACGTCGGCAGTAGTGATGATGTCGTCTGGTTTGTTTACTTCCGCGTAAACAAGTGGATGGCGTTGACTCTTGCGTAGTGTGTCCCGTGAACTCCAGTCCACCAGCAGAATGAAATGACTGGATATGTCACCTCCTTCAGCTGCGATGCGATGATGTTGTCTAATAACCCCTTGGTTACCAGGACGTCCAGCAGTCCGTGCACAAGGAGTGACCTCCTCGAGCAGTTGGATCAAGTTGGCTCAGGCTGATGACGTTCGTGGCTGCAGACTCGTCGGTTTCTCCCGGAGTTGCAATTCACTAACTTTTATACTTTAACATTTACTGACTTTAATGTTGAAACTGTTCAGTTGATCACTTGTAACTTGAAATTGTCTTAATGCGATATTATTTGCCTCAGCATTAGGCTTGAAGTTTGAATTTACTGGGTTGACGTTTATACAAAAATGTTATTTTAATGTTTACCTTCGATCACATCGGCACTGTCTCGCTGAAATTATACTATGTTGCGTGCACAAGGCTTCACGGTTCGCGAGGCAGGTCTCACTGCTCTGAGAAAACTCCGACTGATGATGTTTGGCTGGTAGCCTGACGTTTTATACCCTCTGACATCGTTTTCCCTCCAAAGAATCTGATTGGTTGGTTTCGTACACGTGGTAGCTAATTTTAGACATTCTGTCATTTCTAAAGCCCGCGAAACGACTTTCTTTCTGCACGAAGGCCCATGCTTTTCTAGGAATCACTGAAAACTAGTCTGGCTGACTGGTTTTGTAGCGTTATCACAATGACTGGTTCACTTGTTATTACGTGGTGACATCACAATTTAGGTAAGGTCACATACTTTTTATATGGATTCACTCACTTTCTTGATATAATTGCACATTGTTAAACTTATTTGATTGCTCGTTATATTTTTGTCTATATTTTGATTGCTGTTGAATTTTAAGATTGTAAGTTTACATAATGATTCTAATTAATTACTTTGTGTTCAGTTAACCTTGACTCTAAGAATGCCATGCTACAAGCTTGTTCATTCTTTAAACCTATTTCAAGCAAACATTATTATTTTTAAAGTTAATTTTCTAACCTAGATAGGCCAACTTGTTACAGTACTAATTACTGATTTGGATGCATCAATTTATCTCAAATATTCAAGTAGGATTTGGAGTGATAACTAGGGGCTAGATATATAAAAATTAAAATTCTTTAGAATTTTAAAGAATTCTAAAAAAAAAAGAATTCTAAAGAATTCTTGAGGCAAGGGATGTGATCTTGATGTTAACGGTAAAGTGGTGAAGTCTTGCAGGGAGTATAAGTACTTGGGGGTCATTATAGGGGAGGATGGAAGCAGCAGGAGATAAATTGACAATCGGATAGCGCAAGCAAAGCAGGCAACTCAGAAGTTAAATTCTATGCTGTGGTCCGAGCAGCTACATAAAAATATATATATATATATATATATATATAACGCAGTAGTGAGGAGTCTTCTCACTTATGGGTCCGAAGCATGGGAGTTGACAAAGAGAAATAAAGAAAGACTTCTTGCAACGGAGATGGATTTTCTGCGGAGGAGCTGTGGAGTATCACGGCTACAGCACATTCGTAATGAGGAAATTAGAGAAAGGATGGAGAAGAAGGACACGGTGGTACAAGAGATTGAAGAACGAAGGTTAAAGTGGTACGGGCATATGAGAAGGATGGACGCGAACAGGTGGCCACAGAGGATGTGGGAGTGGGTGCCACCTGGACGGCGGTTTAGAGGGCGTCCGGCCAAGGAATGGCACTCCGAGGTTAAGGAGGCTATGGAAAGTCATCAACTGGAAGAGGACGAATGGAGGGACAAGGATTCCTGGCGTCTAGGATGCGAGACACGGCCACGGCTGTAAATCACTCGCAATATATATATATAAAATTCTTTAGATTATTTTTTGTAAAGGTCGATGAAGGATCATCTGATCTGTGAAGGTTAGTTGAGAGTGATTAAAACCATCATAAATGTGCAGATAATTATTTTATACATAATAAAATTAATTATGCGTTCAATATAAAATAAAAGCAATAATATTTGAAAATCTTTATCCAAATGGACACATTTAATAACATCACATTTTAAATTTGTAAATTTCAGGTATTATATACCTCCATGTATTCTGTAGCTCTACATAATTTTGGTACCTTATACATTTTTATAATTTTTTATATTTTTATAATATTTTATTTTTTTTATATATTTTTTTATATTTTTTTACCCTTATAGGTACCATCGCTGTTGCCTAATCATTTGACAAACAAATAGGTTTTCTATTTTAATGTACTTTACCAATTCCAATTAATTATTAAACGTAAAGTAATTGTTTTAATTGTTTTTATGTTAACATCATGGAGATTACATTATCCTGTATTGGCGTCATGATGCTATTTTATTAAATTAATAATTTTCTTTTGAAAGACGTTTAAAACAAAAGTGCGTACAGTTCATTCATTAAACGTGTATTAAAACTTTATTAATGTCACGAATATCGTATTTTTTTAATAATAATTATAACAGGAGTTTTATAAAAGTTTGTTCAAGTTCCAATAAATTCTTATAAATAAACTATATTAATTCCCAAAACTAAGCTCTAGGGGCCGTTTCACATAACACGCGTTTCGCGTTTCGCGTCTTTTTCCTTTTTTATAACGCCTAGAAGAGGCCGTCGAAAACAGAATGTTGATATAAATGTATTATTCTTGTCAGTAACAATTTGGGTGTTATTGGATATGATTAGATGGAATAATATGCTCAGGTAAATAATTATTAAATTTATAGTCTTATTTTATAGTTATTTCATAGTTTACATTTTTATAGTTTACGTATAGTGACGTCATTTTCGCCACGCGCGGTACTGAAAATACCTCCCGACAATCGAGATAAGGTGGCTTAAAAATAAAACGCTTGCGGCGAAATTTTCGGTGGTTTTGATGGGTTAATAAAAAAAACGCGAAACGCGTGTTATGTGAAAGCGGCTTAAGACAATTAAGGTTATGAAAAGTGTCGGTACTTTTAATTAGGGCAATCAAAGAACGTCTTGGAGCTCAGATTATGAGTCTCCATCCAAGCTATCAGATCAATCATATCTTGTGCGTGACAATCCCAAGGATTCCCATCGAACTTAACTACAGGTCTCACCTCCAAATTATCCAGAACAGGTATGACAGTTGGAGATCGCTGGAGAATATGATAAAACTGCTCAAAAGCTGAGACACTCAAAGAAGTCAAACGGTTACTTTTCAAATCTACATCTCTGAGTTCATGCAAATGTGTGAACAAATTGTCATCTATGTGGCTGATGTTGTTGGATCTCAAACGTAAGTGATTGAGATTTGGGATGTGTTCAAAGAATTCCGGAGTTATTGTGTGGATGTTGCAGTCGTCAATAGAAAGGGATTTGAGGGTAGGAATATCAAATTGGAAATGTTCAATATGTTCCATGTTGGTGCTTGCTAGTTTTATACTCAATATTTGAGTGTTTTTAAACAATTCGCTATCCAGGCTTTCTAGTTGAGAATTACCTACTTTTACCCCTGCGAGATTTGTCAGATGATCAAATGTCCCAGCCTGAAATGTTTTAATCTTATTCCGTGATATATCTAAATATTCCAACTTACTCAGTCCAGAGAAAGTATTTGCATTGATTGAAGTTAACACATTATTCACAATGTGTAAGTAAATCAAATCTAACCCCTGGAACGTGTGCTCATCGAGGGCTGTTAAATGGTTGTTTTATAAATCCAAACTGGTTAGATTAGTCAGTCCGCGGAATGGTTCAGAATTGAAAGTCGCCAGGCTGTTTTCTTTCAACTCCAAGTGGATCAGACTTTCGAATACAGGGTTGTCCATGTCGGCCCTTGTAATGTTGAGTAGTGGGCTTCTTTCTATGATGAGTATAAGAGCTCGCTGGTCTGAGGAGGTGACCTTCAGGACTTCAGAGAAGTGAGTGACGTCAGAGCACGTGACTCGAATCTCGGGGTCGCCGTCGTAGTGGCGGTGTTGCATAGAGCAGTGCGCTACGTCATCGTCGGCTTGAGAGTAGCAGATGAGAGAGACAGACAGGAGCAAGTAGAGGAGTGACATCGCGGGCTGAAACCAGAAGAAACTGGTTTTCTTGACAAGTTATTGAGCGAGCGAAGCAAATGTGCTTCGCACATTAAATGTGCGTTTTAAATGTGTTTTAAATTGGTCTAAGAGGATTAAGATTAGATAAATTTATTGAACTCATTGAAATTTTTTTGAATTTTAACTCAATTCTAACCATTTTGGAACGTTAAGTGTTTTTATTATTTTAAATGTGCTATTATATCAATATCAATTATTATTACTTTTATATTAAATGTGCTTATTTTCTCTAGATGAATCCTGATTTCGGGGGGGGGGGGGGGGGGGGGGGCATGGACTCCTTCCCCCAAATACGCCCATCAATGTGTCACTTGCTTCGCTAGTTTTATTTTGTTTTAGATGTGTTTTAAATTGGTCTAAGAGGATTAAGATTAGATAAATTTATTGAACTCATTGAATTTTTTTGAATTTTAACTCAATTCTAACCATTTGGAACGTTAAGTGTTTTTATTATTTTAAATGTGCTTATTTTCTTAGATGAATCCTGATTTCGGGGAAGGAGGGGGGGGGGGGGGGGCATGGACCCCCCCCCCCCCCAAATATGCCCATCAATGTGTCACTTGCTTCGCTAGTTTTTATTTTGTTTTTAATGTGTATTAAGAATTCATCTAATCTTAATCCTCTTAGACCAATTTTTGGATATTTTGTCACTAATAATTCCCCAAAATAGCTATACACTGTGATTCAAAATTGCACCTAAATGAATGACCTTGAAACCTGCGGGATTTGGCTCAGAGGGTAGAACACAAAGAATCAGCAATATTATAATTTGTTTATTACAGAGAAAATAAATGTTCATTGATGTGAAAAGAGCAATCAAAAATTATGAAAACAATATTACGTTCGATACGTCGGCAGTAGTGATGATGTCGTCTGGTTTGTTTACTTCCGCGTAAACAAGTGGATGGCGTTGACTCTTGCGTAGTGTGTCCCGTGAACTCCAGTCCACCAGCAGAATGAAATGACTGGATATGTCACCTCCTTCAGCTGCGATGCGATGATGTTGTCTAATAACCCCTTGGTTACCAGGACGTCCAGCAGTCCGTGCACAAGGAGTGACCTCCTCGAGCAGCTGGATCAAGTTGGCTCAGGCTGATGACGTTCGTGGCTGCAGACTCGTCGGTTTCTCCCGGAGTTGCAATTCACTAACTTTTATACTTTAACATTTACTGACTTTAATGTTGAAACTGTTCAGTTGATCACTTGTAACTTGAAATTGTCTTAATGCGATATTATTTGCCTCAGCATTAGGCTTGAAGTTTGAATTTACTGGGTTGACGTTTATACAAAAATGTTATTTTAATGTTTACCTTCGATCACATCGGCACTGTCTCGCTGAAATTATACTATGTTGCGTGCACAAGGCTTCACGGTTCGCGAGGCAGGTCTCACTGCTCTGAGAAAACTCCGACTGATGAAGTTTGGCTGGTAGCTTGACGTTTTATACCCTCTCACCTCGGTTTACCGCCAAAGAATATGATTGGTTGGTTTCGTACACGTGGTAGCTATTTTTAGGCATTCTGTCATTTCTAAAGCCCGCGAAACGACTTTCTTTCTGCACGTAGGCCCATGCTTTTCTTGGAATCACTGAAAACTAGTCTGGCTGACTGGTTTTGTAGCGTTATCACAATGACTGGTTCACTTGTTATTACGTGGTGACATCACAATTTAGGTAAGGTCACATACTTTTTATATGGATTCACTCACTTTCTTGATATAATTGCACATTGTTAAACTTATTTGATTGCTCGTTATATTTTTGTCTATATTTTGATTGCTGTTGAATTTTAAGATTGTAAGTTTACATAATGATTCTAATTAATTACTTTGTGTTCAGTTAACCTTGACTCTAAGAATGCCATGCTACAAGCTTGTTCATTCTTTAAACCTATTTCAAGCAAACATTATTATTTTTAAAGTTAATTTTCTAACCTAGATAGGCCAACTTGTTACAGAGCCCCCTGAATTCTTGTTGTTCACCTTTTGAATGAAGTCAAATTTGAAATACATTGAAATTTTGAATGAGAAAATGGTGATAAAACAAGGATTCACATAGAGACTGGACTATCTAGCAGGAATAATCTCTTCCTTTTGACAAACAAAAAGTTTCCTTCAACAGATTCAAGTTTATTTCCCCTTACAGCTGTCTAATCTAAACCTGAATGAATGAACTCACCCCTCCATCTACCAAAACAAAAACAAACCTCATCCTACCTCCCGGAAACGATGCTCGACTCAACCCTCTCTCACGATCCCGTTATTGGCCTAGTGACCTACTTCTGCTGGGTCATCATACCAAACATCAACATTACTTCTTGTTGTCACTGTGAGAATCAGCTGATCGATGTATTATATTTCTTCCGTCCACGATCATATGGGAATGAAACTTCTGCATCTTCGTGAACATCTTGCGTTGGCCCTATTGAAATTATCTCAACTAGGTGTGTCCAGAAGAATTCTTCACCCTTATTCCTTGCAGTGGTCGATGTATAGGTTTCATTTTCTTTCTTGACTTCCGTTTCAGTTTCTTCGTTACTCTCTTCATCTTGAAAGTCTTTATCTTCAATTTGTAGAGATTCTTGCATCAACGGACATGTAATCTTCATTATTTCTTCGTATGCAATTTCTTCGAGCATTTCCATGTTTGCTACGTAATCGAAGGGTTGTATTTTCTCGTCATAACTTGTTTCGGTCAACTCGTCGTTCAATGTTATTAATAACTCGTCATTCACTCGTTCAGTAATACTTGCGGCTGGAATCGAACTAAGCTCCGCACAAAAGTTGTAATTTTCGCTCTTCTCAAATTCTTGGACAAAACTAGACTCGGATTTAACTAATTGTTCTTGATCTGCTGCTTTTTCTTCAATAACTATGGTTTCAGTAACCATCTCAATAATCTCAATATTCTCAATATCTTCAAGATTCTCAATAATCTTCAAATCTTCAATAATCTCCAAATCTTCAGTACGACCTTTGCGTCTGAAATCAACAAATTCTTCCTCCTCCAAATTCAATTCAACAACAACATTACAGTTCAGATCCTCCACACAACAAACAGTCTCCATTTCATCGCCGTCAAACTCAATATTGACCAAGGCTTGTCTAGTCACCTCAAATTCTTCATTTTCATCTCGTGAATTGTTCACGGTTTCCTCTGCAACTCCCTGTACCAAACATTCTGGAATGACTTCATCTTCGAACGATTCGTTTTCTTGACTCTCTGCTTTCTTTACAGCGTCTTCTTTAACACCTTCAATGACAACTTCACATGTCTTCAGCTGGTCTAAATCTTTTTGCTCTTTCGTGATGACGTCGTTGTTCTGCAACTCAACTTTCTCAACTTCAAATTGTTCACTGGTTTCTTCGAAATTATCTTGTGGAAGTATAATCTCGGCATCTTCTTCAATTTTCTCTCGTACTGAAATATCAGCGATTTCAACACGATCCTGACTCTGAATCTTCGTTTCTTCTTCTTCCTTCTTCTGTGTCTTGGGCAGACAAAAATCTTGAACATCTTCTTGCGGCGTTGTAACCTCATAAAAACTTTCTTCAACTTTGTCAGGCTGCTCACAGCTCTGCTCAGAATTCACATCTGATTGCAACCTATTGCAGACAACTTCTTCTTCTTCTTCTCTCGTTGAAACATCTGCTTCGAATGCAGCGTCTTTCTCCAGTTCATCCTTCCATTTTCTTGAAACTTCACGGACGTATTCTATGAGATTTACGCGTTCCCAATGCCACAATTGCTTCAAATCTTCACTTTCCGAATCTGCATAATCATCATAATATTCTGCTCCGTACACGTGGTCATCATATTCGGAACTTTGCTTGGGATACGTTTCCTCTGCTTCATATTTGTATTCCCAATTTCTTTCCCAATTTTCGTCTTGTTTCTCGTATCTCCTAAGTAATTCTGCCCTTGCCCTTTTACTAATCTGCGCATTTTCTTCTGTCCTGTCGTGACAAATACTCATCAACTCTTCCTCATCCAATGTAGCAAATTCTTTCATCGTCCATTTTTCTTCTCTTCTTCTTTCAAATTCTATATAGATTCTTCTTGACAATTCATCAATTCGTTCTGTTCTCATTAAATGGTATAAATCCCGATTACTAAACTCGCAGAATTCTAATTTGACACTTCTATTTTCTTCTTGTTCTTCATATTCCTTCTTATTTAGCTCGACCCAGGATTTCCAATATTCTTCATCTTTTTCATCCATCGTAAAAGTTCTTTACGACTTATTCTTCAATTTTCTGAATCTTTACATCTTCTTCAGACGACTTCCGTCAACAATCATCAGCGACTGGGTCAGGTCATTTCTGTCGATGCCTAATCTGGTTCCCACGCTATCAATAACAACAAACTTGTTCCCATGACAATTAACTACACAGTTGATGTTTCTGCCCCCCTCTATCACCTGAATACTCGTGACCTCTGACTCACTAAGCTCTGCCCCCTCTACATCATCTAAATTCACTGTTGACGATAAACTTGCATCTCGATCTGCCATCGTAACAGATGTAATGAACTAACATGCACAATCTACAGTTGGCTTTATCTTTACGTTAACGGGTTGATTCTATGTAAAATTTCCAAATACATGAAAATTTTACGCTATGCCTGTGTCCACAAGTTTCAGAACAACTGAGTACTCTTTCACAATCAAGAAAACAATTATTTCTTTCAAAACAATTGCTCCCAGGAATGTTATTCGAGCCCCACACGTTGAGCGCCACTGAAACCTGCGGGATTTGGCTCAGAGGGTAGAACACAAAGAATCAGCAATATTATAATTTGTTTATTACAGAGAAAATAAATGTTCATTGATGTGAAAAGAGCAATCAAAAATTATGAAAACAATATTACGTTCGATACGTCGGCAGTAGTGATGATGTCGTCTGGTTTGTTTACTTCCGCGTAAACAAGTGGATGGCGTTGACTCTTGCGTAGTGTGTCCCGTGAACTCCAGTCCACCAGCAGAATGAAATGACTGGATATGTCACCTCCTTCAGCTGCGATGCGATGATGTTGTCTAATAACCCCTTGGTTACCAGGACGTCCAGCAGTCCGTGCACAAGGAGTGACCTCCTCGAGCAGCTGGATCAAGTTGGCTCAGGCTGATGACGTTCGTGGCTGCAGACTCGTCGGTTTCTCCCGGAGTTGCAATTCACTAACTTTTATACTTTAACATTTACTGACTTTAATGTTGAAACTGTTCAGTTGATCACTTGTAACTTGAAATTGTCTTAATGCGATATTATTTGCCTCAGCATTAGGCTTGAAGTTTGAATTTACTGGGTTGACGTTTATACAAAAATGTTATTTTAATGTTTACCTTCGATCACATCGGCACTGTCTCGCTGAAATTATACTATGTTGCGTGCACAAGGCTTCACGGTTCGCGAGGCAGGTCTCACTGCTCTGAGAAAACTCCGACTGATGAAGTTTGGCTGGTAGCTTGACGTTTTATACCCTCTCACCTCGGTTTACCGCCAAAGAATATGATTGGTTGGTTTCGTACACGTGGTAGCTATTTTTAGGCATTCTGTCATTTCTAAAGCCCGCGAAACGACTTTCTTTCTGCACGTAGGCCCATGCTTTTCTTGGAATCACTGAAAACTAGTCTGGCTGACTGGTTTTGTAGCGTTATCACAATGACTGGTTCACTTGTTATTACGTGGTGACATCACAATTTAGGTAAGGTCACATACTTTTTATATGGATTCACTCACTTTCTTGATATAATTGCACATTGTTAAACTTATTTGATTGCTCGTTATATTTTTGTCTATATTTTGATTGCTGTTGAATTTTAAGATTGTAAGTTTACATAATGATTCTAATTAATTACTTTGTGTTCAGTTAACCTTGACTCTAAGAATGCCATGCTACAAGCTTGTTCATTCTTTAAACCTATTTCAAGCAAACATTATTATTTTTAAAGTTAATTTTCTAACCTAGATAGGCCAACTTGTTACAACCTTGATCCAAAATTTTCTCGGGGGTTGTGCCCCCGAACCCCCGGTTTTTCACTGTGCTTTTTAAAAATAATAGTAATGTCCGCCCCCCCCCCCCCCCCCCACCGAAATTTTATCCTGGATACGCCCTTGGACTCATTTAATTTGGCTCCTTTAGTACGGACTTCTATCTGTTTTGTCCGTACTGCGATATAGATAGCCCCGTTTCTCCGATCGAGCTGAAATTTTGCTCACATGTAAGGACAATCTCTGGGGTGTACAGTCAAATTAAAAAAATACATGTCTTCCGATTGGTTGTTCCGGTCAATTTGAAATTTTGTTAAGTCATTGCAACCAACATTGTCTCAAATCAAATCTTACAAAGTTTCAGCCAAGAATATAAAATATTCTGTATGATATATCAATCGAGGCAACTTACTACGGCTGCGTAAGACTGGTAGTCGTGATAGGGGGGTTGTATCAGGACATAGTGAGGTGGCTATACCTTGCGACAGTAGATAGAAAAAAACACGAATGCCAATAAGCGACAAGATTGACTTTGAGTATGCATCTACGGTTTTCAATTCAATGAAATAAATATCAGCAAAATATATTTTGCGTTGTTGATATTTTTACAATATTCTTGTATTGCATGAAATTATTTAAAATAATAGCAAACACATTATTTTAAATAATGTCATTCAATACGAAATAAGTACTTGATTTGAGTTAAGTTTCTAATATAAACTTTTGGAAATCAGGCTATTTTTTACTGATTGTGTATTTATTTTATGCCGTATCACAACATTTAAAAACAGCTAAATTGTTCAGAAAATAACAAGCTTTAGTAAACTCTTTTTAATATTTATTTTGTAACTATTTCAATCTCTGCAGAAGATATTTAAGACTCTATGATATAAGTTAAATTTCAAAATCCGGCCATGTTATAGCATATGGGAAATTTCACTATTTCTTTTCAAGATATAATGTATCCTAATATTTATTAATTATTCCCATGATAGGTACCTACTCGTTTTTGTTTTCGTGTTTGCATTTTCATTTTGTTTGCTATATTTCAGGAAAATGTTAAGAATGTTTACTTTTAGACCATTTTAAATATTATCTTGGTGGCTCTGCTTTCTAAGAAAAATCATATGCAGTCTGATTTCCAGACACCTTCCCTATTTTAACAATAGGTACCTGAAACAGGGACTAAAGTGTCTGGAAATCAAACTGCATATGATTTTTCTTAGAAAGCAGAGCCACCGAGATAATATTTTAAATTGTCTATTCTCACCTGATTGCACGGAGAATCCAGTGCCTTCTTGATGTGATGGAATTGGAATGAGTACTTGATGCGTACTGCACGACTGCGGTGAATCTCTGCACTGCTTTATGTAACCTAACATCGACCGCGCATATCAATTCTAACAACATTTTATTAGGTGGAGGTCATCGAGTCATTGCCAAAATATCACAGATAACATCATTGGATCGTAGTCCATTGACTTTGAAATGTCTTTCAAAAATCTCCAGTAATTCAAGTCGAATGCACATACAGTATTTTTCTCTCGCAGCGTGTAAGGCCACGTTTGACAAAATCGGTCAAAACCCTTTCGTTTTTGCATCCCTTCCATTGTATTTCAATGTACATCCCACTCCACCTTTCTGAGGGGTGTTTAAAATTAGGAAATAACTTTTTGAGCGAGCGACTCTTTTTGACTTCATTTGCCACGGACATCTGTTTTTTTTGTCTGTCGTCTGCTTGTATACAGGTCGCACCGTTTCTCCGATCGAGCTGAAATTTTGCACACATGTCCAGACAAAATATGATATTTGCAAACCCTAATTTTTTTGAAATCCCCGGATTGGTTCAAATTAAAAAAAAAAAATCTTGCGATTGGTTGGTCCGATCAATTTGAAATTTTGACAAGTCATTACGACAAATATTTTCCCCAATCTTACAAAGTTTCAGCCAAATCTTCCAAATGGTTAAAATTTAAAACACGTGGTTTTTTAAATTTCATTAGAACCGAAAACTTTGCATGGTCATTGGGACCAACATTTTAGATATTTTTGCCAATTTTCAGACTAATCTGTCGTTATCATCAAAAGTTATTGTCATTTTAAGGACATTTTGTTCTATAATCTTGAAATATTTACAAATTTATGCCAATAATTTCAATAAGTATATCAATGCCTTCTTGATGCTTTAGTTCCAAGGCCTGTAGAGCAGAGACTTGCAAACGCATATCAAATTGCATACAATATAAATGCTCGCTTATCCACGCGGCACACAGAGCGTTTTCCTAGTTGATATCTTATAAGTTATGAATATTGTAAATGTAAATATCACTAATATCTCAATGTACGTTAACGTCCAAGATACGGGTGCATCCAAATCAGTAATCACCATTAAATAGGGAAGTCTCGTGAAGATTAGATTTCAGAATAATATTTATTTTATGAAAGTTGAGATGTTGCTGAACACAGATGTGGTATTATTTTTGTTGTAGGACGAATAGTTCTCAAGTAATTAATTTACAAAGTTTGATAGATCTCCTCTCATTTAAAAACAGGAAAATTGGCAATGACATCACAGTTTGCTATATTGCCATGGCAACAAGGGAATCCCCATGTCAACACAATGTTAAAGACTTGGAAATGACATCACAGTTCTGATTCTTGTTACTGGCCGTTTTTCCCGCCAAAAATCCTATAATATTTGAATTTGATTTTTATGAATGAAAATTTAAGATTTGACAGTAATAAGTGTATTTGTCATTATTATTTGTGTTTATTTATAGAAATTTACTAGAATAGAATTTCAGGAGACTTCCCTATTATCTCAAATATTCAAGTAGTATGTGGAGTGATGTAAAAACTAGGGGTTAGATAATATGTAAAAATAGAAATTCTTTAGAATATTTTTTGTAAATGTCGATGAAGGATCATCTGCACTGGGATCGTATTACTTTTGTCAACAGTCGATCGACATCTCTTATGGGAGAATAACATTGACACGTCATAGTCGATCGACAACAAAGTCGAGTCAATGCTAATCTCTCAGAAGAGTTGTCGATCGTTTGTCAGGCAAAGTTACACGATCGCAGTGCAGAACTGTGAAGGTTAGTTGAAAGTGATTAAAACCATAAATGTTCAGATAATTATTTTATACATCATAAAACTAAATATGCGTTCAATATAAAATAAAAGTAATAATATTTGAAAATCTTTATCCAAATGGACACATTAAATAATATCAAATTTTAAATTTTGTAAGTTTCAGGTATAGGTACCTCCATGTATTCTGTAGCACCTACATAATTTTGGTACCTTATACATTTTTATAATTTTTTATATTTTTATAATATTTTATTTTTTATATATTTTTTTATATTTTTTTTAGTGGTGTGGATTTTACCGTATTTTTTTATTTTAAAAAATTTACCGTCAGGTGGAAATTTTTTAATTTTTTTCTAATTCAGGAATTGTTCTATTGGCTCTTGATATAATTGTTTTAAAAGTGTTTTGGGAGTGCCAAATGTGTATTAAGTGATCAGGAAATGAAGGGGATGCCGTGGTTCTTCCAAGTGATTTCTTTTTGCATCGTTTGGTCTTCACACTCTTAAATTAAATAAAATGTATTAGTTGCACATAATTAAAGCTCAATAAATGAAATAATGCCATAATGGAGAACGTTACTGCCCCTGTTACACTTTCAAAACGTTATTTATTATTACAAGGTGCTGCAAGCGCGAGCGATTTTTCTGCTTTTTGTAGACACTTTTTGCGATACGTTTGGAGACGAAATGGGTAGACCAAATTATTTGAAATTTTAATCGTAATTATAGATAAAAGACAAACTTAGGGTTATCCCTTGGTACATTTTTAATTTTTTGTTTCGTTAATTAGTAATCAGTGGATTTTTGGTGAAAAATTAGCTATTTTCTTGTCTCCCTGGGCGCCGTATAAAATTAAATTTCAAAAATGTGCCAAGGGATAACCCTAAGTTTGTATTTCATCTAATCATGATTAAAATTTGAGATCAATTGGAATACGGGTTGGGTCTCCAATCGTATCGCAAATTTCATTGTTTTGCGCGGTATTGTTGAATAACCGGCGAATAAGCAAAAATGAAAAAGTGCTACTAATATACAATCAGACTGATCATGTGAACATCCTGTAAAAGTTACACTCACTTATGAAACAATTTGTCTCCCTCAATTTTCTAAAACGGCCGAGCGCTAGTATCACCTTAACAATATTTATTTATCGAATTTAACGTTTTGAAGATGTGCAACGTACTCAAGTCATAAGCTATAATATTATTTGCAAGTTTTGATTCCCCATAAATTATATGGGTGTAGACATATCCAAAAATACACTTGGAAGAACCATTTGCTTCCCCTTAGCTTCCCCAGGTCTCTTACAGAGTAATTTCCTAGTTGCAATTTAAATAATAATTTTTAATAATACATTAAATATTTTAATGATTTAAAACAAATCATTCAAATTTTGCATTTTAGTTTATACTTTGAATATTTGCACACTTCTCTGCTATGAAACCAAAGAAAATATATGAAGAAATACTTCTAGGGAAATCAAGTACAATTTAACAATAGGTACTCTACAGATAAAATGAAGATAAAATAAAATAAAATGATAGATAAAATGAAGTTAGTATTCATGAAATAAAATGAACATTTTCTGCATACATATTTCTACCTACAAAATCGACATTGGTCTACATTTCATTTTGGTATAGGTAATTCAAAAAAATATAACAATTTCAAATTCATAAAATTTATCTATGAACACCTACAAATCAACATGGTCTACATTTCACTTTACTGTGAGGTCTGCTTGATTTCCCTGAAAGTATTTCCCTACTATTTCCTTGGTTTCACATCGGAGAATGTGTGCTATAGGTACATTGTATAATGCAACATTTTAATGATATTCACTAGATCCCTCCACTTCTCATTTAGGGTGTAAATTTCACTGTTTTCTTGACCTATGCATTTGGCTGATTCCATAGAATATAATGATGATAATTTTGAAAATTTTACCATGGTAAATTTTTTTGGGTAAATTTACGGTAAACTTACCTGACCGTAAATGTACCGACTCACATCACTAATTCTTTTACCTCCATATGTAGTCCCTACTAATTCATTAGGTACTACTATCGCTGTTGCCTAATCATTTGACAAACAAATTAAGTTTTCTTTTTTAATGTACTTAACCAAACCCAATTAATTATTAAACGTAAAATAATTGTTTAAATTGTATATGTTTATGTTAATATTTATGTTAACATCATAGAGATTATATCATCCTGTATTGGCGTCAAAATGCTATTTTATTAAATTGATAATTTTCTTTTGAAAGACGTTTAATACAAAACTGAATACATTTCATTCATTATAAACGTGTATTAAAACTTGATTTACTTTACATGAATATCGTATTTTTTAATAATAATTATAACAGGGGTTTTATAAAAGTTTGTTCAAGTTCCAATAAATTTTTATGAATAAACTAGAATAATTCCCAAAACTAAGCTCTAAGACAATTAAGGTTATGAAACGTGTCGGTACTTTTACTTAGGGCAATCAAAGAACGTCTTGGAGCTCAGATTATGAGTCTCCAACCAAGAACTCAGGTCAATCATATCTTGTGCGTGACAATCCCAAGGATTCCCAACAAACTTAACTACAGGTTTCACGTCCAAGTCGTCCGGTACGACAATTGGAGATCGCTGGAGAATATGATAAAACTGCTCAAAAGCTGAGACACTCAAAGAAGTCAAACGGTTACTTTCCAAATCTACACCTCTAAGTTCATGCAAATGTGTGAACAAATTGTCATCTATGTGGCTGATGTTGTTGGATTTCAAGCGTAGGAGAACGAGATTCGGGATGTGTTCAAAGAATTCCGGAGTTATTGTGTGGATGTTGCAGTCATCAATAGAAAGGGCTTTGAGGGTAGGAATATCAAGTTGGAAATGTTCAATATGTTCCATGTTGGTACCTGATAGTTTTATACCATATATTTGAGTGTTTTTAAACAATTCGCTATCCAGGCTTTCTAGTTGAGAATTACCTACTTTTACCCCTGCGAGATTTGTCAGGCGATCAAATGTCCCAGCCTCAAATGTTTTGATCTTATTCCGTGATAATTCTAAAAATTTCAACTTACTCAGTCCAGAGAAAGTATTTGCATTGATTGAAGTCAACAAATTATTCACAATGATTAAGGAAATCAAATCTAACCCCTGGAACGTATTCTCATCGATGGCGGTTAAATGGTTGTTGGTTAAATCTAAACGAGCTAGATTAGTCAGTCCGCGGAATGGTTCAGAATTGAAAGTCGCCAGGCTGTTTTCTTTCAACCCCAAGTGGATCAGACTTTCGAATACAGGGTTGTCCATGTCGGCCCTTGTAATGTTGAGTTGCGGGCTTCTTTCTATGATGAGTATAAGAGCTCGCTGGTCGGAGGAGGTGACCTTCAGGACTTCAGAGAAGTGAGTGACGTCAGAGCACGTGACTCGAATCTCGGGGTCGCCGTCGTATTGTGTGGAGCAGTGCGCTACGTCATCGTCGGCTTGAGAGTAGCAGATGAGAGAGACAGACAGGAGCAAGTAGAGGAGTGACATCGCGGGCTGAAACCAGAAGAAACTGGTTTTCTTGACAAGTTACTGAGCGAGAGAAGAGAGTGACTCATTTAATTTGGCTCCTTTTGTACGGACCTCTTATTTGTTTTGTCCGTACTGCGATACAGATCGCACCGTTTCTCCGATCGAGCTGAAATTTTGCACACAATATGTACGGATAATCTCTGGGGTATGCAGTCAAATTTAAAAAATAAATGTCTTCCGATTGGTTGGGCCAATAAATTTGAAATTTTTCCAAGTCATTGCAACCAACATTGTCTCAAATCTTACAATGTTTCAGCCAAATCCTCTAACATGTTAATAAAATCCTCCGATTGGTCGAAAATCAAAATGCTCTGATTATGCTCCTTTAATGCTCTGTAAAATATCAATCGAGGCAACTTACTACGGCTGCGTAAGACTGGTAGTCGCGATAGGGGGTTGTATCAGGACTGATTGAGGTAGCTATACCTTGCGACAGTATAGATAGAATAAAACACGAATGCCAATAAGCGACAAGTCATTGACTTTGAGTATGCATCTACGGTTTTCAACTCAATGAAATAAATATCAGCAAAATATATTTTGCGTTGGTGATAATTTTATAATATTCTTGAATAGAGCTATGATATTCCATCAAGTATTTGCTATTATTTTTAATCATTTCATGCAATACGAAATAAGTACTTGATTTGAGTTTAGCTTTTAACATAAACTTTTCGAAACAGGCTATTTTTTACTGAGTGATTACATATGTATTTATTTTCTCTCGTAACACAACAGTTAAAACCGGCTAAATGTTTCAGAAAATAACAAGCTTAGTGAACTCTCTTTAATATTTTTTTTGGTTTACAATTTCTGCAGATTATAAAAGACTCTATGATATTTAAGTTAAATTTCGAAATCCGGCCATGTTATCTTACGGGAAATTTCTCTATTTCTTTTCAAGATAATATGCATCCTAATATTTATTAATTATTCCCATGATAGGTATTAGGTACACGTTTTTATTTCGTGTTTGCATTTGATTTTTTTTAGCAATATTTCAGGAATTGTTTTAGAATGTTTTCATTTTCTCAACTTATTGCACGGAGAATCCAGTGCCTTCTTGATGTGATGGAAACGGAATGAGTACTTGATGCGTACTGCACGACTGCGGTTAATCTCTGCACTGCTTCATGTATCAAGTGCGCATATCAAATATGCATAACATTTAATTATTAAGGTCATCGAGTCATTGCCAAAATGTCACAAGATAACATCAATGGATCGTATTCCATTGACTTTGAAATGTCTTTCAACTCCACTCATTTAAATCGTATGCACATACAGTACTTTTCTCTAGCAGCGTGTAAGGCCACGTTTGGCAAAATTGGTCAAAACCCATTCGTTTATAGCATTCCTTCCATTGTATTCCATTGTACATCCCGCTCCACATTTCTGAGGGATGATCATTTACGGTATGTTGAGTGAGTGTGAGTGTACAGTACGACTTGGCTGGGTGGAGCGACCGCTCCACTATATATGTGCTTTCAGAATCATTAGTAATTAGTAATGGTGTTCATTTCGTTTACATTTATTCATTTATTATGCAAAACATGATTGCAAAAATGTTCGAATTAAGGTAGGGACATTAAAGAGATAGATGTGATGCAATATTACTGTTAAGACGGCTGGGCAGTGAGTTTGACCTCGAAGAGTTTTTTAATCGATTTTTATCAATATCTTTTACAAATGTAATTGTAAACAAAATAAGGCTTTGTACGCGTCTTCAGAACAGCTGTTCAATGAAAATAATTTCATAGCTTGGAATGGTTTATTAGATTTACTTTGTCAGTGCCCGAAAATTAGTAAAATTATGGTACTAAACATCTGTTGGTCAAAATCAAACTAATAACTTATTCCAAGCAATGAAATTATTTTCATTGAACAGTTCTGAAGACGCGCACAAAGCCTTATTTTGTTAACAATTACATTGGTAAAAGATATTGATAAAAATCGATTAAAAAACTCTTCAAGGCCACGCTCACTACTGAACAAAAAGACCTGGAACGTGTACTCTAAACCACTTCACGATATCATTATGAGAATGATCGCCATCTTTGTCATGTATGTGGTTACCTCAAATATTCTCCCACCACAGAGCATGTTCATAGCCCAGTAAATCACACATTCTCTCCATCAGGATGCACGTGCACGGGACTCGAACTGGTGGCGTCACGTGATCGATGGACCACGTGATCCATTAGCAGGGATGTCACGTGACCATCGTATCACACTGACGTCACGCCCGTGACGGATGGGGAATTAATTCGGCGCGGAAATGAAAGATTATACGTAGTTACTTGATGTACACCCACGGACACATAATTATACTTTTAGGCCGTGAGGTAGCATGGGGAAAACGTGGATTTCTGTTTCATGTCCGTGTGTCGTAGAGTATGTATGTAGTAGTGTCACATTACTGTGTGTAGTAGACCAACATTATCTAAAGACCAACATCATCTAAACTTTTACACATTTTAAAGCTTTATTGTACTTTTAAGAGTTTAGTATGGGTTGTCAAAAAGAGATTTCTGGAAAATTTAGGTAGGAAGGTCAAGACACAATGGATCTGTTATTAATCCAGAGTAGTTATATGGAGATTGGAAAGTTGCAGAGAAAATCGTCTTGTGCCGTGTCGTGTATCGTGACTGGGGATGTTGCATGTTCTGTGCTCGCTCATCAACGCGGTACACTAAGCGTTTTCCTAGTTAATGTTAGTTCAGTATTAAAGAAAAAAAGGACAAAACAGTTTGAAATTTCAATTATTTAAAGTTGAAACTCAATTGTGAAGAATTTATAATTTTGTTAGTTCAGACATAGCCAACTGACATTTCGTGGTTTTCATCCACGAAATGTCAGTTGGCTATGGTTCAGATGTAGTTTTTAAATGTAATCTTCATGATATTGTTTTGATTTATTTCGATTCATAATCGGCGTTTGAAATCAATGTTGTGATAATGCTATCCTGTATCTGCCACCAATTGTAAAATCGGAAGATTATATAGAAATTTAATTCAGTATATTATACACTTATAATTTTATTAAAGTAACAACAAAATGTTAAACAGATTGAATTTCACATCCAAATAAACACGATATTTTATTAAATTGTAATGGAAATGTAATTACATCATTAAGTTACTCTGTACTTACAATTCTAGAATGCAATATAGCAATTAAATATATTTAATGAGCTACACGAGCAAAATCAGTCGTTATTCTATGCCCGTGTTCTATGCTGAGTGAAAATGAACGTCGCTATACGTTAATGCTCATATTAATGATAGATTGAGCATCACAGTTTATATATTATTTGCCAAATTATTCAGCTATACGCGAATACATAGAAAGTTATTATTTAAATCTCCATTATATTATTATTTTTTTCTTTTCCATTATTGATTTTGCAGATCCAACAGTATTATTATGTTACAGTTTAAACTTTGTATTATGAATGTTTGCTAATAATGTTTCACCACAAACAACCATTTAGCTGTGTGGTAGTTCGTGCTTTTTTTATTTGTAATAGTTCATTATTGTTATTTGTAATGAAGCGAATGCAGTAACCGAGTAATTGTTGTGCAGAAAAGCATGAAAATCAGTCCATGTACGGAAAACACTCGAAACGTATTATTTGCATGTTTCAAACGAGTAGTTTATCTAGGTTAGAATCTCACTGAAGCCTTTTATACTCGAACTTTTTCACTTCTACATCAACTAGGATAACTGGGAGTGTTATTGAATCCAATCCATTGTGCAGCGAGATTGTTGGAGCGAGACGATATGGAGAAAAAGTTATACAACGGGTTGGATAATACGATTGCTTCACATGCTAGCTAGGAAAAGTTGCCAGATGTTTTCTAGGACCGTTCACAACCGGGAAATTGTTTTTATGGATAGCGATTGATGTGAGTTTTCAACATCGTGGTCGTTTTGCTTGATCATTATGGAGGTTTAAAAAGATTGGGTCTTGTCCTTGAGGGAAGTCTCGTGAAATTTTATTCTAGTTAATTTGTAAATAACAACCCAAATAACGTTGACAAACACACTTATCACCAGCAAAATTTAAAATTTTCATTCATAAAAATCAAATTCAATTGTAATAGAATATTTTTGCGGGAAAAATGGCAGGCAACGAGGATCAGGATTGTGATGTCATTTCCAAGTCTTCAACAATGTGTTACCATGGTGATTCCGTTGTTGCCATGTCAATATAGCGGATTGTGATGTCATTGTCAATTTTTCTGTTTTAAAATTGTAAGAAATATGTCTATCTTTGTAAATTAATTACTTGAAAACTATTCATCACTCAACAAAAATAATACCATATCTGTGTTCAGTAACATCTCAACATTCATAAAACAAATATTATTATGAAATCTAATTTTAAAGAGACTTCCCTATTCGTGTCTTTGACACGCGTCTTCAGAACTGTTCCATGAAAGTTATTTCATAGATTAGATTGATGTATTAGTTATATTTTGTCCTTAGATGTTTAGTGGAATTTTTGTTTACAAATTTAAGGTACTAGCATCATGTAGAACTAATAAAAGGACAACTGTTCCAATTTGTAGCAATATTAGATTGGTCAGTCCCCCGTTTTCAGAAAAAAAACATTTGTTACTGTTATTGATAATAATTGGATTAAAATCCTTCGAGGACAACAGAGCCCTCGCAAATAACACTGTTTTTATAGAATACCTGAACTTAGCTTTTACTATAGTTTTTGCTTGGTTCATGTACCTACAATATTTATTTAGTTTTAATACGTTTTATTACCTTTAAAATGTGGGCTGATTTGCATTGATATCTTTCCCGAAATACCTAATGGACGGAATGCAAAATTCACCAAATGCAATTTCATAAAGTTCAGCTAGATACTTAAAATTTCGTAAATTCCAATTAAATTTAGGAGTTTCTTACGTATTTTTGTTGTTTTTTAATTTAATTTTTCGATAGTAAAGTTTTAGTTTAGAAACTGACTGGCTTACGTTATCTCTATTGTAATTCAATACAAACAAATATGACTTTCCACTTCTATTGTGTAAAATATTACGGAAGTTTCAGTATTAGCATATTATAGATAGAATAGTTTCTAACACTTTGTTTAATTTTTTATTGAGCGAGCGTAGCGAGCGTCACCACGGTACTCTTATGGCACTTTCTCTGTGTGTTTTTTTTTGTTTTGTTTTTTTTGTTTGTTTGTTTTTTTGTTGTTTTTTTTGCCTGCACTGCCCAGGTCAAACCGCACAACCAATCGATCTGAAATTTTGTACACATACTAACGTATTCTATGCGATCCCTGGGATCTTTTCTGAACGATATCCTGTGATTGGTTCAAATTTTATAAAAATTATCTTTCGATTGGTTGGTTCGATCAATATGAAATTTAGCAAAGTCATTGCAACCAACATTGTACCCAATCAAAAAAAATTTCAGCCAAATCCTCCAATTGGTTCAAATTTGAAACCATTTTTCCTGTGATTTTTGAAATTTAAACTGGAACCGATTGACCGACCAACTAAAAACTTCGCATGGTCATTGGTACCAACATTTAAGGTATTTTTGCCAATTTTCACTCTAATATGTCGTTATTTTCAAAAGTTTTTGTCATTTTAGGGACTTTTTGCGTGTTGGCTGTCAAATTCACGGCGACTTCGAATCTACAAGGCAAGGTTGTTAGAGCAGAAAGTTTTAAACGATATGAAACTAATATTGACCGTTCAACAGATTGATCTGATATTGTGTACACACTAATATCATATCATATGAGTGGTCCCAGGTATATTTTTTGAACGAGATCCTGTGATTTTCGAAAATTAACAAGAAACCGTTCAATCATAAAGGTTTAATCGATCAACTTAAAACTTAGCAAGGATTGGCAACTTAAAACTTAGCAAGGATTGGCACCAATATTTTTCATTTGTATACTTAATTTAAAACGGCCTATAGCCACACCACCATTTGACCTATCAAATGGTCTTCGATTAATCTGATCAATCAAACTCATATTTTGCATGGTCGTTCAGACCAACATTGTCTCTTATTTTACAAATTTTCAGCCCTACCAGTCAAGAACATAGATGCACTTATTGACAGTTTTAATAACTGTCAGAAATGACATTTCAAAACAGAAATTCCACTGCATTCTGGGTTGCTCTATGTAGCAAAGCAAAGTTTATAGATGGCTATTCTCAATATCAAGTAAGACATATTCTTTTCTTAGTTGATCATATTGCAATACATAATGTAGTCAAAATGTAATGTATGTATTTCATATACATAGGTATAGGTATACCTTATCTAAAATAATTTATTTTACGATATGGATTGTGTTTCACAGTTATGAAAACGACGTTTTGACTAGATAACATCATATTTTACACATTTCCAGCCCAATCGGTCAAGAATTTACAGACTTATTGCTGTTTTAAGTGTTTGAATATATGTCCAAAGAGATTGATGGAAAAATATCAGTACAATAATATATTATTTAATTGATCCAGAGTGTTTATGAAAAGTTGCAGGGAAAATTGGTAATAAATAATGTATAGTTAGTTATCTTTGATTGAATGGATCGTGCTATGATTGGCGATGTCGTGCGTGTCGGTGCTCGCTCATCAACGCGTTACACCGAGCGTTTTCCTAGTATGGATTTGACAATCAAATTGAAACATATACCAATCACACAAATCGTGTCCATCATGTAATGTTTAAATATAAAGTTATCAAGTAGGTCCGCATATGGCTCAATATGTTACTAATATTAAACTGCAACGATCTGCTTTTTGTCGGCGAATTTAATCAACTTTGCGATTCTGCGGGTGATATATTTATCACATGTTCAATCCTGTTAATGCACTTATTTCCAGTGGAGGTCTGGAGTTGCACAAACCACTCTGATTACTTCTTTTTATCGTCGTGATGAGTTTAATCAAGTTGATTGGGATTTTCACTTCTCTTTAAGGTGCTGCAAGCGCGAGCGATATTGCCGCTTGTTGCAGACACTTTTTTGGATACGATTGGAGACAAAATGGGTTGATGAAATGATTTGAAATTTTAATCATGATTAGAGAAAAGACAGACTTAAGGTTATCACTTTGTACATTTTTTATGTTTTTCTTTGTTAATTAGTAGATTTTTTGTGAAAAATTGTATATTTTCTTGTCTCGTTGGGTGGCGTATGAAATTTGCCAAGTGTTAACCCTAAGTTTGTAATTTATAAAATTTTGACAAAAATTTTATATCAATTGGTTAACGGGTTTGGTCTCCAATCGTATAGGAAATTTCATAGTTTTGCGCGGTTTTATTGAATAAACGGCGCCTAATTAACAAAGGCACGAAGTTAAAATGAAAAAGTGCTACTAATATCAGACTGATCATGTGATCATCCTTTCAAAGTTGCACTCACTTAAGAAACATATTTTCTCTCCCAATTTGCTAAAACGGTCGAGCGCTTGTATCACCTTAATTTTATTAGTTTTCCAGATTTTTAACAGAGCTTTAAAAATTGCTTGCCACAGTGTTATATCATTTAATTTGTCAATTAAAGTACATCATATTAATAAATACATTCTGTATAAGTACACTATATAATTTATAACTCTATATTTATTCCACAATGAATACATTTTACACCAATTCTCAATTATCTTAGAGTTTCGGAATTTTTTCCTATTGAAAAATGCTCTTTGTACTCGTATATCGTTTTCGTAAAATGGAAATGAACTATGTAAATTAGTAGATTGAGGCAAAAAACCAACAAGTGCAAATTCTTGGAAATAAAAAAAACTAAATGAATTATAATTTTCATATCCAAATTCCAATATCAAAGAATGAACGAAAACAACAATTATGGACAAAATTTAACTTCAGCTCAGTTATATCGGCATCTTTTTTATTAACTTTGTCGATTTCAGAAATCTATGAGGTAATGAATCGAAATCAAAAAATATTGTTTTAAACATTGATACGTAATAAACTACGTAGCTATCATTATTGAACTTTTACATCAGAGCTTAACTGCTCTATTGTTTCTCAATAATCACCAAAATCAAAAAGAATCAATGTGTAAAAAAATTAATATCGAATACCTACTTCTTTTACAAACGTGTTGTTTTCTTCAACTATCCACACAAGAAATATTTTCGTGTCAAATTTAAAAAAAAACGTTGCAATTACAATTCAATACGCATTTTGCATAAACGTACTATTTTTTAGATACGAAATCACAAAACTTGATTTTATGCTACAAAGCATTCAAAAATATTTTCAAATTATGAAATTTTCATATTTTCGACAATCTGTTATTATCAGCTACGCACCACTAATAAGACATCACTGCCAAACAACGCATGATTTCCCGGCGTGATCTTCCATCCCCGATCACTTGGCGCCGGCGCCTCTACGACGTCGCGACGCCTGGCACCTGTGGCCTCCCAGTAGCGTCACGACGTCGGTAGTGGTTAGACGACGTCGGTTAGTCGCTCTCCAACACTCGTTCTCGTGGTTTAGAATACTTAGTCGGAAGCTCGGTCTCAAAAGAGTTCAGTAGCTGTGTGGTAGATAGTTAAGTGTGTGTTTTAGCTGTACTGTGAACGTAGCTGTTGTAGTCGGTAAGTTGTTTATTTTTATGTGAAAGAAATCTTGAAAATGTTTTCTTGAATTGCCAACCAGTTGCTAACAGATTTGTCTAAAATATAGAAGTACGAATAATTCGAATATACGTTTGAATTACTGCACAACTTGATTTATTGTTACATCGCCTAAAATAATTCATTCATTCGTCGTGAGTAATATTATAAAAAAATATTTTTGTATCAAAATATTTCATACACACAAATATTTTCCTGTTTAGAAAAAGAAGAAAGGAATTCAATTTTTCGAAAACTGTTCTATTTTATACAATTATAGTTAATTATATAAACATATTATCATAGAATGAGATAAAATTAATTATTGGAACAATTTAAATTATTGTCACCTGCAAGCAAAGACGATTTGAATAGAAAAATATAATATTTTGACGAATCTTTCTCCATTCAAACACAACAGGGTGTTTGGTATTAAAACTAATTTTTTTCATGTCATAGAATTAAAAGGAACGAATTAATGCTTTTGTTGCACGGTATAAACTGTCTGTCAGTCAACCAATTCAAACAAAACGTTCTTATTAAACATTCCTACCTCCATTTTCATTCATTTCGAATTTCAAGACAAACAATTCCATTTTGCTTCAGAAATTGCGCGAAGCTCTCGATGAAAACGAATAACAGAATGTGTGCACAGATGAGCTTATAGAAAAGTTCATGCATTCTTAATTCGAAAATGGAAAATGGAAATGGAAGAAAGTACATTTGTGCTTTTCAATATTCATGAATGTATCAAAATGTTGAGTACGTTTAGTTCTATTGAAAACAAACGGTGATAACAAAAGCAAATCAAACATGTTTGAAATTACTTTATATCTCGTACATAAATCATCTGATGACACGGAATGTAGCGCAACAACTTGCAGTAATTATGCATGTAAACAGGTTAATTGTAAATAACTACTCTAGAGATTAACTAAATAAACTAAAGCTGTGTACAATAATATTGCTTTTGATGTGCAAAGTTCCGCTCCACAATCAAAAGTTTTTAAAGGTGCTGTAAAAGTGCAGTAAATGGATGCAATTTAGTGCAATGTGTAATGATTATGCTAAACATGAAAGTCAAGTAGATTGGGTTAACAACTTGTTAATTAAATCAGTATGGGACAATATTAAACTATTGTTACCGTTAAAAGGTAATCTTATGATACTTTCTACACGTTTGTATTTTATTTGCGATTTTCTGAATTGCTTTCTGGTCACACTGATCGACCAATATATCTGAAATTTTGCACACACACTAATGTCATAACAGTGGATACTGATATAGCTTTTGAAGCAAATTATCTGATTGAATGAAAAGTTAATGTACCAGTGTCCCATCAAGTTCAAAATTTGAATGTATTTTGGGACCAACATGAATTCATCAGATTTTTTAAAATTTCAGCAACATCGGTCAATTAATTTTGAAATATTTGTCATGGCTTTATGGATACATTATGCACCGTATGTATGCTACTTGCAAATCACTTGTTGCAACTCTTACTCTGCATATTGAGTTTCATGCATTACAAATTCTTGCTTATCAACGCGTTACACAGAGCATTCAAGCTATCAAGTTTTTGTGAAATTCATTTTATAAAATGAAAACTTTTTGTTTGAATTCCATATACATAGCCTTTAGTGTTCGTCGATCCTTCTCATATTCGTCGTGTGTGTCTTGTTAGAGAAGCTTGGTCTGAAATATATTGAAAAGAAAAACAGTAACCAAAACTTGATATATGCGTTGAAACTAGTGACGAGAAAAGGTATTGAACGTTTAAATTGTGTGTATTTTTTACTTTTGTTCAGATGTCTTAACATCGGTTCATCAAATAACAGTAATAAAATAATGATGGTAAATATTTCTTTGGATACACGGAATATAAAGAGTTTCTTATTAAAAAATACATACATTTATTTATTTACAGTGAGAATAAAATGCATATAGAGTTGTTGAAAACTCCACATTTCATCCAGAGCACATAGAAATAAAAGGTTAGAATGTATCATATTCCATACATTTATAAAGTGTTGTCACATTTCCTTTGGAATAAAGTGCTCTTTCTATGTCAATAACAACCTAGCCTCATTTCATACATATTTGGTTTTCCAAACAATTTATAAAGTTTGCATTTGTTCAGGCAATTATTGAGCGAGCGACTCCATTCGATCCATTTGGCATGGATACGTGTTTTCATGTTTTTTTCACACTATTGGCGATATATTGGTCATACCGTTTCACCCATTGATCTGAAATTTTGCGTATATGTAAAGACCACCTCTTCCGTTTGCAGATTGATTTTTTATTCCTTTGATTGGTTATAGTATTAAAATAAATTAAATACAGTTCCCCTGATTGGTAAATCAAGTTTCAAATTTGCTTGGTCATTTTAAGACTACCATTTACTCTCATTTTACAGATATTAAGTCCAATCAAAAACTTATGCACTTTTAAAACTTTTAACCTTTGATATAGATGTCAAAAGTGGTGGTATCGAATTGAATGGGAATCTTCTGCAACTTGATCTGGCTAACTTTATGTACCCAGAGTGTTTTGTCCTCAGTTTCAATGAAAAGCACATATTTTTATGTTGATTGTGTGGATCATATTGCACTTCAATATATATGTATAAGTTTTCTGTGCGTTACGGAATTCCGGTTAGAGTTTTTGTACGTATTTATGTGCTTGCTTATCAACGCGTTCTGAGCGTTTTCCTAGTATAATTTGCACTGTATAAGTTGAATTTCAAGTCCTGACATACGCATGATTTTCCCTGCAAATTCTAAAATCAAAACTTTTCGTAGCAAAAGTTTTCTACCGCCATGTTGGTAGCTGTCACAAAGATGGCGGAATGTTATATTATATGAACATTTGTTTCGGGTTCGAATATTAAACTCTCACATATTCATGTCGCATATTGCTTTTTCATGCAGGGTTGCCACATCTATCTCGGAATCTCCCCTTTAAGCAGCTAAAAGCTACGACGAAGTAAGAAGATTTTAGAGCCTCATTTATTTAAAATCTGGGAAACAAATCTGAAATTTTTAACTAATCTATTTGATACATTATTTGCGGAAATTATTTATAAACACAAAGCATTATTGCATTATTAATGAAATTTTAATCATGATTCGATTTGATATCAAAATGAATGCTTTACTCCATTGTACAATAAATGATATGATGTAAAATAATATATAATGAAATCGATATATTAATATTCAATGATGTAACTAAGTTACGTTATATTCAAGTACCTACCATTGGAAACTGCCGAAATATTTTTCGGTATTTCGAATTTTCTGTATAGTAATTAAAAATGGCATTGCATTCTTAATTTGCTATACGTAACGTAAAATTCTTATTCTTAAACTTTGTCCTTTTTGAAAATGCCTTTTAATACATATTTATTTTATTGTTCTATATCATATTGTTCATTTTTCTTTTAAATGCGATTACACGAGCTGTGAAGGTTGGCTTGTTTTGGTAAAGTTTGACAATCTTGAAATAAATTATAAAATGAAATTACGAGGTTTATGTATAAATTACCGCATATATTTTCACCAAAATATTTAAAGTTTAAATTTTTAAGAGTATTAGACTGTAAAAATATATATTTTCACAAAAATAGTAATTAAAAAATGTATTCATTCATACCACAATTTGTTGAGAAAGAACCTAAATTTGCCTGTTTAAACCTTTCATATTTTTTAGCCAACACTATTTAACCGCGTCGCTTTCAGCAGAATCAAACATTGATAGAACGTTCGCAGTTCGTTAAAGGTCACAGTATAAAAACCATCAAATATTCATTTAGGACTTCAGGTATTCAAAAAGCATTTTGAGAACTCAAAGTGAAAAACCACCGCGTAAGAAGAAAATTGCCATTAATTTTCACAATCATTGAACAAATTATTGTCGAGTGTTTCTTAAGTGCATAATTTTAAAAGAGCTTTACAATTTTTAATGGTAAGTAGGCGTGTCCTTTGATCATTTATATTCAAATACTTGTTCTTCGCTCACAAAAGTCCACCACAGCAAAAGGCTCAATTGCTAAACCTGGAGAGAAAGAGCGCAAATTATATTCTTATTATTCTCGAAATGTTCGAAACCGAACTTTCTGAGACTTTGTGATCGAAACATTACACTCTGGAAATTAATTTGCAATATCTAGTAGGTAACTGTAATTCCTACCTCATTTGAATATATCTACATATAATGGCTCCATTTTGTAACAACTTTTAATTATTCAAAATTGTGTACTTTGTAGCAAATAGCTCAACCATTTAGGTTTTCAAGATTTAAATGTAAACCCCTTCAACTAAACTTACGAAATGGATCCCATTTATTTAGATTCTTTTTAAAATCTTTCGTTGTATTGGTATGACTTTCTTCCTTCAAAATTTTATTCCAATTATTAAAATGTAAAGAAGTTAAAAAATTCCAACCTATGAGGCACTGACACAATTAAATGTATGTGTGAATATAGTGCCACTGCTTGTGCATTCCAAATACCTGCAATAACGGCTACTAAAACGAACACTTGCGTATTTATTCTACATTCAATTATTTATTCTCTTTCACCTCGCCCCTTTAAACCCGGCACCTCCACCACCGAAACAACCGTACGGCACAAAACAATGTTGAAATCATAACCCCAAACAAAGCACATTAATTAGTGTTCATGTTCTGTGGACTTTACGAAGAACGAATAACACATTTCGAAACCAGGTTCATTCACGTAACAGAATACAAGTATCTGAGCAGAAGTTACGTAACGTTACTCCCAAAACATAAAACTAAACAAGTTTTTCCTTTTCTGTTCATTAGAGGCTGGATTTGCGTTTTTTCCGTGCCGTCGTAAATCCGTACGGATTAAATATGGCGTCCCCATTAAATGAAGACTATTCTTGCCAACATGTTGGATTTTTGAAGACCGGGGTGAATTTATTTCGGGAGATTACACAAGCTCAAACAAAAGAGAAGCTTTCAAGCTCTCTCAAAAGCGAGACTGTTTATAAGGGAAGCTTTTAAAATGGTAAGCCTTGCTTGAGCTCTTTCTTGTTACTTTTTCGAGAGGGTATGGAAGAAGTACGAGGGCAGCATGGATGGCTTAGTATTTATACTAATTGTGAAATGCATTAATTCAGGGCTGCCGTTTTTACGGATATTATCCGTTTTTACGGATTTATGAGTACAAAAACGGACACACGGATTTGTTGACTCTTTAACGGATACTGGTGATTCATAGTTGAACCACATTTTCTCTGTTGAATGAGATAATATTTCAAATTTATTACGAAAATGTATAGTTTGACAAGATATTTTCGTTTCCTGTCCAACAATTTTCAGTGCAGAGATTGTTTCAAAACACCCTTTTGTGTAAGTAGGCTAGCTATACTACAAATAAATGGTTGCGAGTGAATGGTTGAGGGAGGAAGGGGGGTGGGGAAACTGGTCGACCTTGAGCAATGTCTTGAGTGTCTAGGGGCGCGCGCTGCCTGAGGCATCCACTTGTTAGTTGTTTGCAGCTGGTCGTGGGTTAATGACCTGATTAGTGATTGCATCCCTTATTCTTGCGTGTGCTTATAGTTTTGAAATTTATTATGCTCATTATGAATAATGTGTTGGAAACGGGAGAAAGATATTTATGATTCTGAATTCAAAATTACCATTCCATCCACAGCTGTCAGTCCAGAACCCAACCCCCTTCTCTCATGTCCCATGTTGCGTGAGGAATTCAATAGCTTATCTGTCAAGTGGCCCAGTTAGTGCTTGAAATATGGGAGTTTTACATCATTTTAAAGGTTTTTAATGGGCATATTGATTTTTACGGATTTTTCATGCTTTTTAAAAGGATATTAATTTGTATGTGGCGGCAGCCCTGCATTAATTTGCATGTTTTATTTTATAATTTTGCTGAGTTGAGCTGGTAAGATGGGATTATTGCTGACCTAAAAATATTACGGTTATAACGCTTTTTTTTATCACAGGGAGAATTTTTACAAAAAGTCTATTGATTTAGCAGAAAAACAAAACAAAGTATAATAAAATACGCTGACTTCGTGTTTTTACTAGCAGCTGGAGCTACCCCTGATCCTGTGCGCAGAATGATCTGAAACTTGTCAGTTACGCGCATTGTTGGCGGGATATTTCAAATATCATGAAATCGTTTGTTTATGGTACATCATCAGTGTTCAATTATAGCAAAGATTTAATGAGACATATCTAATACATCCTAGTAGTTAGAAAATTTCTTTTATCGAATAAAAGTGGGTGAATTACTCTATTAAAATATTAATTTGGTCGATAGGTATACAAAGCCCTTTACCAATGCTGCTGCTAATTAATGAATATATACCTAACTGCACAATAAATTATAATTATATATTATCTGCAAACCACATGTGCAAACTATTTTCAATAATTGGAAATGGTAATGACAATTAACTATAATTTGCATAAATCTCCGGACTCGAGACCTAATCTTAACACTGAATGTAAAGACCATTCAAAAACGCAAGAGTGTGGTTTATGATTGATTGAGAATGATTATTTGTATTTTTATGTACACACTAAAGTACAACATATTTTGTATTTTCCAGTTGGCATCCAAAAAGAATGTGATGTTTCTTGAAGACGCAGTAGTTACTTGCATAAACCATCCACGCATAAACAGATAACATTTGCACACTTAAACTTAAACTCTCTTGAATTTAAAATTATAACATCAAATAATATCGAAGATTCAAAATTAAAGTTCAGAGACTTCACTACACCTACTACTTCAGTGGCCAGTGGATACATACATTTCAACATATTTCCTGTCGTTAATCAGTTATCAATCTCCAACTTCATACAATATCAGATAATTTCAGGTTTATTTCACAATTATATCTTGAAAATATTATGGTTTTCGAATTACATCAGAATTCTGGATACATCAGTTTTAAAATTATAGACAGGAGATTTTAATATCAACATTTCCAATTATTGTGAAATATGGTTTGATAATATATAATTATTAATCCGTACCTCAGAGGTAGATGGTCCGAAGTCCATTACAATATATATTCTTGATTGTATTTTTACAAAACCAGTAGGATTATGCCTTCGTTCAATCATAATTTAGTAATGTGCCAGAGTCATTTTAGTAAGAGATTACTATACTTCAATAACCGTATTTGTTGATTAAGTCAGATAGAGCTTGACAAAAGTAAAAACAAACACAACTCACAGAATAAATTATATGCAGAGGAAGATGTATCAAAACATATCGTATGAGAAAAAAAACATGGTTTAACATGATATTATTATAATTAATAATAATACAAAAGAAAATGACAGCACAGCAGCTACTCCAAGGAACGTAATGGGGCCAATTTTTGAATTCATATTTAATAATTTGATATTATAAAATATTAAATAGTAATATAAAATATAGTTATTATCCATTTTTATCCATAAAAGCTATTTTCTAACTCTTAGAATGCATTAAATTTGTTCAAATAAAATTTTACCTTAATTTAACATAACTCCATGATTTAACATTGAATAAACAAACGATTTAATCATATTTGAATTATCCCGCCAACAATGCGCGTAACTGAGACGTTTCAGGCCATTCTGCGCACCGGATCAGGGGTAGCTCCAGCTGCCAGTGTGTTTTTAGTAAAAAAACAAAATATTTGTGTGAGTTTGGAAGGAATGAGAGGCTATGAAATATCTTTCAAAATATGTCATCTAAATATAACAGCTTTGGACGATCTTTTAATAAAAATCCCACATAAGCCACCATTTGTGAAATTCATATAATCTGAATGATGAGTTTAATATCAACCGTCGAGTCACAATGTCTAAATATAACTCCAGACAGTAAACTTTTAAAGTAATTAAATTGCATGTGAATACACGACTATTCAAATAGACATCAAGAGATAACTTTACACTCACACGCGCAACGCTCGACGCTCAACACTCAACACTCAAGATTTGACGCTCAACACTCAACACTCACACACGCAATGCTTAACACTCAACACTCAACGCTCAACACTCGACACTCAACGCTCAACGCTTGATGCTCAACACTCAACACTCAACGCTAAATACTCAACGCTCAACGCTAAACACTCAACACTCAACACTCAACACTCAACGCTAAATACTCAACGCTCAACGCTAAACACTCAACACTCAACGCTCAACGCTAAACACTCAACACTCAACACTCAACACTCAACACTCAATACTCAACGCTAAACGCTCAACACTCAACGCTAAACGCTAAACACTCAACGCTAAACGCTAAACCGTCAACACTCAACACTCAACGCTAAACGCTCCACACTTAACACTCAACGCTCAACGATTGACTCTAATAATTGATTGAAAATTGAAAATGTTTTGATGAAGTAAAATGTTGTTGCGTGGTTATACAGCCTCAAGGCCGATGCACAATTGACGCAGACGGACGACGCGGACGGACGACGGAGACGGATACGATGTTTAGGTAGGACATATTCACTCTGGCTGTTCACAATCGGACGCGGACGGACGACGACTTTAACATTGTATCCGTCTCCGTCGTCCGTCCGCGTCGTCCGTCCGCGTCAAATGTGCATCGGCCTTCATGCTCAAAAGAAGTTGCGTCGCCGCAAGTAGATATTTGAGGATGTCAGTCCTCAACACCACAAGACCGTGAGCTAATAATCTTATGGATGGAATCCAGTAGACTCTGGGCACTTGCGTCAATAAATCTTAATTTTCTTGAGCATGAGGCTGATAAATATCACCAGTTTGTTATATTTTGAACATTGTCAGCGAAATCAATCATAACTTTAGGTAACTGACTTATTTTACGCTTATTTCGAAACATATAAATATTTTCTACCCAGAAATTAAATATACCGCACATTGATCAATAGCAAATCAATCGTTACAACTCAAATGGCATGAAAAGCAGCAATTCTTACACAGCATATTAATCCGCATGCCCTTCAAATGCTCGATTGTCAACGCGTTACACAGAGCGTTTCCCACCACAATTTCATTGGCGATCAGATTTAACAATTGAAAAGTATGCGAAAAGCAATATTACAAAAGTTGCTTGTCTCGGCAATATTTCGACCCTGCCAGCTGAGCGAGTCGGCCGAGCGTGAGGCGAACGCGACGAGGCGGGAAAATGTAGCCATTCGGCCGGGAAAGTCGGGAAAGCGAGGAGTGAAATGTAATCACGTGAAACTGGAGTGTGTTTCGATCGAGTACTGACTCGCGAGCTGGAATTTCATGTTTGCGGTGAGTGATTTTAATTGGAACGGCTCGGTTTGTTTGAATTAGTCTTGATGTGGTTTAGCTACGATTGACATGGATTTATTGGAAACGAAGAGCAGTATTTTGTTTACTGATTGAATGTTTCTCATCATGTTTCGGTTCAATGGACCCTGACTAAATGTTATTAATTAAATTATATGGGTGGGTCTAGTTTGCAAAATATAACACAATCAGTTATGTTGTACAGCTATATTATCTGTGCCAAAACATTGGGGAATATACGTAATTTCCACAAAATACTCAATTTCTTAGGAAAAGTATGGATATCACAACTTTTATACTTTGCTCTCATAAATAATTTACCACCACCTTTGCAACAGGACATGCCCTCAGAAAAATATTATGTAAAAGTACCTAGTTGTTCAGAAAATAAATAATATATCATTTTCTGAAATTACTTCAACTCTGGGTTCTGGAAGCTTTCATGGTATACATTAATGTCTCAAAAGTTTTCTATACATTCAGGTAAGCCCGAATGATTTTGTTTTTATCCCGTCAGTAGACTTCTAGCTCTAAAATGGCATAACTATTCCAAGGATGGGAGTCATTTTATGTGTATACTATTTCCCATAAATCGTGGTACAGTTACAAATAGAAATTCACTCAGACGTGTTCAAAAAGTTCTTAATTATGTAAGTACAAAAATCAAGTTATTCCAAAATAATACAGCTTTTATACCAAGTCCTGGGTCTGCGATTTTTTCGCTTCTTTGTGTGATAAAGACCGTATAGTTTCTCTGATCGAGCTGAAATTTTGCATCCATTGCAAAATGCACCATATCTCGTTTTCTGTATCAACTTTAAACGAAATCCTTTGATTGGCTGAAGTCTTGAAAAAGAATCATCCGGTTGGTTGAAAACTGAATTTTACCCGTTGGGGCCTATCGAAGGGAAATTTTTCATTTGCATGTTTTTAAATTAATTTGTATCATTTAACCAAATTGGTTCAGTACTTTTAGATATATTGATATGTGTTATTATATTTGAGTTATTTTTTAAATCTTTGATCGCAGAGGAATTTTGTTTAACCAGTTGAACATTAAGACGGCTGAGTAGTGAGCTTGACCTTGAAGAGTTTTTTGATTGATTTTTATCAATATCTTTTACCAATGTAATTTGTAATAAAATAAGGCTTTGTACGCGTATTCAGAACAGTTCAATGAAAATAATTTCATAGCTTGGAGTGGTTTATTATTTTTATTTCGTCCTACAGATGTTTAGTGCCTGAAAATTAGTAAAAATAAAATATGGCACTAAACATCTGTAGGACAAAATAAATCAAATTACCCATTCCGAACTATCAAATATTTTTATTAATCTGTTCTGAAAACTCGAACAAAGCCTTATTTTATTAACAATTACGTTGGTAAAAGATATTGATAAAAATCGATTAAAATTCTCTTCAAGGCCACGCTCACTACCCAGCCGTCTTAACATACCAAAACTTGATTAGCAACGCGTTACAAGATTTTTCCTAGTTTTATTGAAATGTGTCAGTGACCTGAACTTGTTCATAGTAACGAATATTCATCACGGAAACTCACGTGTTTAGAACAATATGTGAAAATATGCGACATGGGACTTGTTATCTGCTGGTAAGTTCCTGTTTTACGTTATTATAACATCAACACGCTCGGTCTATTTGCCCAGACACATTACTCATGAGAAAGTATATACAATTGTCCACATACATCGCGTTTATGCGACAAAAATAGGAAATAAGTCTATTTTTATTGCAACCAGCTGTTGGAGCAGTGATTGTTTCTGATTGGTTGGTTCAAATCCCTGTACTCTTATTATTGGTAAACTGTGATGGGAATAGAATCGATTTGGAAAGGGAATTTACAGCAATCTGCTGGCCTTGCGATGTTTTGAATAGCATGCAAAGAATTTGGTGGATCAGCTGGTTTATTTGAATTTATGGAACGTTCTGCGAAGAATGTTATTGATCAGTTTAATTTTAATTTTTAGAATGTATCATTTAAAGTGGGCGGTTGATCAGCTGTTTTATTTGAATTTATGAAAGATTCTGCGAATGCTCACTTCTGTTATACTGAGAAGGCTGTGAATCAGCTATTATCGAACCCATAAAAAAACACTCCGTGTAAAAATACCAGCCAAGTCTCTTCAACTATAAAAAAAAATAGAAGAAATCTAAAAATTCAGCACTGAAAAGGAGTGATATCAAAAAATGGGCCAAGTCAAAACTTAATTTTAAAAACCAAAATATACTTGGCGCATCGTGCATATAGATCGTTTAGAAGTATAGGCCAGATGTGTGATGTACATAAAATCTATCTACCCTATAATGCCGTAAAAAACGATGCGCCAAGTATATTTTAGTTTTTAAAATTAAGTTTTGACTTGGCCCATTTTTTGATATCACTCCTTTTCAGTGCTGAATTTTTAGATTTCTTCTATTTTTTTTTATAGTTGAAGAGACTTGGCTGGTGTTTTTACACGGAGTGTTTTTTTATGGGGATATCACTAATTTTTTTAGTTTAGTAACACAACTTGTAAGACATATCGGAGCAACAATGAGAATGACTAATTCATTTTAAAAAAATACGCCATTTACGAATTGGTTTCTAAGAAAAGTTTTGTTTGGTTCTAAATATAAGCTTAAAGGGATATTCCATGAAGAATTGCTAAAGCATCGTTCCAATCGGTCCAGCCGTTTTCAAGATATGGCATCACTTCCGGATTTCAATATGGCGGCTGAAATAACTGCCACCTAGAATTTATTTACATAAATGGTATGTATCATTATAAGCCTTCTGAATAGATATTAAAAGGTTTTTATATAACAGAGAAGTGAATTTTCGCAGATTTCGCATAACTATGACGTCATTTCCGGTTTCAGTAATTAGACAACTTTAGTTTCACTATTGATATTTCATATAGAGCACCGTCTGAATCGATTGGTGCTAGTTTCATTCCGATCGGTCTAGCCATTTTCGAGATATGATGTCACTTCCGGTTTCAAAATGCCGGCTTCCGGTTGGGTTTATAAAAAGGCACCTCAGACGCCAAAAGTGCACATGTGGTAAAAATTTCAGATCGATCGGCTCAGCCGTTTAGGCTGTGGCGGTGATAGCGGTGTTTCCTGATATCTGAATCATCATCTAAAGAAGAAGAAGAAGAAGAAGAAGATAAAAGTGATGTAATTTCACTGTTTTCACGGCCCTCTAGCTCGCAAATGGCATAACCTATTGTTCCAAAATTTCGTATATGGGGTGGGGTGGGCCATAGCTCGAAATTAAGATATTTCACAACAATGTGAGGTTTTCCAATTTTATGATCCAGTAGGCCGAAAATGCTATGTTGTTGCTTACAGTAAAAGTGGTTGGTCTGCTCCTCAGTTTATTAGGCAATTACGGTATGTTGAGTGAGTGTGAGTGTATAGTACGACTTGGCTGGGTGGAGCGACCGCTCCACTAGATATCGAGCTGTATTCGAATGAATGGAAATTAAATGGATGGAACTCAAAACACTTGAAATAGTTATTGCTCTTGTAGTGCATTAAAATACATAATAGAAAATGTGCGGGTTCACAACTGCCTCCGCTGGATCCACCTCCAGGGAATCTGGTGTGAACTTTAATCCACTTCTCTGTAATAGTACGCCATCTACCTTGGGCAGGTAGAAGCTAGAAAGTTGCTTTACACTTGGCAGAGCAAACTCATGTCAACTTTATGCGAGTATTTCAAGTAATAAATGCAAATTAATGATCAAATAACGATATAAACGATGCGGAAGAAATTTAATTATAAGTAGAAAGTACAGGTTCGTATAATTCCAAAAGGGGATATGAAAACAAGATTAGGGAGAGTGTCAAAAAAGTACATTGTTAACGCTCGGTTGGCTCGATCATGCAATTAGTGAGTAATAAACTCTAATCTCAATTAGGTAGCTAGATATTAAGTTCATTAGAGGTAACTTTGATATTACCTGAAACTACAGTTATTTGAGTTGCTTACTATTGAGGAGCTACATTCAAAATGCTTACAAAAACGAAATGCTTGTCCGAAATCATTGAACAGAGATAAAGCGATATTCTATGGACTTTTGCATGGAAAAGATAATTAAATACTTTTTGGTTTAATTTGATTTTTACAAGTTAGAGTATCAGGCTGACAGGAAAAAAACACAAAATGGACAAGTTGCATTTTGAAATGTTGCTACTCATGTATTGTAGTCCCCAGAACAAGCGAATTAAGGAGCGTTTATGACTAATGATCATAATTAACTAAGTGAACATGAGATACTAATTGCTGGACTATAATGTGATTATACATTCATTGGACAGGAGTAATTAAGGGAAATTTGAATATTAATTGTGTGTAACATGATACGCTTTCAGACACTACAGTGAAGAGGCCGTTGTTAATTGTCAAATTAAACATGTTTCAATTTGTCAAACTCGGAAGGTGGAGAGTAAAACAAACACGTGTTTTGAGTGTGAAAAGCTTCAGATTCGAGTGCTTTTAGTGATGAAAATGTCATGTCCTGATTTTAAGAGTGTTATATTGATTAAAGTTTTGAAACAAAGTTCGACAAAATAAAACAACGACAGGACAACTAAATGAAAAACGTTATTGACAACATAAATTGAAGAATATAATGAACCAAAAATCAAACATATTTATTTTAAATAAGAGTGTTGGCAAAAGTTTGTTTCTAGATTTTATTTTATATATTGGTTAAAAACCCGATTCCTTCAAGTTTTAGGGAAGTCTTAAAGTCCTTCCTGACTTCCTGAAGTTCAAATATAAATATACCCCTAAATTCTAAATACTAATACCCCTTAAAACTAAAATACTAAATACTAAAATACTAAAATGAAATACTAAAACTACCCCCTAATACTAAAATATAACAAATGTATAACAAAAATATGCTCTGTGATGTATGATTAAGGTTGATTATATTTTCAATTGTGTAGAACTCTTTGACAGACACAATTTCTGTCCTGAAAAATGCTAAATGTTACAACTGACAATCAAATTAACTATGGCTTAACAAGTTTCTATATTAGCATTTTTGCAGATAAAATGAATTAGCGAACTGTCAGATTATTTACTCAACGCTCGTCCTCATTCTGCACAAACTTGATTATCTTGATTTTTGTTACTTCAGCTCAGCAGTTTTCCTTTTTCAAATGATCTTTGTAACTCGTTTCCATATTCAGTCAACACCTCAACATTCTCGCATCCTATGTACCAGGAAATATAATAGTTGACAAAATAGGCCCAATGTATTAGGATGTTAATGCGTTTTTACAACTTTGTCAAAGCTGTCAAGTTACAAGTTGTCAAAAGTGCACTTAAGTTTTAAGTATAAGTATATTATATTAAGTATAAAAAATATAAGATATTATAAGATACTTAAGATATTTAAGTATAAATATCATTGGTTTAGTTTTAACTTTAAGTGTAGGTACCACGAGAGAAGAGAAACAGAATGGACAAAAGATTCTATTTCTTGAAAAAATTGTCTTTATTTGTCCTTGAAAATATACATTTTGAAACCATTTCATAGTGAAATTTACAGTTAGATAATGTAAGAAATATATAACAAGATCAATCAACGCTCATAATGTCCCATACAGTTTGGGTTAAGATTTTTTCTTAAGTTGAACAAGTGTTTGAAAGCTAATATTGACTATGACAGACTATATTTATTTAATTAAAGGAATTCTTAATAAGAAGCTTAATTGCACTAAGTTCTTTATTGTAATGTTTTGTTTTAGTTCTTGACATGTCAAATATCATGTAATTGATCAATCGGACACAAAAACAAAGCTGAACCAAACAGAACTTGACTTTAGAGTGAACTTTTGACAAAATTGAATTCTATACATGAAACCCGTACATTACTCAAGGAGTTGAATAAGTATTTTGTGTAAATGTATACGTACGTCGGTTGATCGATGGACTTAACCTTGACCTCGTGGTCAAATACTGAGGACTATTATCGATAACGAACCTCTACGCACCTTCGCACGCACCTGTGTGTGAACTTGGTGCCCCCCCCCCCTATACCCTCCCTCCACCAACACAAGTAGGCTCACACCTAACTGTTGCTTTGTTGAACATTACAGCTACGTGAGTTGTAGTGGTTGTTAATAAATTATACTCAGTACCTACGTTACTGTTTAATTTACAATTAGGAGTGAACAACTAAAATATTCGGTACATGTGTGACAAAAGAGACGTACAATTAATAATCATGACACGAAATTAATTTTAAAAAGTCACGACACATACATTATGAGACTGACTTCACATTAGTTTAAAACCAAATTAAATTCGAAAAGAAAATATCACACTATTATTTTACTTGGAAACGCTGTGTTTACGCTTTGATAGGTAAGCGAGCTTTCATCCGAATGAATATGCGAGTGAAATTGCAATACTGATCCTGTACAGATAATATAACAAAATGCATCTAAGGAGTGATAAAATCTTAAATTTCTTGGAATACATTTGACAAATATTTAAAAAAGCATAAATGTCCGTATGTAAAAAACTTTCGAAGTGCTCGCCAGATTAATTAAATAATAATAAAATACAAAGCTCCTAAAATGTTTGCGCCATGACCATTGTATTGAATGTGATGTTTTGTGGCAATCTTTCCAGTCTCTGAAGAAAATCTGACCTCTTCTATGATCCTGTTAGTGATTATTCATGCAAATTTTGAGGTTGATCGGTCAAACGGTTATATTTAATATTATCAACAAACCACAGGATCTTAATCAAAAACTATATACACGGACGGCTCATATGACATTAGTGTGTGTGCAAAATTTTAGATCAATTGGTTGAACGGTTCGACCTAGGAAATGCAGGCAAAACCACAACAAAAAACAAGGATCAAGTGCCATAAGAATTCAACGGAAAAATGATAAATACATTCGCACCGTACAAAAACATTTTTGAGTTAAATTAACCCTAAATAAAACTCACATTTTAATCCAATCTTCTACACACCAATTTCCAAAATTTACCTTGACCGATTTATTCTTTTGATCAGCGAGGCGTTCACTTAACCGTCGAATGTACAAAGTCTCCTTGAAAAATGTCAATACAATATCTCCCTCAATAATGGATGAACTTGTCGAGCAGCGGCTTACCCACGAGCTTTGGGCAGAAAGCTTTGAAAGTGTTTTGCATGGAGCTTTGTGTTAAAACACACCGGTTAGAAAATATGAGATTAAACACGACGTGTTTTAGAGAGGAAATTAAGATGAAAGAATTCACCCTTCGAACGCAGGAATAAATTGACGTCTTTTTTGACGCTCACATTCAGTTTTTAATCTATATTGTGATCAAATTTGGAGAGAGGGAAAATGCTATTTTTGATCAGAATACTAGCAAGGGAGATTAAAATTCAGCTTTTGAGAGGTATAAAATTATAGAAGAAAAGCTGCATGTAGTACAATTCTTCGTTCTTATGATTGCTACGAAAATTCTAGAGATAGGTTGAACATGATTTTTGAGCGAGCGTAGCGAGCGCCTCCTTTCTGCACTTTTGGACACTTTCTCTGTTTTTTTTCCGACACTGTAGGTCACATTGTGTTTTTCCGATCGAGCTGAAATTTGCACACATGCTAACATCATTCTAATTTAGTCTGGGATCGTTTTTGGGTGCTGCCCTCTGATTGGTTATAGTTTTAAAAAAATCTTCTGATTGGTCGAAAGTCAATGTAGTCAGATAAGCTTCAAATTTTGCATAGATATTGAATCTACCATTTCCCTTATTTTAAAAATGTTCAACTTAATCGGGGAAGAAAGTTTACACTTTTTAAGAGCATTTTTAGCTATTTGAAATATATTGACAGAATTGTGATTAAAAATGAATGGGAATTATTTCAAAGCAACGTGGATCTGATTTTCTTTATCCAGAGTGTAACGATGGATAATCTCAGTTTCAATAAAAAGCAGGCACTTTTAATGTTGATTGAGTGTATCAAATTTCAATTCAATATGGATGTTATATAATATATTTGTGCGATAAAAAATTTCGTTTCGAGATGTTGCGCGTTCGGGTGCTCGCTCATCAACGCGTTACACCGAGCGTTTTCCTAGTTTATTTTAAAAATACAAAAAGCTTTTTTTTGGAATTCAGATCTATCGTCACTGGAATGTTACTGAATCCAAAAGCTCAAACATCGACAGTTTAATATGCCGATAAAATCTGCACAAATTTCTCCCTCCCAAGATAAATTCAAAAAGAATCTCTGATGTCAAATTATAAAACCGTCAAAAAAAGTAACTGATCTTTCCTGTAATAAAATTCCTATGATATTAACATATTTTATTGACTAGCGACATTTCCTTGGCGACGCTCCGGTTGCTTTTTATCGTCTCTAACTCAATTTCAAGTTCGTAATTGGAGTCGGGTTGTTCGAGATCCAATCTGGGGGATGAAATCGGTCAATATTCGATGTCTTGTGATTTACTACATGGGTTGCAATCTTTGACCTGGAAACATGTAGGATCAGTCAGCTGTACTACAACGACGGATAAAATAAAAGAATAAAACATAATCTTACTGAAATCGTAAAATGTTGAAGTAAATGCTGAGGTTTCTCAGCAAGTTTCTTTAAACATATCAAATATTTTATCAACCAGAAAGTATATCTATGGTTTCAGTCTATGATCATTCGTATATACAACTTATTTCAAAGTTTGTTAGAGTTAGGTCAAAGGTTAGTCGAAAAAAATCATACTCTGAAGATCAAAACTTCTTCAAAAGTTCCAAAAAGAAATCAATATACAAATATTTTACAAGTGTCTTAAGTTTTCAGCTTAATTAAATAGATTCTAGAACAATTTTACATCGAACATCCTGATTTATTTACTTATGACGTACTCTTGGCCAAACTAAAAACGGAATGAATTCGATAGAAACGGACTGTCTGAAAACGATTTGAAGGCATCATCATCCAATAACTCTAATAGATGAGCTTTGATTTCATTGATCATAACAAGGATTGATTGTCAAGGAACCTGACCAGCAATCAATCCGATCGTTCAAATACCGTTTTTAGTTTTGCCAAGCGTATGCTTATAAAAAGTGTTGAATAATGTAAACTTTTTATATACATTATCGCTCATAAAACATTAACTGATCACATTCCAACCAGTCAAAAAACTAACCTTTTGACTCCCTTGGAAGATATCCATAAAATCAGCATCTCATCAAATTATTCCCTCACGTTCTAAATTCCGTTTGACATATCAGTTGATACCATCACAAAAACCAATGTTTGAATGGATAGTAAAGATGAGAGAATGGACAGTATCTAGTTTTTGAATATGATTGGTTTTATTGAGAGTAAGTTTACATAAATAATATTAATATTTGAGAAGGAACAGAAAAATGCAAACATAGAGGTACATTGAAAGAGTAAGCAAAAAGTAACAATGGAGGAATATGTTTTCATTGTGGTAGGATAATTTCTTTAATTTTTATCTTTTCAATTTATAATCATAGCTTTTAGTTTAACCAAACAATTTCTTGTTCTTTATATTCTGTGTTTTTTTGCAATTTGTATGTGCTGTACAAACAGATAATAATAATAATAATAATAATAATAATATTTTTTATAAAGTGCACCTATGTAAAATAATGCTAAATGAAGATCTAACCTCAAAACCTCACATTGAGTATCTTAAAGATGAACCACCTCACCGAATAGAATGACGTCAGAGAGTGTCACAGAGCTCATCTTTCCCTCATTCATTACCTATGCCAGTTGTTCTGCGGGTCCCCCCCCCCTCCTCCCCACCGCCACCCTGTCATTTACTCGGTAAATGATTCACTCCGATCCATCAGGCCGCGACAGCGTCACGTCACGGCAAGTTAGATCTCCAAGAGAGCGCATTGCGATGTGGCAAATGCGTTGGGATAGTTGCTGGTGCTACGCCATAGACCAATGGGGTTGTTCACTGCCATTTGCTCTCACTCGCAGCGCTAGCGGCATTGGAGGTGTCTTTCTCTGATTGGTTGGTTTCTGAATCCAAGATCTCTGAATCAAACTCCCGCCAAGGTTTAAAAATGTTCCATTCCGCTCTGCATTTTGATTGGCTCTCTCTCGGCATTTTGATTGGTTCTTATTACGGTTAGGATAGGAGCGCCATCTACAATAGTTTAGCGTGAGCAACCCAATTCAAGTAATATCGTCATTAATGCAAATGTATGTACGTTTTACGCTACGATTTCTTTCGAGGTATGACTATTAACTATACATTCCAATTTTTAAAAAAATTGAATTTCGTTCCAAAATTTATTTGGAATGTTTTGTGAGTTGGAGACCACTGCCTTGTGTCACAATAGAATGGGAATTAAATATAAATATAAATATAAACGTATTTTAACAGCTAGTGTTAACATACTTTTTTAATTTTACAGTCCGGCAAGCAAGAACGATTGACAGTAGGTTTTTGGCCCAAGAAAGGGAGCTTTCTCATATACATTATGTTCCCCTCCTCTAGGCGTATAAATGAACATTGATGTATTCGCCTTGAATTTCAATTCAAGTGAAATGTTGCATTTTTAATAAAAAAATTAATTGGGTTTCTTCATTTTTATCAAATGGGAAGTTTTGCTGTTTCAGCATGCATTTTCTTAGGTCCTCAATAATGGGATTTTGAAAAATGCTTAGTTGCAAAATGCGATAAATCTTGCCGAAAAATGCTTCCACTCTGCATAGAGTACAGTCAATGATAAAAGTTTATGACAAAAAATATGCACATTCAAAACATTTGAGTGCTGTTAGAGAAGGGCTTTTACTGAAAATCTAAAATTCTATTTATTTATAAAACCCAATATCTTATATTTACTATTATTAGTAGGGCTAGGAGGTTTATGACCTATGAAACGTCCAAAAAGGCAGGCAAATAGTACCTTAAAACTATTAAAAAATGACCATAAAATCCCGAAAAAGGACCAATGATATTTTATGGTATGTAATATTATGTAATATGGCCATCCAAATGGTGGATGGAAATTTTATGAATTGTGGCCTAGACCAAAATTCATAAAATTGTTGTAACTTGCAACAAACATTTCATATTATTTTTCCCAATAATTTAAAAAAGGACAAAAAGCCCTTAAAATAGCAAAAAAGGACTGAATTAATCAAAAATTGAGAAAAAGGCATTTTCAGGCAAAATGAAACACATATTTTTGAAATCAGGAACACATGAAACATATTTTTATATAATTTTTAGACGTGTCTGAACAAAAAACTAAAAAAGGATATGTCATAAACATCCTAGCCCTAATTATTAGAATGCAGCAATTCTTATTACTTAGTCCCACTCCAATTAGTCCTAAAACCGTCTTGGAAATGCGTAAACACACAATGAATTCGAACAATGGAAACCCACCTTTCAAACCGACTAGACACATCCTAGTGTCTCCTGCAAGACGTCAAACAGTGTCTGAATATGAGACACAGCGTGCCGTCTAAATGTCGCTAACTGAGATGTCAATTCCAACATCCTGGCTAAAATCTAACTTTGTAATGAGATCGAGATGGTTGAAATCTAGTTCAGATCTTATAAATGGAATTAATATCTGATTGAGTTTTGTTAATGAACTGCGCTTCTGTGTTGAAACGTCTTATTGAAATTCCCGTTTTGTGTAATGATCTGTCTAAATAGATTTAGATCTTGTCGAGTCAAATAATCTATTCACTGACATTTGCAAACAGCATTGCAATGTGGAAGTGCATGGAATGTAGAGAATGAAAGAACTCTCAATTTAATATGCTGCATAATTTTTTCGGAATAATTTTTTAATTATAAACTGACCTAAATACTCTACTAACTACTATAAAATGTGATTGTTATATATCTCAATACGAGTTTTTCGGCACATTTGGAGCTGTTACTCAAACTGTACAATATAAACGGTAAAGAAAAATCCTGGAACAGGTTTGTGTTGCTTTATTCTTGGAGCTAGGTATGTAAAGTAAGCAATATTTTTCAAATTAAATTTATTATTGATACGCTTATCGAACTCAATTTATGTTTGCACGTGACGTCATCTCATTGTTACCACCAACTTGTTGGCACCATTCAGAATAGATATGATTCTGTGCTTTTTGGCAATTTGATCATAGACATTAAATACTCATTTATGCATTTATACAGTGAGTATAAATGTCTATGATTTGATAGTTTTAAGGGTTACCTTGGCAAAAGGAATATATGTGTGTCTTTTTAAAACTATAATTCAAAATAACAACATATTTCTTGGTAAATCGCACTATTTTTTCACTAAAAAGTGCAAATTTTCATTCATAAACATAAAATTAAAAATCGGTGTAAATTTTGGCGGTAAAACGCCATCCCGGCCAGTGATGTAATTTATATCAACCAACAATGATGTTGTCATGGTTACAATAAAATATGACATCACTCGCCGTGATAGCGTTTTCCTGCCAGAATTTACTCTGATTTTTAATTTCATATTTATGAATGAAAATTTACACTTTTGAGATTGAAAAAAGTGTGTTTTACCAACAAATGTGTTGTTATTTTGAAATATTGTATTTTAACCGCATTAAAAACTTTTTCATATTACCTGTTGTAGGCTCCGGAGAAATCTACAATACAAAAATATCGAAGTAGAATTTGACCCTTCAACGTGCCCTCATAATGTCCGCCCTCGGGGGATTTATTTTTTATTTTTTTTGCATTGCTGGTATAAAACAAAGAATCTCGTGCAACTTAGGAGTGCATAACTGAATTTTCAAATAAACTAATCTAAATTATTACATTAATTCCCATATTTCCACATGTTTCATGGCTTGTGGTCGTCTGCGTACGTATTAGTATGTAAAATTACATTACAGTGCATGTAGGACACAATTTGAATATGATTAACTACAATTTACTCTACATTGTTGCAAACTGGGCTTCATTGTTGCAATTACGTGAGATGACATCTCTGGTCTGTTGGTAGTCTGAAGTTTCCTCCAACTTTTGAAGTTCTCGAACAGAGCTTGAAAGTTGACTTTGTCCTCTCCCGTTGCAACGGTGCACGATGCTGCTCATATTTGTTTGAATTCATCATTCGACGTGACGAAGTTGACGAATTATTGATGAACTTCTTTGTTTCCTTCTTCGGCATCTTTGCAAAATTACTAAATAGGTAAATGGAATGTGTACATAATGAGCAAAGTAGTTCAGAATAAAGTTAAAATCAGTTTTATTTTATCTTGGATGTTCGAGCTTATCTTGTATAATCATTCTTGTATAATCATAATATTATGTAGTTACTATACCAAGATGGAAGAGGGAATTTATAAGTTTTTAAGTCTTTCAAGTTTCAAAAGTCAAAAAAGAAGAAAAAATCACAGCCATACTTCAGATATATTATATTTAGGTAGGACTGAAAGTGTTTTTTAACAACTTTAAATAGTTAAAACGCATGCATACATTAAGATATGGAGCCCATTTATGTCGATTCAATTCCCCTTCTCTCATCGTGTTGCCGTACTCTTTCTAAAAGAGCTTTATTCCGAGAACATCTCTCATTTCCGTGACTCAGGGAAGGGTCCCGCTAGCCTGTTTAATACGCACAACTACGTCTTTATGTGCAAGCTACGTGATGCTGAATAGCTAGCTGGCACGCAAATTCAAAATGAAATTACTTAACTTTAATCTCAACAACATTTTGATTAAAAACTAGGTACGTTCATAATTTCACATAGTCACTGACTCAAAGTTACTAATATGAAATTAATTTCAAATTAAATACAGGGAGTGCCTTTAAGGGGGGTGGGAGGGGGGCAAGCGCAAGCGATTTTGCCACGTTGTGCAGGCACTTTTTTTTTGTTGATACAATTGGAGACAAAATGAGTTGACGAAATTTTATGAATTTTAAACATGATTAGATAATAGGAAAACTTAAGGTTTTCCATTGGTACATTTTTAATTTTTCGCTTTGTTAAAATATAGTAATTATTACTTAGTTGGTTTTTGGTGAATATTTGTATATTTTCTTGTCTTAATGGGTGCCGTATGAAACTTAATTTAAAAAATGTGCCAAGTGACAATCCTAAGTTTGTCATTTATCTAATATGATTAAAATTTGAGGTCAATTGGTCCACGGGCTTAGTCTCCAATTGTATCGGAAATTGCATCGTTTTGCGCGGTTTTGTTGAATAACCGGGCAATAAGCAAAAATTAAAAAGTTCTACTAATATACAATCAGACTGATCATGAGAACATCCTATCAAAGTTACACCCACTTATGAAACAATTTTTCTCTCTCAATTTTCTAAAACGGCCGAGCGCTTGTATGTTTTGATAAATTTTCACCTCTGTTTTCCCATCTCTCTACACTGTTGCAACATCTTCGTACATTCATGACTGATATCTCAAGTTTGCGGCAACTTCGTTTGATCCGGCGTCAAACTTCCAGGAATTCCATCCATCTTCGGTCAAACATGAGCTATTTCACCATACCCACGCGCAAGAAGGGATGCGATATCAGATTTATCTTTCCGCCCACGCAGTCTGTGACAACTTGCGACTTTGCGGGATGAAATTACATCGGTCCTGACATGGCAAGGAGGAATGATGACGAGAATCATTTACTGTCTCATGTTTGTATAATGCTGAGAACATTACGTGTGAGCTTTTCTACAAGCTCTTTATTATTTTACCGAAATCAGTTTAATTTATGTAATTTATTTATGTATCCCCCTGCAGCCAAGTCACTTTATGGGCTTTGTGTGACTAAGTTTATATTTATTGCATAATTATATGAATTAACCATTAATATTTGGTATGAAATAAAAAAATAATAATCTTGAAATACAAAGTTTGTGGAAAATTCGAAATAATTTTAATATTTTGACTGTATCAAACCTTACACAAGAACTGAATAGATTTGTTAAATAGAGTTTTAAAACTTATAAGTGAAAATGGGCCTATTAAATGGCGCTCTTTTCTCTACAAAACGGTGAAATGCCCGGAAGGTCAGTTCTTGAGCTTTTACTTTCTGAAACAGTGCATGTTTTCCATTGTTAAAACTTGAAAAAGTTGACAACTATGCCTTGAATATTTTCAAGTTGCATGTGTATACATTTTCATTGTAAACAACTTGGATAAAGTTGAGGGCCTAATTGTACACTTTTTCATGTTTTAAGCAATGCAAAGTTACGTGAAAGCTACAAAATTGGCCTCCAGATGGATAAATGCCTACATCTTTTAGTAATGGTTGTGAACTTTTATACCTGCCTACCTGGCTATAGGTTATGTAGGTATCTACTCTCTTTACACGAGAAAAGAAGAGTAGAATCTATATAAAAAGGTCCAGTTCTTGAAGTATATTCCTTTTTTTTTACATATTTATAGTTCTTGAAGTCCGATAACCCAAAAGTTCGAACTTTTTACTTCTTAATAGGCATCAACTTACTAGTTACCTATTCTGAAATTCAGTAGTACTGGAATATCATGGATGAAAAGGATACAGGAGTTGGCTATGGTACTACCTACTACTTTGAAGTACCAGTAAAATGAAATGCCCTGGAGAACTTCTCTAGTAAGTTGCAAATGTTCCCCATTGCGGAATTGTGCCACTGAACAATGGTAAAAAGCAACAATTGAAAACACAAAAGATTTTACTTCATTTCAATCAACATTTCCTTTGACAATTTCAATTCGTAAGGTCAACAAGAGAGAGAAAATCGAGTAAAACTGCTTCCTCAAGTGAACCTTAGTTTACTGCAAGTGATATGAAACGTAAAGCAATAATCTTGAAGCTAAAGTACAACATCTAAGATCTTGTTTTATCACCATGTATACGTGTCATTGGCTGTAAAAGTGTACATTATTCTGCCGGTCAAAACCATCTCGGGAGGTTATAGCTTTATGGTTATAGTGTCACGTGATATTCGATTAAATGGGTTAATGTCAGGGTTATGTTTCACAACTTTACGATGTCGAGAGAATGATTCTGTCAATAAAGTCGGTTGGCTGCAAATATTGGATTATTTTTTTATGTTTTAGGGTGCTAATAGAGAGTTTAACTTTTATTGTTGGTTGTAAAAGGGTCGATTCAAGGCAAAAAGTAGAAAGAGTAAATAAATGGCGATATACTTTTTTCTGACTATTATAATTTTTGAGCTCAATTAGCTTTCAAAAGCTTTTATTGAATGAAATATATTATTTTTGTTGAACTTACTTTTTCTACAACAAATATACAAACAAAATATAAACAATTAAACAAAAATACTGACTGACAGATAGACAACCAGACAAACAAACAGTGTTTTTATCCTTTTGGATCTTTTATAGGTCTCTAATTTTTCCGGATTTTGAGGAAAATATTATTTTGGTGTGACGTCACACCTCTACTCTGATCGAGCTGAAATTTCATGTAAATACTATTTGTATTGTTCGATATAAATTTCTTGAACAAAATCCTCTGTTTGTTTAAGAGCACAATATAAATGTTTTCCTTATTTTGATAAATATTCATCACCTTGATCACTTGCACATGATTTCTAGATTAGAGCGTATATCTGGGTGCTGCAAACCGGTGTTCACTTATCGACAAGCTACTCAGAACATTTCCTAGCAAGAAAATAAATTTAAAATTGCATCAATTAAAATAATTAATAAATATAATGTAACATTTTTAAAATTCATCCTCTAAATAATTAGGTACACCTAACTTTATGAGTATTGCAAATTCGTAATTTACATTTTCAAGTATTTATAAGGTCCACATAACAATGGACCAATGGTGATGGGAGGCGTCAATGTTGCATAATAGTTCTGTTTACTCACACTAGAGCAGCACTGTCCATATAGTGGGAGAGGGAGCCAATCAAACGTGTGGGGGAAAGACAGTTGAATTTCATAATGGATCCATTAGCTATTTGATTACTATTGATTACTGTGCTGTCACAGCCTTCTTGACGGTCACGGCCCACATCCTACTGTCATCTGTTTTATTCGTGACGTCACATAACAAGATAATGACTAGTGGTCCATTCAATTACTCAATTCAAGTTGAAGAAAATTCAAACACAAGTTGATGTGTCAAGTTTTTTGTGCCTTCTGTTTAACTGTGTATTTATTTTGATCTTATTTAAAATGTTCGGGAAATTATATATTAATTTATTTATTCCCACAATCAAGTACTACAAGAGCTTTATGATTTATTTACATAATTATTCCTACAATTTCTTGTACCAAGAGATATGAATACCCAGCTTCGAATAACAATTAGACTGTCGTTTAAACAAAAGACACTGCCATAACAAACAAATGAGATTGTATTTGATTTTGCTCTTGGGTTGTTTAGTATGCAAAGCGTTTCCGCTAAGTCGGATTGTTTTCGCTCTAACTTATCGAGGCAATGAGCAACCAATAAAACCAGGGATAAATTTCTCCGCTTGACTCCAATTTCAAAATCTTCTCGCTCTCCCGCAATCCCTGAACCGTCGTAAGCTACCCTCGGAAACATCCAATAAGGCCCATGTGGAGTTTAATAAAATTCAAGTAGTATTTAGTGGATACTGAATGTGGACTGGAGCTTTCCTACTTCATAGTTGCAAAAGTTTTGCGGGGGTTAAAGAGGATGAAAGAGACTTGAAGTAGAAGGAAAAAGCACGTGAGATGCGTTGATGAGCGAGCGAACGACCTGGAATACAAATATGTTAATTATCACTGGTATTTTTTTATATTACATTATATTGTATTCTATTATTTTTATAGTATATTTATATAATATAAATTTGTATTTAACGGCACATTGTTCTGCAAATAAGCAAATGGTGACGGATTAATGATTATGAAGATGATAGATGATGATGAAGAAAGGTAATGATGGCCAGTGGGAACGAGGCAGTCGTGGTTAAATAGTAACTTCCCGGCATTTTTTTCTTGACTGAGAAAAACATTGAAAAAATCTCAGTCAGGAAGGTCGGCACGGGAATGGAACCCAGGCATTCGGAGTGACGTTTCAACCAAATGGCAACAGTGAAAGTTCGTCGCCCTAGTACTTATTTGATCCATATCCACTTTTCACTTTTTTGGAGTTAGTGCCACTGACTGTTTACTCAGTGCTTGTTCTATCTATATCCAAGAACTCTGGTTAAGAATTCTCAATTTTTAACATGATTTCAGTGTTTTTTTGTGTCATATTTTCGGCAAAAATGACTTTTTTAATACTTTTATGATGCAACATTAACCATCAGAACCATGTATGCCTTGACTAGTCATTATTGGAGGCACCATTCAGTTATTGTCCCCAACACGGAAGTAAATAACAATTGGGCAAATGGATATGGATCAAAATTTAACACATATTCTTACTAAAAATGAAAAAAAGTGAGCACATTTCATCCATATCCAACCGGAAGTATCAAATAACTAATAATCTATGGGCCCAAAAGGGGTTTTCTCGCCTGCACATCAATAACTGATTTATTTCCTTAATATTCATGCATCAAACGTCTTTGAAGTAATTGGCGTTGAGCAAGGAACAACACATGAACTTTGAAGTCGATTTTCTCCGTTCGCGAAAAAGTGGATATGGATCAAATAAGTATTAGGGCGACGAGTTTTAGTTTAAGCACAAATCAATTTTGAATTGAGAAACCTCGCAGTTCTTCAGAAAAACGAGTTGAAGTTTGAATAAAATCTTGGAATATTTTTAAGTCCTGTAGCCAACCACTTGCTGATTAAACTCTATGATTGTAATCATTTCTGATCAACCATTTGTTTTCTTTCTCTACAGAATAGAACCACAACAGTCTACCTAAATATTTCTAGTTTTCATTATTTCCAATAGCTCTCAAGAATGTTCACCCCTAAATAGAACTGCATAGAGTTTCTATTCAATATGAAATTATTCTATTCTCGAGAGCTTTCCAGAAAGCAGGTACTACTTTATTTACATCCTCTGACACCGAATTGAAACAATGTACCTATATCACACCTCTTCTGGAGTGCATCTTCTGTACCTAACTAGGTTAATTCTACATCGTTATTAAAAGTGGAGCGTTTTGTTTCCTGTGGACGAGAAATGACTCTATTTATACTCTTTATTCTAACCGCATTGTGCAGCGTGAAAATATGCACCCTACCACGTAATGTCATTTCTTTTCATGGGTTGAAATAAGAGGAATGAAGAGGTTTTAAAATAACGAGGAAGGGGTTATCTAGCTTGAAGTGAAAAAGTAACAGAGTAAAGAAATTGAGTAGGAAAGATTCTTTTGTTCGTAATGTTGTTTAACTAGACTAATGATGGTTGGGAGGTGATGAAGTAATGCATATGGTAAGAAGGTGGTCGCGACCTATTATTGGGGCACATTTCCTGCATTGCCTCTAGACGGAATTACCAGAACATCTCAATCAGAAATGAAGGCTGCGAGAATTGAACCCGGGTTTCTTGAATGTAATTCCAATGCTTTACAGACAGATCCATCTACAGGAAATACCGAGCAAGAAATAGTCTTAGAAATAAAAGAGGGAATGAATATCTCCTATGTCTTTTATAAATGAAATAATAACATCTGTCTCATATTTTAGTCTGAGTGATCCCATCTAGTGGAGCGGTCGCTCCACGCCAGCCAAGTCGTACGGCGCGCGCACACACTCATTTAAAAAGGCTGGAGCAAACCCACTTTTACTGTAAGCATCAAAGTGGCATTTTCGGCCTACTGGATCTTAAAATTGGAAAATCTCACATTGTTGCGATATATCTTAATTTCGAGCTATGGCCCACCCTACAACATATACCAAATTTGGGAACAATAGGTTACGCCCTTTGCGCGCTAGAGGGCCGTGAAAACAGTGTTTTAGGGCGGTTTTCATAATAATAATCTCAGTAGTAGTAGGGTGGAGCTAAAATATGGTAAACAGGCCACAGCATAAACGGCTGAACCGATTGATTTAAAATTTTTACCACATATGCACTTTTGGCGTCTGAGGTGCCTTTTGCTATAACTGGTTTTATGCCGCCATTTTTGAAACCGGAAGTGACGTCATATCTCGTCAACGGCTGGACCGATTGGAACGAAAATTGCGCCAAACGATCCAGACGGTCATCTTTATGCATGATAAGTAGCAAAGGACTAAACATTATGTTAAAGAAACCGGAAATGACGTAATGAAATTTGAAATACATCGATTGGCTTTTTGGCAACAAAGATTGATCCGATTATTTTGATATTTATGTAACGTATGTACTTTTGACGTCTCATGTGACTTGTTATAAATACAACCGGAAGCCGCCATTTTGAAACCGGAAGTGACATCATATCTCAATAACGGCTTAATAGAATCAACGAAACCAGCGCAAAACAATTTAGACGGTCAACTTTATGTATTATCATCAATAATATTTGCAGTTTCTCATACCTAAACCGGAAATGACGTCACACATTTTAATAATCTCACAAATTTTTATTTTGATGCAATAAATATACTATTTGAGACAGCTTATAAAATTATAATCATGTTTCAAATATACTTCAAGGGGTCAGAGATTTCAGCCGCCATTTTTAAACCGGAAGTAACGTCATATCTCAAAAACTGGTAGACAAATCGGTATGAAACTAGCGCCAAACGATTCGGATGGCCATCTCTATGGAATATGAACAGTACAAATAGAATTTTCCTATTTATGAGACCGGAAATGACGTCATTCAAATGTATAAATTATTATAATTCCCTCCTATACAATAAATACATATTCAGAAAGCTTAAAATGATACACATCATTTATAGAAATAAATTCTATGTGGCATTGCAGAAAGTTCAGCAGCCATTTTGAAAACCGAAGTGTTTCCATATCTCGGAACTGGGTTGACTGATTGGAATGAAACCTTTGCTATTCTTCGTGAAAGATCATTTAATGCAATTATTTAGGACCATACGCTGCTATTCATTAGTGGTAACGAAATTGTAAAGGGTGATGATTTTTTAAAAGAATTTAGTAATTGTTTATTTCATATGTGTCACAAGTTGTTAGAATAAACTAAAAAAGGAGTGATATCCCCATAAAAAACACTTCGTGTAAAAATACCAGCCAAGTCTCTTCAACTAAAAAAAAATATGAAATCTAAAAATTCTGCACTGAAAAGTAGTGATATCAAAAAATTAGCCAAGTCAAAACTTTATTTGAAAATCAAAAAATACTTGGCGCATCGTTTTTTTTAGGGCATTATAGGTATACTATGCATATGTATATTTCATGTATAATTTATAATTGGCTTATACTTCCAAGCTATTTAAGTACACGATGCGCCAAGTATTTTTTGATTTTCAAATAAAGTTTTGACTTGGCTAATTTTTTGATATCACTACTTTTCAGTGCAGAATTTTTAGATTTCATATTTTTTTTTAGTTGAAGAGACTTGGCTGGTATTTTTACACGAAGTGTTTTTTATGGGGTTATGTTTACATGTGATGTATGCAACAAAATAAAATACTTATACACTTTGTTGAACTCTGAAATCTAATATAGGATGTGATTTCATACGAACAACATTTTGAGTACGTCAGTCAACCACACAGCACAGAGTCTTATAACTCCACAATATTGTATACAATTGGTATAAACAACATCTGTCATTGATATTTCAGCCCCTGAGGATTTGTAATTAACATAAAGCGTAGTCCAACAAATTAGTTTCTACAAACTCCGATCTTTTACCTGAAACCCATTACGAGAGAATACTTGAAACTTCGCCCCTAAAGTTGTTGCTTTTCCGAGTTTCCAATCATTATCTGAAAGTATCTGCAAACAACATATTACGGGCGTCTTACTCTTCGATGTGCTCTGACGAAGAAAACCGATACAAGAGATAGAAACTGAAGTACAAATCCACTGCTAGTAAATGCTTAGAGCTCAGTTCAGTAATTTTGAATGTTTGGACGTAATAATGTTCAGTTGCATGGAATCAAGTAGGAAACTTTGAGAACGATTTAAGATTGTTTTATAGGAATGATAAAGTTCAGATTTGAATAATGTATGATAGTAATCTGATCTATTTATACTGGATTTCGTCCAAACTTTTTATCATTAAATTTGTATTTTTTATGTCTTTCAATAGTAAATAAATAAAACAAACGGTATCAAAACTAAAATGGATTAATTTTTTATAATATTAATTTCGGTCTCTTTAAAAGCTTTTTTTACCTTTCCAGGAACTATTTTTCCATCCAGCAAGAAATGTCAATAATAATAATAATAATAATAATAATTTTGCACAACGATAGATTGGGAAGACAATATACAATTAAGGGCTCCATTTCCTGCGGTGAATGCGTTTTAACAGCTTTATGTCTCTAAATCGTACAAAAGTCCGAAACTGGAATAGTAAACGTTTTGCGTATAAGATGTTACATCATGGTTACATTTAAAATTTAATAATGTATAAAATTGCTTTTTCAATGCGTATTATGATAAAATGAGCTACTCGGACTTTCATTCAATTTCGTAATTCGATCAAGTGCATTCAATTATACCTTATTTTCACTTGTTATGTTTCTTATTTGATCGAGGCAATGACTAAAACAGGCTATCGTGATAAAACCTCCGACGTAATTTATGAAATTGCTATAATCAAAGTAAGTGTTGTTATTAAAAAATCGTTTGGCAGTAAAGAGTGTTTTCATTATTATAATTCATGACACCAGCTGTAAAGTAGTAAAACACGCTTCTAAACACGCCATCGCCGTATTAAATTGCACCTGATAATGGAAACTACAAGACAGAACACTCTGCAAGTTCATAAATCATGCAACACTGGCAAACAATAATAATTATGATCAGGAACTAATCTACACCATTAGCTCTTCTCATCAGGGAAGAAAAATCTACAGAAAAAGGCGTAATTTCTTTTTAATCGTTTACGTTATCAAAAGTCCACTTTTGCCTAGAAAATCCGATGGGTTGACCTATATGCCTTTATATGTATTTTTTACATTTTAAACCTATTAAAATGCGTAACTTTCTATTTAGCGGAGCCTTCTGTTTGGATTCTGTTTCCCTTATCTGGTAGTACAGATAGTAATGTTTGCTTCCAGCACAATTTCAATGTGTATTTAATTAAATATGTTGTAAACATTTCATATTACAAACCAGATAATAATAATATAATCAGTAATAACAGATATGTGTGTGTGTACTTAGCTTGCTTTCACAATGACAATGAAAATTACATTTACATTGTTTTGTCCGTCAATTTCCCGAGTAATTGTTCAGATAAAACCATTATCAACGAAACATTTTGTGGAGCTGAACCATAAAGTTTAGATACCTCATAACTATCATTGAACTAATTAGTGACTTCATAAACTTATTACGTATAGGAGACAGAAGCTTTAACATTTAAACCATGACAATGACATTGTTTGGGATACGAAACTCTTTCAACGATGTCGGTTATAGACAGGCCGTCGCATGATAAGTCAAGGTCAAGTCGAATGGACGAAGTGAAGTTGTCTTTTTGAACAGTGATAGAGAAACCGGACAAGGTCACGATGCACTTTTTTGTGCGTAATTTAAATATGTTATTTCCCTTTCTTTCGTGGACAGAGTTTTAATCACTCCCAATGTGTCAAGGTCTAATTCTTGAGCTGTTTTAAGACAAGAATAGGAATATATTTCGGTTATATAGAGCAATGTGAGTATACTTTGTACCTGAAATTGAGTGTTGTATAGATTCAGCTTCTAACAACTTGCCTCTTGGGAAATCACAACGTCGTTGAATTGGTTGAATCTACAAATGGTGGCAGATGTGGGATGTTTTTTGTGTCGTGGTCTTGGCATCATTAAACTTTTAATGAACGACTTTGCTCAATTTACAAGATGTACACCCAAGCAATTTTACTTTCTATGAAATTTTAATTGAATTAATGCAAATGTGTTTTATTTTAACCTTGTAGGTAGTAATTTCGTTTTGAAATATGTTTTAGAAGTAGAAGTCCCTCTGGTATTCGTAATGAGGTCACCATGCAAAAGATCAAATTAATTAAAAAGTGCTTCATTCGTAACTAGGTACCTTAGATCGCAGATGAAATACTAAGAAAACGCTCTGTGTAACGCGTTGATAAATGCGAATTCATATTCGTTTGAGAGTTGCTGCTCTATACTGACATTGGAAAAGAGTTGGAATTGGAAACTGACCTCTGATGGATAGCACCAAAGAATCCACCAGAGGTCAGTCGTGTTCCTTATTTTCTCGATATAAAGGATAAAAAGGGTTTATTTATGTAAATAAATGATATAAAATTTGCTTTAGTTGTTTGTTATGGCTGAAAAAGTAAACTTGTAACTGAATCTAAATTTCATTTGTTTCTCCTTTTTCACTGCCCTATGGAAACACGAACATCAAAATAAAAAAGTGCATCTAAAAAGTTTCCTGCCAGAAGTGGCTCCATCACGTATCGCTTATTTGTTCGAATTGACACGTTTCCCAAAGAATATGCAAAAATAATCAAAATAATCAATTGCAATCCGAGAAACTATTAAAATCCCGTCTTTCCCATGCGACAACATTATGCTTCTTTTGTTTTCTCTCTAAAAAAAACACTTTTAGTTTCGACGTATAAAATATGTTTTCCAAACAATTGTTTGCATAGCATGAAAATAAGTCTCTAGTACACCGCTCTCAGAAACGTTGGAAAATGTTATAAACTATATTCTTTCTCCTGATCTCTAAAAGGAACTGAAGCACAAGCTACTCAGCTCAACCCTACATTACCAGTCTTCCTTGAAAGCGAGTGTTTGGGGCTCCCGAGGGAATACTCTGGGTTTATTTTGTTCTCGGAGGAAGAATTGCCGTCTTGTCAATATTTTATTTGCGGTTACTTTAACCCCAGCAATACCACAAATATAAAATAAATCTGAGATAGAATATGATCCTATTGATTCATTGTATACTCGAATATGATGTTGTTTTGAGCTGCTGCTTATTTCTACATCAAATATATCAAATATTGTGACTTTTCGTTCTTTCTTCAAAATTCGGTTTTGTGAAATCTACTTTCGTGGACTATACATTTCAGAAGTCGTAAATACAAACGAACGAGATTTATTGCTTTAAATCCTGAGGGAATGAAGAAGTCACTTTGAATGGGGTTGTTCACGCAAAACTATTGTAGATGGCGCTGCTGTTCTAATCGTCCGGGAGAGAGCCAATCAAAATGCATCTAGCGGAATGGAAGGTTTTTAAACTTTGGCGGGAGTTTGATTCAGAGTTCTTGGATTCAGAAACCAACCAATCAGAGAGAGGCACCTCCAATGCCGCTAGCGCTGCGAGTGAGAGCAAATGGCAGTGAACAACCCCATTCTGATTAATGTTTTCCTTCGAAAATGTTGTGTCAAATAGCAATTTTGGTGTACTACCTTTTGTTGAAAAAAAGGGTCACTTTTATCTTACGTTATAAGCTTCAATATATTTTATGTTCCGAAATTTCACCCGCGAAGAACATTAAACCAAACAGTTAGCATTAAAACAAATGAACATGATTATAATGTTTTCTCACATTCATAATTTTAGTATAATTAATCCTGACTATGCTTAAAATATTCTTAAAAAAATAAAGAATTACTATACGCTCTCTGAACAAACTTACTTTTATAAAGTTCATAATTGTTTACCGAGTTAAGTGGTTAAAAAAACTACCCTAAAGTGACGGACCCAGTGATAAATTGTGTTATCACTGATCACTCTTCTTTCACATTCACTGCCTACTGTATCTACTCACGTTAATCTAGCAGGCGGTGGATCAACAATAACCCGCCATTTTCAAGACATAGTTTAAAACTAAACAAAAAAATGGAACGTTGTGAAAAACAGCTGACAAAACCAGCGCGAAGGACGATGGAAGTTGATTGTTTGCGTTGTTTCCTCAAGTTTGGTGTTTTTACGAGGCTCTGGTGGGAGTTTTGACTGAGACGCGGCAGAGACCCTTGACGACCTGTGGGAGTTGCCTCAACAAGTTGAAAATAAACAGCTCACGCGCAACCCCCACACTAGGCGGGGAATTTGAAATACGTTCGAAATATAACCAGTGGAGAGAATATTTAGATAGATGAAACAGAATGTTAATTGCATCTTTTAAAGTTCTAATGTGCGTATGAATGCTAGAGAACGTTTATTTTTGTACACATTTTAATACGTACGATGCAGAATCTTATTTTTAAATGTCTTTATTCAATTCATATCCAATGATTCCATTTTGTGGAGTTGATATTTCGTGCCTTAATATTTATTAATTAATTAAATATGGCAGTTTGTTTTGCACATTTTGCAATTTTATATTTTGGCACATTTCTGCGACATTTCGGACAATATATTATTTGGGAGGTTTGGGAAATAAAGTAGTTCATTAATCTAAAAGTTGTGCATGTTCGCTGATGTAAAATTTGAAATTGCCAAGTGTAACGCACTTTTGTAGGATAAATGGCTGTCCAAAACTCAAGAAGACAACCTTGTTTTTAAAACATGCAATGGATCCTGAAAGGTGCTTTCGATAATTCCATTGAAGTGCAAAACTTCTTGGAAGTTTTTGACATGATTACTCGTTGATGAGTATTGTTTCACACAGGAAGACATTTTAGATTTATTTTATGTAGAATTTGTTATCTAAAAAAGCGCGAAAATCAGAGGATTTAATAAACAAGGACATACGGCAAAATATAATTTAATAAAATCTCTCTTTTAAAAACAATGCAGTCACTGATGTGAATATCATGGAAACCAAATACATTTTGATACGTATTATTTTTTTGCAATGAATCCGATTTTTAAGGGTTGGTCACACCAGCGATAAATCGAATGAATTACGTTATGTTTGATGTTAAAATAAAACGAATGAACATAAAAAAAATTGCCGCATGGTAAATCAAATACGAAACGTTTGATATCAAACTCGACAAGGTTTTGTTTTCACGGGTAGATTAATTTCAAACTTTTCATCTGTCCATTCACGATATCCACTGACTCGCATCTCCCCCTCACATGAGGGGGGGGGGGTCGCAGAAGTTTAAATGAAACAGACAAAGAGTAATTTCAATTAATTATATTTTTATGGATGCTGAATTCCGCAATGATTAATTCCCGGCTTTATGGAAAAATGCTGCAAAACTAAACTTATTTTATGACGGTATAAAGCAGCTTTTCTCATTTAAAATTAATTAGGTCAAATGAAATATTATAACTTGAATATGAAAAATGTTTTTCAATTCCGAAGAAACTATAATAAATTACTTTTTTGATATGAAAATTTTACATCAGGATAAAGTTAATTATAATAGATAAGTTTTCTTTCGTCTGCATATTAATTTCTCTGAACAATAAATAAATTCCATACTTCTCTCTTTTAAAAGCATTGATACGTTTCCTTCACTCGAATAAAACTTGGAACTTTACTATTTCAGGAAAAACACAAATCTTTTACTGCCCACTACTTAAAATATATAGAGAGATTTTTAACTCACAAGAAAATTAAAACTAGGAAAACGCTCTGTGTAACGCGTTGATGAGCGAGCACGGATACACGCAACACCTCGAACCGAAATTAAGTCTATCGAATGTCATTAAAAGCCAATAATTCTTTAGTTTCGTCACATACTTGTATAAAAATCTCCAAAATCTCCAAAAATATTGGTGCCAATCCTTGCTAAGTTTTAAGTTGATCGATTAAACCTTTATGATTGAACGGTTCCTTGTTAATTTTCAAAAATCACAGGATTTCGTTCAAAAAATATACCTGGGACCACTCATATGATATGATATGTAGTGTGTGTACACAATATCAGATCAATCTGTTGAACGGTCATTATTAGTTTCATATCGTTGTAACTTTCTGCTCTAACTACCTTGCCTTGAACTGTAGATTCGAAGTCGCCGTGAATTTGACAGCCAACACGCAAAATGTCCCTAAAATGACAAAAACTTTTGAAAATAACGACAGATTAGAGTGAAAATTGGCAAAAATACTTTAAATGTTGGTACCAATGACCATGCGAAGTTTTTAGTTGGTCGGTCAATCGGTTCCAGTTTAAATTTCAAAAATCACAGGAAAAATGGTTTCAAATTTGAACCAATTGGAGGATTTGGCTGAATTTTTTTTTTTTGGGTACAATGTTGGTTGCAATGACTTTCCTAAATTTCAAATTGATCGAACCAACCAATCGAAAGATAATTTTTATAAAATTTGAGCCAATCACAGGATCCCGTTCAGAAAAGATCCCAGGGATCGCATAGATTACGTTAGTATGTGTACAAAATTTCAGATCGATTGGTTGTGCGGTTTGACCTGGGCAGTGCAGGCAAAAAAAAAAAAAAAAAAAAAAAACACACAGAGAAAGTGCCATAAGAGTACCGTGGTGACGCTCGCTACGCTCGCTCAATAATTAGTAAAGTTGGAAGTTGGCAGAAAATTTAAATCCTAGGTTTGATACATTTTTAGGTATAGTTCTTGATGTTTTGCTGATAAACCAAGGTCAAAATGTAAGCTGTAAATGAGACAAACAGCTCGAAAAAATACATAGTCTTCTCTGCTCTACGAGCTCTTTGGAGTGATGACAATTATAAATAAATCATGTTTCGTTTTCATGCTATTTGAAGTTGATGCGTTTTGATGATTTAATTATACTGTTCTCTCAATTTTAACACAAACTGAGTAATGTCTTTTGGCAGATAGCCACGATATCTTTGCAATCTCGACCATTTATTGCACGCTCCTCGTTTGAGTTGGCAACTTTGTAATTTACACCTTTTCAGTTTTACGACTGGGTCTAGTCAATTGTGTGAGGAGAACACAATATCTGCGTTGAAACAGAAATGTAAATCATTTCTCAACAAATAAACAATGACTAGATATCAACTGAATTTTATGGAAAATTTCCAATGAAATCAGGATGATGATGTTGATGATGATGTTGATGATGATAATGATGATGATTTCAATTGTAAGTGAGGATAATAGTGATTTTGTATAACACATTTTTTTTATTGATTAGCGAGCAATCTTAAATTCATACAGCTTGTTGTTCACACTCGACTCGGAAGAATTCTAAAATTGTTAGAAAATATTTGCAAAATATTGAATATTTTCATATTTTTAATAATTGTTTGTTTACAAAAATCTCAGTAGTTTTTACACTGAACAAAAAACATTAGCATTACTTTTCAAGAACCAATTCAACAGAAGTATCAGCGCTTGTTTTCCTACAAATAAAATAGTTGATTAAAAGAGACGCACGAACAAACTGGTAAGATGTTCTTTTAACAGTTTGTTCATATCTACATTTGAATAAAATTCACAAACGGCAAAGTTCACAGAATGAATTCTCTCCATTGAAGAATTTTCCTCTCTACCTTTCTGTTCCGTTTCAAAAGCGGCAAATATAATTGGCAGGTTTTTAATTAATATTCATCTCCAGGGGTATTGTTTCTGTACTATCTCAGTTGAAACCGAACCACCATCAAATGTCAAAGAGAAAAAAAAATCACCGAGTATTTTTTAATTAAATAATAATTCACAATCAAACTGTTTTAATTCTGATAATGAAATCGTAACATTTGTGACAGTTTCTTCATTTGATGAGGTGTGGTGGAGAGGGGGTGCCTGAAGGGTGTGGTCGCCCCCGTGTCAGATGATCGATAACTCTGTTTCCAGGCAGCCCCCCCCCCCCCCCCACACACCCCTGAGTTACTACTCATACTTGACGACCCATGTAGGGGGGGGGGGGGGGGGTCGAGTTTTATGAAGTGTGGAATTAGAGGAGTGAGAATGTGAGAGTAATTAAGTTGATTAATTATAGGAATGATGGATTTTGATTGATGTTAAATTTTTTTCATGGGTTTTATTTGACGTATTGATTGGTGGAGAGATGGTTAGGAGATTACTTGATTTGGAGTGACGTTAAAAATCGGTCAAAAGCGGAGATAATCGTTTAAGTTACTTATTGTTGGAACCCTCCCATCATTGTTTTGGTATTTTTAAGCCTCAGCTAAATTCGTCAAACTGATTTTTTGGGGAAAAGTGATGCGTCGAAAATATAACGATTGTAGCATTTTAATTGGCATAATGCTGCTTTCGTTAGGTTTTAAGTTTCATGTTGTACCTATAACTATAAATATAACTGCATTGTAACGTACTGGCTGAAAAGGCAAGGGACGACGGGGCAAAAGACACGGATAATCAATGGTCCCGTAAAATTATAAAATTTCTTTGCGTACAACAGATTAAGACAAATCGGGATAAGAAAACGAGCCAAACGACTAATAAATATGAAAAATTACCCGTTAAAATATGAAAAAACCTGAAAACCAAATGGCAAGATCACGACAACACGGGCCAGTCCGCCACTGTATCCACTCGATCCCGAGATCGGATTCGCGGTGATTCAATCGTCGCATCGGTAACTCGTCCCAATCGCGTTTCAAGCGAGTCTCTTAAGACCACCAGAAGTGATCCAGAGGGTGATAATAACATTAAGGTGGTTCACGACGTCAACGGGCCAGTCCGCCACTGTATCCACTCGATCCCGAGATCGGATCCGCGATGATTCAATCGTCGCATCGGTAACTCGTCCCAATCGCGTTTCAAGCCAGTCTCTCAAGACCACCAGAAGTGATCCAGAGGGTGATAATAACATTAAGGTGGTTCACGACGTCAACGGGCCAGTCCGCCACTGTATCCACTCGATCCCGAGATCGGATCCGCGATGATTCAATCGTCGCATCGGTAACTCGTCCCAATCGCGTTTCAAGCCAGTCTCTCAAGACCACCAGAAGTGATCCAGAGGGTGATAATAACATTAAGGTGGTTCACGACGTCAACGGGCCAGTCCGCCACTGTATCCACTCGATCCCGAGATCGGATCCGCGATGATTCAATCGTCGCATCGGTAACTCGTCCCAATCGCGTTTCAAGCGAGTCTCTCAAGACCACCAGAAGTGATCCAGAGGGTGATAATAACATTAAAGTGGTTCACGACGTCAACGGGCCAGTCCGCCACTGTATCCACTCGATCCCGAGATCGGATCCGCGGTGATTCAATCGTCGCATCGGTAACTCGTCCCAATCGCGTTTCAAGCGAGTCTCTCAAGACCACCAGAAGTGATCCAGAGGGTGATAATAACATTAAAGTGGTTCACGACGTCAACGGGCCAGTCCGCCACTGTATCCACTCGATCCCGAGATCGGATCCGCGGTGATTCAATCGTCGCATCGGTAACTCGTCCCAATCGCGTTTCAAGCGAGTCTCTCAAGACCACCAGAAGTGATCCAGAGGGTGATAATAACATTAAAGTGGTTCAATGACATCCTATTGCCAAAGTAACTCACTAGATGGCGCTGTTCATTGGCTGTTGCTGTCGTAGCTGCAGATTTATCCAGACAATTACTTTATATGTTGATTGTAAAACTTTGTCTTCGTTGAAGCGAGGTGAACTTAGATGAACTTTGTGACCAGACATTTAACTTTCAATTGCAGGTAGGTATCGTAAATATCTGTCCATTCTGCTCCGTTTCATTGGCTACTCATGCGGGTTTTACAGCTATTTGTGTTGTAAAATGTCCAATTTGAAGTCCGTCAGTCTGAATGGCTGAGCCCAAGATTGCGCATTATTGTGGTTTTGAATGGAGCATTCCTGCTTTTAGGAGGATTGTTGACATTTTATTTGAAACTTTATACAATCCTAGAAATTGACCTTTTTTATAACAATTCTATTCTCACCTTTGATAGGAAGGGATGTGCGTTGTGAAAAATATCCGACCGAACCGGGGCTCAAACACGGGACTCACTTGCAAGGTGAGAGCTCTACCAACTGATCTACCCGGTCGGACGGACGGACATTAGACACAACGCACTCGTGTATAATGTCTAATGTCTGTGCGTTGTGTCTAATGTCTGTCCGTCCGACCGGGTAGCTCAGTTGGTAGAGCTCTCGCCCGGCAAGTGAGAGGTCCCGGGTTCGAGCCCCGGTTCGGTCGGATATTTTTCACAACACACATCCCTTCCTATCATCCAGACTCATGGAAGTTTTCCACAGAAATATACATTATCATCCTCTCACTTTTCGTCGACGTTTTCGGTCTGCTTCCTCAGGCAAGACTGACAAGACAAAACCAAACCAAAACAAACCTAACTACTAACATAAAATGACCCTGAGCAACGGTGAACTTGCCTTACAACCTTTCATATATACCGCGTGTAAGCAAATCTCGCACCACCGGCCGCACAATACTGCGCCATGAGTCATCGAAGAAATACCTCGGTTGGCTGATAATGTTTTCATTTCACAAAATCAAGGCAGCTTCAACAAATTTTCTTTTTCTCGCGAGATTTGCTTATACGTTGATTGACAATACGTTGACAAGTTCACCGGTTGCTCAGCAGGGGTCATTTTAAGATAGGTTTTGTTTTGGTGTTTTCTCGACAGTATCGCTTGAGGAAACCTACCGAACGGCGAAATATCGCGGTCCATTTTATATGGCTTTTAATTGATACCAGTGTTTTTATCATAGACTAGGAAAACGCTCGGTGTAACGCGTTGATGAGCGAGCACCGACACGCACATCGCCAATCATAGCACGATTATTAAAACTGTCAATAAGTGCATCTATGTTCTTGACTGGTAGGGCTGAAAATTTGTAAAATAAGAGACAATGTTGGTCTGAACGACCATGCAAAATATGAGTTTGATTGATCAGATTAATCGAAGACCATTTGATAGGTCAAATGGTGGTGTGGCTATAGGCCGTTTTAAATTAAGTATACAAATGTCAGTAAAATCTCTATTACTCTTGAAGCTCATTACAGATTTGTAAAAAATCACTTATAATGCTGGTACACATGACCTTACAAAATTTGTTGATGATCGGTCAAACTATTGCAGTTATATACACAGAGTTTCCTTCATCCCCATTGCCAAGCTAACTATAACTTCACATCAAGTTTCCGATGCAACCAATAAAGCGAACTTGCTGAAAATCATTTTGACCATAACGAGAATAGTAATTTAAGTTGTGTGAAAAAATTGGCCTGATCCATTACTTCGTTTGGCAGGAGACGCCAAATGCACAAATAAACACACACAAAAAAAACAGAGATTCGAGCCAAAAGTTTCAAGTGGAGACGCTCGCTCCGCTCGCTTAATTAGTGTACATTTTAACATCATCCTGGGGTGTCATTCCTGTACATTTTTAGTCTCTTAAGTTAACTATCGTATCTTAAAATTTGTTTACTCCAATGTTAATGTCCATAACAACGGTTGCTACTGTCTTAAATTTTAAGATAAGATAGTGAAAATACGTACAGGAATCACCCCCCTGGGCCCTCATTCACGTACATTGTCCTTATCCTTGCCTACCCCGGGGTAGCCTACCACTTGCTTACCACCTCGGGGTAGCGAATGACACATTCGTATTCACGAAGCAGTGGTATCTTGGTGGTAGGTCACTGCCTACTTGAAATTTGAATAGTGTAAATAGAACGTAAATTTTAAGTAGGCAGTGGATTATTCCACCAATCAGATTCAAATATCATTTTCTGCGCGCGTGCATTTGTCTTTATTAAAAATAGTGACAGTTCAATTCCAAACGATAAACTATACAAATACGGAACGAAATGTGTTAGTTCAATAAAATCTGGTGCAACAATAGTTTTCTACGGTGAATTCAGTGCTAACTTAACTCTGCAACATAAAAATATGAAGTTTATTACTTATATCTAGTGTTTAAGAAAATGTTTTGGAGGTTATATGGTCCATGGATTGACTTACTATAACCAATAATACTATCCGATATTGTGTGGAATGACTAAATAAACATGAACTAACATAGAAAACGTAAGTAAAAGACAAATTAGATGCAATAAACACACAACACAGCTGATCAGATGACGACGCGAAGGAATTACTTCAAACAGTTGTTTTGACAGACATATCAAGTTAAAAATGGCCGCCAATAAGTTACCACCAACTTCAAACTTGGTTACCACGGCTTACCCCTGCCTCGAGGTAGGGGTAGACTCTACCCCGGGGTAAGACATGATAACTTCTTCGTGAATACCGATACCACTGCCACCCGGTCTACCACGCCTTACCACTCGCTATCATGGCTTACCCCATGTACGTGAATGAGGGCCCTGGTGTCGATCTTCTCGTTTTATTAAGGCCAATATTTGTTTCAATGTGATGATTCTGTAGATTCTGTAGTTCACATATTTCTGTTCAGATTTCATAATGCGTACCGTATTCAAGGTAATATGTGGCAAGAGTTAATATCCTACCTGCGAACGTGCCAGCGAAGCAAGGTGGAATTGTTGTAGTTTAGATTTGAAGTGCACTTGCATCTTCAATCATTATCACGACATAGTTCCGACAACATCGGCTTGTTTACACAACATGACAAGAGCGTTTCAACTGGAGGGGTTGTTGTTATGTTCAGAAATTCACGGCCGTGTTCCGGCTGCAAGTGGAGAATGTAGGCGGACACTTTCTCCACCGCAGACCCAAGGCAAGTGGAAATAGAGAGCTTTGGAAACAAAAGTTCGAGCTTCGCAGAACGATACTCAGGTGAGGGACGAATAGAGAGAAACGTTGGAGACATGGCGGTGTGTAAAATTTTCCCAAAATACCTAAGTGATCCCCAAGGAGCATTATTTACTCCACTGTTATGCAACTTTGGGAGGTAGTTTTGATACCCATTTTCTCGTAATAGTATTGAGAAATTTTAAGAAATATTTAAAGAAAAAAAGTTTTATTTTTCACATATTTCATGAAAAAATATGAAAATAAAAACTTATTTGTTTCAAGTATTTCTTAAAATTTCTCAAAAGTATTCCGAGATAATGGGTATCAAAACTACCTCCCAAAGTTGCATAACAGTGGAGTAAATAATGAGCCTTGGGTATAGACTTTGGTATTTTGGGAAAATTTGACACAATCCGTCAGTTTCCATAGCGGTCCCCAGGACTCTTAAGTAGCATATGATAGTTGACCTGATAAATAAATTGTTCCTTTTTATTGGCTTTATGCCCGGTTTCTCAATGCCCTGCTAAACCAGTAGTTAAGTTTAAACGGTCATTCAAGGAAGGTAATTTCTTGCTGACATGGCAATATAGTCGTAATCAACTGTTTAAAATTTAGCAGAGCATTGAAAACCCTTAGGTCTACTTTTTCAAGACTCTACTAAAAACAGTAATTAAGTTAACACAGTAATTCTGGGAATGTCATTGGTTTGTTACTAATTGGTTTGTTACTCTGAAACTAATGTTAATGTCATTGGTTGTTGCCATGACAATACAGTCCTAATCAACCGTTTAAATGTTTTATTATTTTAGTGGTTTTAAAACGCATGTTCTGTTCATAGACATTTATACTCACTGCGTTGAGTATAAATGTCTATGTTCTGTTAGTTCTAATGGCAAAGACATTATTAAATCTAATAACGACGCGTGAATGATTATGATGATGATTGGATGATGTTAGGATGGACGGTGGAAAGGAGACGGGCGTGGCCTATTTAGTCGGGAACTTTTAAGCAGTTGTGTCTCGAATGAAGAAACCACGACAAATATAAATTAGAAAGGACGGCTGCAGGAATTGAACCTGGCCCCTCCGTGTACAATACAAGCAAGCCTTAGCCACCTTGCACCATCGATTATACTTAAATTGTAATTTGCACGTAATAGGGTAAAGGTAGTTCTTATTTGGGACTAGTTTTTGGACTCGAGCATCAATTGAACTAAACCTTCTCAAACAAAAATTTAAATATTATGAATATCAACTTTTTAAAATATTATTAGCAAAATGTAGGTATTCAATGTTTTTTGATATTCCACTAACGGAACCGGTTGGCTGAGTGGTAACGCTCTGAACTTGTATTCCGGAGGCCCGGGTTCGATTCCCGCGGCCGTCCTTCCTGACTGTTTTTTTTCGTGGTATTCCCTCAGTCGACAGGCAAATGCTGGGAAGGTACCCTATTAATAGGCCACGACCGCCTCCTTCCCACCCTCCATCCTTACCTACTCTTCATCATCATCTCCCAATCATCATCATAATCATTCATCCGTCGCCATTAGCCTCGCTGCAGAACAGTGCGACGTTAAGCCCCAGACAAAAAAAAGATATGCCACTAGAATTTCATGATCGCTTCATAGTTAAAAACTTGTAAATTACTTTTAAAAAAGTTATGAAACTTTTGTCGTCAAACAAGACGGTAGAGTGTATAATAAGTGGTACATAAGAACTTAAGAACTTCAAACTACATATAAACATTGAGATCGCTTTATGTTTTATGCTTTTTAATGGTATGGTTATAAAAACTAATGCATAATGAAAGATGATATTAATGAGACTTCTTTTCGTTCAGTTTGTTCCATATTAAAATATCGGAAAGAAAGCAATCTTTTATAATTCAATCTGTCGTCAACAAAGTTTACGCGATAAACTCAATCGAAAGTTGCCACCAAGTTGTCAAAGTCTAGTCAACCCAAAAAGAAATATAAAAGCAAAACTTAAACTACTTTACCCTACTTTACCGATATGTAAAAGACTCATATTACCAATGATAATATTTGAATAACTGAAAAACGTTCGAATGCGCGATCAGTGGCGCTATCTGATAAATAAAAAGAATTTTAAAATAGTTGGTATGACGCTATTTTCAAATACAGACATTAAAATTGATGATGATTTTCAAACTTAAATTAGAATAAAGACGACTGTCAATTTATAAGTATGCATTCGAGGTGGAATTTTGACAACTTCTGTTTGTAAAAAATATAAATACTTCGAGATTTTTTTTTAAATTTATTTGGCCAACTCCAAACGGTTTTGAAAAAAGTAGGTGAGCTATGATTTCATTGATAATAACAAGGATTGATTGTCAGGAACCTTACCAGCAGCCAATCCGTTTCGTTCAAATACGTTTTTGCTGTGCCAAGTGTACATACTCTTGCTAGAGATAGTTTTGCAAATCGAGCCTCTTCAACTCTTTACCATGTTGTTATCTGAACTTTGCCAACGCCTTCAGAATGTTCAAGAGGATTTGCATGAAATAACAAGCATAGTTAGCGCTCATCTTTCTTTTCTCGTTTTTGTCAGATTTATTAATGTAAAGAGTTTGGTTTTTATTTCGAAAGATGCAAACAATGAAGACGAAAGAAACAAATGCGATGACGAATGTAGAACACAAAGAATCAGTTACAAAGCTTACAAATAAAGCAACGAAATATAATTTATTTTCCAAGTACTTTTGAATCAGATCCATTGTAAAAATAAGAACTGCAGATTACATTTTTGCAACGATTTTTTTTTGTTGAAATTACACCATATTCGCTGTTTTAGCCCCTAATCTTGACAGTAATAGTTTTCTATTTGTACATAGATAAATCCGTAATTCTATTTTTAATGCGTTTAAATAGTGGCAAGTTTTTTTTAAACAGAACGCAAGAAAAGTTATCTGTAAAATAATTATTTATTACAATAACCTAGTTTTACCCGTTTTTCTCTTTGTATATTTATGTATTAAATTTTATTCATAAATCTACGTGTGATTCATTCAAGACAGTTTTATTTTTAAGTACGTATGAGTGAGATTTTAGTCTAAGTCATGCATGCGGTAAAAGCTTGTCCCTACTAGTAGGCAACGACCGCCTCCTTCTCAAAGTTCACTCCTGCCTTTCTACCGTCGCCATTAGCATATTGGTGCACAACAGTGCGACATTAAAATCAATTGAAATCAATTGAATGCTTATAATTTTCTTCATAAATATGATACTAATATCATTTGTATGACTGCCACTAGAGTGCAAGCATCTAAAGACCGTTTTTGCGTTTTCCCTTTTTTCTTACCGACCAATCACAAGTCCAGAAACCGCAGAAGACTTTGTGATTGGTTAATAGAAAGAACGCAAAACACAAAAACGGTCTATGTGGAGCCGGCGCATGATAAACCTCACAAAGCGACGTCCAATAAAATATTCATTCGCTCAAATATTAATATGGAACTATACAGAACGCGTTGTTGCTCAAGGCAAGTTTGCAATTTAGCACAAGTTTGAATAGGAAGTTAATGGCCATAAACTTCATTGATATAACTAGGAAAACGCTCTAGGTAGCGCGTTGATGAGCGAGCCTTCGTATTGGATACGAAATTAATATGCGTTTGCAGTTATCTGCTATCCAATCTTTGCTGCTATATAGAACTTGGAAAGAGCCGGAAAGCGTCAAAGCAGCAGTGATCAAATATCTAGCTTCCTTCAAAAAAATATCTGACTTCCTTCAAAAAAATTGATAAATATTTCCCAACACGCATAAAATGTTTGTAAATAACTTTTGCAGATAACAATTTATTAGTTAAGCAGTTGATCAGTCAAACGGTTCCTGTTTAAATTCCAAAATTGCACAGGATCCCGTTCAAAGCGTATCACAAGACCACTTAGATTACATCAATATGTTCAAAATTTCAGTTTTGAATTCTTGAGATTCACGTTTTGAAACCATGTACGTTTTCATTGTTTAAAACGTAAAAAAGTTGAAGGCTATTTGTCAAATTTTCCAAGTTTTAAACTTGACCGAGGTGAGGTGACGCTCGCCCAATTACAGGTTATATTAAGGAAGTGGTTAACGCTCTGAACTTGTATTCCGGTGGCCCGGGTTCGATTCCCACGGCCGTCCTTCCTGACTGGGTTTTTTTCGTGGTTTTCCCTCAGTCGACAGGCAAATGCTGGGAAGGTACTCTACTAATAGGCCACGACCGCCTCCTTCCCACCTTCCATCCTTGCCTAATCTTCACCAACATCTCCCAATCATAATCATAATCATTCATCCGTCGCCATTAGCCTCGCTGCAGAACAGTGCGACGTTAAGCCACAGACGACAAAAAATTTAGTTATTTTATCACAGATGATATTAATTCAATAACTTAAAAGATATATTTTGTAATTGACACTGTTGATGTCCACCACAAAAAAATTAATTATTTTGTGAATCGTACTAGAGATATATCATGGCCATTAAAAATGCATACTCAAATTGTGCAAATGTACGCTCGATTTGAGCACTAACGCTCGGTAGTTCCGAGTTAATCTTCGAGCGAACGCATTTATTTCAGTACGTAACGATTTCTGTCATGAATGTCAAACTAATATCCAAGAAAATGTCAACTTTCCAAAGAAGCGACGTTCGAAATTTAATCAATAATCACTTAAATTTCTCCCCCCCCCCCCCACCCCCCCCCCCCCCCGCCTAAAACTGAGAATCCACGGCCTATATTTACCCTAAACATCACCCTGACTACGAAGCCAATTACAAAGTTTGATTATTTTATTAGTTTAGCAATTAAATTGACGCGGTAATTAGAAAGTTCGTCAGATTTCATTATTCATGTTTTAGCTGGAGTTTGACGATCAAAGGAAAGTTTTCCGCGCTACCGGAAGCGAGAGAAATGCGTGGATTTATTGAACGGAAGTAGAGGAAAAGCTGCATAATTATTTTCGCGCGCATTTGGCGGGAGATGAAATTGTGAAAGAAAAAAATGGAATGTTTGAATTATATTATGAAATATGAAGATTAATTTGTTTATAGATAAAAAAAATCAATTGACAAATTATCTGGAAATTATATTATTTTGAGTGCAATGTGCTGTTTTTAAATCTCTCATGGGGATGAAGTGTAAAATTATAGCCATGAGGAGACGGAACTATCAATATATTCCCCATGGGGGGATGACATACCCCCGCATACCCCCCACCCCTAATTCAAACACTGCTGGACACTCTCCAATAAAACAAAACAAATAATGCTTGGAACAACTATTTATTGTTAACATGATGTTGATATACATTTCATATGAACCTAATAGGTACATATGTTATAGATTATATTAATGAAAGGTTCATACACAGTGGAAAGAATTATACAAGTCCAATAGAACACGTCTCAAAAGTGAAAGTCCGATGTGTATGCATTGGCAGCAACATTTAAAACATGATTATTGAAATTGTATAAATTATTCCCACAAACCAAGAACATGGATTGAGTCATACAAACGACAACCAGATGACATCTATCTCAAAAAATTTACTTGTACATTATTTTTTTGTACCTTGATTATATAAACAGAACTCAAATTTAAAATAATTCAAAATATTATGCTATAGGATCCTGGTTTAGGCTGTACACTTCCTTCGGTCGGGGACAGGAAAAGATAAACCCGCTCTACCATAGGCCGGCCTATACCTGGCCATGTTAAACTGGGTTCATCTTTGCCTGTCACCGACCATAGCATGGGCCGGTCTATACCTGGCCATGTTAAACTGGGTTCATCTTTGCCAGTCACCGACCGTAGCATGGGCCGGTCTATACCTGGCCATGTTAAACTGGGTTCATCTTTGCCAGTCACCGACCATAGCATGGGCCGGTCTATACCTGGCCATGTTAAACTGGGTTCATCTTTGCCTGTCACCGACCATAGCATGGGCCGGTCTATACCTGGCCATGTTAAACTGGGTTCATCTTTGCCTGTCACCGACCATAGCATGGGCCGGTCTATACCTGGCCATGTTAAACTGGGTTCATCTTTGCCTGTCACCGACCATAGCATAGGCCGGCCTATACCTGACCATGTTAAACTGGGTTCATCTTTGCCTGTCACCGACCATAGCATGGGCCGGTCTATACCTGGCCATGTTAAACTGGGTTCATCTTTGCCTGTCACCGACCATAGCATGGGCCGGTCTATACCTGGCCATGTTAAACTGGGTTCATCTTTGCCAGTCACCGACCGTAGCGGACTGAGGAAGCTATGCAACTTTAAACGCCTTATCTCTCATGTTACTCTGAATCCAATCAGAATGTGCATATACGTCAGAAAAGATATCTTGATATGTATCGGGTTCTATGATCAATCTGTTTGCTGAAGCCACACCTGCAACATAATATTGATTATTATCGCTTGATCATGATAATGATCACTTTACACAGGTTTAGCTCAATAGTTGAAGTATATTTTTGTTCCAAATAAATGATACCAAAAATAGTAAATTTTTCGGATACAAAATAAATTAACATTATTTTGAGAATGTAGGTTTTTGTGAAAAACTTCCATGGAGTCAGGGTGATAGGATGTGATGTGCGTTGTGAAAAATATCCGACCGAACCGGGGCTCGAACCCGGGACCTCTCACTTGCCGGGCGAGAGCTGTACCAACTGAGCTATCCGGTTGGTAGAGCTACCAGGTCCGACCGGGTAGCTCCCGGCAAGTTAACATTATTCTGTTTTACTACTAATAATTGTCACCACTGTCACCAGCAAACAGCCAATATTGAGCAAAAATATAATTTTTCTGTTTTCTGTCTCTAATGGCGAACACAATTTTAAATATACATATTTAATAGTTACATTACTGCATATTTTTTGAAAATTTGCTTAATAGTAAAAAACTTCAAATTTCCTTACAGATTTGAAAGAAAAATCGAATTCTGTAAGAATGTTCGTGCCAATGACATAACAAAGTTGAAGCTTGATAAGACAAACGATTCATTTAGAGTTTGAATCTAAAATTTAAAAAAATAATATCAGAGGATTTTGCTCAACCGGTGGATTTACATATTTTTATGGTGAAATATTTCATAACGATTGGTGGATCGATGTTACATGACCAGTCCAGACAAAAACACAAAACACAAAAAGCAATAAACAATAGAATAATAATCATAAAAGTAACATTATTACGCTCGCTACACTCGATTAAAAAACATTTTTTCACAAAGTGTGTGTTAGTTACAGCAAACTAGGTTCCTTATGAACGAATATGATGAGAAATTAAATAATTTAGAAAGTGGAAGAATGAGAGAAATATAGGAAGAGCACAGAGATTTGGAGTCGCTGTAATTTCTGTGAGTATTTCTATACGCCTGTTTTTGACACCATCTTTACCTGTTCCGTCTCATTTTGTGTTTTTTGTCCACGGTGTTGAAAACATTGAAATTTTATCGACATTTTAATCTTGGGAAGGGAGAAAATGTCGTACCGAGCTAAATTTGTTGATTTCGGAGGTTATGCGATGCCGATTTTATTTTAAAAATATCACCACATGGTGCATGCGTGGGGGCATCATTGCAGATCCACCTGCCTGGATTCTTCATCCCGGGTATTTTGCTACAAACATCGTCTTGTCAACTGTACATAACGTTAATGCAAAACTCCTTGGTTAAGGTTATAAAAAAATCGTAATCCAAAAAACCAGTACCAGTCTGCTTCAAATGCTGCGTACTTGCTGAGCGTTCGTGAACCGCAGAGAATCAGCTTTCTTCCAAGACGAGAACATAGTCACGTGACATGGGGTGAAGGCACGTGACATCGTCTCATTGACATAAGTCCCTGTTCACATTTTAGTATTTCCCGTTGCGGTTTTTCAAGTTATTGTCCATATTCGATAAACACCCAACAAATCATATTTATGATTTGTTGGGTGTTTATCGAATATGGACAAAACGGTTTGAACGAAACGGATTGGTTGCTGGTCAGGTCCTTGACAATCAATCCTTGTTATTATCAATGCAATCAGAGCTAGATTAGATAACAGACCATAGATTTCATAGGATGATGCCATCACATTTTTTCAGCCAATCATTTCTTTCAAATACCGTTTTATCATTTGTTGAGTGTACATTCGATTCTTTATTTTAGCTCTGAATAATGAAATACGAAATGCGAGATGCGTCTTTATTAGCGTCTTACAGACGATTGGACATCTACAATCAAACGACTGAATCACCTTGTTTATAATATTTTAAGATCAACAGCAAACTACCCTATACTTCCCTATACCCCAACCCGTTCGCTCCCAATACAATTATTCCGGATACTTTTTGATCAACTCTCGTACGTTACTATATTACTATACTATTATTATGATTGGCGATATGTGGTTAACTGAAATTTATTATTCTTACCAATAAGCACGTATTTTCCATCATCTTCTATCATAAATGGGCCACCGCTGTCTCCACTCGAAATTCCTCCCCTAAGTCTGATTGCACAGAACATTTTTCCATCACTATACACTCCCTGTTCCACTTCAGTGTTCTCACATCCGGGATTGCATGTCTCTTTCGGCATTATATTGAATTTACCTTCCAACAACTTGCAAGATGCACTACCATTTTCTGTCACTCCAAAACCAATTACGTATCCAGAATCCTGTGTATAACCTAAGAAAAATACATCAAGACAATAAAATACAGTTTAGCATATTATAATACTATAGGATATTCTTACATAGGTACACAAAACTTTATACACTTTTATTTTGGTTAACTACTCGTGCCAATGAATGAGTTGGAAAACAGTTAACAACTGTAAACTAGTTTGTGAAAATCTAATTTATCCAGTTCTGACAAAAAATGGATACCTAAAACTTGATGCTCGGCCAAACAAAAATTGATCGTTGAACAAATTTGAATGACTGCTGGTCATGTCCCATAATAACCAATCACAGCTTGTTATTATCATTGAAATGTGAGGTCACCTACTAGAATGAGACAAGGAGATCGCTTAGACTGACTTCAGATGGTGCGATACATTTATCAGCCTATCAGATTTATTGAACGATCAATTTTCTTACCTAATTTTATTAAAAATTGTTATTTTTAAACTGAGTTTCGAACTATTTCTTTAAATTTAACACGGTTATTTTAGGGATATTTACCTCTAACTGGCAGACAGATAGGTGTTCTTCCTATAGCGCTCTCACTCAAGGTCACCAGCGCTATGTCGTTATTCTTATTAGAGTAGAATTCTTCATGCATCTTTATTGCTGAAGAAGCTATAGTTATGACATTCGCAGTTGAAGACGAAGTGTTCCATTCATCGAACAGTCCCAATCTTACAGAAGCATTCACAACAACAGGCAATTCTGTTGTCATTTCTTCTTGTAGCTCATTATTAATCGAGCTCTTTTCATCTGATTTGCTGTAACTAATAAATATCGAAGTAAGACAAGATATTCATTCAACAGGTTGAAGTCTGTTTTTTAATTTAAGCAAGAAAATAGTTTCATAACTTTATAACTTTATATAACTTTTTATAACTTTATAACTAATTTTAATAATTGTAAACATACATCCCTGTGTATTTATGTTTACATCTATGTGTCAACTTTGACAATACCATAATTTCAGTCACTCAATGTAAATCTCCATTATGTCATATATAGAGTACTAGAGTGCCACGCCCACTAGGCACTTCCGGAGTCTTTTTCAAAATCCTCTTATGGAAAATAACATGGGGACTTACTTTGATTGCTGGTCATTTGTAAACAAAACAGAGTTAAGAAAATCCCAATACACCACCATTAACTTTAAGAGGGCTTGGTAGTGAGCGTGGCCTTGACGAGTTTTTTAATCGATTTTTATCAATATCTTTTTCCAGTGTAATTATTAACAAAATAGGGCTATGGACGTGAATTCAGAACAGTTCAATGAAAATAATTTCATAGTTTGGAATAAGCTATTAGTTTTATTGTGTCCAACAGGTGTTTAGAACTACTACTACTACTACTACTATACTTACTCATCTGTGCAATGTCCTGCTGTTAATACATGCCGTTCTGATATCAGTGCCCCTCCACAACTAAGACAATTGTTCTTATAACAAGTGTTCACTTCGGCAAACCATGGATACCTCTCGTAACCAACTTCATCACCATTAATAATCCGTGGACGAAGTTCATCTGTACCACTTGGCTTTGGGTTCGATATGCCACATGCTACAACAGAAAATAACGCATGAAGGATATTGCAAGTAGAGATGGCATTGTTCTGCAACCAGGCTAATTGTGACAGATGGACTATGAAGACGATTGGGTAATGAAGGAGTGTGGACTAAGAAAGAGCCGCGGAATTTGAGCAGGAGCCTCCGGAGTGCAGGTTTATAGTGCCTGAACCATCTTGCTCCGTTAATCGATAATGAAGGATATTTCAACTCTTGTAGGAAAAGTGATTTTTTGCTAAATTTTGAAAATTTTAGAGGCGCTACACTTTCTTTCAAAGTTCAATAGTCAAAGTTTTTACTTCTTTACAAGTCACATGATTTTGAACATGAGATCACCAGCAACATGATATGTTATTGGTATTCTGGGTTGTTGATCTAGATCTTTCACTTCTGGACAACAGCAGGCAGGAGAAAAATCTTTCTTCTTGCTATGTTAATTGATTTCGATTTTACAACTCAAAATAACAGTGGAATAATGAAATCCAATTTCTTAAAATGCAAGAAAAACAATTGAAATCTGACTTTTATATTGTCAAGCATTGTCAGATATTGTCGATTGTCATAATATATCTGTTCAATACCTAAAACAGCACATTACAGTATGTACATCGTGCTAATAGTAATTGAGCGAGCGTAGCGAGCGTCACCACGGTACTCTTATGGCACTTTCTCTGTGTGTTTTTTTGTTGTTTTTTTGCCTGCACTGCCCAGGTCAAACCACACAACCAATCGATCTGAAATTTTGCAGACTTACTAACGTAATCTATGCGGTCTCTGGGATCGTTTTTGAGCGGAATCCTGTGATTGGTTCAAATTTTAGAAAAATTATCTTTTGATTGGTTGGTCCGATCAATTTGAAATTTTGCAAAGTCATTGCAACCAACATTATACCCAATCATAAAAATTTACAGCCAAATCATCCCATTGGTTCAAATTTGAAACCATTTTTCCAGTGATTTTTGAAATTTAAACTAGAACCGATTGACCGACCAACTAAAAACTTGGCAGGGACATTGGTACCAACATTTAAGGTATATTTGCCAATTTTCAGTCTAATCTGTCGTTATTTTCACAAGTTTTTGTCATTTTAGGGACATTTTGTGTGTTGGCTGTCAAATTCACGGCGACTTCGAATCTTCAGTTCAACTTCAAGGCAAGGTAGTTAGAGTAGAAAGTTTCAAACGATATGAAACTAATAATGACCGTTCAACAGATTGATCTGATATTGTGTACACACACTACATATCATATCATATGATTGGTCCCAGTTATATTTTTTGAACGAGATCCTGTGAAAGGTTTAATAGATCAACTTAAAACTTAGCAAGGTTATTGGAACTAATATTTTTTTGAGATTTTGGAGATTTTTATACAAGTCTGTGACGAAATTCAAGAATTATTGGCTTTTAATGACATTTTCGATATACATAATTTCGATTCGAGGTGTTGCGTGTATCCGTGCTCGCGCTCCGTGCTCCGTGCTCTTTTCAAAAGATTTTGTCATTTTCGGGACATTTTATTCCATAATCTTGAAATATTTGTAAAATTTATACTACATTGCTTCTGCTCCAAGGCCTGTAGAGCAGCCAAGCAAATACAATTTACAGCAGACAATTTATTGTATTTATTAATACATTTATTAATACAATTTATTAATTTGTTGTAAATTTGCAGTCAATTTACATTAAAACTATCGCATATCAAATCGGATGTAGTACGAATGCCAAATCCTCCAATAGGTAGTTTAAATAATATCTTCTGATTGGTCGACAATCAAAATGTTTTGCATGGTGATCAAGACCAACATAATCTAAAATTTTACACACTCTAAGCCCAATCAGTCAAGTATTAATTGTCATTTTACGAGTTTAGTATGGGTTGTCTAAAGCTGGAAAAAGTATGTAGGAAAGTCACGACACTATGGATCTGATATTCATCCAGAGTATTTATATGGAGATTGTAAAGTTGCACAGAAAATCGTCTTGTGACGTGTCGTGTATCGTGACTGGGGATGTTGCATGTTCTGTGCTCGCTCATCAACGCGTTACACTGAGCGTTTTCCTAGTGATAAGTTTACTTAGTATAAAATGAACTTACTCTCTGCACTGGAAAGTGCTACATGAAGCGAAGCAGCGAACAGAAGACACAACAGCTTCATTGGAGATCTAGAAACTGACTTAACTTTGAAACTTGTCCCTCGCTTATATATGTTTGATTTCCTCAGACTTTGTCATACAATTGTATTTCACACACAGTAAAACTATTAACTGTCTTAGTTTTGTAAAGAAATTATGATAATCCAAAAACATTTAGTCCAGTTCGAGGGATATGTTTAACCAACACTTTCAAAGCATCGTTGGTCAATCTGAGCACTTAAAGAACATACAATGTGTTTTGAAAATCTCTCTTGTAATGAAAGTGTGAATGGACACATGGAGAAGTCTAAGAGCGTCTTTTCACAACACCCTTGACTTTTTTATCCTGATTTCCAGCTACTGCATGATCAGTAGCAAAGCCTCACTTGCCACACTTTCACAGCTACACTTACACTTTCCTTTATCATTGAACATCTGTTTGTAGCCTGCAGTTTCACATAAATCGCGGAATGCGTTTTGCGTTTTTTCTCTAAACCAATCTCGTTATTGAAATTTTTTTTTTATTTTCTTCCATCCTTTCAAAATTGCTTTCGGTAAGGGTTAACAAATTATTTACAAATAATGTTTCATTTCTGCATTGCATTGTATTTTGGAATATTTCCACAAAGCAACAACAGGTTGTTGGCGGAATGATACCAACACGAATATGGAACCAGACAGTTATCTGGCTGAGCTGAAATTTGAAAGGTCAATATAAATCAATTCCTATTATTTTGTATATACTCCTTTGCATTCAGATAGCCAATCAATGGTCTGATTGGTCATCCTACTTCATCAAGAAGAGATTTGAAGTTAATTAGATTCAAACTAATACATTTTAAAATACTAATTGTTTTCATTATTTGACTTCTCCGCACAAGAAATATTTTAAATCTGTTTCGACGAATCTGAGTATAGAGTATATTTATATGCAACCCAAATATCCTTATTGTTGATTTGTGCCTATTATCTATGTCAGAATATTTAGCAATTTATTTTTAAATCATTCAAGGGACGTTCCTGGCAAATCTGTAAAATATTGGGCATAATGGCGCATGTGACAGTAATCGAAATTAATTATTACCGCCATATTTAAAATGTGGAACATCCAGTAATAAAGATAACGTAATTCAGATTAACAAACATCTTTTTGAAATGTGCACCACTATACAAACAAAACTTTTACTTTGTTCGCACAAGTAAGACTGTCTGACAAAATATGCATTATATAAGGCTAGTCAAGTCATCTTTTAGTTCTCCAATGAAGCTGCTTTGCTACATAGAGCACTTTCTTGTGGTCTTGAATTAGTTACCCGCACTAATTCATCCGGTAAAAGTAAGTTTTTTTACTATTTGTTAATCTAGTCTACAGCATATCTATATAGAATACCATTAAACATAGTATGTTATTTTTAAAACCTTTTAACACCTTTTAAACTACTTACATTTCGTGATGTCACGCGTGCTCGCTTACCAACAGATTCAATAAGTGCTCCTAGTGACTAATATCGACACCAAAGGGAGTGTATTTTCTGCCTCTAGGTTACATAACAAACAAATTCACTGAACGTGCCCCTCCCCGATATTTTCATGCTGTTCCTTTAACAATGTAATCAGTTTCTTTGTCTGTTGAAACGGATATTTATATTGGATTTTCAAACATCTTCATTCAAATCGATGGTAAATAAACAAAAGGTTCCCACAAAAAAGTTGAGATGAAAAAAGTTCATGTATCTGTCAATATTCATTTTGGATTTGTCTTCTATGAGCACAAGACAAAATTAGTACGATTGTATTTTTTTTAATATAATTTATTTTTAAAATAATATTTTTTGAGTAGAAAAAAGTAGAAAAATGGCAACAAAGATCATGCAGGGTTGGATTCACAATACTACAGAAATACAGCCTAAAGCCCCATTTACACGGTGCAACTTCTTGTACAATTCTGTGCCACACTTCTGTGTCACACTTCTTGAATGGAAATTAGAACATGTTTTAAGTTCTGTGACAGAAAGTTGCATCGTGTAAATGGGGCTTTAGGTCATTTTGATATATTTGACCTATGCGACGTTTCTGAAACACGCATATTTCAAGATGGCCGAGATCTTTGAAAAGGAGTTAATGCAAAGTAAAATTGCTGTACAGAAAATATCTAAACGATGAAAGCTTTTTTTCTTCATTCTTAGGGCACATATCTCAGGCTACAGACAGAAAATTTATGTCATTTAGATCTTGTAAATAGTCCGTTTTTTCCAATTTTATTTACATTTCAATATTCATACTATAATATCTTTTTGTTGTTGTAAATATCAATATCAACTTGTCCACAATTAGTGTTCAATATTAACATAATGTGTATGTACTTTTTTGTACCTATTTTGTACCTAGCTGACATTTGTCATTTTGTTGTTTTCAGTTTTAAAAGGAAGGAGAAGCAAAAAGGAATCTAGGCAAAAAACATTTTTTTTCCTCCACATATTTATTTAGTGGGTTAAACATTAGACACAATCTTCTGTTTATTTTGATAATTTTTATCAGCCAGTGAAAGAGACTAAATGCATTCAATTTATCTCTTGAAATGAATAATAAATACCAGGGGAACTTTCTTGTATCGATCGATAATTACCTACATTCAACGTTTTACATTAAGTGTAATCAGGTCTCAAACTGTAATAAAATGCAAAATGAATGCAAGGAATAACATTTTATTATTAACATTATTATGTTTGATACAATGTTGTTACAAGGTACATGTTACTATGTTATTATTTAGACTATTATTTATTATGATGATAATGATAAAACCTGATCCAGGTTATCTGATCCAGAAGGTCGCTTATAGAATCACAGTATATAGCAGTATCGCAGTTTATAGAATCATTTAAATGCTGGCATCCGTAATAGAAGCTCGAATCCATGCTAAATGCTCAAATATGTCAGTGAAGTAAGTCAAGTCTAGAGAGCCGCTAAGAGAGCTTCCAAACGAAACCACACCTGTAACAGGAAAATACAAGTGTTAAAGGAAAAGTAAATAATATCATCGGTGTTTTACTGGTTTTACTATCATTCGTGTTCACTGGCTTGAGCACATTCAAGTAGTGTTGAAAGATCCAGCCCATCACATTTGGGATTGAAAACTATTAAAAAAATTACATATTTGCCCCTCTGGCGAGTGAGAGTTAAAGAAATTGCATTTATAATTTAATTGCAATATTCAATTCGTTAGTCGAATCTTAGTTACACTTTATTTACACTTTATTTATTTGCTACACTTTATTACCAGATGCTATAATTGGAGACGGGAATTAGTATGATATTTTTTTCAGTACGTCAAGTCCGTGCCAGATTTGTACCGATCGGTCCGGCCGGTCTTCGAGATATATGACGTCACTTTGGTTTCAAAATGGCCGCACAAATATGTAATAATGGAAAGACGCCAAAAGTGCACATGTGGTGAAAAATTCAGATCGATCGGTTCAGCCGTTTAGGCTGTGGCCTTGTCAACAGGGTTGCCTGATATCAGAATCATCATCATTCATCATCATCATCATCATCATCATCATCTGAGGTAGATTAGAAGGGGTGTAATTTCACTGTTTTCACGGCCCTCTAGCTCGTAAATGGCATATCATATTGGTCCCAAATTTGGTACATGTGGTGGCGTAGGCCATAATTCAAAATAGAGGTTTTGAGGTTTTCATTTTTAAGATAGTAGGCCGAAAACGCCATTTTGATGCTTGGCGTAAAAGTGGTTGGACAGCTCCACAGCCTTTTTATATTTGAGTTAGGCTGACGGTATGTTGTGTGAGAGTGTGCGCACTGTACGACTTGGCTGAGTGGAGCGACCGCTCCACTAGATAGACCATTTCTTACCGATAATCGTGTATTGTCCAGAGTCGTCTTTCATCATAAAAGGACCACCACTGTCTCCACTACCAGTTCCTCCACGAGATCTGGATGCGCAAAAGATTTTCTTCTCGGAATAGATTCCCATTCCTTCCAGTGGAAACATGTTTTTGCATGTTTTTGTCGACAAGATCTTGAATTCTCCTTGCAACAACTTGCAAGGTAAATTACCAGTTTCTGTGATTCCAAATCCAATCACGTATCCCAAATTCTGTTTCATACCTAAGAAAATTACAAAAGAGTGTAAGAAGATAATCTGATAATCTGTTGCTGATAATATTGATTGGTAATTCATAATGCAGTGGAATTAATTTTTCTACCTGTAGTTTAACGACAATGTGACAACGTTATAAAACTCCAATGACAACAAAATTTTAGTAAATATACAGAACAAATATCTTAGTAAATTTTCAGAAAAATATTAAAATAATCTTAAACCTACAAATATTTACCTAATAAATAAATTTTATACCTAATACATAATTTACCTATTTTTGTACTAATAAAATTTGTGTGAATCATAATTTCAAATTCAGTCCGTATATTGCTTTAGTGACAACTACAGTAATTATACTTATGTTTTAAACGTTACCTTTTACTGGCAGACATACTGGTGTTCTTCCTAAGACTCTGGAAGGCAATGTCACCATTGCTATGTCATTCTCTACAGAATGCATTCTAGGTCTGACAATAAGTTCGTAATTTTCGTGAATCTTGATTGCTGAAGAAGCTACTTTTATGACTTCAACCGTCGAAGATGGTCTACAATTATCGTAAACTCCCAATTTTACTTCAGCATGTGTATATACAGGAAAGTTTTCAACCATATAATCTAGTTCATCATTAGTTGAGTTCTGTCCATATTTTATTGCTAGAAATGCTTTACTGAAACAAATCAAATAGAAGTTCGACGAAATATAATATAACCAGCAGGTTAAAAGTTATATTTAGCGATTTTCATATGCAACACAATATTATCATCAATGGTTGTTAGTGACATTAAACTATAGTTAAACGACAAGTTAGAATCTCTATTTGGTTAAGATTATTTATTTAAGGGGGTTTGATGATTTCAATGAAAATACTGACTTCATGCCAGTCAATACTAAAATATGGAATTGTCATTAGTTCAAATGTTGAAATTTGCGAAGTTCTGTGATCCTAATTAATGTTGAAATAATTTTAGTGATGTTTGCCCTATAATTTTAAGATATTTATGAGGATAATACAATAATTCGCACGAATATTAAAAGTTTCAAAACTCTGTAGGCAAGTGCAAGAAAACCTCGAGCCCCCTTAAACATACACACCTACTTAAACATGCATTAAACAGAGTGTAGCTCGCTGAAAATACATGTTCGAATTTAGGTATAGATCAATTTATACGAAACTTACTAATCGACGCAATGTCCTGCTGTGATAACATGGCGTTCTGATATCAGTGATCCTCCACAAGAACCATTACCGTTGTAAGGATATCCCTCATGAAAAGTGGTCAGTCGGACAAACCAAGGATACTTCTCGTAGCCAATAGGGTCGCCGTTAGACATCAGTGGAACAAGTTGACCAATGCTCCTTGGCGCAGGATTCACTCTGCCACATGCTAACAGAAAACAATTCATCGAAGAAGTTTGCAAGAAGAGTTCTGCAACTATAGCCTAGTGGAGGAGACAGCTGGTGGATCTTTAGGAATATGATTGACTAATGATGAATGTGGAAAGAAGGCAGTCTTTTATTAGGGAACCTGCCCAACATTTGCCTCTCATTTTTGCGAAAGAAAAAAATATATATTCACTTGGCACAACTAAAATGGTTCGTTCAGATTGGCTGTAAAATGTTAGATCGCACCCTCAGAAGTCAGTCCAAGAGATCTCCTTGTCTCACTCTAGTAGATGACCTCACATTTCAATGATAATAACAAGCCTTGATTGGTATGGAACATGACCAGCTGTCATTTAAATTTGTTCACCGATCAATTTTTGTTGTGCCGAGTGTATAGTGGTGGAATAAAGACCCTGTTAATCTGCCTCTCTCTGACTCATATCATAAAAATGTTTTTATATGGAGCAGAGAGAGACAACCAGCACAGCTACTTTATTCCACGCTTTACATACGTACAATATATAAACCAGTTTAGCACCTGTAAATAGGGCACAACGTTATTATAATTATTAATTATTATAATATCGTTATTGTTGCTCAACACAAACGCCCAAATTCTTGATTCAATCTACACGTACAAGACTACAGTTAATCAATTTATATTACCTAATGAAACATTGTGCCAACAAGTAAATTAATGATAAGTTTACTCATTAGTTTAGTAGAAGGTAAAATGAACTTACTCTCTGCACTGGAAAGTGCTACATGAAGCGAAGCAGCGAACAGAAGGCACAGCAGCTTCATTGGAGATCTGGAAACTGACATGACTGTAGAAACTTGTCTCTAGTCTTATATAATAGGTTTGATTTCCTCAGATATTGTCATACTTGTATTTCACAGTAAAAAAACTATTAACTGCCTTAGTTTCGTCAAGAAATTGTGAGATGGCAAAGAATGTTATTACTCACTTTCAAAGCGATGTTTGTCAATTTAAAAAACATTCAATGTGTCATGGATATCCCCATCTTAGGAAATTGAAGTTGAATTGACACAATAGTGATGAGTGTAAGGGCAGCTTTTCTCAACACCCTTGACTAGGTAATTTATTCTATTTTGAGACACAAACTGCTGCATGATCAGTAGCCAAGCCTCACTTGCCACACTGTATACAGCTACAGGCTTGTAGGAACATTCACTTTCCAAGTTTCCTTTATCATTGAACATCTGATTACATGCTGTGGCTATAAAACACTATTTTCTTCCATCATTTCCAAAATTGAATTGCTACAGCTTTAGCAAACTTATCTTTAGCAAAGATTTAGATTTAGTAGCTTTTACTTAAGCTTTAGTAAACTTATCAGAATATTACCGAGTTATTTTATTATTTACTCAATGGATTCTTAAAGCTTCCACGAAAATAAACAATATTAAGTTTCATTTCGACATTGTATTTTATTTCCTATTGATAGAAATGCAGATAAGTTATTAAGGTAATTATTTCCTCAAATAAACAACAGGTTGCTGGCGGAATGATGCCTACACGAGTAGGGAACGAAACCGTTAATCTGGCTGAGCTGAAATTTGGAAGGCCAATAAATTCTATTCCTATTTTGTAGGTATATCCTTTGAAATTCAGAGTTGAAATACATGCATTGTTTTAATGGTGAATATTTATAAAAGTATGACTTCTCCAAACGAGAAATATTTTAAATCTGTTTGACGAATAGGAGTGAATTTACACTCTAAATTTGATTGAGGGGAAATCGCTAAAAAAATTCGTTTAATCCACTCAAAAATAATACGATTTTAATTGTGGACTTGTGCCTCTTATTTTTTTTCCAAAATTTTGATATTCACCATTAAAGTGCAATGTAGCAATTTATTTTGAAATGATCCAAGGCATGTTCCGGGTAAGAGTTCAAATGTCCTACATTCTTCTAAGAGTGTTCCAATGTCCTACTTAACATTTAGATAAATTAAACACATAATGCAAGGACAAACTGTTTATTATTAATAGGTTGATGATCATACACTATTGCCTGTTATAATTATTTGCAGATCTGTCATTATTAATTCTAGCAATTCGTGAATGTCACTGTACAACTGTAACTGTTATAAAACGGACGTTCAATCACTTGTCGGTATTGTAGGTTACTGTAGGTTGACTTAGTTCATGATATTTCTTTGAATCCATGGAGAATACTGAGATACTCTACTGAAGAGATTATGTTGAATGGAAACGTTCGTAGCTTTCTGGAATATTGACATCAATCCTGGAACAAACAAATTATAGGTTAAGAAATCTTCACACGTGAAACTTAGTTTCTTATATCCCACGGCTGGTGTATTGGATACCACGGTTCTCGTCAGATCACCGAGGTTATCAGCAACATTGAGAGCGGTTAGTAGTTGGATGGGTGCCTATAGGCACCGAGTGTTTTAAACACCCAGCGCCACTAGCGAGAGAAATCGGCAAAACTGTACGGCGAAGAATCAGCAATTTTATAATCTCTCATTGGCCGTGGCCATAGCAACCGATAAAAATCCACAGATAACTCAAAATAGCTCAGAATTGGAAAAAAAGAGAAGCAAACTAATAATTTAATCAGAGTCAGTGAAATTTTTGGACACGCCATACATTTTGCATAGCGAAATATCCTGTGGCGTATTATTGTAAGAATGCATACAATGAGTAATGCTTACTAACTGCTGCAACTAAGGGTATGAGGATCACGTCAAGAGTTGCTATTTTTTGCCACCCAACGCGCTGTCTCTCATTTTCAGAAACAAAAGAGAGTCAACACTCGGTGCCTTTGAAAATGTTCGCTATGCGGAAATAAGCCACTGCACAATGGATTCAGCCAATTTATTACTGATAAACAAAACATTTCACTTGATTTCGCATAGTCGAACATTTTCGCATGCTGTTTCGATTCGAGAATAGGCAACCTGGGTTTGCCAGTTGCTGCCGTTGGGTCAGAGAGACTGGGGTGTTTGGGGGTTAGTGTGACGACCTCCCTCCACTTGTTATCAGTCTCTCGACGGCGCGGGTTGTGGAGGCCCGTGCTGTGAATGTTACACCGTCCTTCGGAAGGGACGTTAAGCCGTTGGTCCCCTTGGTATCTTTCGTCAGTAGTAGGCTACATGCCGGTACCGGGTTTCCTCTCCTCCCTTCTCTATTACATTCTCACTAGTGGAGCCTCGGCTCCGTTGAGAATATAGGATTAAAAATATATAAATACCCTACATTGAAACTTACAGATTTAGTTGGCGAAAAGAGCAAGAGATTCCATTTGTCTTACCGATAAGTACAAATTGTCCATTGTCTTCTATCATGAAAGGACCTCCGCTGTCCCCTTTGCGAATTCCTCCCGGTAGCTTGCTTGCACAGACAAGATTTCTGTTCTCTTCAGGATTAATGCAGTCCTCGATATTCAAATCACCTTGCAGCAACAAGCAAGATCCAGTGGTGTCTTCTGTGTCGCCGAAGCCAATGGCGTGTCCGATGCCCTTCGACGAATAATCTGCTGAATATTCATTTTGTACAAGAGCATTAGCCACGTAGTTAGAAGGTATAGTTAGGGGAGCCACGGTTCTCTTAAGGTGGATTCACACGGCCGTTCCAAACTTCGAGTTTGAAACTCAAGTTTGTCAAAGTTCCGAATCGCCGTTCCAAAAACTCCCGTGTGAACTATGAAAAGATTCGAACTGTGAGGATTGAGTTTCAAACTTTCATAGTTCACACGAAGGTTTTTGGAACGGTGATTTGGAACTTCGGCAAACTTGAGTTTCAAACTCGAAGTTTGGAACGGCCGTGTGAATCCACCTTTATTGCACTCGGTCGAACGGTTCCAGTTAAAATATATAAAAAAAAACAGGATCCTGTTAAAAACTATATATCACGAGACTACTTATTGCATTAATTTAATAAATGTGCAAAATTTCAGATCGTTTGGTTGAACGGTTTAACCACGGCACTGCTGGCAAAAACACAAAAACAAACACACAGAGAAAGTGCCTTAAGGTGCTGCAAGCGCGAGCGATTTTGCTGCATTTTGAAGACACTTTTTGGATACGATTGGAGACAAAATGGGTTTACGAAATGATTTGAATTTGGATCGTGATTAGATAAAAGACAAACTGAGGGTTATCTCTTGGTACATTTTTAAATTTTTGGTTCGTAATTAGTAATATTTAGACGGTTTTTGGTGAAAAATTAGATATTTTCTTGTCTCGCTGGGTGCCGTATAGAATTAAATTTCCAAAATGTGCCAAGTGATAACCCTAAGTTTGTCTTTTATCTAATCGTGATTAAAATTTGAGATCAATTGGTTAACAGATTTGGTCTCCAATCGTATCGGAAATTTCATCATTTTGCGCGGTTTTGTTGAATAACCGGCGCCTAATTAACAAGGCACCAAGTAAAAATTAAAAAGTGCTACTAATATAGAATTAGACTGATCATGTGAACATCCTATCAAAGTTACACCCATAAATGAAACAATTTTTCTCTCTCAATTTTCTAAAACGGCCGAGCGCTAGTATCACCAGTACAGATGGTGATACCCGCTACGCTCGCTCAAAAAGTACATTTCCTATAAAATTATTGTAATTGTTTTACCGTGAACGGGCAAACACACTGGAGTTCTCCCAGCAGCGCTTTCAGCCAAAGTCAGCAACGCCACATCGGAGAATAAATATTCAAGTTTATTTTCATCGACTGTGAATTTGAAGTTTTCGTGAACCTTGGTTCGTAAAACGCTGACGGTGACTTTGTTATCCAAAGATGCGTGACAATCATCGAAAACTCCGAACCTTACGAAAGTGTTTGCAGCAATAATTGGAGTTAATTTTTGCACTATTTCGTCTAGTTTATCGTTCGTATCGTAGGCCTTGTTGTTTAATGATGCAATTGTAAATTTTCTGCAAATAAATCAGAATACAGTGTGTCATCTGTACACATAATATGTAAAAAGCTATACTTAAATCCAATGCCACACGTAATTCAAGTCGGTGACTTGGTGTAAGATTTACCAAATATTAGAAAATGTGTTTTGTGTTTATGATAAATTTTATAATAATGAAATATGATTAAAGAAAATGCAATTATTTTTTTTACATATCATGCATTTTAATTTCCTGAAATAGGTACTTGATTTGATTCTAACTAGGAAAACGCTCTGGGTAACGCGTTGATGAGCGAGCACGGATACGCGGAACACCTCGAACCGAAATTCTGTCTATCGAAAATATCATTAAAAGCCAATAATTCTTGAATTTCGTCAGACTTGAATACAAATCTCTAAATATTCCTAAAATGTTAGTATCAACCTTTATGATTGAACTGTTCCTTGTTAATATTCAAAAATCACAGGATCTCTTTAAAAAAAATATACCTGGGACCACTTAAATCATATGATATTAGTGTGTACACAATATCAGATCAATCTGTTGAACGGTCATTATTGAGCGAGCGAAGCGAGCGTCTCCATTTGGCTCTTTTGGCACGGACCTCTGTTTTTTTTTTGTTTGTTTTTTTTTTTTTCTGTTACTGACGATATACAGGTCAGAGTTTTTCTTCGATCGAGCTGAAATTTTGCACACATGTACGTAACATTTCTGATTGTTGCAGACCCTAATTTTTTTGAAATCCATTGATTGGTTCAAATTTAAAAAAAATTAACTTTCGATTGGTTGTTTTGATCAAATTGAAATTTTGACAAGTCATTACCCCCAACATTGTACCCAATCAAACAAAGTTTCAGCCAAATCCTCCCATTGGTTAAAATTTAAAACCATCTTTCCTGTGTTTTTAGAAATTTAAACTATAACCGATTGAACGATCAACTTATAACTTCGCATGATGGTTGGGTCCAACATTATCTGCATTTTTGACAATTTTCATACTAATCTGTGTTTAAATCCAAACGTTATTGACATTTTACGGACTATTAGCGTGTTGGCTGTCAAATTCACGGCGACTTCGACTCTTCAGTTCAAGGCAAGGTAGTTAGAGCAGAAACTTTCAAACGCAAATGAAACTGATAATGACCGTTCAACAGTCGATCTGATATTGTGTAGACACACTTATATCATATGAGTGGTCTCAGGTATATTTTTTGAAGGAGATCCTGTGATTTTTGAAAATTAACACGGAACAGTTCAATCATAAAGGTTCAATTGATCAACTTAAAGCTTTGCATGGTTATTTGGACCAATATTTTAGGAATGTTTTGAGATTTCTATACAAATCTGTGGCGAAATTTTAGAATTATTGGCTTTTTATGACATTTTCGATAGACAGAATTTCGGTTCGAGGTGTTGCGCGTATCCGTGCTCGCTCATCAACGCGTTACTCAGATTCATTGGTTAAAATTTAAATAAATATCTCCTGATAGGCTGAAAAATGAAAACGGTCTTCGATAATTCTGATCAAACTCATATTTTGCATGATCATTAAGACCAATATTGTCTCTTATTTTACAAAATTTCATCCCAATCAGTTAAGAACGTATGAAGTTATTTACATTTTTAATATCTGTCAGTAATGAAGTATCGAAATGAATGTTTTCCAGTGCCAATTGAAAATTGATTCTGATTTGCTTTATGAACCAGGTGCTTAGATGCTATTTTAAAGTTTCGATGAAAAGCATACACTTTTAAGTTGATATCATAATCAATTCCATATGGATGTATATGTTTTCTGTGCGTTGTGTACGCATTTCCGGTTCGAGAATTTGCACGTACCCGTGCTCGCTCATCAACGCGTTACACTGAGCGTTTTGCTAGTTAGTTTCATTTCGTTTGAAACTTTCTGCTCTAACTACCTTGCCTTGAACTAAAGATTCGAAGTCGCCGTGAACTTGACAGCCTACACGCAAAATGTCCCTAGAATTACAAAAACTTTTGAAAAAAACGACAGATTTGACTGAAAATTGGCAAAAATACCTTAAGTGTTGGTACCAATGACCATGCAAAGTTTTTAGTTGGTCGGTCAATCGGTTCTAGTTTAAATTTCAAAAATCACAGGAAAAATGGTTTCAAATTTGAACCAATGGGAGGATTTGGCTGAAATTTATTATGATTGGGTACAATGTTGGTTGCAATGACTTTGCTAAATTTCAAATTGATCAAACCAACCAATCGAAATATAATTTTTTTAAAATTTGAACCAATCAGGGGATTTCAAAAAAATTAGGGTCTGCAACGCCCGGAAATGATTAGTACATGTGTGCAAATTTTCAGCTTGATCGAAGAAAAACTGTGACTTGTATATCGTCAGTAACAGAAAAAAAAACACACACACAAAAAAAAAAACAGAGGTCCGTGCCAAAAGAACCAAAAGGAGACGCTCGCTTCGCTCGCTCAATTAATACTGGCACAAGAAGGCTATTTTTACTGACCTCTTTATTAAATCCCCTAGCAGTAACACAACATTTGAAAACGGAACACAGACGTTTAGGCTAATCATAAGCAGCATATAGTAAAGTTGGTTCTGTGGAAAACTTCTATGGAGTCAGGATGATGAAGGGATGTGTGTTGTGAAAAATATCCGACCGAACCGGGGCTCGAACCCGGGACCTCACGCTTGCAGGGCGAGAGCTCTACCAACTGAGCTACCCGGTCGGACGGACGGACATTAGACACAACTCACTGATGAGGGTTAGATATCTGGGAGGAGATTGGAATGAAGGTAGAGAATGCGCACTACGAAGCACTACGAATAAAGTAAAAGAGGGTTGCGCACGCAAGTGCAATGAGACATGGTGACAGCATCGTCACCGGTGGTATGACAGTTCGTAGTGAGCATTCTCTACCTTCGCAGTGTGTCTAATGTCCGTCCGTCCGACCGGGTAGCTCAGTTGGTAAGCTCTCGCCCCGCAAGTCAGAGGTACCGGGTTCGAGCCCCGGTTCGGTCGGATATTTTTCACAACGCACATCCTTTCCTTTCAATACCATGTTGAGATCAACACTTACAAATCTACGCAATGCCCTGCTGTCAATACATGTCGCTCTGATATCAGAGATCCGCCACATCTCATAAAAAAATAATTGGTTTTATTCTTGATCGGCACAAACGCTGTGTAAAATATCTGTGCGAGCCACGGGTACTTCTCGTAGGTCACTACTTCGCCGTTCAGAATCCTTGGACTCAGTGACCTGCCATTAGGAGCTGGATTCACTTTGCCACATGCTGGAACATTACATGAGAGAACATTATATTGGTTTAACGGCGCGTCAACGACGAGGTTATATTGCACACATTAATGTTTACTTTTAACTTTGTTGATCATAAGTGGAGGACATGGGGAGGGGTCGTACTAACGGACCCGATCCCGGGGAGTCTGAAACTGGGGTTAAAGCCAATTCAGAATGGGGACAGACCGGGGGTGAGACTCGATTTCAGGGGGATCACCATCTCGAGGTGGGAAGCCGGCCCGAGGGGTCCGCGAATTTGGGGAGGGAATGGGACTAGGTCGACCCTGGACTGCACTTAGTTGGGACCAATACTCGATATCTGAGGTGGCCCCTTAAGCCCTACCACCGCGTCAAAGTAGCAGTCCATTAACAATACATTAGAGAAAGTTGCAATATTCAAGATAATATCTGTACTTTAGCGGTAGAAGGACTGAAGTCAATTTTCTTGATTAAATCAGCTCTAGCAATTGAAAGGTACATGGAAAGAACGCTATGAGTCACATTCGGATGAAACTGAGATAAACGAAGTTTTATGTTGAAACTTGTATCTATCTTCCATACAAATCGATATTTCAATTGCGTTTTTCAAGACTTTGTTGCAATATTTTCTAAAAACCGAGGGTCTGAAAGCTCATAAAAACCACTGCAAGATTACACCTTAAACTATTTTTTTTTCAAAAAATTAGAGAGTTCTTTACCTGTACCTTCAATTGCAATGTAACTGATGTCAACAAATATAGTTATATTGAAGTATTTCTTACACACTGACTCATGTCACAATTACAAAATATGATTGGATGAATGCAGCATTACTGTTTTATGACCTCATGAATCATTGAAATGGACTTCCTCCCTTTTACCTCTGAGTCACAGATATACTGTTCTGCACCAATGATAATGACGGATGGGTGTTAGGTGATAAGCATGTTTGCTGTACTTACCAAGCGAATGTTAATTTGCTTTTAAAAATAGTGCCATGCTTCTGCTGTTTGGGCCCGTTTTCCAATACTTTGATCATTATAGGAATGTAATTGCATGGCAATAGAGTCCGAATCAACTGATTAAAACGTTATTTTCAATATGTTTCTGATAATAAAATAGCAAAGCAACTGAAATAGCAATTATATTTTGTGGGTGTAAAACACAGTGTGTGAGTATTTATAAACGGTATATTTGTTGATTACAGATGGTAAAATTAACTTACTTTTAACTGGAGATGTACTCGGATATTCAATACTCGGAATTTCAATATCCGGAATTTCAATATTCGGAAATTCGATACTCGGAAATTCACAATCAAAATCGAAAGAAAGTGCTACATGAAGCAAAGCAGCTAACAGAAGACACACCTTTTTCATTGTGGAAACTTTTTTCACAGAGTATTGACTGTTGAAACTAGACACTTGCCTTATATACACAACTACTGTATTGAACGCATTGTTAACTTTTAATATGTTAAATTTGTAAGGAAAATCTAGGAAATTATGATAATATATTTCAACGAGTATTGTTGCAGTTCCAGGAAAATGTTTTACTCACCTTCAAAGCGGCGTTTGTCAATGAGTTTACGATGTTATGGAAATCCCCATCCATCTTAGGCAATGGAAGTTTAAAAGACACAAGGTCGGTGCAAACTTGATCGAGCGTCTTTATGCAACACTGTACACTATTTATCTGACGTGCATACTCGGACTGAGCTGAAATTTGGTTGGAATATAAAAATCAGTCATAATTAATCCCTATAAGGTTTGAACGACATCATCTGATTGGCATAACAAAATAACAGATTATGTTGAAATTTAATTTTGTAGGTCCATTGAGTCCTTCATTAATTGAATGCCGGACCGGAAGAACCACGTAACCAACAATTTTATTTTGAGTAATGAGACCAAAATGTTTCAAGGCCATATTTTCACAATTACTTAGTTTGGAAGATATTATGGATGTTATTATAAAGGTTGCATTCAATAAATGGGTACCTGAACATTAAATGTATTACAAAAACTTATTTATTTGGAAAGGGTAATATTTCAGTAAAATTTCGGTTTGTATACTTTTCCTCCGAATTCCTCAAATACTTTCGTTATCCATCCACCAGTTTTGTTTTCTTGCTTTTATTTGGTTCTGCCATGGCAAGCCAACATAGATGTTCAACTTATAGAATGCCAACATTTAAAAAATCAACATTTTATCATGAACATGGTTATTCCATAAAAAATCCTATTTCGAAAAAAGTGTTGGTTACATGGTTCTTACGACCCAGCATTCAATTCTGGTGACACTTTTGCCAATGATTTTGAGACAATTGGTCAATGAACATAAAGAATTGTAACATTTACCTAATTTTGTAATAGATATTGTCAAGAGTTCCGTCGTTTCTTACACGTACTTGCCTCAGAAAGTCTATTTATATTTCAAGATTTTCCTGTTGGTTTTTCCATCATATTTATTCTCTATCAAAACGACTTCACGATCTCAAATCGTCGCGAGTGAAAACATTTCTCATGAACCGATCTTCACTCTCTCTACGTGATCTGAACATTTTCGTCTTGTAATATTCCCTGGGATTCGATGGTCGCTTTTCATCACTCTTCGATTGTCTAAATTCCAACATCTTGGAGCAATCTTCGCCGTCGCTCCATCCTTCTCTAGCCTGGGGCTTTGCGGAGCTAATAATATTAATTGCTATCGGATGCTGGACAAATGGTCCAGATGAGATTGCTTCAGCATTCAAGGGATGGGAAAAGATGGGGATGAAAATACAGTTCTTTTACAGGAGATAGGAAGTGATAATAGTGGTACGTGATACTTTTTGCGTCGGTTTGGGAAGAATTATTTGTGAAACTAATAACGTTTATTGTTTTTATAATATTAACATCGAATATTATTTTTTCTCTATTTCCAAAAATGAGGATATATGAGAAACGAGGCACCTCTGTTGGTTCTATTGCTACTTCAAAGTTTTGTTGTGTAACAAAATACAAAGCAATTCACAGCTTTTTCGATTGCGATTCACATAAAATTTGTAACCATCACCTCCATCTAGCTGATGTCACAAAACTTTCCATCAACAATACATGAAGGGTTCTTTCTACGATTCTTAGATACAATTGTGATGCTTTATATAAAGTTTGAAATAAAGAATTCGTTATAGTTCAAACGTTGTATAACAATTTAAGTGATAGGGGAAAAATATACCTACAACTTTTGAATGCTGTTATTTTAGGTTTTTGACAAAGGAGATGTTCTCCTCTGCATTCGATGTTTCAACAAGATATGGAATTGGACTAATCAAAATGAAGTGAACATGATATTACACACATTTCCTAACATTTCACTTCATAATTCGATTGAAAAACAACTCACTTACGATTGACCAACCTTCGAATAGCTGAATACTTCCAAATGGTTGAGCAAATTACTAAATGGTTGAGTAATTTGATAATGGTTGGACAACTTCTCAATGGTTGACCTACTTGCTTTTGGTAGATTTCTAAGAGTGACCACAGACTAACTCATGATTTTACCAAACTTACAAATGGTTGATCAACTAATATCCAACAATATGAAATAATCCTTCCAGTAATATTGGTCAACAAAACGCCATTCCGCCATTTTAAAGTACCACACATGCTTTGGAGCTTTTACCAAGGTAAGCTTAAAGCTATTGCAAGAGGAAGTTTCGTAGCAGCTTAATGTTATTTTCATCCTAGATCAAAGGATTTTTTTTCAGGACGTTTGGAGAGAAGAGAATTTAATTTCTTTTTCATTGGTATGAGTGCGTGGAAATTGGTTAACAGTGCGTCAGTTTTCTTGATGAAAAGAAACAACTCACCTAGGAAAAGCGGTGGGAAAAGTTTTGTGGGCCCGTCTAAAGAAAAGCTTAGACGAGTTCGGCGAGTGAGATTACATAGAACAGAGTTCCATCCATTTTCATTGCGGGAAATGAAAAATCTCGAGGGAGGAGAGAATTTTATTAAATAGAATTATATTTTTTTTTAAATGTGAAAGTTTAACTAGTACGTCTGACAATACAAACTTTGACAGAACGATAATTAAAAATTAGATTGCTTAAAGAGGAGATCAAATATTTGAAATTAAAATTCTCGTTCATTTCCCCGACGTCTCGGGGAAAATCGTCGGATTTTATTCGGAAGGTAAAAAGCGAGTTGGAATGTTGAAATTAGATTTGTTCGGAATCTCGAGTCTTATTCAGAAAATGTTGGTTGCATGAAGTTGGACTGGACGGGATTTTTCTGAAAAAAAAACAGATGTAATCAAAACAGATTAGTTGTTATCAACTTCATTCATTCCTACTGTCTGAACAAACTAGTTGATTCATTGGGAATTCGAATAAATAGATGAAAGGAAGAAGGACATTTGTTGTTCAAATGTCTAAAGAACACGGGTCAAAAGATTTAGTCAATACTCATTCTTCAAGTATTTTTTCAATCCTCAATCATGAATTCATGTTTTTAAATTGTTGTTTCAATACTTAATTTGCCTGTTGACTTGAGTATTTGTTAAGTTATATCTTGTTATAAGTCTTGATACTAACATTAATCTGTGTGTAAGTTTAAATTTTGTTAAAATGTTTATATTAAAATCAATGCAGTTAGGAAAATGTATTAAACCTTCCTGTAAACATCGATTAAGAAACTGCTATGAATCTTGTGTGTGAAACTTTTGGTCTTGTAAAAGAAAATATACGATATATTATAATATAACATCTTAATAAGTGACACTATGAACAAATTAACAACAATTAAATAAAAAGATTTGGCATATCAGAGTAAAAAATTGATTCGATATTACTATTTTTTTTTATGAAACAGAATTTTTAAAATAATTCTCTAAGGCGAGAAAAGTTATCAACTGGTTGGCAAATTCAAACCTCCATTATCTATAACATGCATTGACACAATTCTATCTTCCTACAGGACGATACATGGAACCAGAATAAAGACATTAAGACAATACTCGATTTATACAATCACCGCGCCGCACAAAACTATAGACAATTCATATTATCTTTACATACTTCTATACACTGTTACTTACTTCTATCAAACCTCGTGCAACTGACACTTTGTAAATATTGTATATATAATTCATTGATAAAGTGTTACAAGATTAAGGTGTGAAAGTTGTGGTTAGATAATTTTATGTACTTCCGGTGAACAAATTCGATAAGAAAATAATCAAAATGAGTTTCTTCAATGCATTTCAACAATACGTAACGAGCAGTGTCGCGAACTTGAGCCTGAGTCCAAAACGTTTCTCGTTGAGTCGCGTGTCCTCCGTGCCGCCTCCCCCGGACATTCCTCTTCCGCCGTCCGGTAGGAGCGCGTCGACGGGCGCCGTCATACCTCCAGTGTCCCCGAGCGTCGCCCACGGGTTCCCCCGCGTCGTCCCAGCGCCCGGGACGGTGACGCCGCCCCACAGCCGCTCGTTGTCGGCGCGACGCAGGACGCTCGAGTGCACGACGTCGTCGGGAGGGTTGGTGCTGCCCCCGACCGCCGGGACGCCGAGGAGAGGGTCGTTCAGGAAGAAGCATCAGCAGTCGCTGCCGGTAGGGATGAATCCGGGAGTGACGCCGGGTGGGAGGAATAATGTGAGGCAGCCGTTGATGTTCTGTAGGAGGCGGCAATCCTGGCCCGAGGTCGACCAGCATACTACGTCAGGGTAAGAGTATACTTTGGATTACTTTCAAGAGTTTATCCGGTTCATGATTGGTCCATATTCGTGCCCGTGTACATCCTAATAATGTCTACGACGTTCCGGGGTTCGATATTTTTTTCTGACTAAGACCTTGAAAATGGGAGGTAATTTGACCGTGATAGAACTCTCATAACATAGAAACAATAAATTTGTTATTGAAACATCGGGTTTTGTGGACTTTTTTTCACTCCATATTAGTTAAATCTCGGTATTACACGATTATTTTTATTCCGTTAGCTTGAAAAAAATATGTGTGGCTCTGGGTTTGATTCCCGTCGCTATCATAAATATTTTTTTATTACCGCAAACAAAACTCTGACCGCCAACTATAGTAAAATATTAATTTGTCCCAATTCTAACTTTCACGGTCTTTTGTATATAACTATACTCTATAGTACTTATAGCCTAGAGCCTAGTCATTTCTGCATTTTCTTCAGAATAAGACTAGTGCTAGCATTAGGGACAATTCTCGACCCAAAAGGGAGTTTTTATTTTGAATAACCTTACCAATCATGAACCGAGTATGCTCTGCTTTAGATGATTGTTTACTTTCGTGTTTAGTTCTGTAGTGCCTAGAAAGTACGTGACGGATCTAGACACGTTTGAATATTGGTTGCTTTTCGCTGTATTGATTCTCAATGTCACTTGCAATTGTCAATTGAATTTCTACTTTACTACTTAAGACCTCCCATCACCGAGAGACCAACTCAAAATTGTAGCTATCAGTGTAATATGAGCTCTTTTCGAACATTCGTCATCTTGACAGTTTCGTGATAACATCGAGCACAGCTCGAGATCGAGGCTAGTCATGGAGTGGATCATGTTACCAGTTACGCTCATAAAATTGCGAGTGGAATGTCAACAACCTGTCATCGTAATTCTCAGATAATTCATTCATTCATTCATTCCCTTTACACGATAGCAAGAACAGAGATATTTTATACTACAAACCATTCTTACCCAACTTGTTAAAATTATATTGGAATTTTTTTTTCTAATTATACTAAAAGTAAAATTGATCTATGAAAGAAATAAGTATAGGTAAATTTACAAATTGCATAATGATTTATTACACCAAATGAATAGGTAAATTAATACATCTGAAAATGGTTTTATTCAAGGAACATTCATAATATTGTAAACGGCTAAGAATTATGACCGTATGACCATCGACTACCAAATTATCGTATCAGGCGACAAGAAATAAGTATATATACATTTTGTACTTGAGTAATAATTAAAATCAGGGCAGATTTTCATTACCTTCATGAACATCCATAATGTTAAAATTATTCAACAAACGAATGAAATGAAATGATGTGGAATGACTACGAAGAAAGTAGGTATACTACCTAAACTAATAATCGTTATTCAATAATTGTACAAAAACAAAAACTTGTAAATAGACTGCCAAGCACCTTTCCCCCTAAAAGGATTGAGATCTAAAAGAAGGGCACAGCAATTGTATATTGTTGAAACATTTTCGCACTTAAAATTCGTGAAATCATTTCGCCCAGTTACTGCGGGTGGATAGAATAGCGCCTAATGGAATAACGCCTAATTTGGAATAATGTCTAAAATACCGTTAGATGTTATTACAATGGAATAACGTCTAAAGAGTTTTAGGCGTTATTCCACATGAAATTGTCATTTCAAATTAGATGTTGTTCCACTGGAATAACGTATAAAATAAATTTAGAGATTATTCCAGTGGAATAAGCACTAATATGAAATTAGACGTTGTTCCTATGGAATAACGCCTAAAATAAAATTAGACTTTAATCAAGGTCAAAAAGATGATTAGGTTCGCGAATAATGTAATACCGCCTAATTTGGAATAATGTCTAAAATGCCGTTCGATGTTATTCCGATGGAATAACGTATAAAGTGTTTTAGGCGTTATTCCACATTGAATTGTCGTTTTAAAATTAGATGTTGTTCCACTGGAATAATGACTTAAATAAAATTAGATATTATTCCAATGGAATAACAGCTAAAATGAAATTAGACGTTGTTCCAATGGATGAACATCTAAAATAAAATTAGATGTAGTTCCAGTGGAATAATGCCTAAAACATTATAAGGTATTTTTCTGTTGGAATAACGACTAAAAGGGAATTAGTCGTTGTTCCAATGGAATATCATATAAAATAAAATTAGATGATATTCCAGTGGAATAACGTCTAAATCATTATATGGTATTTCTCTTTTCGAATAACGACTACAAGTTAAATAGTCGTTGTTCTAATGGAATAACGTTAGATGTAAAAAAAGGTGTGGGGGGTGCCGGGGTAGCTGTTTACTTGGCACCCCCCAGTTTCACACCTTTTTTCTTAATAGCTTTTTGGGGGTAGTCGCACTAATTCTGGAACTAGTCGTACTAATTCGCACATATTTCGCACTAAATATCTGCAAAGTTTGAACCTTTTATCTCTTGTGTGGGGGGGGGGGGGGGGGGGGGGGGGGGGGTGCTGTTAACCTGGCACCCCCCCCACACCTTTTGCTTAATAACTTTTTAGGGGTAGTCGCACTAATTCTGGAACTAGTCGCACTAATTCGCACTAATTCCGCACTATATATCTGCAAAGTTTGAACCGTTTATCTCTTATGGGGGGTGCTGTGAACCTGGCACCCCCCAGGGGTAGACGCACTAATTCTGGAACTGGTCGCACTAATTCACACTAATTCCGCACTAAATATTTAGAAAGTTTCATCCCTCTAACTTGAGTGGGGGGTGCCAGGTTCACGCACCTCAGTTACCCCTGTGGGCATTATACGCAGCAATACCTGCCTTCCACTCATGGAACTCATGACTCACATTTCAACCCTCGTACACCATCTTTGGAACTCCCCTCGTACTAATTACCAACATGCCAACGTCATTGATGACGTCTCCATTTACGGCGGCAAATATTTTTTTTTTAAATCACAGAAGGAATCATACCATGCACAATCAAATTGACTGCATTGCTCATCGTGAAATGAAACTATATTTGTAATCTTGGGGTGAATCCACGCCAAGGCATCAAAAAAATGTTTAAATATGAGGGTACGACTCCGATTTTGTTCATATTTGGTACCTATACATGTTAGGAAGCCGAAAGAAACACATGGCTCTTTCAGCGTTTTTCATATTTTGAACGGGGTCCGAGAAACGGGCCCCTCAAAAAGTCATTAATTCTTTTTAGAAATGAAGATCTTAAAATGAATAATTTGATTCCAATTTTATTTGGGCACAAAAATGAAAAGAGTGGGGGTGATTCACAAATTTGTCATTAAAAAAGAATTTTTTGATATTGAAAAAAATGCGTATTCGTATTGTATTTTTAACATCTTTGCAAAGTTGTAGAGTGATAACCTTTACGGTATGGAAGTTATGCGGTAAAATGAAAAAATATTACTAGATTTTTGCATTATATTTCACTACCTGTAATTTAGTAGATCATGAGCCAGCCGAACAAGACCCTTCCCACCCTGCCACGGAAAGTTTGAAATCTGTTTTGGGTATCTCCAAAGTACACACATTACACTTTAACTTGTTTGGCATCCGTGCGTAGGGGGGGGGGGGGGGGGAGTCACACTTTTGCCTTTTTCAGACAGGTATTATTTTATTGTGGGACAATGGTGCAAGATAAGTTCAAACATATTTCATATTAGAGAATAGTATGACATTTGCAAGGAAATTAATATATTTTTGGAAGGGGCAAAACCCTT